>CM059306.1:1877500-2477500 GCA_030340665.1 Neosalanx taihuensis
CATCTTCCTGCACACAGCCCCACAGCACATTCCATACAGGTGTACTAGGGTTCACCTGTGACACCTGGAGCCAGGTGAAATGATACTGTAGGACAGTACAGTTTATCCCTGGAGGAGTCTGGTCTGCAGGGTTATTTACCCTCTAGTCGACATCTTAACCCCGTCACGCGTTTAACGAAGAGCCACACGGCCGTGACCATTAGTCGCCACGGAGACCAGCTGTCCATGCTTTGGGGAGAGGAGTGAGGTTAAACATGGAAGATTTACGACCCCCGCGGCCGGGCACGATTCCCCCAGAATTCCCAGGATCGAGCCGCTTTCCGTTTCTGTAGGATTTCTGGGAATCCTCCAGCAGTGAGACGAGGAGGAGAGACAGAGGAGGAGGAGGAAGAGGAGGATAAACATGAAAAGCCCTTCGTCTCTAACCTGTCTCACTGGAAGTCAGACAGGTTAGACAGTCAGAAGACGAGGGAAGAGAAGGGAGGAAGAGAGTGGGGGAGAGGGAGAGAGTTGGAAGGGGGGGTGGGGGGGAGAAGAGAGAGAAACTCTGAGAGAGAGACAAAGGATGGGGGAGAGAAAGAGAGACAAAAATACAAGAGACATAAATACACATAAAGAGAATGGGAGAGAGAGAAAGAGAGAGAGATGGAGCAGGACAGAGGAAGAGGAAGAGAGAGAAAGAGAGAGAGAGATGGAGCAGGACAGAGGAAGAGGAAGAACATAAAGATCTTCTGGGAGGAGACAAAGAAGTGGGTGTGTGCAGCAGGAGGATCTGGTACAGTATATAATGAAGCCACTCCCTGTGGAGTCATGTAGGAAGAGTTCCTGGTAGATCACCATTAGAACTCTAGATGCGGACAGCTGCATAAAAATGTGAGTGTTTCTCCCATGACTGTATTTTCCTCTGTTTTATCAGGTCATAATAACCTGTGTGCGTTAAAACCCATTCTGGGTTATTCACCATTGTTCATTTAGATCAGATGCACAAATGATAAGAACAGCACAGATAAACCCCATCTGACCATCTGATTATAGAGAGAAGAGTGGGGGAGGGGAGGAGTACCTTGGTGAGGGGAGTTGCGGTGAGTGGTACGTTGGAATACTGGGCCAATCAGATCCTTGGGTCTGTGTGGAGAAGCCCGGTCCACAGTTTCCTGTGACAGAAACAACTAAACCAGTCAGTCGGATTTTCAATATCAGTCTTTCATTCTGTTGAGGGTTTTTTTTTTCCTGGAAATTCAAGTAAGCACGACAGACAGATAGGCAGACAAGCAGACAGACAGGCAGACAGACAGACAGACAGGCAGACAGACAAGCAGGCAGGCAGGCTGGCATGCAGATAGGAAGACAGAGAGAAAGACAGACAGGCAGACAGGCAGGAAGACAGACAGACAGGCAGACTGGGCAGGAAGAAAGGCAGGCAGGCAAGCACACTACACACACTTATACTCGTACACAAACACAGGCACAGTGACCCACACACACACACACTCCAACAAACACACAGGCACAGTGACACACACACACACACGTGCTCACAGTCTTCCTCACACATTCACTAATTTAAAGCAGTCTTAGTGCCAAAACCAAAAAAAGGAGAAGAAAAAAAAAAACCACACTCTCCAGTTTTCCAGGAAAACGGAGAACGAGGAAGCCCAACTTCCTGGAACTGTCTGCTGCCAGAACTCCCACCGCATAACGCGCGTGCACACACACACACATGCACACACACACATGCACACACACACATGCACACACACACATGCACACACACACATGCACACACACACACATTCGCGCACATGCACACACACACACACTCACATGCACACACATGCACACATATACACGTGCGCACGCACACACACACACACACATCACTCCCCAAGGCGCTCCGAAAACATCCATAAAACGCCCGGGGAAAGATTTACAGCTCTGAGAACCAGTGGCCAAGGGGTTTCCAGGGAAAGCTCGGCCACAAGGGGATGTGCTGTGGAGGAGCTGAAACTAAGAAAGCCTTAGACCCACTAAACCCTCCACCTCAACACATCCACCTCAACAGATCCACCTCAACACATCCACCTCAACACATCCACCTCAACACATCCACCTCAACCCATTCACCTCAACACATCCACCTCAACCCATTCACCTCAACACATCACAACCCAACCCATCCACCTCAACACATCCACCTCAACACATCCACCTCAACACATCCACCTCAACACATCCACCTCAACACATCCACCTCAACACATCCACCTCAACACATCCACCTCAACACATCACAACCCAACACCCCAGCTCAGGGTTCTTGTAGACCAGTGGTTCCCAATCCTGGTCCTCAGGACCCAATGTCCTGCATGTTTTGGATCTGAAGCATGCAGGACAGTGGGCCCTGCCCGACGACCAGGATTGGGAACCGTCACCAGCAACACACCAGCAACACACCAGCAACACACCAGCAACACACCAGCAACACATCAGCAGTGCCCCACCGTCACAACATTGCGCCACACTCAAGAGGCCCAGCAGACCAGTGACCCGCCGCTGGGGGAGGGAGGGGTTCCGCTTGAACTTTGTATTTGTTGTTTTCTTTTCCTGTGTTCTATTTTTAGCTTTGCCGGCTAATTCCGAGGGGTCAAGATGGGTCAGACTTAAAAGAGAGAGAGTCTTGAGAGACGCCAGACTCAGTCACAGAGGCCTCATTCACTCTGCTGGAGTGGGCTAGCAAACCCGCTAGCTAGCTAGCCCGACTAGCCAACATAAGATGGCTTTGTTAAGAATGGTGAGCTATGGGCCAGTTGGAGCTTGTCCAACCTGACTGTAGAGGGCTTAAATATAGCACTCTTATACACTGTGCACACACACACATGCACACACACACGTCAGCTTGAGCAAAGCCATGGTTACATCAGGCAGGCGCGCTAACACGCGACACACAAGAGCGGTCACAGAGCTGTGACTGACAGCCAATGAAGAAGGTGTGTGTGTGTGTGTGTGTGTGTGGGGGGGGGGGGACATTCCACTACACACTCACAGAGGTCATTACCTGGTAATTGGGGTGGAGAAGAAAGAGGTCAGGACATCCTGCTAAGGTCATGGTGTCCATCCAGTCCTGGACCTGTTTCCAGGACACCTGTGATTGGAAGAGTCTGTTACAGCCTGTCTGTCTGGACCGCCAGAGACAGCCCTCGCCTACAGGAGACAGAGACAGCCCTCGCCTACTGGAGACAGAGACAGCCCTCGCCTACAGGAGACAGAGACAGCCCTCGCCTACAGGAGACAGAGACAGCCCTCGCCTACAGGAGACAGAGACAGCCCTCGCCTACAGGAGACAGAGACAGCCCTCGCCTACAGGAGACAGAGACAGCCCTCGCCTACAGGAACACTAGGAGTCACATGTGGCTTCCTACAGGGGCAATTTTGCAATATGTAAATGTGACAAGACAGATTCAATAGAGCCACTCACAACATGGTTCATGGGAGGAAGAAGGGGTACATGGAGGGATGGAGAGAGAGAGAGGAGAGAGAGGAGAGAGGGAGAGACAGGGGAGAGGAGAGAAACAGAGAGAGAGGGAGAGAGAAAGAGAGCGAGAGAGAGAGAGAGAGAAGAGAGAGAGAGAGAGAGAGAGAGAGAGAGGGCTGATGAAAGAGGGAACTATATTTGTGCATCCCTTGTGAAAGAGTTAGAAGCAGGGTTTAGTGTGCAGGCTCTGCCTCCTAATACCTCGTCTGAAACGTCACATTCAGCCAGACGGGGTGTGGGGACTGGGGGAGGTCAGGGGGAGCAGAGGGAGGGGGGGGGGGGGGTGGTGGGAGTGGTCCGGGGGAGTACAGACACCCGGCTAATGTTTTGGGTTCAGTCCTGGAACATTTTGATCCGACACCCGGAGAGAACATGCACACAGACATATGCATGCACACACACGAACAAGAACAGTTGTGTGCGCATACACAGACACACACACACACACACACAAGCAGTAGTATACACGCACACGCACACATATGAACAAGCACAGGCGCACACACCCTTTCTCTCTCTAGAAACTGAAATGAAGACAGCGGGTATGTGGAATTTGGCTCAGACATGATTGGACTTGTTACAGAAAATCCTAGCGAAGCCTAATTTCTGTTCATGTCACATTAATACATTTTGTTCTTTGGTGGAATTTATGTTATTGTTACCCAATGCTAAGGAAGGGAATTTCACTGACCGATTTCTTCTTTTGTATTTGAGCAGTGAGCACTAAGTCTTGCCAAATATTAAAGATCAGCAGCTCCATCAAATGTCCCATTCTAGTAGAGAGAGTCTTCTGGACAGAACCATCCACTTGACCTCGGTCCCTAAATGTCTCAACTGTAGTTTTTGACCTCTCCATCATTCACTCAGTCCTCCATTCTTCTCCCTCCCTCTCCCCCACTGGGCCTGGCGTCCTGCCTGGGCCAGCCCGGGCAGGAGGGACGTGGGTCAGGCCAGCGTGATGTGGCTGGGTGGCCTCCTCCTGCTCTGGAGAGGCCAGGGGTGGTCCTGACCATCAGCCTCTCTAACAAGGTCAGCATGGCCCAGCTAACAGCCTGCCTCGCCAGCCAGACGTTTTTTTTTTCTCTTCTTCTTTTACCGCCAAACCCCCACCACCCCCACCTACCCCATTTGCCCTCAGCCTCTCTCTCTCTCTCTCTCTCTCTCTCTCTCTCTCTCTCTCTCTCTCTCTCTCTCTCCTCTCTCTCTCTCTCTCCTTCTTCATCTGTCCTCCACCCCCCCCCCTCCCCATCTCAGACCCTCATCCAAACACAAATGAGAGTGCGCCCGTACAAATCTAGAAGGGGGATGGTCACCATCCAGAGAAGCCTCCCTTTACCAGCGCTGCACGCTGCTACGTGCATGGACAACAATCAAATTACCGTCTGAAAGGGCAACATTGTCGGGGGCATCTGATGTACATTCTAATAGCCATGTTGCTGTGCTGAGACCAAAGCTGTGGACTCAAAAAGCAGTTGACATTTGCTGACATTTGTGCTTCTGCCTGCAGAGACAGGAGCCATTAGCGTTTTACTGGTCATTTAGAAAGAACCCGAGTTGGCGAGGGCCACGAACAACTTAATAATGTCATGGTGTGTGTGTGAGTGTGTGTGTGTGTGTGTGTTATTTGACTTCCTCATGTGAAACCTCCTTTTCTAAACCTTCAGTTGGTAATTATGAACCAAGCTGAGCCAGCCACTGATCTAAAGGGGTCATGAGAGAGAGCAAGAGAGAGAGAGAGAGAGAGAGAGAGAGAGAGAGAGAGTGAGAGAGAGAGAGAGGAGAGAGAGAGAGGAGAGACCAAAGCTATCTATCCACGATTAACTTGTAATAGTCAACCCATGTCATCCACAAGCTCAGAAATAGGTCAGCTACAAAAGTGCAGGCAGGTTTCTGCTCCCAGCTCGATATGGCAGCCAGAAGATGCAAGTGCATCTGCATACTACCGTTCGGGCTGGTAACACGTCCCGCTAGAACCGTGTACAGTAGGTCAGCTGACGTGACTCAGTACCCTAGTCCCTGCACCCTCCAGACACAGTGCTCCGTGCTCTGCACAGTGCATCTGTGTCAGCCTTCCAGAGCGCTGCGTTCCAGAATATGTTATGTAAGAGGTAATGGATCTCCAAGATAGGAAGAGCAACACAGACTGTAAACTTAGGCTTGCTGTCATAAACATGGAGGAGGAGGGGGGGGGATACATGATGCAATACCCAGGAGTAAACAATCTATGAATACTAGTGATGAAAACTGAATGGTGCCTGTGATAGGGCCTGGGTCTGTATGATCATCCTCTGTGTTCATGAGCAGATCATACATGTGACAGTCCTGCCAGAGCAAATCTCACGTTTTTCTCAGGTTTTACGGAGAGTCACTAGATAGCAAAGAGGGGGGGGGGGTGTATGACGTCAGCGCTACGGAGTATCGACCCCCCCTCTGTCTATTACCAGCTCCCTTCCTCCCTCTTCCTCCTCTTTGCGCCACACTGAGATCTCAATCTCTCACCAACATGCAACAATGCAACATGAACCACGAATACACAAACTTAGTAGGTTGAATTAGGATCAAACGTTTTTTTTTAGTTTAGTTTTTTTTTTTTTTTCTTTCTTGCAAACACATGTCTTGATAATTCAACGTACCTTCGAAATCCAACCAGCAGTCAAACGCAGCACCGGGAAACACCAGGATCTGGAGCCTGTGGGTTGATCTGAAGCACGCCTCTGTCCAGGATCTCCAACTATCACCTAACTCTCCCTGCTGTCTCTCACGTTGTCGCTTCTCAAACACACACTTGGACCAGCTGACTCCTCCAGCACACACACTCACACACACACACAGAGGAGAAACTCCCCCCCAGCCCCGCCCAGGCGCGCGCTGCGGACGCCTCCTCCTTCCCAGGGAACCCCGCTCCTTAACTCTTTAGGGGAAGGGTGCATCACTTGGAGAGAGGCTTCAGCCTGACTGTCTCAAGTGAATTAGTGCCTCCGTTTGTGTTTAAAAAGTCTTAAATTATTTCGGATCGGGATCGCCTCTGTGGTTCTCTGTCTCCCTCTTTCTCTCTCTCTTTCTCTCTCTCTCTTTCTCTCTATCTCCCCCTCCCCCCCCTCTCTCTCTTTCTCTCTGTCTCTCTCTCTCTTTATCTCTCTCTCTCTCTCTTAACTGAAGGTACTTAAGGTGTATGCAACTTTGTGTGTTTCCATGGGTAGAAAATAAACATCTACAAGATTTGTGTTTTAGCATTTGACAAACACACACACCACACACACACACACACACACACACACACACACACAGGCTTATAAATCTCAGATGCCAGCCAGACCTTCTCACCCAGCTGATATAAAGGCTGTAACTCATCATGTAAAATAAAGCTGTCTATCATTTCTCCAGTCTCCCTCCTGGCTGCTCCCCACACACCCACACATCCACACACACACCCACACATCCACCCACACATCCACCCACACATCCACCCACACATCCACCCACACACCCACACATCCACCCACACATCCACCCACACATCCACCCACACATCCATCCACACATCCACCCACACATCCACCCACACATCCACCCACACATCCATCCACACATCCACCCACACATCCACCCACACATCCACCCACACATCCACCCACACATCCACCCACACATCCACCCCACACATCCACCCACACATCCATCCACACATCCACCCACACATCCACCCACACATCCACCCACACCTGTTTTAGGCTGTAACTACAGTAGTGATGGTGTGCTCAGCACCAGTGAGTTTGTTTCCTTGGCTTGGGCCTCAGGGTTTTGGAACCTTATACTGTTCTTTGTGATAAGGTGAGATAAAGAAGAAGGCATGGGGAGGGAGGGGGGGGTGCTCTGGAACTCTCTCTCCGTACAACAAGACCCAACTGGTCCTCTTTTGCACTGACGGGTTAAAAAACCGTGTCAAAGGTTACACAATCGAAACTGAGACAGCTTGATGTTTCCCAGTGAAATGGGTTAACTACACACACACTCACACACACACACACACACTCACAAAACACACATACGCACTCAAACAGTGACAAGCAGAAGCGTGTGGTTACATCAGAGTTCCACCGATCCTTCTGCCTCCAGGCCAGAGGCTATAGGACCCCCACCACCCCCCCACACCCACCCCCACCCCCACCTCCACACCCACCCCCACCACCCCCCACACCCACCCCCACCTCCACCACCCCCCACACCCACCCCCACCCCCACCTCCACACCCACCCCCACCACCCCCCACACCCACCCCCACCCCCACCCCCACCCCCCTCCACACCCACCCCCACCACCCCCCACACCCACCCCCACCTCCACCACCCCCCACACCCACCCCCACCCCCACCTCCACACCCACCCCCACCACCCCCCACACCCACCCCCACCCCCACCTCCACACCCACCCCCACCTCCACCACCACCCCCACCACCCCCCACACCCACCCCCACCTCCACCACCCCCCACCCCCACCACCCCCCACACCCACCCCCACCTCCACCACCCCCCACCTCCACACCCACCCCCACCTCCACCACCCCCCACCTCCACCTCCACCCCCACCACCCCCCACACCCACCCCCACCCCCACCTCCACACCCACCCCCACCTCCACCACCCCCCACCTCCACACCCCACCCCCACCTCCACACCCACCCCCACCTCCACCACCCCCCACCTCCACCTCCACCCCCACCACCCCCCACACCCACCCCCACCACCCCCCACACCCACCCCCACCTCCACCACCCCCCAGTTACTGAAAACATGCATCATTGCCTGTCACACGATAATGTGTGTGCGGCCCAAATTAGCAAAAAGAAACTACAATCCCTGTGAGAGAATGTGAGTCAGAGGACAGAGAGGTCCAGCTTAGCTCTAATGGCCCTTAGCTCGGACCAACAATCAAAGCTAATGAAAACATGCATCATTGCCTGTCACATGCTAATCTTAGGGGCCCAAATTAGCTATAAGAAATTATAATCCTGTTTTTGTTCTGTCTTTGGTTTAAGTTGTAGGATTTGAGTGAAATGGGGTATCTACATTACAAACCCAAACCCTTGAAAGCTCTTAAACACTCTTCCAAACACAGAGATTTGGGTCTTGGGTCATGGCACCAAACACACACCAGCATAAACACGTACACCGTCGCACACACACACAGACGTACACTTTTCCTAGTTCCAACTTCCATTACAGCCTGCGTGTGTGTTCGTGTTGATCACCAGTTTGTATTGCATCCCTCCGTTTCCTACAAGTTGTTTGAGTTTGTTAGGAGATCAAAGTTTGAGCCCTTTATTAATCCACAGGCACAGGAGCTTTTACTGACTAATAACGGAACATTCCTTTCATTCTCTTAGCTCGGTACATCAGAACAAACCCCCCCCCGAACTGAACACATTCCCTAATCTCCCCTGTAGCAATTCCTACCCCAGACTCTGTTCTACCTAGTTTATCCTTCGCTCCTAGTTCAGTCTTCAAACCAAGTCCACTCGTCACATAAAGCTCCCTCTCTGATTCGGTGCTAATAGCAGCACCATCAGTACCTGTGCCCCAGCAGCACAGAGACATGTGGTGTTCTCTACAGTCCAGGCAGATGGTTGGGGTCACTGGTAGTTCTGGGCTGAATAGTGGGCCTACTATGCTCTGACATGCTGGGCTTGAGAGACCAACGGCAACAGTTTGATTTGGTTCTCTAACTTTCCATCTGGCTCTGTGACACGACCGCAACAGGAATAGAATACCGAGAAAAAGAGAGAAACTTGACTCTCTTTTTCAACGAGATCAGAGAGGAACGCTTCTCTGGGGCACCTGCAAGTCCTTTGTTTTTCCAAGCGGAGAGTCCATAAAAAAAAGAAGAAAGAAAAAAAGACTCGAGCAATAATCAGCCGAGGAATTTAATTTTGCCTCGACTAAATCACCTGGAATGTGTGTGCTTCTGAAACCAATGCACTCCCCGTATAGCACATAACGTGTCGCATTGGAGTCCATGACAAAAAAAAGAGTGTTGAACACTGAGGCTTTCTTGGAATGAACAATCATCAGATTCATAATGTGAAAACCAAATCATGAGACATAGCTTTGCCATGGCTACTAAAACCAGCCCAAGAGCATCGCTTTTTCAAATGATTATTTCTAGTTTATGGGGGGGAAACCCTGGAATCCTCTAAGAACACTTTTGTAGACTGTACATTTTGGACCACAGGATCAGTTCGGAGCTTAGCGGCTTGTCAGAGATCTGGCTCAGGTTTAGAATGGAACAGAACCAAACTGAATGGACCAGCTTTGAACTGAAGCCTCCTGAAAAGCTTTTCTTTCCTGCTTTGCTTTGTCTCTGTTTCTCCAGCCCGTCTCTCTCTCTCTCTCTCTCTCTCTCTCTCTTCTCTCTCTCTCTCTCCTCCTCTCTCTCTCTCTCTCTCTCTTTCTGTCTGTCTCCCTCTCTCTCTCTCTCTCTGACTGTCTCTCTCTCTGACTGTCTCTCTCTCTCTCTCTCTCTCTCTCTCTCTCTGTCTCTCTCTCTGTCTCCCTCTGTCTCTCTCTCTGTCTCTCTCTGTCTCCCTCTCTCTCTCTCTCTCTGACTGTCTCTCTCTCTGACTGTCTCTCTCTCTCTCTCTCTCTCTCTGTCTCTCTCTCTGTCTCCCTCTGTCTCTCTGACTGTCTGTCTCTCTCTCTCTCTCTCTCTCTCTCTCTCTGTCTCCCTCTGTCTCTCTCTCTGTCTCTCTCTGTCTCTCTCTCTCTGTCTCTCTCTGTCTCTCTCTGTCTCTGTCTCTCTCTCTCTCTGCGTCTCTCTGTGTGTCTCTCTGTGTAAGTATCATCTATCCTCTGTCAGAAGACTGACAGTCTATTAATAGCAGCCCTCTGAGAATCCAACCACATTAGTTTAGGACCAGCCTCAGCACTGCAGTCATTAACAATACAGAGAAATCTAGCATGCAACAAAATGGAAAACTTAACAGTGCTTCAATTACATTCAGTGTATATATTTACACACAGTTTATATATTACTAAAACAAAATGTGTACTTGAAGGTACTGTTGAATAGAAAAAGCCATTTCAAACTTAGAGGCTGAAAAGATTAAGCATTTGGCTTTCCATGCCAATTACTTAAACATTGGATAATTCATCCAGCGTTTTTTCATTGTTGGTATTGCTAATAACCGTAATGAGGCAAATCATTTTCTATTTTCCTCTCCTTTTTGGTACTAAAACGCGTCAATCCAATCAAGCCCAAATAAACATGTACTTAAAGTTAATGTGTATCTATTTTTGGCTTTTATTATTAACATCAAGTAAAAATAAAATAAAAACGATCAGTTTATAATACAACTACGGTATATGACATCAGAAGATGTGATACCATATTAGCACGATTGTTTGAGTGAGATATAAATTCTTTACTAAGTACGAACTTGTGTACGTCAACATTTCCCACAAACACTGGGAACAATGATGACAAAAGTTCAAGAAATAGCTGAAGAACCATGTGGATGGATAGACCCATAGAGCCTGCAGGCTACTGCCAAAGCTGCAATGAGCGTCTGAAGGAGGTACTGTAAATTGTAGGTAAGGCAGGTCCAGTGCCGTGCCTCAGTCAAGGCCTTGGCCTCGAATGTTTGAGTGAGAGGTTGATGTGTGGGCCCTACTTGTGACTCATGTAGTGTCAGGTTCATTCTCGCCTGCTCCCCCATCTCTCTCTCTAACCCTCTATCTCGCTGTCCTACCCTTCTCTCTCTTTCTCCCCCCTCTCCCCCCTTCTGTCTCTCTTCCCCACTCCTTTCTCTCTCTCTGTCTCTCTCTCTCTCTTTATCTCTCTCTACTCTTACCCTCTCCTGTTTACCCTTCAGGGTTTTCATCCTGGGTACAGAACAGAGCCACCAGGGACCTGTACTTGGAATCAAGATTTGGTTTTAACAAGTTCACTTCAGGTTTAACCCAGGGGGGTTTTGTATTGGGTTAAACCTGAAGTGACCTCGTTAACACCAAATCTTGATTTGCAGTAAAAGCCCCAGGTCCTGTGGTAACCTGCACGAGCGTTCTCAGGGAGAGATCTTTATTCTGGACCAGAATCTCAGTTTTCAACGGAGAGAAACATTGCTTTACCCCTAAGCAAACACTTTTGAACTAAGCAATGAAGGATCGATTTGAAAGACTTCCAGACCAGCGTCAAGCCAACACACAGCATGCCTTCCTCCTCAGGGTGTCAGAGAAAGGTCAGAGAGAGAGAGAGAGAGAGAGAGGGGGGGAGAGAGAGAGAGAGAGGGGGGGAGAGAGAGAGAGAGAGAGAGAGAGAGAGAGAGAGAGGGGGGGGGGGAGGGAGAGAGAGAGAGGGGGAGAGAGGGAGAGAGAGAGAGAGAGAGAGAGAGAGAGAGGGGGAGAGAGGGAGAGAGAGAGAGAGAGAGAGAGGGGGAGGGAGAGAGAGAGAGAGAGGGGGAGAGAGGGAGAGAGAGAGAGAGAGAGAGAGAGAGAGGGGAGAGAGAGAGAGAGAGAGAGAGAGAGAGAGAGAGAGAGAGAGAGAGAGAGAACCTTCCTGCTCTCGACCAGAGGGGGACACATCATTGAGTGTGCATAAGTGGCTCCATAATGATCATGTCAGGATCAACGACAGCTGATCCTCACTGAGAGCAGCTCTCCGCTAACTCCACATTCAGACAAACGTCTCTCTCCCCGAATTAGGGAGGGAGAGAGGAGCGGAGTGGTGAGTGGGGATGAGGTTGAAGGGGGGTGGGGGGAAGATATTGCTGAGAGAGGGGCCTTGAAGACCCTGTGTGCATAGCTAGCGTCGTCTCCAGAGTTTGGCACTCGTCCAAGTGCTGACCCCCTCACGTCCCACAGCAAGGCGAGAAACACAGAGCGTTCTGGAAGAGACGAGTGTGGGTGAGTTGTCAACACGGTGCGACCCCCCCGCCACCTTTTGTGCTCTTGTACTGGTACATTTCCTCTCAGCGCTGATAAAAAAACGCTGTGCTGAAAAAGCTGCACATACTGTTCGTAAACACGCAGCGCATGGAGGAGTCATACTTACACAATTGCGCTCCTTGCACACACCGCACGCCGCACACAAACACACACCCAAACACACACACAGGGACAGTTGAGGTTATGGTTTGGTTGACAGAAATGTAGTTTGCCTCTGGTTTGACACAGACACTCTGTCTCCCAGCCCTGGGTCAGCATTCTGGCATCCAGCCAATAGAAATAGGGCAGTGAAAACTGTGCCCCAATCAGAGGAGAAAATATGCAGTGACAAGATAGAGCAAGAGGAGTAAACCTATCAGGGGCTGAGTTAGGAGGCATTTAAGGTGAGCTGTGCTGTGCTGTTGATCTTGTCTGTCAGTGGCTAGTAGTGACCCAATATTACCTCGGCGCTTGCAGTTTGAAGTGAACTACGACTTGTATTCCCCTCGAATTCAATTGAGAAATGTGCATTTGCAGGCACAGTTGTTCTTTGTAATGGACCCAAGTAAGTCTAATCTTTTAAAATCACAAATAAATTATTGTATGCACTGCACTTCATGTTCTCTCCCTACATCTACCTCTGTTCCTATTCTGAAGGCTAAGTCTGTATATAACTTTATGAGGTGGCATACTGAAGGTAAAGGTTCCTATCCAGTTCTTTATGAGAGGTGTGTTGGACCGAGCGAGCAGGGGGAACGGCCCCTGTGCCCTTCCACCCAAAGGTCAAGGCTGTAGTTAATGGTAGCACACAATAAAGTGAGGTGTGTGTTGGTGGTGTCTCGTCTGCACTCGCACACACACACATACTGCATAGGAACTGAGTAAAAGGTGCTTGAATCCCAATCCTGGAGCCTGATGCCACGGTTTGTTGCATTCACATGCTGGAACAAGTGTTTGGGGTCTGCAGTCTTTCTGTCCTCTCATTCACAGCCATTTGTTCATGATGGGCACCACTAAATATAGAGACCTCCAAGGTGATTATCTCAGCCTGCTATCTCTCTGCCTGAGGACTGCACTGTTACTCTATTGCACTCTATTGTTCTTCCCCCTCAGCTTTACTGGCACATAGGCCCAATTTAGGCCTCTCAATTGAGTGGATTTCAACATTTTCCTAATGTCATGCCTTAAAGTTGTATGACAAACCACACCTCACGTCTCCTTTTCTTCCAGCTCAAGTTTGATTGAGTAGGAGGAAAGCCTGCTTTGCCAAAAGCAATTGGCTGGAAAAGAGCGTGACTCCAAAATTAGAAATTGACATTCCAATGGCACTGAGCTGTCTGTGTTGCTAAACACGTCATAATCTTACACAACATGTTTAAAGTGGGAAAGGATCAAAACAACTACAAAAAGAAAACATAAAAAAACAAAACATGTACCATCTCTTGTTTGTTAGGGGTCTGATGTGGAATCTTTTTTCAGTAGAGTGTAGAATGCCACAGTGTCTGAGTGGGGCTTGTCTGGGCCCATTCAGACACACGGCACATTGTGCTTCTCTCTCTGCTTTGTTACAGGGCAGTAATATGGAAATGTCCGTCAGGGCATGTTGAGTCTTTGATTCAGAGCTGACCAAGCTGAACAGCATTGTGGGAAGTGGGTTCCCATTGGGTACGGCGAAGGTACGACCCCCCTGCTGAGCTACCCTCCCTTGTGACTGTAGCCGCCAGTCACACACACACCAACACACCCCCTCCCACACACACACACACTCAGACACACATACACACACATACATGCCCAAGCACAAGCGCATTCCCCAAAATGTGACATTATGCTTCAGTGTACACATCATTCTCACTAAAAACACCAAACATGACATCAACTCACAAAATAACTTCTAAACACTAAACATCTACAATGTGTTCTGTAAACAAGGAAAGGCATTTTAGGACCGCTTTCTTTTTTCATTACAAAACATAAAACAACCACTGTGTTCCTTATTCCCCCCTAAACTATCCATTTTGTTTTTTTTACACAAATGAATTCATTGGTTCATAATTTGACCTCCCAGAAAGTATGTTTAGTATGTCTGCTCCAACAGACTGAGAGGGCACTGGCATTCAAAACAGATGGTAACTAAAGAAGAATGCTTTGAGAAACAGCAGGAATAGTACACACATTCAACAGAAATGCATTTCCAGAAATCCATCTTAAAATCACATATTTGGATGTGCGATCATGTAAAGAATCCATACAAACCCATATGAGCGAACCAGCTTGACCCACTTCAACGTAAATGATAGGTTGCTCACTTAAACAAAGGCTGCATGAACACTTGGATAGAGATCACTTGCCAAACAAGCATTACTCATATTTTCCAGAAACAACCTCCAAGGGCAACTTTCAGATTTTAGGACGTAAATGCAACCATCTGCATGTGGGTGTGTGCCTGCGCATGCGTGCGCACATTACTGGTGTTGCTGTTACGGCCCCTGAGTAATGACCTTTTAAAACAAATACATGGGGGGTCTCGAGTTGGGCAACAGGTTAAAAACAAATGAACATTTGAAATCTTGAACATCACCCAATGCCTGTGCTGTAAAAGGAAATGGGTTGAGGAGTCTGACAGGATTTCCCTATTGGTAACAGTTGCCTACACAAATACAGGCCTAAAAACAAACATGTTGTTGAAGAACGGAAGCTAGGGAAGCTCAGACAAGCACTTTGTGACGCAGTACCCCAAAATAAATCACTTAGTCACTGTTCAGACGTGTTTGCCTTAAACATGTGTCACGGTTTGGCCTTTAAGACCCCAAGATTCAGACGTGATTCCAGCCAATGACCATGACAAACAATGGGATTGGTCTTTCTCACTCTCTCTCATGCGCACAAACACACACACAGCATTAGACACACACACACACCCTCCCTTTTAACCAGGCCGCACTCCTGAGTCAATTGTAGGTGAGACTTGAACTTGAGCAACAATAAGCGTCAGTGACGAGACTGATTTATCTTTGCTTCCTGTTTCTCGCAGATTTTCCCACACATCTCCTGTGAGGACAGGAAGTCACCCTGTCAGGAAATGGACATAGGGCTTCCTGTCTTTGTTGAGCATCCGTGCTCTTGGGAGGGAGGTGATGGGTCTGTCAGAGGTGGAAATGATAAGATGATAAGACGTTTTCCTTCACAAACCCAAACCCAAAGGAAGTCCCTGAACTCTGGGAAGACCAGTGACTGTTAGACACCCATCTTTGTGTTGGATTTCTCAGAGAAGCTGTACTTTGTCACGAAGGCTCCTCTAAGAAAAGCAAATATCTGAATGTGTCAGGTGTCACGCCACTGAGTGGCATCGTCTATGACCAAGAGATGATGCTGCCACCTACTGGTGGATGAACCGAACAGAATCATCTCAAGGAGTTTGTTACAAACCCGTTAGCATAAGTATGGATGTGCCTATTGGGGAGCTGTCCACAAACTATTGCATTGTGGGTATCTGCTGCTATTCCACCACAAGAAGACAACGAATGCAAAATGTATTTATAGCCATTTTATAGCCCATTTTTATTGTTTCAGCATGCCAAAGCCTTCGACAGAACACTTTATGATTACATTAACAGTGCTTAAATCGATCAGAAACATAAACAGTTGAATAGAACATGTTTGTATAGGTGTCTAAGTATGCGCAGTTCACTGAAGGAAGTTACAATTAAATGTCAACTAGAGGAAACACTGATCATTTCAGCAGTGCAGCCATCATCACAAGTGTTTCTATTGGTATGATAATGGGTTATAATAAACAAAATTCCCAGCATGCAGGAAGTTGTTTAAAATGAGAAAACCTCCAGGGTTATCAGGTACTCTGAGAACCTCCAAGTACTTCTTAACCTGCCGAGCCACATGTTCCCTTCTGCCATATGAGGGTGAGGCCTCCACCTGCCTGCCAATCACCATGGCAACCTCCTGCTTTCCTGTCAGCAGTCTGCTTACACTCTCTGCCTCTGCGCAATGCCCGTACACAAACTGTCTTGGGTCTGTGGTAGTCAGACCAAACAGGTTACTACAGGATGAGCAGGGAGGTATACTAACCCTGTCACGGATGCTGTAAGCCTGACAGTTGACAGAGTCAGGGAGCCTGAAGGTGCCATCAAAATCATTCCTCTTTTGTTTCCCTGGGAAGTAGGACATCACAGCACCGGACACAAATTTGTGCCAGGTACCCAGGCAGGATGCTGCTATCATGATTCTACCTGCGGTCCTTCCTTCAGTGGACATGGATGCTCCGTAGTACTTGGAGAACTCGTACTTGGAGACACAGATGGTGGAGGAAGACAACTTGTATCCGTCCCTCAGTCCCAGGTTTTGGACCAGCTCATGCAACTGTGTCACTATTTTCCACTCGTTGTCTGGCTGATATTTGTGAACAACCTGGGGTCGATGGGAAACTGTGATCAAACGCACTTGTTCATGTCTGATACAAAGTAACACATCCCTCAAATACCAAACAAAACAACACTTCAGCATCATGTTGATATCAGGATCAGAATTTGTTTTTAATTCACGTTACACAAACACAGAATTTACTTTGGCAGGATGGAGCAAACAAAGACCATATGAGAAAACAGTAAGACTAGTAAACAGTAACTCACCATATCAAGGACGGAGGAGAATGGCGTTCGCTTGGGCAGTTCAGTTTGGTAACAGTCAAAGGGTTCTTTGAAAACCTCTTTAATGTCATCATGGAGCTCACGCAAAATACCTTGTGGGGTGAACTCTGGAATATTGGTATGCAAGGTATGCAAAGCCTCCAGGTGCAAAATATGGCCCAAGAAAAAGATGCTGTGAAGTATCTTGAAGACAAAAACAAACAATCAAGTTGTGAGAGCTCAGGATTACTATGAATATGTCAATAAATACAATGTTTCTTATTGAAGAAGTATTTCAACTTGACATGGCCATGACAGTGGACAGTGGGGCAGCTGGGAAGCGTCTCAGCTGTGTATCATCACTAGTGTGGACTGTGTTTACTTTACCTCATCAACATATCTTTCTGGACATCTCGAGTAGAACATCAACTCAATAAACTTGAAGGCATTATATCTGAAACTTTCGATGTTCCGATGAAATTCCTGTGCCCTACAACAAAAAATCCATAGTAATACAAACATTCACATATCCACAAACATGTCCAACAGCAAACTTATAAAAATGATTTGGAGGCAAAGAAAATAATGAAATTATCATGTGCATGTTTAATTTACTGTGTGATGAATGGAGATGAATGTGTAACATTGTTAAGGATCTCTTCTTACCTTCTCTCCTATAACACACAAACAATGGAAACAACATTTAAAACATTGAGGAGGCAAATAAAGTTAAGAATTGCATGAAATTGTAAGAGTCATTCACAGTTCATTTGATAAATTGGGAACATTTCATAGTTACAGTATAGATCAACAGGAAGTCAAGACTTCAACAAATGTCACTGTGTATTGTCCAGTGTCATACGGGCATATTAGTTCCTATTGCTCAATGCCCATCCATAATAGAAGCTTGGTATTTATCTGTCATGTTCAAATGATAATTTAACTGAAAATAAAAGTAAAAAAATTCCATTCCAACTGCACTGAGCTGTGTGGTGCCTCTCATAAGGCCTCATTAGTTTACACAGTAAGAAACACCAACGTTTTTCACTGTAAAAAAACCCAAACCAATTGTTCTTTACCACAACAGTATATAAATTAACCTTAATATCACACATAAAGGGCAAACGGTGATATTTAACAACCTAACAACCTATTTGCCTCAATTGAGGAAGGTTTCACCTAAGACTAAAAACACCTACTCATTACCGCTGACTATTCTACTGATACACCTTCTTCACAGTATACAGTACAATGTCTTTAACCACTCGTAGATGGTTGTATAGAATTTTTTATTGAATATTTCGACTTCTAAGAAACAGTTCTGTCACAGCACTTACCATGTTGAAGTAGTACACTGGAGAAAAAGAAACTGAAAGTACAGATTGTGGGCAACACCCTTTGTGAAGACTAGAAGAACTATTCTAGTTTCATTTCATCCTGTTCAGATTCTTCGTTCCTGTTTAGATGAATCATTCATTAAACATGTTCCAACAGACAGTATTCTAACAAATTCAAGTAGGCAAAATAGATAAATATGGTAGTTTACAGTCCCAAGTATACATTGATATGTAGCCTATACATAAAGCCAAGTAACAAACATGGTGGTTCTTTAGAAACGTCTTTAAGTGCATTGGCCTTATGGATTCGTTATTTATAGTTTTTTTATCTGTTATTCGAAGGTAGGGTGTGACTGTCAGTTGTGCATAAAGAAAGTAGTGGGACTGACAGGTGAGAGCAAGCTTACACTGCTGGTGTTCAATCCAAATATCTCTTCTTCTTGACATATGATATTTCTTCAGGAAGCAAAACCACATGAATACACCTACTACTATGAAGTGAGCAGCAGCATCAGCAGGAGTTTATTTATTGATTAATAATGGTATAATTTACATAACATATATGAGCTTACTGAGATCAGTTACTCTCATAAAACAGTGGCTCATTTCACAGTGCCTGTGCAAGAAAGTCTGGACCAGCCTAATGTACATTACATTTACATGTATTCACTTGTAGATGATAACATGTACTTGGCATGTGGTCCAAATAACAAGATACAAGAGGCAATATATATATATACATATATATATATATACAAGACCATCGATAGATATTGAATAGCTACACCAGGCATGAATCAGAGGATAAGCAGGAAGCAGGAAAAAAATCAGTGTAATCATGATATTGGCCGTGATGTCATCTGCCACGGTCCATTTTCCTAACAGACTGGATGCTATAGGGGCGCTCCTCCTGCTGTAGCGACCAGCAGCAGGCGTGTTTGTTTGTCGGTGTTTTGTTTGTCATAATGTTTTAATTCGCTGTTTGATGAAAATGGACTAACTATGATTGTTCATTCAAGCAGTCGTCATGGAGATATATTGCGCTGTCATCTTATGGACTTTATGGACAGCAGATAGGAAGAGCTGATGGTTCCTTTTCCATCTTGGAGATATCACCTGTTTATGGCACGAGACAAAAAGCCACATGATCATGCGATCTCCAACACTACCAGTCAAACAGTCTGAAAGTGGACGTGGTTTGAGTAGTGAATCTCTCTTACCCTGGCGCCTCCTCTTGATCTCAGCTAGACGCTGCCTCATGCCAGCCTTGGCTGAGCTCACTAGATCTTTGTGGTCCTGATCCAGTTGTCGTCCCACTCTGCTATTCCTCACACCTGCCCAGTCCTTCTCAGTCTGCACGCATCCACACCACAAACAAGAGGCCTATGTAACTCTACCTGGGTTCCACCACACTTCCAGTTGCCACAGTCGTTTGATTGTGTAACGCACCATGTATAAATCTCATTGTCTGAAATCAGTAACTCAAATGTTGAAAATGTTTTCATCACTGTGTGTTCACTCTCACCATGTTCTTGAAGCTCTCCCCTCTGTAGAATGTCTTGAAGCCAGGGTACTGGATACCAGCGGTACACAGCTCTGATATACTCTTGGCGACCAGGTGCAGAATCTCTCCATCATGCCCGTATATGAGACCGTCTTCACCCCCCACAATGACCAGCTGGGTCCCCTGACAGGGGATGTCCTCCACAGTTCCCAGGACCACCATCTTTACATACTCTGGCAGGTAGAATTGTTCCCACTCTTTTACCTCCTCAGGGTTGTCCTTGTAGATGGTGTTCTCTAAGCCTCCTGCTCTCCAACTACAACCTTGAGGCTTCGGAAGTGGAATCTTTTCATCCCTGAATCGGGACACCAGGGGTAAAATATCTGTGGAAGGTTAGTGAGAGGTCAAAAAGAAACTATGTTAAATGAAATGTAAATCAAACAATCAATTGACATTGCATGACATAAGATTTCATCGGAAGCAAATTGACAAATAAGACTGATGTAACATATTTTAGAGCAAAAAGATATATATATATACATACATACATATATACATGTATATATACATATACATGATATTTATTGTTTTAAACAGGCAGGCTTACCTTTTATGTTCCCACAACTTTTGAACTTCAGTAAGGCCTCATTCCTGAAAGAAGCCCAACAACACAGATTATTGTTTCACGAGTTCCCACTTAAAAATCTAGGCCAACTGGCCAGATATAATCCAGATATAATATAACATTATTGATAGACTTGTAAGTTGAAGTTTCTTACGCCATTGCGTTGACGGATAAAGTCCCGTCTGAATGCTGGACGTGGGTTGGCAACAACAAAAAATAACAACAATAACAAAACACAAAAAACTATAATGTCACCAACATAATATTTTGAAACAACACAAAACAAATACCTTTCTGATTAACTAAGTGAAAGACGATCGTAGACTCGCCCTAAATGAAGAATTTTCTTATCTATACTTACATCTTCGAAATCGAAAGTATAAAATAAATACTCGAAATTGACAATAACGGCATTAAAATCATTCACAAAACAAGCTTACCTTAATTTCGCTTGTGAATATGTTAATGGCAATGTTCTAATCAATAGGCTACACGCAATTAAGAGTAAATTTTATCGATGAAAAAATGAGACACATTGTTCTACCGTTCCGCAGGAAGTGTGGGTTTGGTTCCAGTCTATGATAACGTCATCGATCGGTATTCAAAATTATTTTAATACAAATGATTCATTTAAAGTATTAAAAACGTACTTAAAATTGATACTATAGTCTGAAATTGCACCATGCTTTCTCCTGAGACATCTCTAGCTTCGTACAGTTTTAAACTCCAGAAGTCGCAAAAATAAACTACAACAATGGCGTCAGCATGTTAACAATTCTATGCGCGTCGACATGGGAATTGTAGTTGAATTTTGTGTTTTCGAACCGTTCATCGTTTTCACATTTTGGAAAATTGTAACCGTGCATTTCGTCAAAGCTTAGTAACACATTTCATCTTCCAATATCATTAAAAATATATGTTTTTTTAAATATATATTCTACATGATGCTTGAAAGTAAATTACTAAAGTTGTGCACTTTAACTCCTGTTTCTTCTGGAAACGTCAGTTGACGTGAGGCGCCTCTCGACAAGGACATTGCGGGGAGAGAATGACATTTGTATAACTTGTGATGCTTTTTTATATTTTATCAAGTAAACACGATATATAAGATATAAAGAAACCTCGGGCAGAAGAAGTATCCTTGTGAATCTATTTTCATTCCATCAACTCTATTTCTTGTGACAGGTATTCAAGCTAACTTAGCAACATGCTAACTGACTAAACTAGCTACTCCTGTGTCAGTTAGAATTTAAATACCGTATTATTCACTTTGTAGAGCTATATAGTGCTAACTTATAGTTAACTTAACAATAACTGTTACTGTAGTGTTTAACTTAAGTGTTTTGGATTGTTTTCCGTTACATAGAAGCACGAACCTCCTTAACACATTTCGTTATAAGACAGTTAGTCTGAAGTCTCAGTTTAAAACAGCAGATCTAACATTGTGGTCTGGTTTGTCTTGAATACCGTCTCTTAAGTCTTTCAGAGATGCTTTTTTAACAATGTTAATCTATTTAGCTAGCTAGCTTTGCAAGGAAGCCCTTCTAGCTGGATTGTGCCTGCAATAAAGAAAGTTTTACCGAGACGTTCAGTCAATTATGATCTAGTGCCTTGTGTCAATTATGGTCTGCTGCTGGCAGGTCAGCATGTCATGTGCTGGGGGAGACTGGAAGGTCAGGGGGGGGGGGGGGGGGGGGAGAGAGAGAGAGAGAGTAGGCTTTTTTCTATCAACGAGTTTATGATCTAGTGACTATTGTCTGTTTTCTGAACCGTGTGTTTACACCCCCCCCCCCCCTGTCTTTAGTAGGCACTCAATAAGCGCCCCAGGAGAGATCCAAAGAGGTCCAAAAGGAAAACAGGCAGGTCCCTCCTCACCATTTTGACGCAGCAGTGTTATGGTGACCTGGTGACTGTGCTCGTCCCTGGCCCAGGACGTGAATGGCTGTGTGCAGAAGGTGCATCTCCTTCTGGGTGGGATATGTCAGGAGCCATGGCAACAGGCAGTCCATCGAACAGCACTGCTGGGGTCTTGCACAGGTACTCTGCTCGACCGTAGACTTTCAAACGCCTCCACTTACACTTAATCAACCATTATGAAGGTTTTGATAATGATGTGAATTGTAAAATGTGCTTCTTCTTACACATTCAGTAAACATTGTTCAGTTCAGACTATACCTGAATCTACAAGCCGACTCCAACCTCAATCCCGTTATTTTTTTTCCCCTTCTCCATTTTCTCAGACGCTTGATTCACAGTGGAATGGACAAAGCCGTCATATGAGCAGTGCATCGTGGGCCCTGCAGCCTCCCAACAGTCTGAGGTACCAGAACGTGAAGCAGCCAGCCCTCTCACATCCCTTCCACCATTCAAGCCAGCCCCAGAGGACAAATGGCCTGGAGGAAGAGTGGGAAGACTCGGTCAGTGTCTGTGTACTGGTGGGATCTGGGGAGTATGACGGCCAGCACACTCTGGTGGAAGTCCCCCTTTTTGGACAGGTGAAACTAGGCGAGCTCCTGGCTTCCGGGGCCTATAGGCCCACGGAGTTTCTTTTCCTGACCACTGTGGACGGTAACAGGGAAGATGACATAAGTGTCGGGAAGAGAGCGGAAGACTCCGGAAAAGTTGATGAAGATGCGGAGAAGAGGGAGAGGGGGTCTTTCAGAAGCCTGTTTGAAGCGGAGGGATGTCCAGCTCCTTTCACGTACGGTTCTCGTTTCTATTGCTTCCACTGCCCCGGTATGGAGCCTTTGCCTGGCTTTGGGGAGCGATCAGAACATGTGATTGGATTTGACAGCGGTTCTCTGGATCTTGACTTGTTGCTGCCTTCCTCGCTTTGTAACTACGCTGAGAGGGAACACATGGACAAGTACAGCAAACAAGACAGCGAACGAGAAGAGCAGTTGGCCCTAATGTATGAAAAGCTGAGGATAGAGGTAAGAACAAAAATGAGGTTTAGTTCTCTACTGTTTGAGCTTTGGGATAAACAGAAAAAAGCAATCGAGGAGGATCTAACAGGGCAGACTAAGGATTGTCACTCTAGTCTGATGTTGTTTTTATTTAAAATATTATTTATTTTACAGCTTCCTAGTTTCTTTATAAAGAGTCACGACTACAGCATGTATTCCAGCGACATGGAGTTCATCAACGGCCTCCTTAATGCCAGGACCAGGTAAAAAAATCCCAGTCACAGACATCACCATTTTTAGTCAGATAAATCCCAGTCTTTTATTTATAAAAGGTGGCCGGACACACACACACACACACACACACACACACACACACCCTCACTAACCTGTTTGGGGGTGAATTGTGGGGCACCTTCTGCTTGGTCTGGTTGTGCAGAGGTCGCATTGTGTACCAGCTGAGTCTGTCTCTGTGGCGGCTGCTGTGCCTGTGTTACTACGCTGAGGCTCGGCTGGAGGTGCTGAAGCTGACCAAGCACCCGGAGGACAGGACCATCAGGGCCCGCTGGAGGCTCCGGGGCCTGCCTTTCTACTCTCTGCTGCTGCGCTTCTACAGGAAGGACAAGTCCCACCTATACAGGTAGAGAGGCGCTCCCGTCGCCGTGGAGACGTGTGTTTGGATGTTGACCTGAGGCAGCGGTGCTAATTACAGGGACGTGTCTCTTCACAGGTCCTACGATGCATTCTCCACCTTTTACGTAGGGTACGATGGACTCATACGCTGCCACAAAGTCGAGAAGGTGAGGTGCCCCTGAAGGTGTGTGTGTGTGTGTGTGTCCAAGGTTGTTTGTTTTGGATTGTCCCATCTCATTGGTTCCCTTGGGTTGTCTCCTGGTTCTGTAGGTGATGCAAGCCCAGCCTCCAGTCCTGCCCAGGGTCGGCTCCCTGCTGGCAGGGGCTCTGGTGGCGCTGGGAGTGGAGGAACACCGGCCCGCCCTCAACCTGCTGCCCCTCCTCCTGTCCTCACTTCGACAGGGGAGAGACTGAGAAAGGAGGGGGAGAGGGGGAGAGGGGCCACTTCATAGGCACTTATGTCAAGAACAGAGAGAGGGAGGGAGAGCGGAGAAGCCGAGAAAGAGAAGGATCTTTGCAGTGGCAGGAACAGATAAAGAATGTTGTAAAAAAAATCATGTATCCAATATCACTTGAACAGTTTTCAACTCCTTTATGCTGACCTTTTCTGAAATGTTGTAAACCATCCGAGTAGCACAGCCTGTAAACCCCATAGAAAAAAAGCATTGAGCTATTTTTGTGATACAATGCAGGACACAAAGTGATTAATATCCCATTAAATCCTTATTAACCCTCAAAGTATCTATCACTATTTGCTTGTTATGTAGAACCATGCCATCTTAAGCCTACCTTACCTCACATATGTTCACACATTGATGACCCATACCTCTTTCTATACTGTCTAGAGCCTGTTCATACGTGGTTCAAATATACATATGTATATTTAGTTTCATTCAAGTCATTATAATTTAAATAGGTTCAGTTCAAGCTGTATGGAGACAGCATTGCTGCTGTCCAAAGAGAACAGTTATGTATTTGGACACTGCTGTGCCACCTGAAAGGAAATAGTTTCATTTGATGATCAAGGTCCCCCCCATTCTACAGTACCAGCCCTCGACAGAACAGTGCTGATGTGGCCATAGACAGGATTCTGGGTCCTCTCTCCATGCCAGTTTACAGGTGCAAAGCACATCCACTAGGCTGCTTCAAATGTTATAGGAACACCCCCCCACCCCCAGGATGGCCCTTCTTGTTGTGTTGGTAACCTCATGTCACATTGCTGACAAGCACCTTATGTATACAATACCAGGTTACCCGTGTGTAAACTTGTGCTAGAAGTCTTGGCGGACACCATTTGCAGGATTTCCAGATAGTTCCCATGGTTTCTGACCAACCTTACGCAGTGTGAGGGCTGATGCAAAGTTAACCGCAGTCAGGAAACTCTTAAAAGGAATTTACCTACTTTGAACTGACTTAACAATGGATGTAAGGTCATGTTACGCAAGTATATGTGGAATATGCTGACTCTGGGGTTTGTGTAATAGGAAGGCTTGGGTTTGCATCAGTGCTGTTCACCCAGTGTTGTCACATAGCATGTTTCTAAAGAATATATGTGCTTTATCTAATTTGGGCAATCAAAAGCATGTCAAATGTTTAGATCTAGCACTTGCTTATATTCTATGATGTCAATCAGTAAAATTCTATGGGAAACATGAGTTTTTGTCTGGTACTGTGTTGCTATCTTTAGATTTTGCGCCGTAACAAATCTAAATGCGTGAAATCTGGTTATGTGAGAATAAAATAGAGACTTCAATGGATTGATCTTTCAGGCTTAATTTCTTTATTGTCCTAAGTTTCTCATTGAGCGTCAGTGTGGATTGTCCCATCAAGCTCGATGTGTTTACTTCAGTTGGCATGTTCACGAGCACAGGGTTGTCAGTCACGTTTTTAAAACACATTCTAAAATCAAAAAGCTGTGTTAATTTAGGGAGAGCGTTCACAAAGGTTCGAGCGTTGATCAAAGACTCCCAGAATAAACACATTTCAACATAATTAATGGCTAAAACACCACGATACTGGAGTACCCTGCATCTGTACACTGCTGTCATACAAACAAGGTTCCACATGTTCTCCACATGTTCTACTGTCATACAAACAAGATTCCACAAGTTCTAGTTCATCCTCACCTCTGGTTTAAGAGGTCAACAGGAAGCCCAAATTAGGGCTTCTGACCTCTAGAAAAGCAAAACCGATGTTTTATCTGTGGCATGGCAAAGGTTTAACTTGATTATAACAAGACTTATATCATCATTACAATGTACAATATGTGCTAATTTACATTGGTGACTCCTAAATAAACAAAATGGTGGATGAGTCACAACATTGAGAGATCGGTGTGGTACATTTTACACTGTCAGCTAGTAAACGTTATCAATTGGCATTCTAAGTGGCAGTTCCTTCACTGACAATATCTGAACTCCCTCAGCTATCATTAGGACGGTCGGAAAAACCATCAGGAATTTGTGGGAATGTTTTGAACTGATGGAACAGAAAGGGAAGTTGACAAGAACTACAAGTCTTCTAAGGAGAAAGCCAGGTGTGCATTGGGGAAACGTTGGGAATTGTAGTCCGGATCCTCCCTCACTTTCTCCCTTATGTCACTTCTCACCTGACGAACACAAATGGGGAGGAAAACGTCCAGTTAGAGGCTGAGTCCCACACAGCACACATCCCTATGAGAGGGGTGCTGGAGGAGTCTCCCTGCAGGTTTACCTGCTCTGTGTAGGCTTCCTGGAGCTCTGCTGCCTCCAGCTCCCCCTGGAGGCTGTCTGGGGAAGTGACAGGCCGGACCCCTGCCACGCGAGCGGCTCGGCTCACAGCTTCGGACAGGGACAGGTGGGGTCCCTCTCCCTGGGCTGTCTGTCAGGCAGACACACAGATGGGGAGAAGGGGGGGGGTTACCCAGGTTACTCCATTGCAAACACGGACGTACTCATGCCCAGAGAAGAAGTGTTTGTCAGAGAGGTTTTAAAAAAATAAATAAAAAATGTATACGATGGCAGCTCTAACGTCAGCGCAGCCTCTTGGTGTAGCGAGGACGGTGGGTGGACAGGAAGTGACAAAAGAGAGCTCTCACCTTCCTTCTCTTGGCAGGCATCCCGTGGAGGTAGGCATCAGAGAGAGGCGGCTGGCTCCTGATCTTCCTCTGGGATAGCATGTCGTGCCTGATGATAGGCATCCACTCCTAAACACACAGGGGAAGGAGTCCTTAGCATTTTTCCTCAGGTGCTAAAAAACACAACCGCTGCTGTATTGAGGCTGACTTGTTGGTTGCCATGGTAATGGAGGATTGGGGGGGGGGGGTTCTTACAGGTGGTACGGCTGCGGCCCAAGTCTCCGCCTCCAACCCTGACTCCTCCCTCCTGGTTGGCGCGGCGGCAGCTTCTTGCAGCTCCCCTGACGACGCCCTGCGGAAGGGCGTGGCCTCTCGAGGGCCTGCCTGACTTTCGCCGGAAGACGCCATGGCCTCCTCTGCGGTGGTGGCGGCGGCGGGTGACAGAGTGTCGTCCATCTAGACGCAGACAGACGAACACTGTGCTGGTTTAATGATGAAGGATCTGCTCAAGCTCCTGACCTGCTTACAGGGCTGAGGAGAACATCATGTTGGAGCGACATGATAGAGGATGCAGGCGACTTGTATCAACTCAGGGTTTTTGGTTTTCCCCTGCCAGACGGTGTCAACTATCATGTTACAGCTCTGAGATTAGTCTTTCTCAGAGGATATGGGAGTTTCTAGAACGTTCTGTTACACTGAACAGCACCAGAAAGATGCCATCTAGCTCCTGGCTCAGTGTACTTTGTCTCCCTGGCTAACACCCTTTATTCATTCAGCAGGCACTTTTACCCAGAGTAACCACGTAGCAGATCGTGGGACCAATCAAACGTCGGCTAGAGAGGTGAAGACACACCCACCTCCACGTTCAGAGGATCCGCCTCCTGGCCTGTACGCGCCTCTGGCTCCGCCCTGTGGGAGGGCTCGCTCTGTGACATCACAGGGACAACAACATCTTGTTAGCGTGTGTGCGGTACGGGCGGCCCCATGGATTTGAGGGCCCTGGGGGCCAGAGGGTTGCGCTGGAGTCTGGGTACCTGGGAGTGGATGACGTAGTGCTGGATCTGGTCCTCGGTGACGGGGTTGTGCTCCAGGATGACCTGCAGCCTCATGGACATCATGCTGGTCAGCCAGTTGACCAGGCTGGGGTTGACCTCCACCGACATCCGCCGCTGGAGAGGAGAAGTGAGGAGAGGAGAAGTGAGGAGAGGAGACGTGAGGAGAGGATAAGTGAGGAGAGGAGAAGTGAGGAGAGGAGAAGTGAGGAGAGGAGACGTGAGGAGAGGATAAGTGAGGAGAGGAGAAGTGAGGAGAGGAGAAGTGAGGAGAGGAGAAGTGAGGAGACGTGAGGAGAGGAGAAGTGAGGAGAGGAGAAGTGAGCAGAGGAGACGTGAGGAGAGGAGAAGTGAGGAGAGGAGACGTGAGGAGAGGAGAAGTGAGGAGAGGAGAAGTGAGGAGAGGAGACGTGAGGAGAGGAGAAGTGAGGAGAGGAGAAGTGAGGAGAGGAGACGTGAGGAGAGGAGAAGTGAGGAGAGGAGAAGTGAGCAGAGGAGACGTGAGGAGAGGAGAAGTGAGGAGAGGAGAAGTGAGGAGAGGAGAAGTGAGGAGAGGAGAAGTGAGGAGACGTGAGGAGAGGATAAGTGAGGAGAGGAGAAGTGAGGAGAGGAGAAGTGAGGAGAGGAGACGTGAGGAGAGGATAAGTGAGGAGAGGAGAAGTGAGGAGAGGAGAAGTGAGGAGAGGAGAAGTGAGGAGACGTGAGGAGAGGAGAAGTGAGGAGAGGAGAAGTGAGGAGACGTGAGGAGAGGAGAAGTGAGGAGAGGAGAAGTGAGCAGAGGAGACGTGAGGAGAGGAGAAGTGAGGAGAGGAGAAGTGAGGAGAGGAGAAGTGAGGAGAGGAGAAGTGAGGAGAGGAGAAGTGAGGAGAGGAGAAGTGAGGAGAGGAGACGTGAGGAGAGGGGAGAGAGGAAAGAGGTCACATTTAGGCGACAGATCAACACTCAGTCCCATCGACAGTAGTTCCCCAGATGCTGCCTTGTGTGTCGGGGATGTGTGTACTGACGATGCGGTGGTTGATGACTTGGGTCAGGGCCCTCTGCTCCCCACGGAGACAGTACAGGTTGAGGGCCAGACACTCAAACAGACCCTGGGTACACAGCAGCAGCAGGCGGGGCCCGAACATGTGGTCTGCAGGAACACACACACACACACACCACACACACACACGGTCAAACACGGCTGCTGGACCGGGCCGGTCAGCGATGGTAAACACACCTGAGGAGAGAGAGAGAGAGAGAGAGAGAGAGAGAGAGAGAGAGAGAGAGAGAGAGAGAGAGAGAGAGAGAGAGAGAGAGAGAGAGAGAGAGAGGGGCAGCGTGTGGGTGCACCTGTGCAGCGCAGGATGTGGGTAGCCATGCGTGTGAACTGCTGTCTGAGGAAGGAGGTGTTGGTCTGGACGATGTTGACCCCCTCGCGCACCGTCACCGTGGCCTGCGGCGACACAAGACATGGCAGCGCTGCATCACAGAGGGTTAAGGTTCAAATCCCCCATAAACTGCCTCGGATGAAAGTGTCTGCTAAATGAACACATCTAACGGTAGATTCTCCTCCCCATATGTCCCCTCCTGCAGCGATTCCCACCCATCCTTCAAAACAAATCAAAATGTATTTGTATAGCCCTTTTAACAAGCAATGTCACAGCGGGCTTCGCATATTCATTTATCCTTTGGATAAAAGCGTCTGCAAATGAATAAATACATATGCCCATAGAACTGCAACTCGACCAACTTAAACCCTCAAGGAAGACAAAAGGGAAAAACTCCCAGAAGAACTCACTTCTTGTCTTCTGGTTTCTGAAAAAGAAAGTTAAATCAAAAACTCACAAAGCTTTCTGCTATGTAGTCCTCCAGACCGTTGATGAGGTCTTCAGCCGCCGTCTGCAAAGAGGGCCAAGAAAACGGTTAAACGGTAAACGTTGCGCTGAACCCTGAGGTGCTAGCCATGTTCACCGAGAGCCGCTGCCTGAGACGAGACCTTTTACTCACGGCAATGTTGGCGTCGGTGGGCTGGCGGCCTTGAAGGTAGTGCTCGGTGAAGAAGCCAGTGAGCTGGGGCTGGATGCGGCTGAGGGGCTGGGCGTTGCCGTGCAGCAGCAGCACCATGTCCACCATGGAGAAGCTCTGGCACACCAGAGACAGCAGGTCACCGAAGAACCCTGCCACACGCACAGACAAGACCCGGATCAGCACAAGCTGGGTCTGCTAGCTATAGAGAAGTCTGTATTTTTTATGTGAGATTATTATTAATTTTAAAAATAATTATATGACTAATATCCAGTGGGGTCAAACAAGGCATTAAGACACTGTGTGTCATTTTTGTAACGTCACAGGAAGCTCATTGGAAAACAGTCTAATCATGTTTAAATGGAACATAGTCTTCTGATTGTAACAGTCTAATCAGAACATGAGTGGGCCCCAGGCACTCACCCACAGCATCGCCGCTCCCTGGGGTGAACAGGTTGCTGGTCTGGGAGAGCCTCTGGATGAACTGGGCGATGCTCTCGCTGTTCCCCTGGGGAGCCCCCAGGGACCCCATCATGGTGGACAGCACCCCCTGCACGATGCCTGTGAACAGCTCTGGGCTCAGGGTGGCCCCCGCCGCCCCCACACCTCCACTGGGGGGCTGGGCAGGCGGGGCGGGGGCGGGGCCTGTCTGAGGAGGGGGCGGGGTGCCAGAGCCAGGGGGCTGGCCAGGTGTGGAAAAGATGGGCTGGTTAGCCTGGAAGAGGGGGAGGGAGGGAGATCTATTCACTACACACGAACATGGCATCCTTCAGGAAGGGGGGGGGGGGGTGTACAGCTCTCAACACCCACCTGTATGAACTCAGACATGCCCTGGAAGAAACCGGGCACACCAGGCACAGTCACAGTGATAGAGGGGGCACTTCCAGAGCCAGGGGCCCCTGGTGCTGCTGCTCCCCCCAGCAAGGAACCCAGGAGCTGGGCCAGGTTGTCGTCCGGGGCAGCCTCTTGGGGCTGACCCTCAGACGGGGGGATAGTGGTGTGAGGCGAAAGGACAGAGGCGGAGGAAGAAAAGGAGGATGAGGATGAGGAAGAGGAAGAGGTAGAGAAGGAATATGAGTGGGAGGAAGAGGAGGTGGAGGTTTCGGCACCTGAGAAAGAACAGCGATGTAAATGAACTTCATCCAGTCATGAACCCAGTTGTGAACAGACCCTCCATGCTCTCCTACAGACATACAGAGGAGGACTTGATGTTGCTCACCTTGCTGGCCTGGTGTCAGCATCTGACCCACCAGACCGCTGATCATCTGGGTGAGAGGAGAGGGAGCGCTGGGCTGCAGGAACAGAACAGGGGGGGGGGGGGGGGGGTCAGTCATCATGAAGAGTTCACTGTAACCATAAATGAGAAGCAGTGATCTCACATTTGAATTATTCCAAATACACGCAGTGAGAACGCATGGGGAGCAGGTCTGACCTGTCCAGGCAGCTGGCTGGCAGCAGGGGGCGCTGTCGCCCTCAGGTTGATTGTGGCTCCTACGGGCTGGGGGATGCGGGGCGAGAAGGAGGGCCTGGTGATGACCACTCGAGCCTGGGGCTGCTGTGGGGGGGCAGGGGCCTCAGAGTTAGGGCCAGGGCCGGGAGCCGCTGGCGGTTGCCCCGGGTGACCTGCCGAGGCGGCGGCTGCCATGGCAGCGGCTTGATGGGAGATCTGGTGGACGATGGCCTGCATGAACTCAGGGGGAAGACCGGGGATGTGCATGGGCACCGCTCCTGGACACACACACACACACAGCAGACACACACACACACCATCAGATATTTCTGCATGCAGACAGATGTCATCCAAGGGCATGGCTAGTAGACCGTCTGATTCCGTCACATCTCATTCCAAATCATCTTTTGAGGGTTGGGCTTGATGTAGGTGCAGTTCTATGGGCACAGGTGAAGCCCTCTGTGACTCATGAGGTGTGACACAGGCTGGTGGGGGGAAGAGGGGGGGGGGGCTGGATCTCTTACCAGGCTGGCCAGCGGCTGGTGTGTTCTGTTGGCCCGGAGCACTTCCTGTCTCTCCTAGACACCAAAATGACAGAAGAGATTCAATGAAGTTGAAATAAAAGTCTAATGAGTCATCGCTCAGGGTCTTCTCATTTGAATGAAGAGGAATAAAAAAAAAAATAGATATGGAATATTCAAAAGCAGCAAACAGCTGACCATCAATGTTCATCTGCATCATGACCACAGGCTCCATGGTCTGATGAGTGATCCGGATCACACGCGGCGCCCCCTGCCCGGCCTGCTGATTGGCTCCGTACTGCTGTGGAGGCGGAGCTTGCCCGTGTCCCGGTTGATCTGGTTGGCCGCCAGCCTGAGGAGGCTGGGCTTGGCCTTCAGCTGCTTGCCTCCCATTGGACGTCATGGTCACCGTGGTTCCCAGGTTTATCTGTGGGCAAGTCATATGAACTGCAACAGGGAAATAGTACAGTCTGTATTGCAGAGATAGGCTGAAACCATGTATGAAGACCATAAAGAGAACCTACTGGTATGGGAATATGGGGCATACCACCCTGCAGTAGGATAGGGGATGAGTAGTGGGACATGGGTCGTACCACGTGCAGGTGGCGGGGAGGCGGAGTTGCGAGATTACATCGCAGGTCGCTAAGGGCAACAAGAGTGTTACCAAGGAGACGGAGTGCCTCCCCGACCAAATTGAGAACGTGCTGGTCCTCCTCCCGCTCCTGAATCTGAGAAGAACACACGAGGAACAGAGGCAGCAGGTCACCTGCAGAACCTGCAACAGCTGTTAGGTTCTAAGGGATGATACACAATGTCTTTATGAACACTGCCCCTTATATTCTCAAGAGATTGGATTATGTATTTTATAATAAACATGTATTGGGTGTATTTGATCAAATGGTACATTTCTGATGCTAATTAAAAAAGTGTTTTTAGTTCTAGATGTTTTGAGTCCATCTGAAAGTTGGACTCTAAAGCTCTGTTGTTATACTCACATTGTTGTTGTAGTCTGCAGAAGTGGCCGCGCCCAAGATGGAGTGGGTTCTCTCTATGAACGGACGCAGTCTTTCCTCCACCCTCCTCACCTCTGCCAACACCTCAACAAACTGCGCTGGGCTGGGGTGACTGCGAGCGACAGGGAGAGAGACTGTCAAGTGGCATCGCTACATTCAGACAGGAGCGAGGGCCACGTGCCCACGACATCATGTTTGACACCCACCGCGACCCCAAACACAGCGCTCTGTCACTGGATCTTACTTAGGACCAGAGTGGGGGGGCTCTTCTGTTTGGGTGGAGGAGGAGGAGGAGGAGGGCGGAGGAGGCGGGGCTGGAGAAGAGGTGTCCATGGGCTGTGCTGCTCCTGCTGCTGCCGTGGAGGATGAAGGTGAAGAGGAGGATGGGGGCGCCTCTGGCTCAGTCTGAGGCGGCGTGTTGGCGGGTTGACCCTGCAACGACCTTCGATCAAGACCCGGACCACACGCAGTCCTGGGGGGGGGGGGCGGATGACAGCGTGGTCGTGTGGTGGGCGAGCGTACCTCCAGTCTTTGGATGAGCGTCCGGGTGTCCCTCAGAAAGTTCTCCGCCAACTGCAGCCTCATCCGCGGCTCGCTCTGCACCGATTGGTCCACGTTGATGTGCACGTCCACGGAACCGTTGCCCTGGAGACAGGAAAAAATACATCAAAAGGTGACCGGGCATTCGGCTGTTCTGGAATCCTACGAATGAGTGTAAACAGAGTCTCTAGCCAGGCGTCCATTCATCCTTGATCTCACCCCTGTGGTGGCGCTGACTCGAGTGTTACGACCTGCTTCTCCCACGCCAGCCATCATCTGCTGGACTGACATCTGCAAACCAAGCCAGTCCCATCAGACTCCATCTAAAATGACTGTGACTCGTAAAGCCCACTGGCCTTTTCCCTGTATTTGTAGTAAACCTTCAGGCAAGGCTTGCTCCTTTGTGGAAGAAATTAGATTTCCTGTGTACTTATATTAATCATTACTGAACACACCTTCTATGAAGACTGTTGTAACATCATTACCGCCTGACTGTCACGATCTATGTTTACATTCTTGTGCCCTGTAAAAGAATGTCCTCTCGCCTTCGTCCGAGAGAGAGGCATGATTGAGACCCAAGTCTTGTACTGTCTTCATTTTGTTGCCAGAGGTCTGGTCATTTCTCTCCCAATCTGCAGATTCCTAAATACGTATTAAACCCAGAACTCAAGTGAACTGTCACTTCGTTTATGAAGAGATGGACAAAACACTTTCTTCAACACCTTCCAATGTCTTCTTGTCACTAAATGACATAATTATTCTAAAGATTTTCTAATTTTCTTTACACCTGAAAAAAAACGTACGTATTGTATCATGTGATGTTTGTTTGACGAGGTGATCCAGTTCAGGTGTGATCACAGGGTTGGGTCAGGGAACAGTAGCACATAGAAATGATAGATAAGAAATGAAACCAGGCACTAGCATGTCCTTTGAACTGTTATCTTAACCTAGCTGGGCTTCATTCAGAGTGTTTATTGATAGGGCAGGAGTAACTGAACAAGATGATAACAAACTACAGTGTTTAGATGTGGGTGAAACGTCAAGGAAGAACACTTCCTACTAACCACCATAAAAGACCTGTCGAGGACAGTAGGCCTGAGTAGGCCTGTTCTGTGACCTTCTCCAGCCCTATGTGCTACATCTTGCTGCCTTCCTCTGACTCGGAGTGCCCCCTGTTCCTGCTGATGGACTGGAGCACTGGGGGTTGACTATCGATCGATACAGCTAGACTTCCGGAGGGTTTCCCATCGCAACAAAACAACTTGACTGTGTATGTGCTCTCCATGATCATATGAGTTAGCGGAAGCTTCTGGATTTTCCTATTCCTGACCAAATTACAAGGGAGGTAAGTGTGATGGCAACCAAATAACACTGTCAAGATGTTCCCAGTAGATATTTCCATCCAAAACCCTCTTGGAAAATCGACCAGCACGCATGAGAAAAGAGAACCATTCAGATGAAACGCTGTGGATGACCAGTGAGACGTGGTGACTCACCTGTATCTGCTGGGGGTCCATGATGTTGACAGGCAAGTTGAAGGTGCCCAGCATGACGTAGCTGTTTCCGTTGCGGTCATGCGGCCCTCCTGGGGGTGATGTGGAGGAGTGGGTGGTGTTGGGGCCTCCCTCGGCCCCTCCGGACGCCACACCTCCACCCCCAGAGCCGTACTGGGTGGTCTGGGGTGGGGCTCGCTCCACCAGGTGGATCACCTTCCCGTCCACATCTCAAAAAGGAGGGAAAGAGAGCAAATTACGACAACAACAAACAAAAAACACACAATTAAAGATTCTAAACCAGGCTATCACCTGATGATAACCCCTCATCTGTTTTGGAAATATCTCTTAACAGTGAAAGGGCCACTAATGCTAGTGTATGTAGCAACTCAGTCTCCATCTATCCACCAAAGGATCTATATATCCATCTGAGTATGTGTGTGTCTGTGGGGCTGTTATTTGAGGTGCATGCAAGCCTCACTGTATTCAGTAAGAGTTCTCTCATCCTGTAGCACTCTGCCTTGGTAGATCAATCTCTGCTTGTCCACTGGGATCTCCACCGACACAGCAATGTGCTCCTTGAACTCTTTCACTGTCAGCTGAGAACAAACACACCCTTTAGTATTAAAACAGGTGCCGACATTTACTTTCATTTTGACATTTTGTCATATAGCAGATGCTCTCTCCAGAGCGCGTTACAGCAAGTACAGGGACATTCACCTCTAGGCAAGTAGGGTGGCTTTATTACACTTAGAAGATGAATAACTGAGACTTTGAACGACTTTGAAGATAAATCCAAGACACACACTACTGTACCCATTCTTACAACCAAACCAACTACATGCTATGACAAGCCACAAAACAAAGCCACAAAACTCATTTAGACTACAATTAGACTGTTAAAAAGTCGTACTCTGACAGCGAAATGTTTCCCAGCACTGTGCTTGGAATGTACGCACTAAGTAATGCGGCATGAGAGTGGTGTACTTGGTGTTCTTCAAGGACCTTTAGTATTTCAGTACATCAGACTGTCCTACCTGTTCCCGGACAGTGTAACTCCTGCTTTGTGAATCCAGAGTCTTAACAGTGACCTCTATGGTAGCAGCCTCCTCCATATTTACCTGTCAAAACCAGAGGGCCCATCAGTCATGTTAGCTGGCTACAGACAAACCAGTTTACTACTACATTTTACATTTACATTTATTCATTTAGCAGACGCTTTTATCCAAAGTGACTTACAAGAGAGAGCTTTTACAAAGAGCATCAGTCATTGAGCATAGCAACGTGATAGACCCCGAACACAGTGGGTTTTTTAGATCGTGAATCATACATCATGAGAACCAATAAGTGCCAAGGGAAAAACTATAAATGCATAACACAACGATTGTACTAGGTCAGACAAATAATGTTGCCTATAATCACTGTACAATGATGGAAATAATTAGACGAAGAAAGTGGAAGATTGTAAGAGACACAACTAGTTTGGATTAAAAAAAATCTCAAATTAACAACACACATGAACTACAGAGTCAATGTAGGAACTGATTTGATACAATGTGGCCAATTTACTACACGGTTACGTTAGCCTAATTCTAATGTCAATCTCACATGATAAAAACACGCAATTAGTCAAAGCTATTAGCACTTTAAGTGTAATAATAAAGCGTACCTGTGATCACAGTTTAACTGTTGTTACTAAGGTTACTGAGGACTGTTATTGTTGTTAGCCTGTTAGCATAAATGGCTCAGGTGAATGAGTTAATCCCAATGACCGGTTAACGAACAGTCAGATTATCTCCAAGGTACTCTCTTTATGTTTGCTAAATATCAAAGCACAACAATATACTAGATTTAACTATATTCAACCAAATCTGTAAATAAAAAATATATTAAAAAATAATAATAATTCTCAATTGTTTCAGCGCTCGCGTGCATTAACAAGCTAGCTGCTAACAGAGCGTTACCTTGGTTGTCATGTAGGACCTCAATGACGCAATCATTGAGGTGTCTATGAATAATGCCTGAGCGCCTGTCAGCGACATGACAACATCGATTTCAAAGACAAGCTCTGGTTTGAAAGATCTTTATTTTCACATCATGTTCAGCAGCATATTGAGACTGAAAAAATGTAAATGTTGGATAAAATATGAAAACATATTCAAATAAATAGCAATTGCATCTCGAACAACGTTTTGAAGCAGGCCAATTCATCACGTTCATTGCTTCGTTCATTCACAAAAAAATATTTATTTATATTCTTTCTACGATTAAAAATAAGTACGTTTGAAAAATCTGAATGTTTGAGTAGCCGATTAAATTGAAGAATTTCCGATTTTCGATCAAACCCTCCAGCATCTTATTTGCACAGTGTTAACAGCATGCGTCATTCGATGGGTCATATATCAATGATATCAATGACTTTAGATATGTTAATTAGATCATGTTTTCTAGGACACACCTACAATGATCTGTGCAAACTTCCAAGTGACAGCAAGCTGGAACTAAGTTGTGGGTGTGGCGACAGGGACGAATATTTTTCATTTAAAGAGTGACAGCTGGTTCATTCAGGGTAAAAACTGGGTTCCAGTCAAACCTTTTCAGCTCAGATATTTGTCTCCCGGTCTATTTATAGAAGCTTTACGAGAAGCAAACGGAAGGGTTTGATCCAGACCACCGCAAACTTGAGGATAGACGGAGGAGGGGGGGTTCTCCTGTTCTACAGAGCACGGTTTGACGCTCTAAAGATCATAGAACTGAAATCTTCGTTTCATGGTGACAAAAGGAGATCTGGTGGCCATTGGAGTCGCTTCAATGGTCTGACACATGGGAGAATAAGAGGACGGGAAGGTAAGGCCAATGAATCACAACATTTAACCCAGATTAAAGAGGCTGTTGATGCCCTTACTCGGAAGATTTTCATTGTGTTGAGTTTTCAACCTCATGTAATTTCTGTCTCAAGGCAAATTGGATACATTTTGTAGTATTTCTAGGTTGTCTCTTTGGATCAAGGTTCAATTAGTATGAGAGGGTTTTTGATTAAATGGCCCCCTGATATTTACATTAGAAGCAAAAGCATATTAGGAAAAAAATGAAAGGGCTTTCGCGTTGTTGATCTTCAGGGGATTATTTTATACCCTTACCAGTAAAAGGTCATATATATTATTTGCGTTCATAAGGTGTTAATTACAAGACGCTGTTTAATACACCTACCTCTAGTTTTCAAGTCATTTAGCTTAGAAGTGTTCTTCTATGTGCTCTTATTACAGATATCCTAATCAGCAGAATCAGGCACTCATGGAGCAGCAGAACACCAAGTAACTGCCCAGATGAAATGACCTACTTCTCTGTAATTGTTCAATTTGAATCGTTCCCTCCTCCTCTCCCTCCTCTGCCTCCAGGCTGTCCTGTGCCTGTAGACAAGCACACGTCCATTCGTCTCTCTTCTTTACTCACCTAAACTGCCTGTCTCACTCGAGGCCCCCTATCTTCCCTGCCTCCGTCCCATCATCCTTCTTCAGAACGTGGCAGGAGAAGTCGGCACCATGCGTCGGTACAGCTCAGAAGGCTCCCTTCTGGACATGGACTTCCTTCCCCGGCGGAAAGTAGCACTAGAAAAGGGCAGCGGAAGGGACGGAGAGTCGGGCACCTACAGCCCGACCGAGGAACAGGATGAGCTGGAAAGTGGACCCTCATCGCTGCCCCCTGTCATCCAGGAACCGTGCGGGAGCTCTAACAAAGGAGGAGGAAAACGAGAGATGAAGAAGGAGCACAGCGTCAGTGTGGAGAACTTTACTGAGCTGGGGAAGCTGGAGAAGGGACAGCTGGGAGTTGTGGGCATCAATGAAGGGTGCCGAGCCTACAGTGACAGTCAACTGGCCCCGGTGACCAAGGGCAGCATGGGAAGAGATGGACATCCACCAGCCTCAAATGCATCCTTATCCAACCCCCTCAAGTCCCAGCATGGGCACCATGCAAAAGCCAGGCTGTCAGCAGCCAAGCTGCACCTCAAGAGCCTCTTTGGGCAGGTAAAGGGGCCGTTTTCTAAAGCTAAGAGGAACCAATCCTCAGTATTGAGTTAATCCAGCCTGTTTTGGAGGCATTTGAAAGGTCTTTGTATCTTTTGTGTTTCGAATGAATGAATGAATGTTTTGTACTGTGTTTTGTGCATGTCTTTTGTGTTTCATGCTTTTGATTTTCATGATGCTGTGACTCACAACTGGGAAATATTGTTCATGCAATTAAGCCTTCCACCACAAAAGTAATTGCACATCTGGGATTTAATCAAACGTGTGTGTGTGTGTGTGTGAGCGAGAGAGAGAGAGAGAGAGAGAGAGAGAGAGAGAGAGACACAGACAGACAGAGACAGAGAGAGAGAGAGACTGGAAAAACCGAGATTAATGATGACATTTGGCAAAAACACACCTGTTGTCCCTTTTATTCAGAGCCCTCATTCCTCACAATCCAATCTCTTCACTACAGAGCAGAAAGACAGGTGAGTCCCGTTATGGTGGAGGGTTGTTCATAAATAAAGGTCATGTTCATACCGATCGTATTGCTAAGACAGACTTCACTTCCATAAAAATAAATAAAAAAGATACACATTTTGTACAAACACTGTTGAGAAATCACGTCCAACCAGCTCCAATCTTTATCGCTTTTCCTTTTCCCTCTTTATCAGTGCTAAAGAGAGACGCTCTCGTTTGCCTTTCCTCCACACGTGGAGCCAAGTGGGTCACAGCAAGACCAGGTTTAGCCGGGAGGAGATGGACAAGTGGGCAGAGTCCCTGAACGCCCTCCTGGAAAGCAGAGGTGAGCGGCCCTGCGCTTTCTAACCGTGTTGACCTCTGCTAAGGCAGTCAAGTGGCTGAGGGAATCGGGCTGGTAATCAGAAGGTTGCAAGTTTGAATACTGGCCATGCCAACATGACGTTGTGTCCTTGGGCAAGGCACTTCACCCTACTTGCCTCGGGGGGGGGGGGGGGGGGGGGGGGGGGGGATGGGGGGGATGTCCCTGTACTTGCTGTAAGTCACTCTGGATAAGAGCGTCTGGCTAAATGACTAAATGTAAATGTGCTGAAGTCTGCTGTAGTGTCAGAGTGACATGTTTGGATGGATGAGACTGGTTTGAACCAGCCGGCTTGTATTGACATTTACATTTAGTCATTTAGCAGACGCTCTTATCCAGAGTGACTTACAGCAAGTACAGGGACATTCCCCCTGAGGAAAGTAGGATGAAGTGCCTTGCCCAAGGACGTCATGTTGGCACAGCCGGGGTTCAAACTGGGTACTTCTGATTACTAGCCTGACTCCCTAACCACTCAGTCACATTCATTATATGAATTAATCAATATTAATTCATATTAATTGATCGATAGTAACCATTGCTGCTGAGTAGCGAACAGGCAAGATTCTTTCCCTACCCACAAACCTTTGTAAGAGGAACAGGAGGACATGACTGAGAAGTTCTTAAATCTTCATCGCTTTCTTTCCCCTTTGTTATTTCCTCATTACATTCCAATGGTTTGCAACTTCCTTTTTCATATGTACACACTAAGAAAGTCTGCACAAGCTGAGAAAGTATGTAACCACAAAACACCTACATGGATTCCTCGAGCGGCCCTCCAGAAAGGGAAATTGTTGTTTATCAGATGCTTGAGAATGTTCCCTGTTTATGTGCTGGGACTGGAGTTAAAAGATCAACCCTCGGTTGTCATGGTTACGCAGGCCCCACACCCTTCCTTGTTAGGGGAACCGCCTGGGTCATTAGCGAGCCAGCAGCCACTGTTCAGCCATCCAGACTTTCATCTCAGTGTGCAACTCTAATATTACACTGTAGGTGGAGTTCTCTCTGGTCCCGGAAGCTACCACAACCACCTCCTACTAATGCCCTTGGTCATGGTCTTTAGAAACACCATTACAAAGCTGTTAGTGAGTAAGCCACTGCTGCAGTATTCAGTGGAGACTTCTGGTCAGCCCCAGGCTCATTTAGACTTCTGTACTTGTTCAGCTATACACATGTAGGAGCCTTATGTAAGTGAATGTAAATGATCTCTGTGAGATCACATGGTGAATGAAGCTAATATTGATTCATTGTGGGAACTGAGCTTATGTTGTAACCGTGGAGACACCAATCCTGTCCCCTTCTTCTTTTCTCCACCGCCAACCGTCTGTGGAAATACACATGTCGCAACGCCTTGCCTAATCAAAAGACATGGGTCTGAAACGGAAAGGGAAATGTGGAACATATCTGGATAAATGATGGCATGAAGAGATTCTGCACTGAGATTTACAGTGTGTGTGTGTGTGGGGGGGTTAGGGTTAGCATGATTGAGGTCAAAGTTATAAGTAACAAGAAGTGATATTTTAACTAAGGTGCGCAGCATATCACTAACCCTCCCTCCCTCCCTCCCTCCCTCCCTCTCACCCACGCCTTCTACCCACTTCTCAGCGGGCGTGTCAGTGTTTGGCGCATTCCTGCGTTCTGAGTTCAGCGAGGAGAATCTGCAGTTTTACCTGGCCTGTGAACAGTACAGACACTCGTCCAATAATTTCAGCCTGCAGAGGAGAGCCAGAGACATATGTGCCACCTACATCCAACCAGGTGCACCGCGGGAGGTACAGCTTTGTCCGTGTTCTGGCCTGCCTGTCTGATTTCCTACCTGCTTGTCTGTCTGTCCCCATCGTGTCTCCTTTGACCCTGTGCATTGGTTTTTCTGTCACTGTCTGTCTGTCTGTTTGTCACTGTCTGTCCCTGTCTGTCCCTGTCTGTTTGTCCCTGTCTGTCTGTCTGTCCCCATCCTGTCTGTCTCCTTTGTCCCTGTGCGTTGGTTTGTCTGTGTCTGTCTGTCACTCTCTGTCTGTCCCTGTCTGTGTATTTGTGCCTGCCTGTTGGTCTGTCTGTCTGTGCGTGCCTGTCTGTCTGTGCCTGTCTGTCTATCTGCCTGCCATGTTGTACACTTGCTCTTGATGCAGCATGAGTTGTCTTTGTTCTTGCTTCATGTCCGTTGACCAGATGCCTGAATGCAGTTCTCTGTCCCGCAGGTGAATCTGGACAGTAAGACCAGGGAGCTGACCATGCAGCTGCTGCAGGCTCCCTCCCACACATCCCTCAGCCACGCCCAGAAACGCATCTACACCCTCCTGGACACAGACTGTTACCCCCGCTTCCTCCAATCCAGTATCTACCTCTCTCTGCTCCCAGACACGGACCACAGCCCCTAGGCTAGACCGTGACTAGTGAGTGGAAATGTGGGGAACCAGTTTCACTGTATGCGTCAGGTGCCAAACACCCACGTCACCTTTTTAAAAAAAGAAATAGAAACACAAGGTTAATAACATACAGTAACCATACTAAAAATAGATATACAAAGTTAAAATGACATCAATAGTTATGTCATTTGCCCGTTCCAGGTTTTTTTTATATAGGTTATTTTGGTTTCTACTAATTTCCCTACAGGAAATAAGTAGTGCAAAGGCTTAGCTGATCCTAGGTAATCTGGGCCATAGGCTGGATGCATGCAGTAGAGAGCAGAGCACTAGGGGGAGGGGATGGATGCTGGTTTCTAAAAGTAGCAATTAAAAAGCAGGGGTAAACATGAGGAGGACACGCATGCTCAAACAGAGGTTAGAGAAGCCAGGAGTTCGACACTGTTACTTGAATTTGTTGGTGTAACCACTGAAAATATTCCGAGCATGTTTTAATCATCTAACACCCTCGCTTTTGGCTGTCAGGGACTGCTGTAGTTAAAGAGTGGCCATGGTCCATTGAGCACATGAAGAATTTCCTTAGCTGACTGAAAGGAAAAACACGTCAGACGAGAACAAGCACTAGATAAAGGTCAAAGCACTTTGTGAGTTACTTATGTAGTACGGGTGCGTAACTGAGCACATACTCACACTGGTGGACGTGACCAGGAAAAAGGAAAAAAAGAAGATGGAACCCGAGAGAACCTGTCAACAAAACCCTTTCATGGAAAGGGACTCCAGCATTTTGGGGACATTCATGGATCCAGGACTGATTGAGGAGAAGGTTCCACCAAGTACCAGATTACCAAGTTTGTCCACTCTCGAGACCGATTTCAAGTTGTTTCTTACCTCTTCAGCCTACATTTTACATAGAACCTTAGGCTCCTGTCAACTGATAACATCAAACTTTCTCGTAAAATAAGGCGGGGATTGAAGGTTGAAGGCAACAGCCACACCTCATGTACACATTCTAAAACTCCATGTAGGGAACTCATGGTGAATAATATTGTTTGTGTTGTTCCAAGTTAATTTAATGGACATATGAAAAATAAATAATGTTTTTTTATATATACATGGCAGGTATTTTGTAAACCTACAACCTTTTGTTGATTTTGAGTATTTCTGAAAGGGAATATAACCTTTGCAGCAGCCCAGTGATTCACTGAGGTGGTACATCTCTGTCCGAGCCCCTTTAACCCCCCCCCCCCCCCCCCCCCCCTCCCTGGCCTTATAGGGTTGCTAGGATACTAAGCCTGTGTCCATCCTCGGGCACAAATCCCAAGGGACTGAGCACGTCATATGCATGGTGGACTACCACTCTTAAGCAAACATACAGAAATGAATCAGTAAGCTGGTTAAGGATGGCCGGCTCTTGTCTTACCGGCCTTATGTATTAAAGGGTCAAATGTCTTAACATTTCATTAAAGGTTTACCAAACAGTGAATAGTGTTTATACTTTACATGAAGGTTAATCATGCCAGCGCTATAACGTACAATCTGTTTCCAGCTATTTTATTGGTCCAGACAACGTATAAAATGGTGAAACAGAGTATTGAAATGGTGTGGTTGAAGATCCAAAAGGAAGCAGGTTAACGATCGGGCTCGTTAGTGAATGTTTAACAAGTAATTGGACACAAACGTTTTGTTGATGTTTATCTCAAGCTGTGTGTGGGAGTGTGCAGCGCTCCAATGGGCCTGCAGAGGAACGGCTGTTACAGGACTCCACCTTTAGAGGGCAGTACTGAGGATTCACACGGAAGATAGACGAACACTGAGAGGAAATGTTATTGACAGGAAAAACCACAATGACAGCCAAGTAATGAATCACATATTTTAATTGAAGATTCATCCTGTACATAACCAGCAACTGATTCATAATACCATCCAAGGAAAATGCAGTAGTAGATTTCTACTATCAGCATCTCAAATGTATTTCCATTTGATTTTCTGACATTGTTACAAATTCACAAGTTACTTAAAAAATAAATACAATTTAAAAGTGGCATTAAAATGTGCATTACATAAATGAGGTTGGCTGAAATCCTAAGGAATTCCTAGCACATCCCACGCCTTCCTTTCAAGCAGCTGACTACTCACATGGCAGTTAGACACACAAGCCTGCTCAGCAGCCTGTTCATCTCCATGCTGCTGCCTCCCACCCTTTTAACCTATGGGAGATGTTTGGCTCTACCACACACCTAAACGTTTACTGATATCAAACAGTACATCAAACATTGTTGACCGTCTATGGTTTGATCAGGTCCCCTTCCTTATCCCTTCCTCGTTCTCTCTCTGTTCAATCACGTGTCACCAAGGTCGGGTGCTTCTGTATTCCTGCTTGTGTTTGACCCACTGGGCTGTACACCGGCTCTCCCCAACCGTCCAGGACCACCCTCCTCTACCCTGGTTCTTCTCTGCTTCCAACAGGGCCCTCTGGCCTGGCTCCATGGCTGCTCCTTGCCTTCCAGGAGGGCAGGGCTCTGACCCCACCCTCAGCCCCTTCTCCAGCAGTGTTGATTCAACTCCCATCTGTGGGTCTGGTCCTCTGACCCCCACAGGGTTCCGGGATTCCCTCTGGGGTACGGCCAGTGGAGGGAGCGAGAGGGGCTGGCACCTAGTGAAGAAAAGAGGGATGGATGGAAAGAGAAAGGAAGAGATTTATTATGAGGAAGACCAGAGAACAATGAGAGGGAAATTGGATTTCAAGGAGTGAAGTCAGAGAAGATGCATGTGGAGAGAGGTAAAGAAAGGAAGTTAGAAACATAGAAAATGGCACCAAAAACACACACACACAAAACAATTGCCTTCTTGGGTCTCTATCTTTCTCAGCCAGTTTGTGTGCGGGGCACATGATTTGCGGGAATGCGTGAGAAGTGTCAAACCTGTCTGTATTTGTGTGTCCCAGTGTGACTGTGTCAGTTTCTCTGTCTTTCAACACTGGTCTCAAACCTGAAGAGGCACACAGCACTGACAGCATGAAAACTACAAATCCCAGCATTGTGTGGAATCGACAATGCAGCAGGATTTAGAATCATGTTTTTTGGTCTGGTCTTGACTAGCAGTTCCTGACCCGCGCACTATTTCATCACGGCTCCTTACCTGGAAGTTTGAAGGGAATCTGCTGTTTCTCCAACAGCAGCCCAAAGCCCCTGCTGTTGATGTGGCGACTGTAGAGGTTTCCCCTGGCAACCAGGCCCTGTTGGCTACCAGCGGAATGGGAGAAGACAGAAGGAGGAGCAGAGAGAGGGGGAGGAACAGAGAGAGGGGGAGAAACAGAGAGAGGGGGAGGAACAGAGAGAGGGGGAGGAACAGAGAGAGGGGGAGGAACAGAGAGAGGGGGAGAAACAGAGAGGGGGGGAGGAACAGAGAGAGGGGGAGGAACAGAGAGAGGGGGAGAAACAGAGAGGGGGGGAGGAACAGAGAGAGGGGGAGAAACAGAGAGAGGGGGAGGAACAGAGAGAGGGGGAGAAACAGAGGACGAGGTAAAAGAGAACAGGATGTAAAAGAGAATGAAAGAGGGAGATGGAAAGTGGGATGAGTAGCAAAAAGCATGCAGAGAAAAAGGGCGGGTCAAGTGTATGAAAGGGAAAAGAAACAAGAAGAACAAAATCAAATGAAAACATTTTTGAATATGCAAAACATAATAAGCAACCAAAGTTAAATAATTCATAAAAACATTAATCAAAACCGTTATTGGAGGGCGGAGGGGGAAGAACCATGAATCTGAGATGAAATGAGGGCAAGTAACAGAGCAAAAACTCAACTGGGAATTGGACGAAACAGGAAGGGCCTTAAAATATCACCATCCACATTTATTCGTCGACCTTCTACAAAGCTGGCTGATATTAGAATAAGAATACCTGGAGAAATCTTACAAGCTGTAAAATACAACCGCTAAAGTGTGTAATGTGGTAAAAAAAAAAAGCTTGTGCTTCTAGTTTGGTGGGATAAACGTTGTTTAATGGCGTCTAAAAGGCAGGTAGAGGTTACAGCATTACGGTTCCCTCGGTTAAACAAATACAGGAAAGTTCAGAACACAAGAAGACAAGTCTTGCTTTCTTTTCAATGTTGTCGTCAAGGCATCATTAAGATAATAAAAGACTTCCTCCTGTTCAAGACAGACAGGCTAACAGACTAAAAACCACTGGCCCTCCTTCAAAATAAGAGTCTGTGGTGGGAAGTTCAAAAGGTGGAAGTCAATGAAAGCTCAGCCGAGATCGATTAAGGGAACTGTTGCAAGGAGGAGAAACATATATCACCGGTAGAATGACGAGAGGGAGATGGGAGAATGAAGACATGTTTGAGAGATGAAATCAAAATGGAGCAGGTGTACCGTGAGAAAAGAGGACAGAGAGGAGGAACAGAGACGGAAAAGAAACTATGTTTAGAGAAGCCAAGAAGATAAGCTGTGCTTAAAGCAGTCAAGATCAGAACAGTTCCACAGTGAAAAGTGAGAGAATTTAAGAGAGGGAGAGAGACCCAGAAGAAGGTCTGGAGCCTTGGGAACAGGCCAGTGCTGAACAGAGCTCTTTGTGATGTGGAACAATTACTGTCTGATAAGAGGAGTGACTGGCCAGCCTGGAGAACCAGGCTCAAGCTCATTGACAACATAGCCTCATCCAGCATGACTGGCACTGTTATTAGCCTGCCTTGGGGCTAGCCTGTTCCTAAGTAGATAAAACAGTTTCTGCCCAGCTCCTATTCTTCAACACTAAGTATCAGTTGGTCCCATTGGGAGGACTCTCAGTCCCCGACTGTAGATTAATTTGATTTTAAAATTCAATCAACCCTGTTTCAGTAAAACTTTTAAATAGCGGCAGAAAAAGAAAGACCAGAATGGACGGTGTTTGCATGTATGTACTTTAGACTCTGGTTTTATTTACTTTGGTATGGGTGTGTCCGTGTTTGCCGTGTAGACGAAAGCCCAAGACAAATGTTTCACTTTGTGGGACAATGGTGTTTATTTTGAACGTTGATCTCTCCTTCCAGTGTGTCTTTGAGGGTTTCGGTTTGTTAATGGGTGCAGCTCTGTGGGCGTATGTGAGGCTTTCTATGACACGGCTTGTAGTAAGCGCAGTACAAACACCTTTGATCTGATATCGGGTGAGTGGGGACAGATTTCTCTCACCTGGTGCGCCTTGCTCTGCAGTTCTCGGTCAGAGGGGAGTGGGGCGTCTGGCCCCTGAAGGCCCCAGGGGCAGGTGTCGGGGCGGGGCGCAGGGGCCCCCTGCTGGGAGATGAGCCCACGCTGAGGGAGCGCGAGCAGGGGGAGGATACCGCCCGTGAGGGGGGAGAGAGGGGGGGAGCCGCAGGGTGAACAAAAGGCCAGGGGAGCACCCTCTGCTCCTCGCGCACAACTGAGGAGAAGCACATTCAGGACGTCACGTCTCGAAACCACCTCGCCCCGTCACACATACCAGTTCCCATCTCTGCCCCCGCCCCCCCGCCCCCCCCCCCCCCCCCCGCCCCCCTCCCTGTGTATTTCAACACTAACCTCAGCTAATGAACCAGAATGTCGGCCCTGCAGATGTCTGTCATACCAACAACATCCTACTACTGCATTCCGTTCACAAATGAGGAAACGAAGCAGCTAATTTAACTCATGTTTCTTTCAGACTACAGTGAGCCACAGTGCTCGACTGTGATGTGTCCCGGAGGGGTGGGGGGTGGTGGTGGTGGGGGGGGGGTGGGCTCACCTTCTCTCCCCGTTAGCGAGTAGGGCTTGATCTCTCCGTCCGGCTTTTTTGGGGGAACCTTTCTCAACTGGGCCGCTGTAGGGGAGGGGAAAAAAACTGCATTCACAAAAGTCCCAAACACAACACAGACCAGCATTCTGGTTCTTTATGTGGAGGACTGCATCATTAACTCTCCTCACAAGACCCCACAGAAACCTACACACACACATGGCAATGATGCAATACACTGTAGCGAAAATATATTCCTCTGAATGCTAGCTTTGTCCATGAGGAGAGTGGATGGTGTGAGTTGAAGGTGCTTCTAGGCCTGAAATACGATAAAGCATTTAAACAGCTTCATTATCATCAGCTTGTGCCGTAAGGACCATTGTTAAGGAGTGTGACAGAAACATCCATTTAAAGCTACAGGTCCAATATACAACATGGGTCACATCCACTATATTGGACCTGGCAGGGAGGGGGGGGGGGGGGTAGCAGGGGAGGAGTGGGGGGGGGGACCTGCATATCTCCAAGAAGACAAGACTCGAAGGATAGAGAAAGAAACAGATTAAGAAGGTATAGAAAGAAATAGACTGAGAAGGATGGAGAAAGAAAGAGAGGGGGAAACTGAAGGGTAGAGGAAGACACTGAGAAGGATAGAGGGAAAGAGAGAGAGAGAGAGAGAGAGAGAGAGAGAGAGAAGCATTAAAGGATGGCGCAAGAAAGACGGATCGAGCTGGAAAGAGAGCAAGATAAAATATAGCATGTGGAAAAGGGGGAGGCCTGATATAAACACAGTCATTAACTAAACAAGGGAAGGGGAATTGGATGCTGGGAGAAAAGAAGAAAAGAAAGGAAGACTGAGAGTCCTTACAAAAAGCCGTACATCCCCTGATCCGTCAGAGGAGAGTGAGGCGCGCCTGGGAGAGTTTGGTGAAACAAAAGTGTTTGGAACCTGAATAACAGCAACGACAACAAAAAAAACAGCCCTGGACAAAACCCTCCCTTAGTAAAATTACTATATCCAGTGTCAACAGTGTCGCTAACATGATATACGGGTGAAAACCATCCTACATCCTGATTATGTTTTATAGCTCACTTAATGTTTGCCTAAGCTGTAATGAAATCATGAGTCAGCTATTAACAACACCTCTGAAAAGTGTCTTTTCTCAGCATGGTGCCAAGCATACACTGGAGACAAAACAGAATGTTCCAGTACATCCTTTTGCTCAACTATGTGCCACTGTCGTCAAATCACAAAAAAGAGACGGAGTACTGACACGTGCTTGACACTGTAACCCAAAATAAAGAGGTGAAAATACAGACATGGTGTTCTGGGTGAAAAGGCAAGTATGTATCCTTTGACGGAGATGAGAGGCTTGACGTTGACGGGGCCCGATTGAGGGTGGAGAGACTTGAGGGTGGAGAGACTACCTGGACTGAGCCAAACCTGCTCCTACTGACATATTTACAGAAGTCCTGTCAAAGTAAACACGTGATGTGGAATGATCTGAGCCGTACCTGATCTGTTGAGGAAGAAGCCATCAAACACCACAAAGTTGTTGACCTAGAGAGTCCAACACAAAGGACAGAGAGGGAGGGAGGGAGGGAGATAAAGAGAACAGGTTGAATTTGTTGTCTCTTTGCTTGTTTACTCTTAGCTATGCCAATAAAGCATCTTGAACTCAATTGACAAAGACAACAGAAAGACAGAGGTGACTCCTGGAAAGAAACACGACAGGTAATGAGACATATTTGATAGATGATAGTGTCCATAGGAGAAAATTACACAGGCATAACGTATTTAGCCATTTAACAGGCCTATTAACCTCGGAAGAGAGGGGCGTTATTCAATTCTGCAGAGAACTATTGGCTATAAAGCAGATTCTGTAGGGACGGCGAACAGGAAGGGTAGGAGAACTGAGGGGTTAAGGGAACTTGGGTGGGTAGAGAACTGGGTTCTCCTACGCCTCAGATATCAGATTCCCCAAGAATATACGCAGTACGATTTGACAATATCCCGAAGGAACTTTAGTGATGTCACAGAATGTTTGGCTTTCCTAGTTTTCAATTCTTCCTTTAATTGTTCAACATAGTCTCTGCCTTTGGGAACTTACCATGTTGACAGTGACATAGACACAATAAATAACACAGGTTCGACTGTGTGGTATGATCATAACACTCAAAGTATCGAACAAGGGGAACGAAAGAAAGTAGAATGACCATCTGATGGTACAACTGTCACTGTGAAATGGGTTTTTTTAAGTTGTTTTTTCCAAATACAATGAAACAAAACCACAGGGTAACACTGCAGTCACATGACTACACACCATACCTGAGGAACACCCTCTTTCAGGCAGAAATGCTTCTCCAGGAAAGACAGGAATTTAGAGGAAGGCCTATCGTACGCCATCATCACAGGCTCCACTTGTTTATGCTGTGTGATTAGAACAGAACACCACAGTGAGCAAACCTGCCCAAACAAGAAAACAAGGCATTCACAACCACCTCCACATCGGAGCATTCTTTCCTCTCCAGGAAACGTCACAGCACATCCACCCACAGCCACATTCCACCCCTTACGAGCGTCTTGTTTTGGGTCTGGCGAGGGCGTTTCCTACCTGAAGCATGAATTCAAACAGCTCAAGGCCATAGCCATGTCTCTGCAGGTTTTCTCTCACGAAAAAGTCCAAAACACAGAGAGGTTCTGCTTCCACATGCACCCCCCGCTGGTCCTGCGGAAGCATTACAGTCAAAGGTTTCATTAGTTATTAATAACCGTGGGATCATGAGGGTGAAACAAGCAAACCATTTTATATCCGTAAAGAACAGGTACTTACAAGCAGAAATAACTTCTTGCAGCCAACCTTTAGAAAGCCCACCACCATGCCTTTCCCTCTGATAGTGACACAACAAAAAACAACCAGTATGGCAGAAGATGAGCTGCACAACATTTCCCTTGGTACAGAAAAGAACGATAGCCTTTTTTCCCCACAGAGCGACACTAATCTTTATTTTTATGTGTGCGTAGGATTGCTGATCCCCTTTTCCAAGCGCACACCAGCTGCTGATGTAGCAGGTTTTGTACATGTGTGATATTCTCCCTTTTGTAATAGAGATGCTACATTGTAGTTACTTCTGAGTTGCAACTGTTGAGTCACGGTTTTTCTTTTAGTTCACCGTGTCTGGTAGCTAAGATACGGTTTTTGCAATCAGGCTGGTAAATATAGACTTTTCTCTGACCATCAAAATAAGATTATTATAACTGTGTCCCTTTTCCTGATCTATGTTCTTCTGCTGTACTTTCTAAAAATACTACGTGTGCAGCTTTGGAGAAAAACAGTCAGTGAGGTGAATTCTGCTGGTGGTAAAAGGTGTGACTAAGATTGTGGAGCTGGGTCTTCATCAGCTGAGGTGAAAGGTGTGACCTACCCATTGGCCTCTCCATCCTTCAGCAGGTACAGATGTGCCTGTTGCTCTGAAGCTTAGATGCACTTGTGATCGGAGCTGTCAGCTGCTGGGCCTGTAGAACCCAGAAGATAACATTCAGTCATTTAGCCAGACGCTCTTATCCAGAGCGATTTACAGCACAGCACAGGGACATTCCCCTCTGAGGCAAGTAGGGTGAAGTGCCTTGCCAATGTCATGTTGGCACAGCCAGGGTTCGAACCAGGGATCTTTACAAGCCTGAGGGCCTCACTGCACAGCCACCTGAATGACTACCTTGTTAATACTGTACTCTCAATATGATATCCCATGTCCAAATCTATGACAAACCCCTTAATCTCCTTGGTTGCATCATGTACTTGTCTTAAGCACCTAATGCTTAAATTTGGTATGTACATTCAACATGCAGTATAATAAATGGCACCAACAGAAACCATATCTGCAACTCTTCAATCAATCACTCACACGCACACACGCACACACACACACACACACACACACACACACACCTACCTTGGCAGAAGCTCTCCCAAGTTCATCAATAACAGTGGCAATTTGAAGTTGTGGTTCAGATCTAAACAAATGACATGAATAAGAAGGATGAAGTTAAAATGGTGCACTGTGATATGCTGGGTGCTGTGATCACTACATGAGTGACAGCAGAGATTTGGGGTGATTTGTGTCACAGCAAGAGCTGGTCCCATCCTCTGACGTCATGCAGGCTGTGCGCGTTAAGGAGGGGTTGGAGTCTAAACATGGAGGAATTGATTGGTAACTACATGACCAGTACTACTTGAACCATTCGTCTATGATACGAGCCAACAGTCCTGATTGTAAATTACGCAGCACCTAGATTTGACACAATCTACATGTGTAGTTGCACCCATTAATGACATGTTGCCTGTATAATAATACTGTACTGTACCTTCCTAGTGATGTTCGACCTGCAGCCAGGTTTTGATCCAGAACAGTGATTCTCTCTGGGAGAATATGGTTTATGTCAGATGGGAACTCCATGTTTTCTTTGTACATATGAAGGTAATATTGTCAGCGCCGGGTTAGTGCAGCTAAGCTAATGTCGCAGTGCTTGATTTCTGCACAAAGTGGTTAAAAATACAACGATAGTAAAGCCAGGACAGCAGTTAGTCTGGCATGCATTGAGATAAGTGATTTAGATCACTGAATTCAAGCATTAACAGCATAAAAGACGAGCCATGCACATTGTATCAAATCCATTGTCTGTTATTCACTCCCCGGCAACGAAAAAAACGTACTACATCTAATAAAGACGCATCTTTTTAAATACACAGAACCGAGCTACCATAACGTCAGACACCAGTGTACAATATCGTGGAGAATTGCCCAAACACAACGGCCCAAAATGAAAAACACAACAATCAACAAGAAAATAAAACGACTGTGGCGGATATTTGCTGATCCCAGGCTGCTGTACACTGAGCGTCTCTTTACTGGGTATTACGGTAAACTGCACTTCCATGATCTCCTCACCCGGACACGTTTGATTTACATCGTTACTAGGGTATCAAGCCTGTGTGCATGAATGCACTGTAACAAAGCATCTGATATAGAGTCACATAGGGAGGAACATGGAGAGGAACATGGGGAGGGCAGCATGTACCCAGAGCAGCTGAGCTGAGCTGAATGCGGTACCTGTGTTATATACTTAAAGATATAGTGTCTGGATTCATTGATAGGATAATATAACTTCTTAGTTGATCCGGCCGACAACATGGTATATTAGACCAAGATAGATTGTGTTATAGTAGTTTTTTAACATGAAGCATGCTGGACTGGGGTGTTAAGTGCAAGTTTTCTGTGGAAAACATTGAAAAGGCATTGAAAATAGAGAGCACATTGACATCTGGTGGCTAGGGACAATTAAGACAGCCACTGGCTGAATAGAAATCCCTGGTGGTAACTCCAACACGTCTCGAATATGGCTATGTGTGTTCATTTTGATCTAATATTCATGTTCACACATTAGTGTTACATGTGTGTGGATGTTATAACTGTGTCATGATAGGGTATGAGTCCACCCTCACCTCCTCCATCACCATCTGGTATTCTGCTGCCACTGCCAAGGACAGGAGCAGACTGCAGCGTATCATCTGTGCCGCCGAGAAGGTGATAGGCTGCAACCTGCCATCCCACCCCTCCTTGAGGAGAGTGAGGAAGATTGTGGCCAACTCTTCCCCTCCATGTTTCAGCTGCTCCCCTCTGGCAGGAGGCTGCGGTCCATCAGGACCAAAACCTCTCGCCACAAGAACAACTTCTACCCTTCGGCTATTGTCCTCTTCAACAATGCCAAGGACTCAGTATGACATTGTCAATGACAATCAACCCCCCACACCCCCATCCAGTAATCCCACTGCACTCTGCACTAGACACCTTTAAACTTATGTTTCAATGACTTTACTGATATGAGAAAACAACTTGGGAATGTTCTTATCAATTTGAGCACAGACTTTGAAGAATACGAGGCCAAACGACTCTGCGTTTTAAAAAGGTCCACCTGCTCAACCTGACAAATAGTTGTATTAGGAAAGATGCCCTGTCTGGTAATACTTCTGGAAGCTGCCTTCTGCAATGATGCCTATGCTGAGGCTGCAGGTCAGAGGCTGACAAGACAATGTGCCTTCTTAGAGACAGAAGTCTCACACCAAATGTGATCGGGTCAGAGGACCCACAGGACTACTGGGTAAACCCTCAAGTCTGTCTGTCCACAAGTCTCAGAAGTGTCAAAGCAAATTATATAACAGACAACTAATAAACAACTAACAAATAACAGACAACTAACAAACAACTAACAAATAACAACTTCTGTGCTGTGTGAAATGATCTTATCTAAGGCTGACGTACTTGTAACCAGCGAGGAAGCTGACTGAACCCTAGTACAGCGGAACAAATCTTGTAAAAATAAAAACCTGTAAAAATACAATATAAAACATTCTGTTGCATGAGCACATTCTCCAAATCCCATGATGATAGTATTTTCCTTATTGTACGAGCACATTCCTCCCCCAGTTATTCCCTTGGTGAACAATTCACATCATAAATGTGATGAAGAAAATCAAATTGAAAAATAAATTGACAGCAGGTCCAGAATAAACCTACACTACCTACAGATCCACTATGGGTTAATAATCTGGGACCATCACTGTAGAGGTGGGAGGTAGAAGACGTAAGCATCACATCAGTTATGTAAAACCGCCTAGCTTTAAAACATGCCGTGCACTAACACCACCTGGTCTTCAGCACGTCAATACACCTCTTGATGAGGCTGTCCCCTTCCAAACTGTCAGTTAAATGTCACCGTTCCTGTATTTGGTTTCGCGTCACGAGACATGCAAGTTGTCCTAAAGTCGATGAGAGGGATATTGATGTTAAGCTTTAGGGCTAGTCCTCACACACTCATCTGTCACCAGTCTCTATATTTCACACAGACACAGAGGGATTCGTGTTGTCGTTTGTCCTTCACCTCCGTTTGGGTCTGAGAGTTTATACGTTCATGTACAGTCCAGTCATGAAAATGTGTTCGTGTAAGGAAAAAAGAACACCTTGTCCCTGTCAGCTGTGAAGCGCATATTGACTGGTATTAAAATGAAGACAGGATTTCTTCTTGGAGAGGAAGTTCTCTGCTTGCAACTTGTTACCTGAACATTATTATCTTGTAACACAGTAGGCTACCCTGGTCCTCGAGAGCCACTGTCCAGAAGGGTTTTCGATGTTTCTCTGCTCTCGCAGACCTGATTTTAATGAATGTGTTGTTATCAAGCTCTGTGGAAGCCTCATAATTAGAATCAGATGTGCTAGTGCAGGGAAACATATGAAACCTTCAGAACAGTGGCTCTCAAGTGTCTGCTAAAAGACTACCCGTAAGTTAAGTTCATGCACATTCTATATATTCCTTCATTAGCATATGGAATGAGCCCTGGTTATGTGGGTGTCTGCATGCTTGCATGTCGGTTTTCTTCCACCGACAGTTTTTTGTGTGTTTAGCATATTGTTGTACTTTGTTCCAATCTGTTGAACGGATTGTTCACAATGCCTGGAGGAAGTGGGGAACATGGCCCCCTAATGAATATCTGCCAGTCAATTGGAGGGCCCCTCTGCATATTCTAATGAGGGCTAATAGGTTTGGGCTGGTGAGTAGGGAGTGTGCTACATGGTTGCTAGGTTGCTGGACCACACAGGGTGATTTATAGGTTGTTTACAATGTGTCACAAGTCAACAACCAGCATACGGTTGTATCCTAGGATGAAAATGATATACAGGTTGCCTCTGCTCCTTTTTTTTTTTTTTTTTTGAAAGGTCAAGTTCTCTGGTGTTGATGAGCTGAACAGCACTGAGGCCCAGCAGAGCATTCAGGGTAGAGGTGGTGTAAGGAGCAGTGTGGACATACTCAGGGTCCAGGACTCAGGGTTGATTAAATGACCTTAGCAATAACTACTGTAGATCATCATCTCAGTCCATCATGATCAAGGAGGCTAAAGATAGCGCAGGTCACAACACATGAACATGGATCGTTACACCGGATCCCATTTGCTGTTGCCTCTGCTCGCAAACTTCTTAAAGGTGTTGTTGTCAAGTTCCTCTTCCCACAATGAGCGAGATGTGCATGTTGCATCACCAAGCAGGTCACACAATGTCAGTCACATCGCTTAAGTAGAAACAACAGGACAGGACTTGTATGAAGGCTTGGATAAGGTTGAGTTATTTAGGTTACTCTTCAACCTGTATAAGACCCTGCAAAACTGTCTGAATTTAATTTAGTATTGAAATGATGGACTTGAGTGCAACATTGGACTAACAGTATACTGTAATGTGTGCGATTATACAAGTTAACGTTTCAAAAATGAAGTGGTGCATACACAGATTGTGCATCCAGATTTCACACTTCAAACATAATTTTCTGGCTTCCAACCTATCACTAATAGCAGGGGAAAAGCTTGCTGTTTAACGCTGCTGCTCTTGGGGGGGATGGCCACAGCTGTCTGTAGTAATTCGGTTGTGTGTTGGTGACATCAGGCCCACAGGCAGCAGAGCAGAGAAATACTATTCAAATGAATATCAATCATGCCTTGAAGGCACAACGCTCCTCCCCCTCGAATGTCCCGAGCTTTGTGATTGGTGCATTGGGGACCAACCTGCCAGAGCCCAGAGAAAGCTGCTGTATCAATGTCCAGCGGTGGGTGTCAACAGGGGGGCAACAATAAACGTTGAATGACTAATGTGCGCTGTCCGTTCTGGGGGTCCTGAACAGCAGAAAGAACATTCTCAACGTGGCTTTGGACGTGACCAGTTGCCAAGACCGGCATCAGCTGGCCGAGTGGGTTAAACAAGATCATGATTTCGTAGCAAATCTTTTAAATTAGCGTAGATTAAGTAAAAATAGAAAAAGAAAGAAAACACTTTGTCGCTACTCAATTGGAATACTTTTTTTGCTGCTTTTGAGTATTTTTGCAAGAAAGATTCCTCCAAGATCAAAATACTTCAGAATTCAAGAAGATAAAATGAACCAGCAAAGAATGTTGCTCATCTGCTTGGCTTCTGTCATCGGGTTGAGTAAGTATTGGTGACATTTTCAAATCACATTGATCCAAATCAGTTCAGCAAAACTGGTATTGCTGCATGAACAACTTTGTTGTCTTGGGTGAACAGTAGACCAGGACTACCTCACCACACTTCTTACTACCTATTGCATGATAACCTGAATAATTTTTCATGACAATTTCTTCTGTGTGGTGTGGGAAATAAGTTACCAGTTTGTCAAATGTTTTCAAGTAATATGTTAGGCGTTCGTGGACTAATTTAGTTTGCATCTGCTGTGCAGGGATAACATTCACGATCAGATAGTCAATTAGGATCTCCGTTACCTAGACCCGTATTGGCATAGAAAACAACTGTAGTGTGTGAAAGGACAAGTGAAAAAGACTTTAATCCACAAACAGCCTTAAAGAGATGTCATGCAGGAAACCATATAAGTAAAGATAATTAGCAGTGGTCGTGCCATAGCAGTGGTCGTGTTTCTAAAGTGTAATGCAGCACACTGTCAAATAACTCCCATTTGATGTAAACAAGATTTAACACCTTCTGGAGATTAAATGGCTTATTCGATTCTTAATCAAGAGAATTGGAGAATAGGATCGATTTCTTCACTAGTTATGTTCATGTATTTATTTATGTTTTATGTGCTTTATTCTGTCAGTATTTGCTTTAAACTTTGTCACGGTGGACTAAACCTTCGTTTGTTAATCACACACGAAGTTCAAGATTGGGTGTGACAGAGGCCTAAGAAAATATATAGCTGGACAGTACACTTGTTTAGTTTACCAGAAAACTAAATATTACTTCAGAAAAGTAATATTCAGTTTCCATACACATCATTTTTTTATTTATTCCATATCAGTCAGAAATAACATTTGAGAACTAGTAGAAGGGAATTCTTTTATTAAACGATTTGGGATGGTCTAAATATAAAGTGAGGTTCTCTCTCTGCTTGGTGTAAGGGAGGTGCTTAGTAGCTCATCCCAGCTTCAGTCAAACTAGCAGCTCACAGAATGGAGAGAACAGAAGGTGTCCCTGCTTTCTCACCAAGGCAGAGGAAAAAAGGGGAAAAGTGACAACCTCTGACCTTTTTTGGTGAGGGGGGGGTCGACTGACTGTGACCTCGTGCAGACTCAACCTCTAGGGTGCCTCTCCTGGTCAGTAGAGCGCTTGGTGAAGGGGGGGGGGGATAAGTCAGGGAGACAATAGCAGGCACCACACCCTCCCCTCAGTGACCTGACCCTCACACCCTCATCTCCATAACACTGCCCCGGTCCCTTTCTGGGAGGAGTCTGGTCCAGATTGAGACCTTATTAAAGCCTGTGCATTTGTCCATATATGTGTGTGTGTGTGTGTGTGTGTGTGTGTTTGGGCTCCCACAGCTGCCCGTGACCATGTCCACACTACCCCCTACCCTATCACTCCTTATTACCACCCCCTCCACCTTCCCCTCCTTCCACACACACACACACACACACACACATGGTCTAGAACCCCTCCAAGTCCAACAAGACCCCCCCTGGTTTAATCTATGTGAGGACAATGGTTCAGAGCAGCTCCAGCGGTCCATCCAGCCTACATTAGAGTAACATCTCTATCCTCTTAAAGGTGGGGAGAGTTCTGGGGACATTCTCCTCTGCTGAGGGTTCAGTTAAGGACCCAATGGGGTGACAGTCTCGCCTCAACTTTGATCAAAGATTTTCTTTAGTGGATATCTGCCACTAGGAAATGAAATAAATGCAAGTCTAGGCTCTATATCTGTATGACTTTATTTGAACTGGGTAGAAACCATGATCTCAAATATATGTAAAATGATGTCACAAAAGGGTTTATTTCCAATTACAAATTATTTGTAACAGCACACAGGGGTAGTGCAACACACTCAGTTCACTGGTGACGCCCGTGCTCACCAGCACACACAATGATTCCAGTGTCTTCAGGTTTTATCGATCAAGGTCTATTACATCATCAGTCATGTTCATGTGGATGTTTATCTATAGACCAAGCCAATACCAGCAGCTTGAGCGCCTGAATATGAACTGCTTGTTGTACAACCTCAGCGCGGCATGTCCTATACTTTGATTAAAACAGGCCTCTTCCCCACCCATGATCAGGTAACCTTTACGGCTTAAATTAATTTAAATGTAATTTTTATTTTATTTTATTTATAGCTTCTTCTTGCGTAATTCAATCCCACAATTTGACAAAACATTGCTGGGGATGTACTGCATGTACCTGTGGTGATGTCATGGATACATGTAACGTGATTTAGAACCTCAGGTCCCACTTAGAACCTCAAAAGAGTGCAGATCTGAATGTCTTCAGTGGCCTCCCTCTGCCCCACAATGCATCTGGTTCTTCAGTTAAAGTACCTTTAACAAGAGCGTGTCCCCTTCTGCTGGCGAACAACCCTGTGATTAAAGACTGGAGGGCCAGTGTAGAGGTCTGTGTTTCATCACATTGGAGAGTATTGCTTATTGATCCAAGGGGTTGGTGGGTAACGTTTTTAGGCCAGGACCTTTTAAATATCTGTGTTGACCATCCAAAAACCAAACCATCCAATCTACAAATGCAGATGGGTGTTCTGTCTCTCGGGGACTGTCCCAACTCATTTCAATCCAAAGCAGATATTGACAGGACTGGAGAAAGTGAGGGTGGTGATGTCCCAAGATGTTTGACCTCAAAATACTAACTTAAATGTGAATCTCATTAATGAGATGGCGGCCTTTACAGTTTGAGTTTAATTCGGTGAAAATTAGCTAATTACAATGAAAGGTATTGCTTCAATTAACCATGTTAGATTTGTCCCTGAGTCACAGCCCCTCAAAAGAGAGGGAGGGGACATTAATATGGCACAAGCCATCGGAAAGTCTTGTTTATGTGACTTTGAACTTGGCAGAGGCCAGACAATTACAACACAAGGTTTAAACAAAAGAATCACCCCCCTCCTACCTGCTATAATAGCATGTTTATCTAACAAGCTAAAAGGAGGTGACTGCCTCAGACCTAGAGAGAGTTTAACTTCTATTAGTGAGACAAAAGAGACGCCCCCAGGACCCTGCTTTTCACACCGCCCCGCGAATCCCATCTCTCAACCCAGCTCCTCCGAGTTCCGCCCTGGTTCCTCCCCCTATCTCCGTATTCAGCCATTGTTTACCCTGCCACCCCCTGCCGTTGTAACAGATATAAAAAGGAACAGGGAAAGGAGAGGGGAGGGATTTCGGACGTGCCTAAATACATACAGACTAGCTTTTAGTCCTGTACTTTTTTTTGGAAGGGTAGAGTTTTAGTCTTAGTTGGATGTTCTTTCCTTCTTCATGAATTGAGAAAGAACCAAAAAATGTAACTCTCTTTGACAACTTTTCTGAGAAACACCTCTAGCCTCTTTCCTTGGTTTTACAAGACCATGGTAAATGTTAATATTCATGTTCAAGGCTTTGCCTTACTGTGTATTGGCTCCATTATGAAGCTCACTCAACTTGGATTGAATCATTAGATATAAAATAATATTATGTTTTGTATCATGGGCAGGATTCCTACCTAATTCAGAACTTCTATATGATTCTAACAGTCAGTCTTTGTCAGTTGCTACTCAAATAAAGATTGAGGGGGAGAAACAGAATGACAGAGAGATAGAATTCAACACAATCAAAGGGATTTGCGTATGTTTGTCTTAGAACGGGCCCCCATGACCTCTCTTCTCTCTCTCTTCTTTGGGGGGGAGGGGGGTAAGTTTAGGAGCCATCACAATAGGCAGTGAAGTTCAGGGGCAGCAGACTAGGGGGTCGGAGGGCCTGGCTGAGAGACAGAGGGTGGGTGGTGGACTTGGTAGCCGCCGGACACAAGCTGCTCACTCCAACCCCAGCACACCTCCCTGATCCAGCCACTCTCCACCAACTCTCTCATGACCCCGAAGGATCTGGGGTCACAGCCACCAGAGTGGGACCTTTATGCAAATCTGGACAGGGCACCCCCCCCCCCTCATCTCCCTTTGAATGCTCCCCAAACTGAATGCTCAATCTCCTTCCATATAGGATCACCCCCAAAATGTTAATATGGAATCAACATACAAGAACACATTTAAGTGTCCAAGGGAGAATACACAAACTAACTTCAAAGTCTCGCTAATCTACTATCCTTTTGCTTTGTCACTACAGCTCCAGTTCCTTACCCATGAGAATGGTGATAGTGTTTCTACTTCTGAAGCCATCCTCGTATATAAATTAGGCACCATGTGAATGCATGGATCTGGATACAAAAGATGCCTTTATCAATCTCTTTGTCAGTGCTTCAAAACACAATTCCAATGGCTAATTCTGAAAGGCCTTTGAGATGAATATTGTTGTCATGGCTGTTTGTTGCCTGGCAATACATTTTTCTTGCTTTGGTTTCGTGAGTCCACTTTGATTAGCTTGATTGACTTGAACTTGATCACACTGATTACCAAGTCCAGCAATACAGATGTGGCATAGTGTTTTGTGTAAGATATTGCATTAGTGTGACAAATGACAAATTAATATTTAAACTATGCAATCGATTGTCGTATTATTCCCCATAATCTGTTGCTGACATGCTTGGAAATACAAGGCTGTTCATAAGATGGTTATATACAGTCTGAACACAGCATTACTTTTATAGGAGACCTTGCAGTAAATCATTGAGTGGTTCTAGTTGTTACTTCTGGATCTTATCAAAAATATATATTCCAGCCATGCCCTATCAAACTGTCAATAAATGTTCCAGACACCAATAACATCCAAGTGCACATGTATGATACAACCTGCTGTACGAAGACTGACTTTACGGCTTAAGTCTTCCTCATCTCCTCCCCCACACGCATTTCGTTTATTGGTACGACTCCCAATTGCCTCTAAGGCCTGGAAACGATGACCGTGGCCACGGTGTGTGACGCAAAGCCCCCCCCTCCCCTCCCCCTCGGGACCTCTGAATTTAATTTGCACCCCTAAGGATGCAGAAGAGAGGATGGGTGTGGGGCTATATTAGATTCACACACACTGCTGATCTCTGCTGCATCTGCTAGCTGGGATGCAGCTCGTTGTGGGGAGTGCAGATGCTGGACCATGTGATGTGTGAAAGGGATGGGTCCAGGGCCAGGGGACGGATCTGGGAGGGATGGGTCCAGGGGCAGGACCTGGGAGTGTGGGAAAAGTCCCCAGCTGCTTCTATAGATGTGTGATTTGGACATGGCTGTCACTTGGATGACAACGCAGCATCTTATTTTCTGTGAAACCACAGCCATAATGCAATGCCTAAGGTTATTAAGGCTTGTATATTAATTGTTTCTTACACATAATTCAAACGTGAAATAGACTTCACTATGAATAAATGTTGGATGGTAATAACTTTACAAGAGTAAAAAACTTTTTTTTTTATCCAATGCAAACAATTCTATCAGTGCTTTGAAAGTGGACAACTCTTACGTTTTTAAATGTAGCGTTCAAAACCCTTTCCAATATCTAATGTAGTGGTCACCAGTGGTCTGTGAGAATAACTGAAAACAAAATAAGGGAAGTATAAGTCAAGGGCATCAGCCATCACCAGGTGCTGGGTGTGAGGTGGGGGTGGGAGGGGGGGAGGGGTAACTCTTGTTCTAAGCTGGGGAGAAAGGATAACTGATGAGGAGTTCCCAGATGAACTTGATTGAGGCTTGCATCATGCAAGTTCAAGAGCTGCACACTGTTTGAGGGGCTTTTGTGGACGTGATTGCCGTCTCCCCCACAACAGCTGCAGGAGATGAAGTGGCCATTTCATTGTTTTGCCCAGGTCAAGCCAGGACAGGGAAGTTCACTGCCAATACGGTATCCCCACCCCCACCCACCCCCGCCTCCTCCTCCTTAAAAAAAGTGAAAGAAAATGGGAAAGCCCAGAGTTTTTTGGGGGTCAACATCGAGAGGGGACAGGAGGTGAGGATTGAGCGGTCCAGTGGCATGGGAAAGTCACCTCCGGGCCGGGAGAGAAAGGGAGGCTGGGGGAGGGCGGGGTGCTGGGGGGATGCATAAGTGGGGGGCAGATGGCCCCCCTAGGAGGGGGGTTGGTGGCTGATAGGAGGAGGGTGGACTGGATAGAAGTGTCGTCACAGCAGCATTGTCGTCAGCCTACGCTGGTTCAAAAGAAGCTCTCCTAACTTGACCTCCTGTGACCCTCGCTAGGCCTCTGTCGCTGGCTCCCCCATTGTTCCTGCCCTCTTTGGCTGGATGACTCCCCGGTATTCGGACCCCATTGTGGCTAATGTTTTTAAGTTAAAAGTGTTGAACTGAGCCATCAATCAGTTAGTCGGTATTAGCCATCTCTAGAACACTTTTTTGGGGGGGGGAAATCGTTGCCGTCGGTAGCGTCTAGCTTTGTTTAATGTTCTCCCTCAGTTCCCCTCCTGTGCGGCTGTGCCCAAACATCTTTAGTAAGAAACATTCAAAGCAGGGATATTTTGGTGTTTGAGGCACACAGTTTAGACGCCATTCACAACAGCCACATTGTCACAACCAAACAAATGAGATCAATAAATAAGCCCTTGAAATTTCCACAGAAGTTAATACAAACCTACAACAGAGCTCTTGTGTGTATCTACCTATGGAGAGTGACTAGGACAGTAGCTGTACGTTTCACCAAACACAAAAAGCATATCATGCACATTGTCCTTAATAGAGCAGCACTTTAAGAAAGTAGAATTTGACAAAAGGACACAAACCCATGGCCAACTTCTAACCATGTGTGCTCTCTTCTCTACAGCGTTGTGTAGCGCCTCAGAGTTGGCGTTTCTAACGGAGCCCAGTGATGTCATCGCGGTCCGAGAGCGGCCGCTGATGCTCGACTGCATGGTGGAAGGCGAGGGGCCCATCTTGGTCACGTGGCGCAGGAACGGTGCGCCCGTGGTCACGGGGCCGCGTGTGAGGGTGCTGCCCAACGGGACGCTCTTCATCCAGAGCTTCCTGAAGAGACGCGACACGAACGAGACGGACTCCGGAGAGTACGACTGCGCTGCCCAGAACCGCTTCGGCATGCTGGTCAGCCGCAAGGCTCGAGTTCAAATGGCATGTGAGTGTGACCCTGCGACTGTCTGGACGCTCTATGTTCTCACATAGAGCAGTAGGTCCCCAACCCTGGTCCTCAGGGGCCCCAACTGTCCTGCATGTTTTAGATGTTTCCCTGCACCAACACACCTGATTCAAACGAATGGATCATTATCTAGCTGGTAGTGAACATGCATTCGAATCAGGTGTGTGGGAAGGAGGGAAACATCTAAAACATGCAGGACAGTGGGGCCTGAGGACCAGGGTTGAGGACCACTGATCTAAAACATGCAGGACAGTGGGGCCTGAGGACCAGGGTTGAGGACCACTGATCTAAAACATGCAGGACAGTGGGGCCTGAGGACCAGGGTTGAGGACCACTGATCTAAAACATGCAGGACAGTGGGGCCTGAGGACCAGGGTTGAGGACCACTGATCTAAAACATGCAGGACAGTGGGGCCTGAGGACCAGGGTTGAGGACCACTGATCTAAAACATGCAGGACAGTGGGGCCTGAGGACCAGGGTTAAGGACCACTGATCTAAAACATGCAGGACAGTGGGGCCTGAGGACCAGGGTTGAGGACCACTGATCTAAAACATGCAGGACAGTGGGGCCTGAGGACCAGGGTTGAGGACCACTGATCTAAAACATGCAGGACAGTGGGGCCTGAGGACCAGGGTTGAGGACCACTGATCTAAAACATGCAGGACAGTGGGGCCTGAGGACCAGGGTTAAGGACCACTGATCTAAAACATGCAGGACAGTGGGGCCTGAGGACCAGGGTTGGGGATCACTGACATAGAGGAGAATAAGAGCTGCTGTTTTCAACCATTAACAACTGACTGATGATGTCCTTGCAGCTCTTACAGGGTTAAATAAGTTAAGTAAGCCCTATAAACATTCTCAATAAATGTTCAAACAATGTACTAGTGTACAGTTCTGATTGAACTGAACAACACAAGTAATATATCAGACAACTCCCTCTTAAAACGTTGAAAGGACAGTGCAAGCAAACATTGAACTAGTTCCTCCCACTCACTTGAGAGTACAAGACTACAGTAATTTCCCTCGACATCCCAGGGTCCTTTACTCAGAAGTCATAAAGAGGAGAAAGACAGAGTAATAGCTTTTGCCAGCCTTTATGGAGTAACACCACATGTGGTTCCAGCTCTGTCAAACCCTCCTGTAGTTACTGTTATAAATGACACTCCTCACAGCGAACACCTTCCTGGCATACCTGGCAACCCTAACCCCCCCAGACTCTTTCATCTTTTGTGTCTCTTTGAAAGAATGGACTCCCCACTCATGTGTTTGCGCACACGGCTGGATGTGACATACGCGTGTTAATGTGCATTCATTACTTTTGATTCATTTAGCAGACTATTCAGCAGGAAGGAAGTTTCTTATGGTATTATAGATAGTCAATCTGTCAAATCAATCAGATTTCTCTCTCTCCATCTCTCTGTCTCTCTCCCTGTGTCTCTCTGAGTGTCCCTCCCTCCCTCCCTCCCTCCCTCCCTCCCTCCCTCCCTCCCTCCCTCCCTCCCTCCCTCCCTCCCTCCCTCCCTCCCTCCCTCCCTCTCTCTCTCTCTCTCTCTCTCTCTCTCTCTCTCTCGCTCTCTCTTTCTCTCACACACACACTCACACACACACACACACACACACATAGTGGGCTGCTTGACCAAGTGTACGACCTTCTCTTCACCCTCTCCCCTGTTGTCCCCTTTCCTCGACCCAATAAAACCAGGGTTTATGGGTAATCCGGCAGAATTATGTCTGTCACTAGATGCCGCTCCCTCAAAGCAGTAGGTTGCCATGGTGATGTTTCCCCATTTGCAAACGCCCACCCCTCAGTACACACCCCCTTATTGATCAAGGCACTGGCCAAGTTAATAGGGGATGTTGTGATCCAGCATATCCTTCATTCAGGATTGATATTGATACTTGTCACTGCTCAACAGTGGGGATTACATCAACATGTACCAAGTCATTTATATGTGGACTGTCAATGTATTATATTGAAACCAGTAAAATATCAAAGTTGGGAGTCTGGTGGCTGAGTGGTTAGGGTGTCGGGCTGGTGATCAGAAGGTCGTCAGTTTGATTCCCTAGCTGAGGCAACATGATGTTGTGTCCTTGGGCAAGGCACTTCACCCTACTTGCCTCAGGGGGGAATGTGTCTGTGTGGGCTGTAAGTCGCTCTGGATAAGAACGTCTGCTAAATGAATAAATATAAGTTAGGAGACTTTGAAAGCAGAAGATGATAAAGCATGAAGAGCAGTAGATTGCGTCGAAACCTCCCAGCCCTGGATGTGAAACTATCGTTCACAGTGACTGACTGCTGTGTTTGGTGTCTGTATTCCTCCCATCTCTTTAGCTCTGCCTAAGTTCCACACTCACCCAGAGTCCATGACTGTGGACGAGGGGGGGGTGGCTCGCTTCCAGTGCCAGGTCAACGGTATCCCCGAGGCCAGCATCACCTGGGAGAGGGACCGAACCCTGCTGAGCACGTCCGACAACAGGTAAGCACGCTAGCCCCTTTTAGAAAAAACACCCGCCATTATGGTTTGTTTACACGGAACCTTAACAAAGACATGAAGCCGGATCTTGTGTGCTTTAAGATTATTCCATGTAGACAAACCCGCACACTTCATGTCCCTGCACACGCGTGTGTTTGTCTGTGTTTGTGTCCAGGTACACTCTCCTACCCATGGGGATCCTGCAGATCACAGGAGTAAGGAGGGTAGATGCCGGCGTGTATCGCTGCATGGCCTCCAACATTGCCAACACACGCAACAGCCAAGAGGCCACGCTCAATGTGACCGGTAAGAGAACTCATACCCACTCACTCTCTGTCCTGTAGGCCAGTGGTCCCCAACCCTGGTGCTCAGGGAACCCCCTCATCCTGCATGTTTTAGATGTTTCCCTCCTTCCCACACACCTGATTCTAATGCATGTTCGTTACCAGGATTCTCCAGAGCCAGATAACGACCCATTCATTTGAATCAGGTGTGTTGTGATGCTGATGTTTGCGGTTGTTTTTTCTTCATCCCTTTTCACAGGAGGGGCTCCCAGGATCTATAAGGAGCCTGCTATCCTGTCCGGCCCTCAGAACCTCACCCTCACTGTTCACCAGACGGCCATCTTGGAGTGTATTGCCACAGGAAACCCCAGACCCATCGTGTCCTGGAGCAGGCTGGGTAGGATAGTTCTCCCACCGCATAAGGAGATCATTTAGCTCTGACAATCTCACTTCCCAGCCAAACCTGTTTAACGTCTAAGTCATCAAACACCCCAGTGTTCAGTTTTAACACATTTTCTTGCGTGTGCCTCCTTTTCCCACCGTCTCTCTCTCTTCTCTCTCTCTCTTCTCTCTCTCTCTCTCTGTCTCTCTCTCTCTCTTCTCTCTCTCTCTTCTCTCTCTCTCTCTATCTCTTTCTTCTCTCTCTCTCTCTCTCTTCTCTCTCTCTCTTCTCTCTCTCTCTCTGTCTCTCTCTCTCTCTTCTCTCTCTCTCTTCTCCCCCTCTCTCTCTCTCTCTCTCTTCTCTCTCTCTCTTCTCTCTCTCTTTCTCTTCTCCCCCCCTCTCTCTCTCTCTCCCTCCAGACGGGCGCTCCATCGGGGTGGAGGGCATCCAGGTGCTGGGCACGGGTAACCTGATGATCTCAGACGTGTCCCTGCAACACTCCGGGGTGTACGTGTGCGCTGCCAACCGGCCAGGCACCAGGATGAGGCGTACCGCACTGGGCAGACTGGTGGTGCAAGGTAACAGCACCGAACACACATGTCCAACTTCTGACAAGATTTAACATAAATATCTCCTAAAGGAGAGAAAAAATGGTACAGTGTTTCAAAGACAGAAGGGGGAGAGAGATAGAGAGAGAAAGTGAGAGAGAGAGAGAGAGACAGAGAGAGAGAGAAAGTGAGAGAGAGAGAGAGAGAGGGGTGAGAGAGAGGGGTCAGCGGGTGACAGAGTTCAGTAGGGAGACGGCCGTGGGGAAGAAGCTTGCTTGCAGGGTCTGTTTCACTGTCAGGTATGTACAGTGGCTTTCATGGACCTGCATATGCACAAAAACCTCAAGAGAGAAGAGTTTTACGGAGGCTGGGAGAGTGACCGTAGGATGGGGTGGTTGTGGTAGAGGTATATGGTAAATGTTGGGACTGTTTGGAGATCAAATGCCTGATCACATGAACCTGAATTGGATTTGACCATGAGAAGGAAAGGGATGGGATGTGATGGGGGGGGGGGGGGGGGGGGGGGGGTCAATAGCCAAGCTCCACCCAACCCCCTCACCTTTGTCCCCTCTGAGCTTCAGGGACCTTCTGCAGGGGACCCCATTGGTCAGAACAGTACCCCCTTCCTCCCATTTTATAATCAAGCATTGATGCTGGTGTCCAGCTGGGCCTGTGTGCTCATATGTTTATATGTGTGTTTGGGAGAGAAAGAGAGACAGAGAGAGAGGAGACTGGGAGAGAGGGGAGGGGGGGGGTGTCAGGTGGAGTTGACAAGGCCTATCCATCACTCTCCAACTGTCCATACTCTGACCCTCCTCATATTTCTCACTGTCATTACCCTCATTTTAATTGGCTGTCCTAGGGGCTACTCATTACAAGGGTCACACCCCTCCCTCTATGGGAGAACAACAACAACATCAGATAATGTAAGATCAGATAACACCTAAAACACGATAATGTGCTCACCCCTGTGCTTCTCTGGATCAGGACCTCTGAACATGTAACTGATACATGACCATTTTATGAACATGTATACTTCCTTGTGCTGTGCTTTAATGGGTCTGCCAGAGAGTCAAACATAATTGCTGTTGGCTAAATGGATGGATTTTGATAAAATGACAGATGATGGATGGTGCAAGATAAATGGGACATTACTAACGCATTTACCTACTCATACTTATTTCTTATTTTAACCATACAATCTGGTTTAAGGATCATCTCACAAGCCCAGGATCTGTCCAAAGACAATCGGCACAGCTACCTGTCTCTCCATATCCTGTCACCCTCCACATCACAACTAAATCATTCTCATTTGCAACCAGCTGTTCAGTCCATCTCTCCCTCCATCCCTCCTTCCATCCACCCATCCATCCCTCCTTCCTTCCTTGTTGTGTCAGGCTCTTTGACCTGATCAATCAATACTTCCTCCTATCATTCTTTCTCCAGTGGATTGGCAATACTCCTGGTGTTAGGGTGGGGAGGAGGGGATGTTTAATGTATTCATTAATTTATTGATTAATTTCCTGGGCTTAGGGAACAGAACAAAGGTTGAGGTGGGGTAATTTCCTAACATAAAAACGGCCCTGGGTCAATCCCAATGTCAAATAGAAGATTATAAAAGTAGCCATCGATTTCTACCTAAAATCTTTTTTGTAGTTTTGCCTCATCAATGAACACGAGCCACCTGTCACAGGTTTGTGTTCATCCTTTAAACAGTATCATCATCAGCTTTGAAATGCTGTTCACCTGTGCCAGTGCAGTACACATTTATTTAGAAAGATCTAGCCTAAGAACAGGATCAGCTGTGGGATATTCATAAGTATTAGAAATCATGATCTGAGGTAATCAGATCAGTGTAAGTTTGGAAAACAATGTCTCAAATAGTCAACCAGTCAGTCCATCTGTAGTGTTTTGGCCAGTGTGAGTGTGTCTGTATGGTAGGTGAAGGTTCCAGGGTCTGTTCAGGTCTGCTCTGTCACACACTCGTGTCTCGGTCCCTCGTGCTCCTGAAACGCACGGTCATGGTCAGGGTGAGAGGACAGGAGACAGCACAGATGCAAGGCCAGCCTGACGAACAATGGAGGAGGAAGACTGAGGGAGGAAGGACAGGGAGGATTGGGAGAGGTAGATGGTCGATGTTGGGGGTGAGGGGGAATGGGGGGTGGGGGGTGGGATGGGGGACCTCTCACCTTTGACTCCTCACCTCTGACCTTGAACCGGGCTGAGGGCATCCCTAGGAACGGTCGAAATGTGGGCGGAGACAGGGTCAGAGGCACAGACAGATGGGGGGAAAGGAAGCTGGGCTTCTGGTTGAGGAGGAGAGGAGGGAGGGGTTGAGGTGATTGATGGTTCCTAGGGGAAGGAGGGGGATGTGACGACCCCCCCAACCCCCTGCTGAAGCTGCAGTGGTTTTGAGGCGATAGGGCAGGACTGCAGGAGGGGGGGGGATTGTCTATCCCCGTCACAGCTGGTGGTCAGGCAACAAGGGACAGAGTTCAGGGGTACACCGAGAAGGGGGGGGGGAGGACACACACAAAGAGTGAAGGGTTATTGTGTGACAGCTGCTTTTTATGAATGGTGTCTGGGGCTTTTTCTTGGTGGGCGAAACATTTTCATATCAAACCAATCTTTTGAAGATAAGTTAAAGCACAGAGACTCCACAGCTGGAAGATCACTGTTGAGTGTCTTTCTCACTGCACCTAACAGCAGGAGAGTCAGATCATGCCGTATAAGGACATAGATATATTTAGAATATAGGACAGATCAGAGATATTTAGCATAGTCTAAAACCCTTGGCCCCATGACAACATAGATGAGATATTTACCAATCAGATATCCGAGCTATATGGATATGGTCAACCATCTGTCAATGATAATCCAAACAATATCTTAGCTCAACTTCCCCCTCCACCACCATGACCAGAAAACAAAGGGGCTATCATCATGAGGAATGACCCCTTTACCTAAGCTCAAGGTCAGGCGAAAGACCCAGCAATACCAACAACTGATCAATACACAGTATGGATTGGTCTGATGAATGAGCGTACGAGGTGTCCGATGCTTCCGATCTCAGCTGTTGGAGAGACAGTTGATCAGTTGAAAGGGTGGACAGGAACCCCTAGCCCTCATGTTATCTTGATTGGTTGTTTGCCTCTGTTGCCCTGGCAACATGCTAGAGCCATAATATATTAAGGAGAGAAGCTTTTTCGCTATTATACTTCCTCATTGAGGTATAATTGGTGCTTGGCATTCAGTAAGGCTTCAGTTGCTAAAGCTTAAATGACAAAATATTCATATATTTACCATGCATTGCCCTTTGTATCAGTCTCAGTCATTTATTAATATGAATGTGACCGTAGTCTGACAATCAATGCTGATAGAGTTTATCCAGATTGACTCAAGTATCAGTGGTGCAAGCTGGTGTACTGTACATCCCAGTGTAGTGTACTGTGGGAACTGTTCTCTGGCTGCAGTGAGAGGACGCCACATGCAGGGAGATGCTGTTATGGAGAGAGGAGGAACTTGGGGATCTTGTCCTTCTAGATAGGGCTTCACCTAAATCAGCACCAGCACTACCAATCAGCACTTCCTCAGGATCATAAATGGGGTACGAATGGCACCAAAACAGGACCTGTTTAAAGTCCCCTTCCTGCCTCCACTCATATTTAGTTCTAATCTCCAAGTGAGGTATGACAGAGAAGGACCCACACATACCTCCAACTATCTTTGAAGTTCTACCCTCTTTCTGTTCAGCTAAAGGCCTAATTCTCCACCAGATCCCCCGCATGAAGAATATCACCTTGTACTTAAACCAAATTACACATTTGAATCAATAGTAATATTTAGGTATTCGAGAACCATCTGAACATTTTTCTTTTAGTAAATAACTATGCTGTACTTTCGCTACTAATGTTAACCATTTCTAAAATCAATCTCCCGTCTCTCTTCAACCAAGACAAAAAGACATATGTGGACACCATTTTTTATCCAAGCTTTTATAGATCTGAGAAATCTATATTGGTGTGTGTCTGGCTTAAATAAATGGGGAGCCCTTCACTGGCAAAGTAGTTTTGGGAATACAAAAATCCATCCCTCCCTTGATTAATATCCCTCTATTGAAATGGGTGTCCCTCTGACCTTTGACCCCACACACACCCGGCTGATCCCCCCCCCCCTCACTCACACACACTCTCCCATGGAACCCCTTTTCTCTCTTCCCATAGACATTGTCATTGGATAGGCCCAGGTCTGGGGCTGGCGGGGTGGGGGTTAGTGTGGGTGCCTGTGTCAATAGGTCAATGAGATGCTTTGTGGGGGAGACCAGGCCAATACCCCGACACGTACACATAAAGTATTGAGCTGAATGTCAAGCAGATCTGTGAACCCCTTCATCTGTCCTGGGGTAGGAGGGCAGAAGTGGAAAGGGGGGGGGTAAGAGAGGACAGGGGTCGGGTGAATCGGGAGGTGAAAGAATTGATGGTGGAAGGGTTGAGTAGGCTACGTATATATGAGATTTTCTCTATTAAGTTAATCCAGAAGGGTAGAAAGATGGGTATTTTCATTTCTTACTATGTATAAGCATCTTTGGGTCTTGTGAAAGGTGCTATGTACATTGAAGTTATTATTATTTGTATTTATGTATTCTCTTGACTTTTTCTTTGCTCATTCAGTACATGTCCTCTTAATCAATGTTTTTATTTAGGATCTTACCATCATTTGCTCATCTATTCTCTTCCCTGCTTGTTCCCAGCTCCCCCAGAGTTTCTGCAGTGGCCGCAGTCTGTCTCTAAACCAGCAGGGGGCAGTGCTGTGTTTACCTGTGTTGCCCAGGGTGTGCCTGAACCTCATTTAATCTGGCTGAAGAATGGCAAGATTCTAATGCCTGGAAACAACGTCAAGCTCACCAACAATAACAGGTAACAGCATGCCTGTGTTCGTTAGGGCGATCTTTAGGGTGTTCTGCAGTGGACTGAGTTTACATTCCTAGAAAGATCTCCCAGTTCAATTGTTGACCAGCAGTCACTCTGTTTGACCACAAGGTGGCAGTATGACTTTTTCTTTGTTTACAAGGCCAACAAGTATTTCCATACCAGGTTCTTAAGTTTCATAGATGTTTATTAGTATCGGTCAGTGTTGTACTTCTAATGACATGTAGTTAGATCCCCCCCCCCCCAAAAGTAAAACCTTATTCAAACTTGTCCAAGCATGTTCAACAGTACAAGTAAATCACACTGTCATTGCAACGACCAAGTGTCCCCTCTAAATCTTGTTCCAAATTCCCTCCCTAGCACCCTCGCTGTCACCCGCATCACCTCAGAAGATGAAGCCATCTACCAGTGTATCGCTGAGAACAGCGCCGGTACCAACCAGGCCAGTGCCCGCCTGGCCATGTCCCTGGCTAAAGACCTGCCGGACTCCCCTCAGGGCCTGTCTGCCACGGCCCTCTCCAACACCGCCCTGCAGCTTTCCTGGACCCAGCCACCCATAGAGGTCACCGATGGCATCATCGGCTACGTCCTCCACATCCGCAAACTTGGCGGTGAGAGTCTTAACGTGATTTATTTCACACCACAGAGGGTGAAACTTTTTCATCTGGAGACACGGTCTGAGGGGTGATATTAGCCTAAACTGGCCCACAGTCCCTCAGCTCGATGACAATGACAGTTTTCCTCCTTCCTCAGAGCCAGACAGCAGAGAGCTACAGGAAGCCGTCAGTAAAACCACCTTCCAACACGACTTCACCACCCTAGACCCTGCCACCACTTATTCTATCTACCTCAAGGCCTATTCTCCACTCGGTGCCAGCAAGCAGTCCAACACTGTTGTTGCCACAACACTAGGGGGCGGTAAGTAACCACAAATGTAATTCTGTTCACGATCGGTCACCAAGAAAGCTTCTTCGTGAAGGATTATCCATGGTCAGTGTAAAATTGATTTGTATAGTGCTACAGCCAGGGATTTGAGGATATTATTATTTTTCCGTTATGTTATGTTTCTGGTAATGATAACACAAGTCATTTAACACAGCCTCATCTTTATTCACAACCACTCTGTCTTTAATTAACAAGCTGTCTGTGGAAATTGATCATCAGTCCATCCCTCTCTCTGAATTTAATTTAGTCTGATCCACCATTTAGTACTCATGTTGACACTACCCCACCCCCTTCTTCAGTTCCCACTCTCTCGCTCTATTATTGGACGACCTAATCTGTCTTTGTGTTCTCCCACAGTGCCCCCTTCCCCTACCTTCTTCACCAAGGTGATGAGCTCCACCTCAGTCCAGGTGCTGTGGGAGCTCCCCAGTAAGGCGGGCAGGGCCGAGGGCTTCAGGCTGTCTTACCGCAGGGTTCCCCACGCCGACTTTCAGGGACCAATTCAATTGCCTTGCCACGTTAACGCCCACACCATCTCCCACCTTGGTGAGTGTGTGTGTGTCTATGTGTTCTGTAGGTGAAGTGCACAATGTGTGTAAACAGTAGTATTTGTGCATTGTGTGTGTGTGTGTGTGAGTTTGTTGGTCAAAGGGGTGGTTGTATTCATCTGAAAATACCAGGAGAAATGGCTCCATGCATTTCATTACTGCCTATCAAAGCTTTGTTGAAAATGTGTCTGTCCACCACCTTCGCTCATCCACCTCTTTTGTGTCATACAGTTCAGTAGTTCTGGGTTTTGTCAAATAAGTCTGAATGGATATCTCCCCCCCCCAAAAAAAAAACATATTAAAAAAATGTAGCCTGCGGCCTCAGATGAGTTTAATGGTTTTGCTGGTGCACTGAATGACAATTACCCCCATCGTTTTTCGATTGGATGGCATTAGCTATTATGACAAACCTGCATGGCTGATCATGGCAGAATGAAACATGTTATCTCCCTGAAAGCACACGTATGTGGCAACGAGGCCCTTTAACGTTTGATTTGAGTTTTTCATGTTCGATATGGACATGAAATGGAAAACATCATGGGCTGTCTGAGAAAAGCAATAATGGACAAAAACCTCCTGTGGGAAATACGATTGGTTGCCAGGCATCTACCAGTTAATTGAACTCACAGTTTGAAGTGTAGCTGGAACATCCATATGTTTGATAGATAAAGGAGCTGTGCGTCATAAAGAGAAACATAAAGGCCAGAAGAGAGATAGATCAGTTGGTTGAAAAGATGGAAAGCTGTCCATTTACAGTATGAATGGGGGAGTCTAGACCAGAAGAAGAAGGAAAAATAATATTCTAGTAACCTGAAGGTTTTTCTGAACAACAGGTCGATCACTTTGCTTCTTTACCATAAAATCATAATTGACTTCATGTGTCACCCGCACAGGTCCAAAATGTATTAAAGAGAATTGACAGAATCTCAAAGGTGACTGAACGATAATGTGTCCCTGCTCTTATAGATACTGGTGCGGTGTATGAAGTCCAACTGGTGTCTTACAATGGGAATGGGGAGAGTGACAGCTCTAAGAGACTGGTGTCACTGGCAGAAGATGGGACCAGCGCCAAAACCAGCGGTGAGTTCGATAAGATCGTCTTTTATTCATCTCGCAGTGGGGAAATGTCAATTTGCAACAGCAACAGGGTACAGTAACAGCACTCAAGAGTGGCAGTTAAAAATAGAAAAAATACAAAGTACAAGATATCTCACTGATAGCTCACTGTTAAGTTACTGTATGTGTGATGTATGAGTGTAATGAGGGCCTCACCTTCCATTCTTGGCCAGCAGGGGGCGAGTCTCCCTGTAACTGCAGGGACAGTGAAGGTTCCCTAGGAAGCATCGTGATTGGCGTGCACATCGGCATGGCCTGCATCATCTTCTGTGTGCTCTTCCTCATGTTTGGATACCGTCGCAGGTAAACGCCCGTTCCCGTCTCATCGCTTTCTCATTGTTCTTTAACCCATCCGTGTCTTTTACGATCGTATAAAGAGCTTTCCCGCTCAGTTCAGAAAATAGACAGTGGATTTAGTGAATTCATAGGCTTTGTGTTGATGCATATTGACATATCTGGAATCTCTCTTTAGTTTGTTCTGCAGTAAAGGGACTCAGGACAGCTGGTCTGTTCCCAGGGGAGAGGACAGGGGGCCTGTGGGCCTCAACAGTGTTCCCAAGGAGGGCATCACTCGCCCCAGGGAAGACATTGAATTAGTGCCTCCGGTAAGTCTCACTGGTTGATTATGTTAGCTCCATACTAAGCAAAACCTCAATTGGTTGATCAATCTTTCCATCCCTCCTGTGGTTCCACTGTAAATACATAATTCACTTGGTCTGCAAGAGGTCAGATGATGGTGATTCTGACAGCTTAACCTCAAATCTCCCTCAAGGATGTATTCAGTCTAAACCTGTGTAATGGGATGGATTCTCCAAGTTCTTTCTTAATCCACTTAACTTTTTGTTTTCTTAACAAAAAAACACAGACACACTTTGTGAGCAAGAAAGCACAAGTCGAAATCTAAACAAACGTCACCAGAATTATCTGCTGGCAAAAAAAAGGAAAATTTATTCATGTTTTTTTCTTGTCTTCCACAGAGTCGTGACTCACCGGCCCGTCCGACCCAGTGTCAGGTTCTCATCGAGCAGCCCTCTTCAGGTCTGCCTGGCACAGGCACTGGCTGATACTGGCCAGTAAACCCTCTCACCCCCCCCACCCCCTCCCACCTAATGGTTTGCCCCTTACTGGTTCCACCACTTCACCTGCCCAACCAAAGCGCCCCCCCATCCCCTTCCTGTCTTCCCTTCCTGAAATATCAGGAGTCAGACACAAACTCCCTCAACCCCACCCCCCCCCCCCCTCCACCCCTCTTCCACCCCTGAAGAACCCTGCTACTAACCAATAGAAAACGCATCATAGCCTTGTCCAAACCATTCTGAATTTATTGTGAATGTTCATTGAGCATGACCCTTAAGACCTTAGACACCCGACGCTCCCATGCTCATCGTTCCAACTCTTCCCTTCGGTCCATCTTTTTGCCTTCTAAAAACCAAAGCTCAACACCTTTATGTTCTGTGCGCAGACGTGTGTGACTGCAGAATGTTAGCCTTGAGAAACGATGACGATTCCTTTCAGGTTCTGTTTGAAATGTAAAGACCATTCCAGAGAGACAGCAGCACTGTTATCACTGGGGGAGTTCCTGCTATAACCAAAATGTCCTTCACCTGCTCCCCTAGGTGACAAAACAGAGGCTCTGTACCGAGTCTGTAAAAACCCAGTTGATTCCCAAAACAGGACATTAATCGGGCCTTTCAGGTTCTCTACATTTAGTATAGATACTCAAATCTATTGCACTAAGGGGACAAATATATTCCCCAGAGAAACACCAAATTCTACTCTAGGAAAACATTTTTTTTGTGTTTTCCTATGATCATCCCTAGGCCTGCAGTACAAACAGAATGAATGAAAAAAAAGCCTTTTCTATGGCCTTATGGAGGTGCAAGTCGATTGAATTGATTGTTCTTATCACCGTATTAGCCTCGAGACAGGAGGAGTTGGAGGAACTGTAAGGAGAGGCCTCCCTTTCATCTCTCACCACCCCCCCCCCCCCACCACCACCACCACCACCATCTCTCCATACTCACCCAAACCAAAAGTCCTATACTTCCAAAGACAGCTACCTCAATGGAATATGAATGTCCAGAGCCATAGATGAGGCCAGCTAGCCTTCAGATGCTGCTCACATAAGCCTACCTCGACCAAAAAAAGACACCCCATGTACCATTGATTCCCTTCTACCCCCCCCCCCCAAACCCCTATCACTCTATGTGCCAATGCCAGTGTCCTGTGCCAGTCGTCACCACCACCTGCCCTCAGGGTGCCCACCTGGACAACTGCCATGGAGAGTGTAACCATGGCAGTGCCTGAACTGAAGCTCACACCTCGTCCTGCCCACACTTGCCTTAGCTCGACGTGACCCGCCGTACTTCTGTCCCAAGCACAAGCTCAACCCTTCCTGGAGCCTGTCTACACCTGAGGCAGCCCTGCAGCCACGACTGACAGTCCTCCAGATGATTCGCTCACTGTTCCAGTCGCGCCCTTCAACCAGCTTCTCCATTATTCGCTGCAGGGATTTTCCTCCCTCATCTGACACACAACAAAGCTGGGATTCGTTGTGTGTGTGTATGTGTGTCCTGGAAAGAGGAAGATGTTTAGGCTTCATCGATGTTTGACCTGACAGCCATACCTGCTCCACAACGACACCTGCCTGTGTTTTCTACCCAGGTGTGGAGAAGAGGGTAGACCCAAATTAAGTCCATCTCCAAAGAAGTATTTGTGTGTTGGAAGGCACCAAACAGAAAAACACGGACCTTAAAGAACGTGTGTCTGATACCTGGTTCCGTTCGCTGGGTGAAGACCTGTGTTCTGGCATTTTCTGTTCCATCCTTCCAGGAAAAAACAACAAGTGGATGTCCATGTGAGAATACAGTTGGATGCTTGTTTTTTTCCCGCACAAAGTTGATGGCTTTCAAACCCTTCCATCCCAAGCCAAATAAGTGACTGTTCTAGGCCATACTTATTGGTCCACTCTCCAGATGCCAAATCAGTTGCCATGGGAACTTGCAGGTGTTATGAGCTGACGGCTGACATGGCGCTTGTTTTCCACTGTAGAACACCTCATCAGCCTATCCAAAAAAAAAAACGTTTTTTTTTGTTGTATAAAAACCAAGTTGAACTATATCCAAAGATGTAAACGTTTTAATGGTATTCATTGTTTAACTTCATAACATTCTTTTAAGAGATAAACTACGTCATTGTTTAAGTTGAAGTTGTTCCTGTTTTAAGGGGTTGCCAGTTTAAAAAGTGCTTTAACTGACGCTAAGCCAAAAACCTTTTGTTTTAATTAACTATATATAAATGATATAGAGCATTTCCTTTTCTTGGGAACTTGTTCTGGGTTGGCCCCTTTAAACATGGAACTGTCACATTTTGTTGAATAACTTTTAATTTTTAAAGAGTAACCAAATGAAAATGGGATATATTTTCAAGGAGATTTTCTATGTCGCTACAATAAGGTACAATTGCTTTCTCTTTTTACTAGCAGAGTTGAAATAGTTAAATAACTAGCTATTGTGTGATGAATGATGAATGATTATACAACCAAATAATGCTTTAATATTTTAACATTCATAGTCTTTACATTTTATGATACTTTCTCATGACTAAATCCCAGCAGCATGCAGGTGTATGTACTTAGGTATGTTCTCTGTGATTGGTTGACAATTTTTGAATCCTTGAAGGCAAAATCTGCTTATAGAAACCAATTCAAATAACTTACAAGATGGCACCCAATGGTTTTCTGATATAGGTCTGACCAAAGAAAGCACATATGTGTTTGTGGGCTATGTATCAGATAAACCTTTGTTACTCCTTTTTTGACAGTTGCTTCGTACATGTGACCAAATTGCTACTGAAGTCTTTTCCAGGTTTTTGAACTTGGCACCAAAGAAGTAGTGTAAATTGATTCACAGTATGTCTAACCTTATTGAGAAAAAATAACCAAAATGTAAGGTTTCTTGTAAAGCACTATTTGTCTTCAAGGTTGACCATGAACCCTTAATGAGTGTTAAAGGTTTCCTCAAAACACAGCAGTATAAAGGTCCAACTGAATTTTTCTCCCATCCCTTTTCACTTACAGTATATTGTAAGTGAAAGATGTAACACAAATACGATGCCAAAAAGTGATGGGATATGGGATCTTTCTTTTTACATTTTCTATTTAGAGTTACATAGGGATACATAGAAACATCTACATCTTTTTGTAGATCAGAAATTTTCTTGCTCCTTTTTCTACAAACACAAATTGTTCATTCTGCTATGTACAGGAAATGTTGCCCAAACCAAGATGTTATGTTTTTGAAGACTATTATTGATATTATTATTACCATTTATCCACACCCCATTTTCCCCCCTTTTTTGTTTTTAGAAGTTAGGGTGATGTGAAAATGTTTGGTAGATAAACAAAGACTTGGTGGTCTTTGCCACACAAGGTGGAGTTATGGTTTGAGAAAGAGTTTGATGTTAACATATTAAAAGTTACGTTTTTACTGCATGAAACTTTTTCAAGGCCATAACCCAACCCTGTGCCCAAAGAAATCCACCAAATAGAAAAAAATTAAAAAGACTTTTAGTGTGCTAGAATCGGATTGCTATGACCAATGAGATAAAACAATGCTTTAATATGTAATTCATGTCTTTGCATAAACTTTTCAATGTTGTACGTATCATATGAAACTGAAAATCTAAAGCTTTAACCAGTTGATAAACCAGGATTCACTGTTGTCTTGGTAACCCCAGAAGGAGACAGAGAGTAAGATTGACATAAGTCATCTGCAGTCAGAGACCAAGCTGAGTTATCCGAACTGTAAATGTTCATGACTCTATTGGAAAGATTCTTTTAAATCCATTTTCAGTCAATTTTTGGGCATTTCAGACTCAAATATGATATTAATTCTGGAAATCTGTGAGTTTTACCACTCAACATGGATCTATTTATTTTATTTATTTCGCCACAGAACTCCACAAAAACAATTGAAGAATGAATTCACTGATTGAATTTCAAGAACAGGTGCTAGGCTGATTTTTACCCAACCCACAAACCACACATGGACATGAAATAGACTTGGCTCAACTAATGTATATTCTGGTGTGGCAACATCAGAAAAAAGTAGAACTTTCTAGATATGGGGAAGATCAATAAACACTGGTCTGTTCTGTCACATCCATATTAGACTATAAAGTGTCCAGTTTGAACTTTCAGTTGGACGGAAAAACAATACTTGTTCTACAAATTGTGATTGAATTCAGTATTTTCTTTCTTCAAAGACTGTTTTTAATATGATTATCTTATCTTTCTACTCTTTTCTACATACTCATACTCCAATGCGCCTAAACCAAATAAAACAAAGACATTTTTACTTGAACCATGTGTGTTTTTCGTAACTTCCATCAAAATTGCAAATGTTGAATAGTTGAATGTAACTTAAGTTATTGCAGCAGTCTTTTCATATTGCCACAGGCAGAATTTCTTTTTTTTCCTTTTCCTAAAATATTTGCAGACTTCCTGTACTCTATACCAACTGTTAAACCTATTTTCCAAAATTTAAATTAGTTCTCCCAGCTAAAGTAATCAAACAAAAGTGACTTAGGCCATCCTCATCCATTAGCCGTACTTCGTCACACACATTTCACTCAAATGTAACCTTTCCCTTCACTGTAAATATATGTTAATGGCTACTGTGTAGCCTATGCATCATTATAAATTCAGAAATAACATTTTCTACTTCCATTTAGGCCACTCAAGGGTGACAGACTGTTGAAATAGTTCCAATCGGTGCAGGACACCAGGCAGAAAGCCAAGCAAAAGGGGCTCATAGTCAGAAGCTGCAACCTCAAAGAGAACCGACGACTCATCAATAACCGTAGCAGCACAACTGCCGAGGCAGCAGGGTGAGTGAGAGAACTGTAGAGGTGAATTCAAGGCAGGAGCTGCTACTCCATTAATATCCTACAGGAATCAATCAAAAAGGAATGTTAAGGTCAAGTTATCAACAATAGCATGCGCCTTCCAGATCGATGTTTCACATTCTGAAAATGTTCATTTTCATACCGAGTACGATTCAATTGAATTAATTTCATAATTATAGGTGACGGTATCATGATGGTACATCTGATATATTGATGTTGCAGTTTCACCTACACCGACTACCTTTGACTACTCACCAACTAAGACAAAACCCAACCAAAACTGACCTAAACAACACAACCAAGCAAAACACTCAACACAGAGGACGTTGATCTATTTTGTGCTCAATGCTGTTTTACATCCTCTACAAAAAATGTTTCACTCTTGTTTGTACCTGTCCTGGAGCGAACTTTTCTACAGCTACTAACAGCCATGTAAAGCTATTGCTAATTATGACAAAGTCAAACAGCATTATTGCCTGGACATCATTGTCTCATTAAGTCATTTAAGAAAAAAGTTCTACAAATCCCATCATTCTTTACGTCCAGGGACGACATCATGAAACAAATCCCATAATTAATCAACGGTAAGCAGTGCTGTAATTACGTCGTAACCATGGTTGCCCTGAGATCCCAATACAAGTTACAGAAGTCTAACTGGTTATTCATGTAGCGACAAGAAGCAGGGAATAGTAAACACCATTGTTGTGTTGGGCAAGGCTAACAATACTGTTTAAAAGCAATTAGTTGTCAGACGTCCATAATACCCCTATAGGCTTCTCATGCATTGTTGAACAGAAGGCATCTGGGAGTAGGTCTCTCTCCCATCCTCAAGCTCTCATTGCAGATGCAGCACACACATACACACACACACACACACATGCACACACACACACACACACACACACACACGCACATGCACACACACACGCGCGCACACACGCACACACATGCACACACACACACACACACACACACAGACAGAAGGTTTTCATTCAGCTGTCAGTCAAAGTGTGTCTTTCCTCCCTAGGCCATCACAAACAATCCCAGAGAAGGAGGCTGTTAGCTTTTTATTGAAAAATGATACAGTCATGCTGAGCATACTAAAACATGCTGTAAAGCAGTGTTTTATGTACTACATAGATGTACTTACAGTACAATAGAAGATTCATCCATACAACATGTGAATAAACAGCGCATATTTTTGTACTGTTGAGTGTTGCCATGCAAAGCGGCAGCATTCAGGTGTTGCAAAGATTTAATTGTGAGTTAGCTGCTTAGATTTGTGCAAACAACATGTAATATACAGGGAATTATGGAGGGAAAACCCTGAAACATCAAATACTGTATGTGAACACAGCAAGAACCTCTCTCTTTCTCAGCTGTTGTGAGACCAACAAAACGCTCCAGTCCATTGATTCCACAACCCTTGAAGTAGCTCAATATTTATTGCCAACCGTCCATAAACTTCTGTCATTAGTGAGATTGGAAGAGCCCTGTGCATTCTATCATTGGATTTAACCAGTTTTGAGAGTAGCCCCCCCCCCCCCCCACACACACACACACACACACACACACACACCATTCTCATTTCCTCGATCCATCCTCTTCATCAGGCTCAGATGCTGCATCCATCCTCTGTAAACAACAGCCAGCGCAGAGAAGGAGGAAGAGTGGAGGGAGAGAGCAAGCGCGCTCAGAAGCTGCCGCACTGCAGCAGTCAACGTGGACACAGAGGTGTCTCTCCTGCAGGTGAGAGGAGGAGCTCTCACCATGTGTTTGTCTCTCAACCCTCAGCTCACCTTCATCTCAACAGTGTTGGTCGTAGTCTCTCCCCCCCCCCCCCCCCCTCTCTCTCTCTCTGTCGCTTTGGTTTCCACTAACAAGAGTGGCATGCAGAAAAGCCAGCTCACTCCCTTTATTTCTCTCTCTCTCTCTCTCTCTCTCTCTCTTTCTCGCTCTCTCTGTCTTTCTCTCTCTCTCCCTCTCTCTCTCTCTCTCTCTCTCTATCTCTCTCTGAGTCTTTGCTTATGGTCCGGACAGAAAGTCAATGGAGGAAGAAGATGCCACAACTTGTGGTTAGAAATGGTGTTTGGTTTCTACAACGAGCTGAAATGTGTGTTTTGATCTATGATCTTATCAAACGGGTGGCATCTCTGACATGATTGGTGATGGAGAAGATTTCAGTCTGGAAATCAATGTCCCTCAGGCCTGAGCATCATTGGATGAGCTGAAGAAAGGGGTTTGGGAACTTCCTTCACTTCATAAAGACAATTCAATCACCTGCAAGATAGTTCAGGTTCCCTTCAGATTCAGATTCAGAATACTTTATGAATCCTCGAGGGGCTTTGAATGGACTTTGTGGAGTAATGGTGAACAGAACACTATAATCAGTTCTAGGTTTCCAGTTGATTTGATATGAGCGTTTCACCCAGAAAGCATTCAGGTTGTTATTTCTGCGAACATTCTGTGAACATAGTATGAAACCGAAAGGCGACAATTTCCCCTGTCAGATGAAGCCAAGGACAAATCAAACTTAAATCACAGGTTTAAGACTTTCCACCGATTTCAAGTATTTTTAAGTAGTATTTGGCCTCAAGTCTAATGCTGTCACCATGGTAATGGGAAGGGGGGCAGAGAGAAGGGTCAGCTCTAATGGACTGTCTTGAAGTCAAAGGCAGAGCATTGACCACAATGAGGTTTCTGAGCCAATGCAGTACCACACAGTGGGACTCCTGCTCCATGCAGAGATAACAAGATCGAGAACTGTTACTGAGAAGTCTGACCTCAAGGTTGAATCATGTGTCTGAGGCCCCCGACATGTCAGCTTCAGAGAATTGGAGGTCTAAAACAGGTAATATAGGATTTAAAAAGAAGAATAGGGCTAGATCAGTGCTAGGTAACATTGGTCCTTGAGAGCCATAATCCTGAAAGTTTTTGATGTTTCCCTGCTCCAACACACTGCTTCGGGGCTGGGAACTCATTTGATATACCCTATGTAGCTGGTAACGAAGTTATAATATAATATATATTATGATATATTTATATCATAATATAAATTACAAAAATATATGTATATTCTCAGACTGCAACATTCATATCCATCTTCCTTCCCCAGTCCCTATTCCCAAAGTGAACACAGTGAGGTACACACCACACTAAACTAGACACAGGTGCAGAAAACGATGTAATACTCCAGAGAGGTGGAGAGTGACAGGCTATCCCCTGTGGCTCAGGCAGAAGAGCCTGGCTTCAGACATGGATGCCAAGGGAAGTTGACGATAAGGACTGCAGCTTAGTGATTACCGACAAGATACAGGTGTTTAACACGGAACTAGAGGAGCGAGTGGGAGAGAAAGGGGGAGAGAAGACGTACTACAAACACACTGAATTACAAGGAAACCCCAGGGAACAGATCTGACTGGCCTGTGCAGTACATTATCAACTCATGCTAATCGACTGAGGGTAAGTTTTCACTTGACGTGATGAATTAACAGGGTAAGACAAACGTTGTGGGGTCTTTCCTGCTTTTGTGCGTTGAATCTATTCATGATCTATTCTTCCAACTTAGATAATGAGCTGCTTCCTGCCATGCCAAGTTTATTAAGCTAAGTAGCTACAATGAGCTCTGTTAGACTGTGTCAGAGTATTAACCATTGCATTGCATGAATCATTCAATAAAACATAATCTGTAATGTGCTTTAGAACAATCTGTTGGTCCCCATATGGTGACTTTCCAGTGTTGTTGTATCTCTTGCTTTATGTTCACAATTGTTGTGTTATGCATTTATAGTTCTTCCCTTGGCACTTATTGGTTCTCATGATGTATGATTCACGATCTAAAAAACCGACTGTGTTCGGGGTCTATCACGTTGCTATGCTCAATGACTGATACTCTTTGTAAAAGCTCTCTCTTGTAAGTCGCTTTGGATAAAAGCGTCTGCTAAATGAATAAATGTAAATGTAAAACCTGTCACCTTTTCCACGAACGTAGAAATACACACAAGTCTTGCATACAAGTCATACAAATACTTTGTTGTGGTCTCTATACATTTACAGTAAAACTATCTTCTGTGATGTCAAAACAAAACACATCTGTAGCATCTGTGTGCCTCCCAACAAATTAACAAAGTAATAACAACAATATAATATTCAGACTCCCTCTCATTTATAAAAGAGCATCTGTTTTATTTTTTTTCTTATTTTTTTTCTCTCGATTTCAACACTGATAATTCAAGTGAGGACAAAAATAGTTTTTTTTCAACACAATATCTCATGTGGTTGATTCATTTATTTGTGAGTGAACTCCATCATCCTTGAAGCTTATAAACCTGTGTCAAGTACACACCATGATACACTTACAGGACATTTAGATATTTGTATCACAAAATCCACTAGTGATTTCTTGCAATACAGACGGATGGAAATACCTGCAGGCTGGCAGAATCAAGCGTTTCTATGAACACCAGATAGGAACCATTGTATAACGTTCTTGCTGAACACTGAAAACCACATTGTGCATAGAATAATCATTAGATAAATGTCAGATGAACAGAGTTCAATGAAAACAATGGATCTTTTGTAGTTCAAATACCTCAACAACCTTCTTCTGCTTCTGTCTGATGTTTCTATCTGCTAGATGAACTGGAAAACTACAATTTCCCAATCGTTAGGATTCCGTAATTGCTGTATTTGGATACAATGTTATCATCTATCATATTCATAGAGGGTTTTTTTCTGTCATGCATACAGTACTAATGGGAATTCAAAGAAAGTATCAGAATTGAAGGGTATGTCCCAACAATTTGGAACAGGTCAACAAAGTACTACAATCAACACCGAAAAATCTTTCTGATTATCCACAGTCCACAAAACTCTAATGTCACATTCACAGTAGGGTAGTTTGGTGAATTACATAGTCCGTATATCTACATAGTCCGTATCTACATAGTCCGTATCTACATCCTCATTACAAAATCTGTATCTAGCAGTATTCACCCTAGGTTTGTGTTTGGATGGTCACCACTGGGGTTGTCAGACGATTCTGCTTCCGGGCTGGACTTGCCCTTTCTACCCGAGAGATGATCCAAAGACCTGGGTGAGTTGTCCTGTTGGCGCCTGCAGCAACAGGCCACCACATCAGCCAGATCTGCCCTGAAGGAAGGCGTGTAGAAGCTGTAGATGACCGGGTCACAGCACGTGTTGAGGTTGCCGAAGACAAAGAGAATGTGGTGGACGTACTCAGGCATGTTCCGTAGAATGCGTGGTTGGAACCAATACCAGATCCCCAAGACATAGTAGGGTGTCCAGCACACCACAAAGGAGGCGACGATCACTATTGTCATCTTCAAGGTCTTCATGCGAGCCTTGGGGATCATGTCCGTCCCACTTCGTCTCAGGAATGATTCACCGCCTGGAGACACAAGAGTAGGTAGATGGGATGGACAGCTTCTTGGAAAGGGTTTTTGCGGATAGACATTGTACAAATAAAAACAATTAATCATCCTGACATGGTATTTTATTGGTTCTTTTTTTTTATAAAGAACATACTGTACTTGTGGCTGGGCTTAAGTTGTCCAAATTGGACATTTTAGAAGGTCGGAATGAAGGTATTTGTGAACGTTATGTCGGGAATGTATCAAGGGTGAAAAAGCAGTGTAAGCAGGCACACCTTTGCTCTTAAGCATCTGCCGATTGATCTCGATGAGGATGTGGGCGTAGCAGAAGCTCATGACAAGCAGTGGGAAAACGTAGAGCGTCACAAAATGGAACATGTTGTAGGCTGTCTCCTGCCAGCGGTGCTGGAAGCTTCCGTGTGTCACACACTGAGTGAAGTCGACTCCTTCAGCCTTGATAGCCCTGAAGATGAATAGCTTGACATGGGGGGTGAAGGAAAGAAGAGATAGGATCACTCCAGCGTTAGAAAGACACACAGACATTACACCCTCTTTTTGAATCAGAGAACAGTAGCAACGGTTCACTGTCACAAAAAATAATGTGCCTTATGTAAAGAACACTCAATATTTCATCCACATAGTTGATCCAAGGCCATATTGCAACATGCATTTTGATCATTTGTTATTTATTTTATGTGTGTTTTGTTGACATGAGAAAGTTGGAGAGTTTGTTCTGTTCCCCACAAGGGACAGATGGTGGTGAGAACATCAAGACATATCGATCCCCCACAATAAATAATCTCCTTCTTCTCTCTTCAGTCTGGCATCTCCCTTCTCTTTTCCCCTCAAATGTTTTTGTAATCCACCTTGTTGTCTTCTCTGTCTTTTTCACTCACAGCCCAAGTAGCCATACTTTGATCTCCTCGTTTAGAAATATACTTTAAAGTAAGCACCACTGGAACCCAGGAGTTCCAGATGGCTCACTCTACATTAGGGGGATTGGATCTGTGGTAAAATGCTTCTCACTTAAGCTCTCTGATCTTCTGAGCCATGAAGAGATTGAAAGGTTTTTGCTTCTTGTCTGATTCAAAGGGCCCCACAACCTTGAACTAGAATCATCAGTGTTTACTTTCAACAACAAACATACCTACAAGAGCAAGAGCACTGAGCACAAGAGCACTGAGCACAAGAGCACTGAATCTGTACTTTTTTTTTCTCCATCTGATTCTTTCTGTACTCTTCAGATACAACCCCTTCTCTCTCTCTCTCTCTCTCTCTCTCTCTCTCTCTCTCTAGCTGCTACAGCATGATAACCCCAAACCCACCTGTGGTGAGGCTAAGAGCAAGCTGAGGATCCATGCCACTAGCAGCATCCTCTTGTTCCTGCGGCCAGCATCGAGAGCATCCAGCGGGTGCAAGATGGCGTGATGGCGGTCCAGACTCACCACCACCAGGATGAACGTAGCGGAGTGCATGGCAAAGAGCTTGAGGAAACACATGAGCTTGCACATGACATCCCCGGCGTACCACTGTATGGTGATGTTCCAAATGGCGTCCAGAGGCATCACCACAAAGGTCATCACCAAGTCGGCCGAAGCCAGGCTGCCGATCAGCGGACGAAGGTGGGCGGCGAGACGACGCCCTCTCCCGCAGGTGACGCTGATGAGGACGGAGAGGTTGCTGATGGCGGCGAAGACGAACAACACCAGGGTGGCCGCAACCCGGCACTGGGCCGCGACTGTGAAGGTGGGGGCCTCCCAGTCCAGAGGAGGTAGGAGGGAGGAGGAATTGCTAAACGAAGCCAGGAAGGTGTCATTTTCTGCTGGGGATGTTGGGCTCACCCACACGATAGATCCATTTCCCTCCATCCTGTGGAAGACAAGGTTTGGCAAGGACAACAGAGATGACGGTACTAATGAGTGATTGGAGAGCACTAATAACAGGTTTAGGGTGATTTATGAGAGCTTTTAAGCGGGCAGGCAGGCACACTGTAAAGTGGTTGTAAAACACCTGCGCTCTGGAATGCCATATGTAGTCCATAATCGTCAGGTTCTTCCAGATCAGCTGGCCAGCATCACACCCCTGATTACAAAAGTCCTACAGGGATCTGTGCTGGTCATTTGTGTACCCCCACCCTCCCCTTCCTGGGCACCCCCTCCCCTCCAAAAAATTATATTGGTTTGTTAGTCAGACATCCCTTCTTGGGTGTCCTAGTATCAGTTCAGACTGGATCTTCCCCCCCTTCCAGATCCTCACCAGCACTGGTCTAGTACTGTCTTGACGTGTCATGAGTTTCTGCAACAGAACCTTGATCACACCCTAGATGGCCATCTGGGTTTCCAGAGGTTCGTCTCTGCCCATGAACCTCAGTCCTGGTTGGTTTATCCGATTTAACCGCTATGTCTGTGTCTGACTGAGCACTACACTCTGCGGTGGGTCCAGGCCACAGCATGACTCATGCTGTCTCGAATAACGTAAATCGCAGTCCAATTAGTCTGTGCCATTCATCGGTATAAAACTCTATTGTGTTGCTGAGATGAGAAATGACTCAAGGGTCAGTCAAGAAAACATGAGTTGTTTACATCCTACAATACATCATCCAATCTGTTACTTTTAATAATAGACCGATCACTCAGAATTGGTAGAGAACAACAAAGGTATGAGCTGTGTGGTTGTATTTCATTGATGACAGAGTGTATTTGTATGGTTAACATGGATTTGACACTAACTGCAACTACAAAATGACATAAAGATCTTTGAAACAAATATCTGTCTTATGTTTTTGGAGGCATATGATTCAGTAAAGGACATTTTTCCTCTTTTGGATTTTCATGATCATATGAACCTCATCTCTACCCCTTGAATAAAAACCTTTTCTGTGTTTGGAAAGTTAATGTTAATGCTACTGAAGTTCTTGTGATCTGAAAGTTATCACCCTTCATACATTTTGGTGTTTGTATGCTGAACCCTTTCTTTTACACCTTCTAAGTATACTGGTATTTAGGGTAAGAAGTTCATAAATTACCTTAGGAAACCATTGACTGTTCAACATTAAGTGCCCACCATACCAACAGGTCGTCTTACTTCCACGTGTGATGATCAGATCTGCATTGGTGCAGTGCTTACCTTACCAGGTTGGCTCTTCTGTTGGGATCCAATCCCCCAAATATGGGAAGAAAGGCATAAAATCCCCCCCAAATCAATTTCGTCCTTCCTCTTCTTCACGCTGATTAGAAACAGATTCGGTTTTGAAATTGACCTGGTTATTATTCTTGGTAGTAACACTCCACAATGCAGGGTAGCTGAATCACATCCTTAGGTTTCTCTCATCCATAAGAAGAGCAGGTAGTTAAGTTATTCCGTCACTGCACGAGTTAAATCTTTATGCAAAATATTCTTCGGAGAATCTATCAGTTTATAAAATCGATTAAAGGTTGTCAAAACACCGACTTGAAGATGTAAAAACATACCTGACAGCAGGAGAGAGAAACTGTCTGAGCACCTGGTGCTGACTGGTCACTTTCTGTAATCCATCACCTATCCTAACTCCGACTTTGATTAGGATGTTTAAATATATATAATATATATATATTTATATATATATATTAAATATACGTTTGTTAATTAGAAAGATCCGAGAGAGATCCGATACTAAATGTAATCTAGATTTAGATTATTTATTAACATTCATGATTTATATCATAAAGCTATCTGCTGATTTTCATATGTATTCCGTCTTGTTCAGTGGCTTTTTCTTTCCAAGTCTGCCCACGTCTGTTCCCAAGCACCCTAATGACACTGCTGCATGTGTGTGTGTGTGTGTGTGTTCCCAGTGTCACCGTTTCCTGCACGCGTGCGTGTCACACATTTTTTTTTTTTTTTTTTTTTATCTTCTGACATCTCAGCATGCATTTTGCTCACGTAAATTGAATGCATGGAAAATAATATCTTAATCTTAAAAAAACCTGCACGAATGCATTAAGAACAAGTATGGGAAGGATATTCCAAATTGAGAACCTTGAGATTTCATTGTTCAGACGCCAAAGAGCACTTGATGATATTCATTTGAAGCCATTTGTGCCACGATATTCCCAATAAAACAATTAATATGTCCATGAAGTTGTTGACCCCTAAAATAATTGAGAGAAGGAGAGAAACCGAGATGAGAACAAACAAATATTCTAGTGTGTGGTGTCATTAGAATTACACTGATTTCTTTACTATCTTGTTCTGCCCTTTGTAGGTCAGAAATGTTGGGCTCCAGACTGATTATGAAAGGAGACCCTCACCAGCTTAACACTCACACTGATTAGTGAACCAGGGTGTGGCTTCAACTCAAAGGTTGATTACTGGTGAGAAATGAGGTGCACAGTAATAAGCCTAACACTAGGATGAGGAATGATCCCTGAAAATATAGAGTAAAGTGCAGGGAATCAAAGCTTCTGTTACTTGTCAATTTATTTGATGACAAACAAAACACAGAAACAGAACTACTAGTTCTGTAAACTGTTTGGTGTGAAACTTTACTTTCACCCCTTAGTCTTCTAACAAGACTCTACCAAAGTATATTGCTTTTAGTTTATATGTGCTAATCAAATCAAATCTGATCTAATGGATAACACTGATCCTTTGTTTAATATTTATTTGTCATTGTCTGCTGCAGGCCTAAATCTGTGGATGAAATAGGGTTACCTCAAATGACAATGCTGCCCCCTACTGTGAATACTGCTGAAGTGCCACAATAAGGGCACTTTATATGAAGTAAAATATTTTTCCAAATCCTCATTTACAGAGCAAACTCTGCTTGTAAGACGTAAACTCTGGTTGCGTTCCACGTCTTGACATATTAAGATGGAGGGTATGGCCACGGATACGACTGAACACATCAGGAGTGACCACAGGGAATTTATATAGTGATGCAGTGTTGAACCATCGCCAACAGAGGGCAGTGTCCTGTTTCTTACAGCCTCGTTTTACTGTCAGGATACCAGAACCTGTAGTGAAAAATAAACAGCAAGGTCACAAGGTAACAAAACAGCATTTAACACACCAGTTTACTGTACTAACACTGTATTTCATTTATTCAATTTTTTATGCAATTGAATTCTGTTAGGGATACAGAGTTTTAAGGTTTTTCTTCCGGACAGTCAGGACAAATTAACTCTAGTTCAGATGCTTTGTCAAATGTGGATATACATCTTGCTGATGGTAGATGGTTCTTGAGTCTGTGATGGCTTTTTGTGTGTGATGTATGTTTTTCCACAGAGTCTTTGTGTATGTCTATCAATTTGACTTTCTGGAACACTATACCAGATTCAAACATCTGACAGTCTTAGCAAAGTGAATACTTTATCCTTATTTTCTAGTCAGGGTTTTTAATCAGGCATTAAATCACATAATCTACTTAAGAGTCAGTATTTAATGTGGCCCTGTGTTGACACACCCATGGTAGGGGGGCAGGCTTAAAGATCACATTTAGGCAACAGTAATGAATGTTTTGGGCAAAGTCTGGACCAGGGCCATCTGAAACCAACATCTCCCCTCACGTAAATCTCCCTTTTCCCTTCTACCTACTGTAGGTCAATAAGAGGCTAATGTCGGATTAGGGCAAACATCACATCCAATTGTTATGTAAAAACATCTCGGCGATAGCAGGATTAAGCAGCATCATTTGTTGAGTGAGAATTTTAGAGAAACAGCTACTTCCAATCCATCCTTTTAAAGCTTTGATTAGGTGAGAAGGGGTTCAAAAAATTTTTTTTAAGGGACAATGATATTGCTGGTAAAACATGAAATCAGTCTTTGCAAGACGCACATTGTTTATAATAAGGATTTTTAGATGTGACTGACCTAGAGTATGTGTCAGTTAAGCACTTCAAAGAAAGGTTATGATATGCAAATTATTTTCCTTGGAGGGACAATAAGACTATCTGTGAAAGACATTGCTTTGCTAATTAATTCAAAGGAATATAAAATGTGTTGCTGAAGAAAAATCAGGTTGAGAATCACAGTATGTTACTTGGATAGACTAAATCTGTCCTGCTAGAGAGTTAAAGTATCCCTTTTCATAACCTATAATCCCCAACATCATGTGACTGAGAGCTTTGGTGCCAACAGATGACATTTCCTTTGATATTGGGGTCATAAGGTCAAATAGATGCCCTGTGTAAATCCGGTGTATCTTTCCACGCTAAGTGGAAACACTAATATGACATGAATGAACTGGTTAACAGAAATACCTTTTGGTTTCTCTCAAACCAGCTTCTATGCTACACAGCAAAATGGCCAACCATTCGAGAAAATGTAGGATTAGCGTGGACATTGCATGTGAAACGGAACTCTAGTCTAATACATAAATCCTGTGAACATTCCACACGGCGGAAAATCACTGGTTACAGTACAGTAAGTCTCACAGGATGCAGGACATTTTAAACTTTTTACTAAAGGTGATACATTTCTGAGACGTTCACAAGGCATGTGTGGCTCTTCAGAATGGTTATTTAAGAATGAATTTCAAACAGTGAGGGACAGAGAGACAGAGAAAGAAAGGGGGAGATGAAGAGACAGAAAAAGAAAATATATATCCAAATGACACCACTGACTCCAGCAGGGCACATTACTGAGGCGCAGAGATTAAATAATAAATGAGAGCATAGATTATAGTACAATTTGTTCCCTTTACATGATGAACTGACTTGCTGTGGTGTGTTTTATTGAATCTTATTGCCATGGTTATTAACACGTCACCACACGTGTGCATTGTTGTTTTTTCGGTGCTCTCTAATGCAGTATGATGTATCACTGCAGTGCTGCACAATGCTGCACCCATTCACATAGCTTCTCTGCTTGCTGTTGGTTCCATACTCAGTGCCCAGCTCTCCCGATGAATGATTTAGGCCCAATGACCTCAAAGGAACCCCTCCTATTCTCACGCTTTGTACTTCCAAAAGGAGAGGTCTTTCTTCTTCATCATCATCATCCTCATCATCAGATACAGACTAAATCAATGTGTGCTTACTGTTGTGTGTCTCTTTAGATAGTTCTGTGTATTTCGGTTTGTGTGTGTGTGTGTGTGTGTGTGTGTGTGTGTGTGTGTGTGTGTGTGTGTGTGTGTGTGTGTGTGTGTGTGTGTGTGTGTGTGTGTGTGTGTGTGTGTGTGTGTGTGTGTGTGTGTAAAGGGGTGAGGTATGGTAAGAAACCACCACTCAAAGGAGTTTATTTTCTGCCTAGTAGTAGGAAGTAGTAGTTGTGACTTCCTGTCTTTGTGGATTATTTTCGGAGAGCGGAAGGAACAACTCATATTCCTCTCAGATTATGTTTAGCATTTTTGGTCTTTGAAATTACAGTGCAGTTATTTTGACTTAATGCGAGTAAGCAAGGCACTCTGACACACTATTTCAGACCAGAGAAAATGAACATAACTGACACTGTTTCATTGTTAAGGGTAAATTCACTGCATTTTTTCTCAATTGCATTGTTATTGCAGTGAAAAGTGAAAAAAAAAAAAATATGTGTTTTTTCTTTCCACCCACTAGGGGGCTTTGTTTCCTCTGTGGGCAAACATTATATTGGTATATTTTACAATTAATTTGGACAAAATTATCATCATACAATTCGGATCTCTAAGCATTTGTGCGTAAAGACTTCTTACTAAAATGGTTTAGGATGAGTAAATCCAACACTCTGTCATTACTTGCCTGCTAGATCACCGCAGCTGTTCACTGACTTAATAACGTTAACGAATAGAGTTCATTACCAAGGACGGTATTTGACGGCAGATTAGCCAACAGACACACAACAGACACACAACAGACACACTAGAATACACTTGATGCACACACATTATCTCTGACCACAAGAGGTTATTATTATTATCATCATATTATAATTATATAATAATGCATGCTAATGTAAATTATTCATATAATTTAGCCAGTCTTGTGTTATAATTGGGATAATTCGAGTAATGAGTTCTAAAATCAGGATATTTTGCGTTAAGAATTGAGATGCAAAAAACAATGAAGGGTCTATGTGGGTCATGGAGACAAAAGACAAGCTTATTGCTGGAGAATGCAGACATTATTGATCACGTATCGTTCAATCATTCATGACTATACTTGACCTAAATTCATGTTTTTAAGAATTGTATCATACTAATATAATGTATAAACAAATGCTTAAGACTGTTAAGTAAAATAGCTTTTGGGGCTAAAGGCTATACCATCAAATATATTTAACTACAGTATATAGCCTATAAAGCATGACCATATGAAAAGTGCTGCTATTTAAGATATTCATCACACCATTTTTAACGCATGGCTTTTCAAACATAAAACCTATAATCTCGCATCAAATGGTTGAATAGACAAAATATTCTTCTTTCTAGGTTATAGCCTAACCCTAAACCAGTAGAAATTATAGGTTGTAAAAAATCGATACACAATAATGTAATATCGTAGTAAAATGTCGAAATCAGCTGAAGGGACAAGCAATGATCCTCTGCTGTTGATGAGCATCATGGACATAATATCTTATATATGGACATAATATAATATATTATAATGTCTATGATGAGCATCACCAATAGGAGTTAATATGGCTGTCCACAATGTATCATGTCAATGGAGCTGACTTGCCTTAATAACATCCCCATTTAGTTCCCATCATGTTGTTCCCTTCTTGTCCCTGTTCTTGTCCCCTCCCTCTCCAGACACAGACAACAACACACACCTTAATAAGGAGGCGCGTCTCCGACACCGACCAATAACCCGCCTGTCTGGGTTCAGACCAGGGGGATGAGCGCGTGGCGAGGCCCAATCAGCTGCTTTTGTGTTGCCTGCCGGTGCCGGGACTGGTCGCGAGGAGGCTAGTGCAGCTGCTTTAGGATCGCGAAAGTGAAACCCGGGGAGCTCGAGGAACCTGAAGGGGGTAGAGGCGAGTCAGGTGAGTCCGAGGATATGCATGAGGCCTGTTTCAAAAATCGGTACTAATTTTGAAATGACAGCAGGCGGGATTTACATTCAATGGGATTAGCGGGACTGAACAATCAGAGTTGTTAAATTAAATCCGTGCAAGGTTATCAGGCAGGCATGATAAATAGTTTGAAGTGAGACAATGGCAAAGCTATGATTTATATATTGATGCAAGCTGATTTGCTCGCGATCAAGAGCTCTGGGTTCAAAGTGGTTCATCAAATTTGAAAGGTCTGGATCACTTGTGGATAGAATATAACATCTCCTGCTGTGCGTTAGTGGTAAGATTATGGTAACATGAAAGTTCAATAAATATAAATAATGCGTTGTTGTGTTAAGGTTGTTGCAAATATCTGGAATCCGGTTCATTGTTTCATCTGGCGTCTCGAGGGGTTTCACTCAGACTGGCGGAGGAAGCCCTGCGCGAGCTTGTGTGTATGCGCGAGCTGGCTACAGTAAAACGGTGCCCGGGCGCACGAGCCAATCCGCTCAAATGGTCCCAAATGTCTACCCCTTTCAACACTCCTTGTCAAAAGTACGTTTAAGACCCCCCCCAAAAATTTTGTGATAATTGTAGCTGCACGGGTGAAAGTCGTAGCCTCGCTCGAACCATTTGGAGGACACGGAGGGTCGGCTCGTGAGCACTGGAGCTGATGGCTGTACAATTAGAAAAAAAAAAGAAAAAAAATCCGAAAATGCATCAGCCATTTACGTAAGAGAGGGACGTTCTCTCAACTAGTTCCATATGCACGCAAATGGCTGCCTGACGCCAAACATTCGTGGACCATAATTAATTCTAATGTGGGTAGCCTGCATTGATTGTAAGCCTCTTTGGTGGTTCTAGTGATAGTAGATTTGCAGAGACGGATCAATAGTTAATATGGGACCACTGTTAGTCTCAGTATAACATCCACCTCAGTAGACAGTGCCTGATAGCTTTTATAAGACTGGAAGTTTCGGACTATTTCTTGTTTGACCACCCCTGAGTGGGTCATTCCTTCTGTGTAGTAAATTTGCATTTCTTTTCAATAGATGTTGGTATTGGGTTCCATGCCTGTCAAAAATACCTGACTTACTCATATATTCCCATTGTATGATATTCGATAGTGATCTTTTCTGTTGACACATCTTACTTGTTAAGGTTTAGAGGCTATAATTAAAGTCCTCAAAAAGTTCTAACTGTTGGTCCAGCACGTCTATTTTAAGGTTTTGTTGCAACATGAGCTTAAGAAAGGCAACATCTGCCTAGATGAATCAACTTTGTCCTCTAAACTTCACTGATTCAGACGATACTGGAAAGTAAAGAAAGAATGTGTCTAACTCTATGAATGACTGTCTGCAGTGACTATGAATGGGGGTCCCTGCTGTTGGAACTGTGTGAATGAACTGCATTGCCTTTTCAGTGATGGATAAAAGTAAAGCCTTGGTCATATCTCCTACTTTCAGGAAGCTTCCCCTCCAAGTACCTGACTACATATCCAGACCACCCTGGCTACCGGGCTAATAACTCCCTCCAATTCCTCAAAAGACCTTAGTGATAATGCGTTCCACCTATCAACATGATTGACAGCATGGACTCATATAATTATAGGTCAATCATGGGGATCAATCAAATACATTAAGGAATTCTTCATGGCTCCATATTTTCCATTAATTGATCTTTTCCCCACTCTTAAACACAATTGATGAGCTTCAGCACACCTCCATTCCCCGTGAAGGGATGTCACAGAGGATGCACACGTTCATTTCCATGGTGTGGTGCCACCTTATCGCTAGTGGCTGTGTGGAGTGGCAAACCCCACTAGAACTCCACCACTCCCCATCCTGCATGTCTGAGAAAACACTGGGCCAGGATGCAACCTCTATAAACCTCCCAATCCAATTAGATTATTTATGAGATTTGTTCCACAAAAGCAGGTCCCACTATCGACATGATTGTCTTGGTCAATGTGTGGATGGGCCGAATCTGGTGCATGTTTAGACAGTGGGGTAACTGGGTTATGGGACGCTTATGTAGATCTTGAAAGACCCTGATCTTAGGTCAAGCCTCCTTGCCTTGTGGTAGAGTAACCACATTTCCAAACGCGTTCCATACAAAGGCTATATACTATATATATATATAGTCTTTTAGCAGACGCTCTTATCCAGAGCGACTTGCAGCAAGTACAGGGACATTCCCCCTGAGGCAAGTAGGGTGAATTGCCTTGCCCAAGGACACAACGTCACGTTGGCACAGCCAAGGGTTTGAAGCAGGTACCTTCTGATTACTAGCCCGACTCCCTAACCACTCAGCCACAACTCCCCTGTGTAGTCCAGTCAGCATTTTACTCTCAACATACTAACTGGTCAGAGTTCCAGTAAGAGACCTGAGAGACGTTATTCATGATCATTGTGTTACGTTGATGTCAGTAGACGACGTGTAGGAAGCAGTTTGCAGAGTTCCCTACTTCAACCACATGGATTCCCCTCAATTTTACCCATCTGCGTTATCCTTTTAAAATGTGCTCTCACTTACTGGTCTACGCTGACTTGAAATGAAGACACAAACGCATTCTGTGAGAGGACAGATAAATCAGTGTAATTAGCTCTTAATCAGGAAAATGAAGTTTGTTTAAGAATCCGCCCAAGTGAATACCCTTTGAGAGGGAGGCTTGTCTGCAGCTCACGTGGTGCTAATTGATATGTGGGATGTTAATGAATGCGTGTGAAGTGTAGCGATAAACAAGGGATTCATCTCGAATAGTAATGTGTCTAAGAGGAAACAAGAGTGAGTAAAATGCATCCCCGCGTCTCCAATTATACTCAGACATATCTGTTATGGAATATGCTACCAGCATCGTACCTCCGTAGACCCATACTTGTGTGCGTGAGGGCCAACTAGACCGGAGATAATTGCAGAATGTAAGGTTTTAGGTTTACGTTCCCCCGCTAAAGTACAGCTCATGAAAGGTCAGCACAGCCGGGGACAATGAATGCTTTCACTGTCCACATCAGGTACAAGACTAACCAGAAGCTCACTGGCCTCACCAACGTTCATCTATTCGTACAGAAAGCTTGTGTTATGGATGAACCTTTTATCTTAAACTGGGCCGTCAGATGTGCCATCAGATGCAAGTCTTGACTCAGATGAGTTCCAAGGATGGTAAAACAGTACAGAGTTCGTTTTTAAGTGCTAGATTTATTACTTCATACGCTTTATTAATTCAGTGACTGAAGCTCAAATAAAATTGAGTTTATATATGTATAGATAGAGATATATATACATATATACATACATAAGTTCAGCCTATTGTTACTAGGCTCGTTATTCAGGTATCATAATCATCATAATGGTTTAAATTGATTGAGGACAGAATGTTTACAGATCACCTGATTGCCCCTGTAATCAATTTATGTTTTTTAATTTTTTACTGCCTACAGGCATGGAGGGTATTAATTGAATTAATTAGCTTGCCAAAGACTTAATTGGTTCATAAATGGATAAAGTGAACCTGGCTGGTTTTGCAGTAAGTGCGTATGTGGTGTTGTGCTCTTGTTAACACCTGAATGAGGAGGCTTTGTTCTGTGGGTTTCACGCAAGGCTTATTAAACCCCACGCAGAAACAATCAGCCCAGATGAATGACTCCCTGTGAAGTTTAATTAGAGGGCCTCCCCAATGTTTCAGCTCGATAAGCCACAGCAGGGAAACGCCACAGAGCAAAACCCCCGACGACGACAGCAGCAGCAGCAGCGTCTGAGGACGAGCGACGCACGCTTGCGGAACTGGATTGGATTGGATAGACGAGGCACATGACCGCAGAGCATCGACGGTTCCCCTGGCTGGCATAGCGCTCCTGTCACACAAAGAGAGGCCCTATTAAATGTGCCGTTCCTTCCAGACGCCTTGTGTACGAACCCCCCTGGGTCTGACTGCCATTACCTTCTCCTGAGGTTAACCTCACGTCGTTGTGTGAGGGACCGTGAAGGTTAGAGGCATGGAGCACCTTGGTTGCTTAATTGGCACTTTTTGATTTGGAAGAGTAACTCTGCGTCTCAGTGGGCAGCCCCCCCCCCCAGGTGCCCACGTCTTTTGTCTTCCTTCCTGTTGCTTTCTCAACTTCCTGGGAGTTCTATTGGAGCTGAAAAAGAAAGAGAAGGAATGGCAGGCGAGAATCAGGACGAGACTAGCGGTTTAAAAGGGATGAAAAGGGATTGTTGAGGAAGTGAAATAGAAGAGAAAAGGGTTCTCCCCCCCCCCCCCCCCCCCCCCCCCCACAGGTTGTCATAGAGATGCCCTACAAAAAGTATATTTTCTTAACGAGTCGTGACCCATGTTCAGGCACAACAACCCCCCCCCCCCCCCCCCCCAGATCACCTTCAACCTTTTTATGGAGAGAGCATCCAGGCAGGGCTTTGGTCTGCTCACCTTATGACCTGTTTTGTCCTCTGTTGAACCCAGCTTCAATGTGTTTCCTGATCCGTTTTGAACCACCTGGGTTTTTGTGTTCCCAAGGGAGAATATCCTGTCCTCTGTGGGTGGGTGGGAGGGTGGGGGAGTGGGTGGGAGGGTGGTAGAGTGGGTGGGAGGGTGGGGGAGTGGGTGGGAGGGTGGGTGGGTGTCATCCTAACAGTGGCCCACTATGCCATGTTAGAGCCTGCTGCTGTTGGAAACCATAGAGACTAAACACTCAGCATGGTCACATTAGAAAATCACGCTGTGAACAGGTTTTATCTGGGTTGGGTGTTACAGGGTGTTTTCTGTTTTTCAAAAATGAAGAATATCCCATTCGGATGGTTATTCAACTGTTCGCATGAGTCATCCGATTTTATAATGAATTAAATACATTTTAAAAAGGGACTCGCACACCCTACTGCGTAAGGAGAACGCTATCTAGGACCAGGAGGGTAGAGACTCCTTTGTAGTTGGGCAGGAGAACGGTTCCCTTCACCTGGTGCCCTGCTCCTGCTGATCCAGTTCCCTGGTGGCCTCCTCTCCCCCCCCCCGCTCCAGCGTGTGAGCGTGTGTATGCACTGGAACAGATTGCTGTTCGGCCCCTTGAGATGGTTCCTCATCCGTGTCCTTAAAGGCAAGAGTCTCTCAGCCGTCATGAGAGGAACCCACGGCTGCCTTCTCCAATAGGAAGCCTTTGTCTGCGGAGGTCGTTGTGTTCGTTGGTGCAGTAGCGTTGTTCGCCCAGAGGGCCCCTAACCCATGGACTCATGTCCTTGTTTCTTCCCCTATTCTTGGCTCCTTCCTCTGACGTGACTTCACCTGCATTGTGTTGTGTTAATTTGTGTGTGTGTGTGTGTGTGTGTGTGTGCATGTGCGTGCATTTGCAGTGTATGTGTGCAGGCTAGATGACCATTACTCTAAGGTGCAGATGGGTGTCTTCCCTGATGTTATCTACACTTGATAAAGCATCCTATCTCTTAACAGTACAAGGGTTTGGTACCCGTGGGGATTAGTATGGGTAACATCTGTCAGGTTGGTCCGAAAAAAAGCATGTATTTGTGTCCCTTGTGTTTTTGCAGTAGCCATGTTGGACGTCATCACTCCATTCCCCTGTTTTCTGTTCTCTCGTTTTGCGCAGGACATTGATACCCCTCGCTGCCCTATTCCACCCCATTTTAAAAATCTCCCTGCTACCTCAGTCTCTCCAGATGGCTCTAGTTCCAGCATTTTTCTTTCCCTTTTTTTTTTTGTTTAAACAACGTATGCTCCACCCTGTGGTCTGAAGTTCTGCAATGAGCCTTTTTGTCAAGGTGCCAGGTTTTAGAATCAGCGTCTCACAAGAAGTAGATTTTCCTCTCTCTGCCCCGAAAACACAGGGGCTTCTTGCCCTTCCCCCACCCCTCCCTCTCTTTCTCGCCCTCTCTCCTCTCGCTCCCTCGCTCCCCCCCCCCCCCCCCCTCGACTCTCTCCCTCCCAGTGTTCCTGTAACGTCCTGACCACTAACGGCTACATATTAAGAGATAATTCCAGACCCTGAGGTTACAAACTGGCTCAGACCGGCTTTCTTGCGTTTTGACTGAGCTGGGTACCCTTGTTTAAAAAAAGAGAGAGAGAGAGAGAGAGAGAACACAATTGTGACTGCTTTTTTTTTAAAGGGCCAGGAGAGTCATTTACATCCGCTGGCATGAAGTCATGGTACTGTCTGTCCTCAGCTGATAAGTGAACATGCCCACCTACAAGAGTCCATTTAGAGCGTCATCCTGAATGGATGCATCTGAATTAATTATTCACAATGATTCATTAAGGAAAGGTCAGTTTTGTGTGTGTGTGTGTGGGGGGGGGGGGTGATGGTTGTAATTAGTAATGAATTAGTAACTTCCCATTTCATGCATATGCTTGCAGAGAAACATAGATAGTTCACACCTGACAGGATTTCAGGTTGACTTCAGTCTTTAACCCTTTCCAAAGGTAGTAGTGATGGAATAGGTAGGTTTGTGCCTTGGAAAAGAACCAGCGTCAAAGCTGATTCATGAAAGAGAAAAGCCCTGGATACTGTCCCTGCCTTGACCGTCCATGTGGCTGTATCGGTGGTGTGGATTTCATTCAGCGTCTCCCAGCTCTGAACCTCAGTAGAACTCCAGTCATCTCCTGTGCCTCACGCATTGAGAGATGGGAAGGTGTCTTGGGCCATGATGTAGGCTTTGGTGCCTAATGGCGTCAGTTGTTGAGTGCCGACAGCGTTTGAAAGGCCTTGGTTTGAAACCCTGGTGAAGACTCCCCCCCCCCCCCACCCCCCCCCTCCCCTCCCCCCTGCCGCTCGCTCCGCCTCACTCCCTCAAGGCCACTGTCGACGTCTGCCATGTCACTCAGCTCCTCAGGGTCTGCAATTTCCCTCCACTCTTTGTCTTCAACTTCACACGATCACACCCCCCTCGACACACACACGCATGCATGCATGCATGCGAACACACACACACACACTTCCTCCCCTTTGCCCCCTTACCAATGCCCACCCCCCCCCCCCCTTTCTCCCCTGCCTCCTCCCAAACCACCCCTCCCTCGGGCGACAGCAGAACAGGAATTGATTAGTGGCACGGCTTAAAAATAGACGGGTCGGTTGTCATGGCAACGGCCACAATGAGCTGTTGTCTTGTTTAATGAAGACCAGAGGTTTGAAGACGTGTTGAGGCTCCGCAGGACGATACAGTGTTAAGGTGTCTGCAGACCTGTGGGTGTGTTCGCTTCTAAGCACATGTTGTGTTGAGTGTGTGTTTTGTGTGTGTGTGTGTGTGTGTGTGTGTGTGGTTGTGTACAGAGATGCTTGCTTGTTGTTCCTTTAGAGACGGACTTGCTGCGTTGCAGTCCAGCTCTCGATATGTTTACCCGACGTTAGGATTGAGGGGAAAAAGATTCTGAAGAGCGATGATGCTCTGCATCCATCTCCATGTCCCAGCAGCAAGACTGACTATTGGCTCAGAACTCACCATCCTGTTATCCATAACTCCTGAGCAGTTCAAGCCAACCAATTACAACTCTGTTGCCATGGGCGCCATCCGCCTAATTGGCCTCATTAGTGTCAGAAACTAGCCGTATGCAAATTCTGGTGATATTCCCAGCAGCTCCTCTATCTGAGTAATATACAGCAGGTCTGCCAGTGTGTGGGTTGATCAGGATGTAGGTCCAATTAGTAAATTAACCAATGAGTTTAGCTGTTGCCCTCGTGCCCAAACCTCCCATTTTGAATTCTCAAATTGTTGCACAATGTTTTAGTGTTCCCACACGTGTTCAGCTGTATTTAATGACCTCATGTTACCTTTCTGTCAGCTGGGAAAGTAAAAGGTCTATTGTGTAACATCAATCTGTAATTATCATTTTAAATTATGCCGCTAATTTGCGTTGAGTATGACAACGATCGGGCTTTTTTTCTCAGATATAAAGACCAGCTCCACTCTCAAAGCCTTCCTAATATTGTAGAGGAAGTTGGCCCCTTGTCGTTTCATGTTATTGCTGACTGTATACCTGGGAAACGCTCTGAAGAAAAACAGCACATTGTTTAGATCTATGCCTGGTTTGCCATTCAAATTATTTTATTTTATATTTAATTATCGATTAAACCAAGACTCTCTGCTCCTAAGCAGGATCGAATGTGCCTGTTACTGGTTTTCCACAGTTTAAAAAAATATTTGATGAGTTATTCCTTAACTAATTGCTAACCGTACAATAGTTTATTATTAATATTGAATGTTGCTTTTTCATTTGACTGATTAATTAGTCAGACTACTTTACAGATAACCTATGTTGTTGTACCTTTACGGCGATGGAGGAAGAACATGTAGAGACTGTTTTTACTCTAAACAATCTTCATACTCATAACAGTTGATGACTGTTTTTACTCTAAACAATCTTCATACTCATAACAGTTGATGTCGGCCAAGAAAGGAACACATGTTTGGTATTTTTAAATCAAATTTCTCCAGCTCAGCTTATTGATACTATCACTTTGACAAATAATGGTCTCCTCTAGCCTTAACCTATACATGGTACTTTCTTACATGATGGATGCATCATCTGCAAATTCTATTAAAATAAAGAGATTTTATCGTGCGCAGAGGTGGGAGTCTTGTGTCCCCAGGGGTGGTCGTTCGTCTGGTCACCTGCTGGTCATCCTTTACGGCGTTTCCAAATCCAGATCCAGCATAAGATCCTGAAGCCATTGTCTGTGGGGGGAAACATGCACCTTCAGCGATGTGACTCTCTTGCTGGTGCGTCGTCGTCTGTGAAAGCAGCTCGCCTCCTCAGCCTTGCAGGACGGCTTGACTCCTCTGGCTGCTGCTGCTGTTGTTGTGGTGACCTTCATCTCCCAGCAGGGTTTAGAAACTAGCGGACATCTGGACTTTGTCCCCCTTTGTTTAGAGAGCTGGTCCTGATGGGAGAGAAATCAAGAGGCGCTGGAATCGAAACCAAATTTCCCGATCGGCAAGGTCACAAATGACCTGTGGAGGTCAAAGGTTTCTGCTGGCCAAGGTCAAGGACGTCATTCTGCCATGAACCGATTAGAGATCATTTGGACTGGACACTGGATATTTTAGGTTCCCATGAGGAGCATAAGTCTCACACTGTTTAAACGTTTGTCTTTTGTAGAGCTTATCAGTGTCTACTGTCACTTCATCCACCAGTCCAGCTTGAGATTGGGGGCCCATTTATGGCAGAGCTTACTCACTGCAACTCTCTCGTGTTTTCGTCTTTGAGAGATCAAACCTTCCGAGATTTTTCTAAAGTGCATACTACTGCGTGTTGTGTTGTGAATGAAAAAGGTTGTCCAATTTCTCTAGCAAGTCTCTGTTCTTACATGTTAAGTTGTGCATTACCGTCCTTTGTACATGTAACATATACGTAAAAATGGCTCTGTGAATCGATCACTTTACAGCGAGCGAACAGGTTGGGGTGACGTTGGAAGTCCTAATATTTCAAGAGGAGAGTGGGATCATGTGTTCCTGTACTATTCTGAACCCAGGCACTTAGTGTTCCCAGACATCATAAATACTCACCTCAGCTGAACCTCTGACCAGCCTAGGAAGTCCAATCTGGGTCACTGCCTGAAGCTCAATAATGCCAACCCCCCCCCCCCCCCCCCCAAAAATAAATAAATAATGCTTTCTCTGTATGGCGTGACTGATAATAACCAATTATATTTGCGGGGGTGAAAGAGGGCAGTTGATTGAATTGATCACAGCGTCACCCCCACAAGCGCTCACCAAGGTTATGAAAAGGCGGCCATTTTGTGGCCAGGGAAATGGGTTTGACACCAGCTGTGGTGGAGGGAGAGGATTCATTTAGCCAGCTGTGGTGGAGGGAGAGGATTCATTTAGCCAGCTGTGGTGGAGGGAGAGGATTCATTTAGCCAGCTGTGGTGGAGGGAGAGGATTCATTTAGCCAATCGAGTCAGTGAACTGGGAGAGCAGGCAGAGATTTGGGAGGGCCAGGATGGCGGCATGGAGATTGAGGGGCGGGGTTCATGTGACCCTCCCCTGCTTTTGGGCGATAAGCCGGACACCGGCAGAATTCTCGACATGTAAAAAAAAAAAAAAAAAAGAAAGACATTTGCGATGAGCAGCATGTGATCCATGTGTAGTGGAGTGAAGGGAGCAGGCTCTTCATTTGGTCCTCATCTGTGGTGCTCCTGAGGTCCAGAGCTCTGGTCCTCCTCTGTGGTGCTCCTGAGGTCCAGAGCTCTGGTCCTCCTCTGTGGTGCTCCTGAGGTCCAGAGCTCTGGTCCTCCTCTGTGGTGCTCCTGAGGTCCAGAGCTCCGGTCCTCCTCTGTGGTGCTCCTGAGGTCCAGAGCTCTGGTCCTCCTCTGTGGTGCTCCTGAGGTCCAGAGCTCTGGTCCTCCTCTGTGGTGCTCCTGAGGTCCAGAGCTCTGGTCCTCCTCTGTGGTGCTCCTGAGGTCCAGAGCTCTGGTCCTCCTCTGTGGTGCTCCTGAGGTCCAGAGCTCCGGTCCTCCTCTGTGGTGCTCCTGAGGTCCAGAGCTCCGGTCCTCCTCTGTGGTGCTCCTGAGGTCCAGAGCTCCGGTCCTCTGGTGGAAGCCTGCAGTCGGCTGCTCCTCTGTGAGGGCTGGGAGGTGCAGAGTGGAGAGTTGCATCAGCCAAATGAATTGTCATGACGCAGATCATGCGTGAAATGAGCTGCAGATTCCAGCGTGTGGTTGCAAATGGTCTTATTACGACCCCCCCCCTCCCCTCGCCGACCCCTCCACCCCCCCCCTCCCCCCCCACCTCCCGTACCCCTCCACCCCTTATCTCCTGCCATTTGTCCTGTGTGGTAAAGTCTCAAACGGTTACGTTCGGATGGTAGGCGGGGGGGGGGGGGGGGTGGCTTTGATGGTCTGACTGCATGTACATGAAGGCATCTGTGGTAGGGGATTTTCTGGTTATTGTTTTGGGGAGGGGTTAGGGTGGGGGTGCAAAGGAAGAGGAGGACATTTTCGTGCGAGCTCTGATGTGATCGACAGGCAGCAGTGGCGTGTGCATAAAGAAAATGGTGTGTGGGTGGGGGGATGGGCAGAGGGGGAATTAAGGGTTGGCATTATGACAGGGTAGCGTGTCAGGAGAGGGCTGCCGTTCTTTTCTGCTCTCTCGATCTCTTCCTCCCCCTCCTTCCTCAACCCCAACACTCACGCCAGACACACACACACACACACGATAGCGCATAGTCAAACACACTACTTTTGTATTTTATTTTATTTTTTTACACAAAACTGAAGCCATCTAAATGCATCAATAAAGAACAAAAAAAATGAAGCCCTCAGCTGTCAGTACCTTAAAGGGGCCCCAGAAAGTAAGCGTGTTTATTTTTACATCGAGGGAGGAAGAAAAAAAAAAAAGGCATACTTTTTTGGGGGAATGGGGGGAGGGGTACAGGAGGAGGGAGGGACCGTTTATGCACTTCTTCTTTGTGGTGTGGCACAGCTGTAGTAGAATGCCGGAGAAGGGGTGGAGGGGTGGGGGGGGCGACGGGGCGGGGGGGGGGGGGGAGGTGCGTACAAAAGATCGTCTGATGCTGGCATGGCCTCTTAAATCGCAGTGGCTTATTTTTTAGGGGGGGGGGGGGGGGGCGGGTGTGGTTAGAGGCCCCCATTTTCCTGCCCCCTTCATCCCTTGGATCCCAACGCTTTTTTGTAGCAATTTTACAATCAGAGTGGGTGTAGGGGCAGTATTGCTGTGGAATCCCACAGTATCGACGATGGCATGATGTTAGGAAATCAGGGTGGGGCGTGGGGGGCTGGGGGAGGGGCGTGGGGGCGGAGGGGCGGAGTCTGGTCGAGGAAAATTGTGGTTTTAAGTTTAATTAGGATGTGACGGTATCCCACCGCCTGGTCTTCCCCACACCTTTTCTCCTTATCTCCTGCTCGCTCTGTCTCTCCCCAGTCTCAGCGTCTCTCTCTGTCTCTCCCCAGTCTCAGCGTCTCTCTCTGTCTCTCCCCAGTCTCAGCGTCTCTCTCTGTCTCTCCCCAGTCTCAGCGTCTCTCTCTGTCTCTCCCCAGTCTCAGCGTCTCTCTCTGTCTCTCCCCAGTCTCAGCGTCTCTCTCTGTCTCTCCCCAGTCTCAGCGTCTCCCTCTGTCTCTCCCCAGTCTCAGCGTCTCCCTCTGTCTCTCCCCAGTCTCAGCGTCTCTCTCTGTCTCTCCCCAGTCTCAGCGTCTCTCTCTGTCTCTCCCCAGTCTCAGCGTCTCTCTCTGTCTCTCCCCAGTCTCAGCGTCTCCCTCTGTCTCTCCCCAGTCTCAGCGTCTCTCTCTGTCTCTCCCCAGTCTCAGCGTCTCTCTCTGTCTCTCCCCAGTCTCAGCGTCTCTCTCTGTCTCTCCCCAGTCTCAGCGTCTCTCTCTGTCTCTCCCCAGTCTCAGCGTCTCTCTGTCTCTCCCCAGTCTCAGCGTCTCTCTCTGTCTCTCCCCAGTCTCAGCGTCTCTCTCTGTCTCTCCCCAGTCTCAGCGTCTCTCTCTGTCTCTCCCCAGTCTCAGCGTCTCCCTCTGTCTCTCCCCAGTCTCAGCGTCTCTCTCTGTCTCTCCCCAGTCTCAGCGTCTCTCTCTGTCTCTCCCCAGTCTCAGCGTCTCTCTCTGTCTCTCCCCAGTCTCAGCGTCTCTCTCTGTCTCTCCCCAGTCTCAGCGTCTCCCTCTGTCTCTCCCCAGTCTCAGCGTCTCTCTCTGTCTCTCCCCAGTCTCAGCGTCTCCCTCTGTCTCTCCCCAGTCTCAGCGTCTCTCTCTGTCTCTCCCCAGTCTCAGCGTCTCCCTCTGTCTCTCCCCAGTCTCAGCGTCTCCCTCTGTCTCTCCCCAGTCTCAGCGTCTCTCTCTGTCTCTCCCCAGTCTCAGCGTCTCCCTCTGTCTCTCCCCAGTCTCAGCGTCTCTCTGTCTTCAGCTTCCTGAGCTGCTGCTCTGTTAGTTGGCATCGTGCCCACAGCCAGGAGTCTGTCATGGAGTGTGCGTGTGCAGATTTCTGTGAAAGGAGGGTTGTGTGTGTGTGTGTGTGTGCATGAGGGAGGGAAGGAGGGTGGAGGTAGGAGGGAGTGGGCAGGGGGTTGGGGGGGGGGTTTGAAGAGAAAGAGTGTGGCTTGTTTAGCAGCTGACGGAAACAGTCTTTATATTATGTAAAGGCGGACAGGGGTAGCAGTGGGGGGTCTGGGGGGGGGTGGTTTTTTTTTTGGGGGGGGGGGGGTACAGTGACTGACGCGCACCAGAGCGCCAACTGTGATTGGCCAGCCACGGCCATTGTTGGGCTGTGCGCGTGCTTGTGCTCCCCTTTCCCCCCCCTCCGTGTCTCATTAGAGGCGGGACGCTCGCCTTGAAGGTTGCAGGGGGGTGGGGTGGGGGGGGGGGGGGAGGGGGGGGGTGGGTGTCTCTCTTTCTCTTCACAGAATGGAGAGTGTGCGGCGCTCGCTGCAGTCATCCCAACGCTGCACGGCCGCCTTCCGGAAGCACGCTTATCTGGAGGGTCTTTGGAAGGTTCTCTCGTCGAGGGGTGTTATGTTATCATGGAGATTCTTCAACATTAACGAGACCGCTCGAGGTATCGAGACGATGATCTGAGATGTAGCAAAAATGACGGGCTGGAATAGATTCAAATGTGCCAGCAAGTGTTGGATAATACGGGAGATGAGGGGAAGTGATAGAACGACACCACTAGGAATAATCCGTTAATAGGGAAGTGATTAAGCGATAAAGGGGCCAATTAAATCTCTATTAGAATCCCAGTAGCGAAAGCTTATGTTACTGCATGATGACATTTCTGCAGAGTTAGACTCCGGTCCTGAGGGCTTCATTAATTGGCGGTCGGTCTCCACCTGTGCTTCAGGTGAACTGCTGTCGATGGATCAGCCTTTACAGAAGAGTGTTGGAAGAGGAGAAAAGAATGACGACAGGTTAAAACAAGCTGGCGTTTTGACAGAGTGTCCAAACTAGAAGCGAATGTCAGTGTCCAAAGGGTGCTGCTCAGGCTCAATCCAATTGGCTCGGGGGAACTGGGTCCCCCACTGTATATTATTCAGGAGACAAACTTCACAGGCTTTAACCAAACCAAGCAATGGAAACAAAACCAGCAACTGAAACATATCCTGGGCATGACCAGCGATGTAACTAGATCATTTACCACTGATGATCTGAATGGGCAGAATTCAGAGCTGCCTGATTCATACCTGTGAAGGTGCTTTTACAGTGTGAATTTGAATTCCGGCGCAAATGAAAAATTAGATGGCAGGTATTTACGGCCGGGGGGGGGGGGGGGGGGGGGGGTGGAGACACGCTGTGAAACAGACCGTCGTTCTGTTGGGTGGCTCGGCGCTGGCGTGCGGTCACAGGTCCCGTCTCCAGGAAAAGCGTCAGGAGACGCCGTTCTTCACCGCTTTCCATCCCATCAGAAGCAGATACACCATCTTTGTGCAGTCAGGTACACAACGGACTCCATCGCTCAAACTGACAGAAGACAGTTTACAGTCTAGCGTCTCTGCTCGCCTCTCTACTTCCACATGAACCAGGTCAAGAATATAAGGCGAGACACAGAACATTGTTCAACCTAAAAAAAAACTGCCAAAGGAAACCAAGCATGAAGAAAGATGCCGTAGCGATTTAGCATATTAACCCCTGTGTGACTGAGGAAGGCACAACAAGGTTGGCAACATTCGGGAACATATGAGAAGTGACTGGCTAAGGCTGGATCGAGGTGTCAGGAGAGAACAGCAGTGTTTAGAGGCAGATATGGAGCGCTCGCGTGTCGTTCTTGTGTGTTGAAGCGAGGCCGTGGACATCCTGTGCTGCTCTCCAGGCTAGTAAGGCTGTTGCTGCAGTGTGAGCTCGTACACGCATCACCCAAGATGCTCCTCTGTCGTCTGCTAAGTGAGAAGCAGATTGGCTGGCCGTGCACATTGTCTCGACATGGAGAGACACAGAGAGAGAGATCATCTTGGCAAGGCTGTTGCCTCAGACCGCTGCCGTAGCGATGCCGTAAGATCTGCCCTGATGCACAGCGATGGGGAGGCACGTCTTCGCAAAGTGGGTCTCTAACCAAAGGTTTATTATAGATTTATGACACTGCAATACGTCAGAAGTGCGGGAGAACACAGTCAGCATATTAACAGCAATGACCTGGGAGTAAGACAAAGTCAGAAACATTAGAAAGGTATGCGCAGGTATTTACGTGAACATTTGAGATCCATTTCCTCTGTTCCTGTGTGACGAGCGTGTCGAAGGAGGGATGTTGTGGCTGTGGTTCAGTTCGCTGTGCCTGATGTCATATCCTGTTTGGACCCTGATATGTTGTGCTAGTCTGTGGTGACTCTTTGTTTTGTGCCTTAACCACACTACATGGCAGCGTCTTCACCTGAGAGGAAAACAGCCTCAGTCTGCAGTGAGACACGGTCTGCAGTGAGACACGGTCTGCAGTGAGACACGGTCTGCAGTGAGACACGGTCTGCAGTGAGACGGTCTGCAGTGAGACGGTCTGCAGTGAGACACGGTCTGCAGTGAGACGGTCTGCAGTGAGACGGTCTGCAGTGAGACGGTCTGCAGTGAGACACGGTCTGCAGTGAGACACAGTCTGCAGTGAGACACAGTCTGCGGTGAGACACGGTCTGCAGTGAGACGGTCTGCAGTGAGACACCGTCTGCAGTGAGACACGGTCTGCAGTGAGACGGTCTGCAGTGAGACACAGTCTGCGGTGAGACACGGTCTGCAGTGAGACGGTCTGCAGTGAGACACGGTCTGCAGTGAGACATGGTCTGCAGTGAGACGGTCTGCAGTGAGACGGTCTGCAGTGCGACGGTCTGCAGTGAGACGGTCTGCAGTGCGACGGTCTGCAGTGAGACATGGTCTGCAGTGAGACGGTCTGCAGTGAGACGGTCTGCAGTGAGACGGTCTGCAGTGAGACATGGTCTGCAGTGAGATGGTCTGCAGTGCGACGGTCTGCAGTGAGACGGTCTGCAGTGAGACATGGTCTGCAGTGAGATGGTCTGCAGTGCGACGGTCTGCAGTGAGACGGTCTGCAGTGGTTTAACTGATGCAGACGTCAGAGCTCCACCTGATAATGCACTTAATCTGAAGCTGGCCAATCTCTCTGACTGGAATACAAATGGATCCAGTTGACGAGCAGTAGCTACAGCAGACAAAAGTCAGTGCTGTCTCTCTGGTTTATGTTAGTGTGTGTGTGTGTGTGTGTGTGTGTGTGTGTGTGTGTGTGTGTGTGTGTGTGGCTAATACCCCACACCTCGCCTCAGGCCGTGTAACTTCCCATCCAAGCATACGTAACCTAAAGCGACTAGAACACACACACACACACAAACACACACACACGGGCGACCGTTTAGATGGCCTGTTCCTGACACACGGTCAAACCCAAGCTGACACTAGTGTCCACACAGTTAACTGAGGGAGGTCTGTGACCTCACAGTCATGTGTTCCTCACAAACCCAAACATGCTTCTGGGACCCCCCCAGAAGACCCAGGAGGGTCCACAGCAGCCGTTAGAAGCCCCCAACACGGCCAGCATTGTGCAGATGAAGAAGCTACTCTCGTATGAATAGAGAGCCTCATGAATAATCCTGCCATACTCAAGTGCACGGCCTATTACAGTGCTGCGATGACAGCCTCTTTTTTTCTTTTTTTTTTTTTTCGCTTCGTCATTTCCCCATTGAGCTGGCATTTTCTGCCCACAGCATTTGATTGGTCCATCGCTCGGTCGTCCTACCGACTCTTAACCAGTCACATGACAGGTGCTGATGGTTAACAGTTCTCTGGTTGCCATCCAAACCAAGTCTTCCTTGTAGGTTCTAATAGTTGCTATGGACGCACCGTGACATCAGGCAGGAATGCTTTGTCCAATTAGGTATTTGTAGCATTTCTGCTTCATGTAAGCCGTAGCTGACTCAGTATTTAACCCACTTTCTTTCAGCTGTAGCCTACTTCCCCACCACCGCTGCTATTTAGTCATCTTTGTTACAGTTTCATCGGGTCAGCGCTCAATGGCTGTCATCTGATTTAAAGTGACGTCGGCTAATAGGCATGCGGCATTTCAGTCAAATGGGGGGGGGGGGGGGGGGGAGGGGTGTCTGGCATGACCGTCCCGTTACCGCAGACCTCTGGGACTTCCTGCGTGTCGTGTCTCAAGCCGTGTGCCGTTCGAGGAGGGGATACAGACTGCTGTCGAGCTGGGGAGTGGGAATGTTATCAAGACAGGATGGTTTAGTGTTAGTCTGACCTCATAGGCTGGTTGCTTATCCCAGGCAGGGGGGGGAGGAAGTGGTGCTGATTCCTTTCCCGCCTCCACACGCACATGCGTGTGATCACACGGCCACTGTGACACGTCAGGAGAGACGTGAGCGTCACACGTGAACCTCCTGAAGAAGCGTGACTTCTTGAGTTATTCAGTGGTCTCTCGTGATGATGCAGACCGTGCTTAAGCCATAGAAACTCACCGTGCCCTTTCCTCTTTTGTCTTTTCTCCCACCTCCCTCCCTCACTCCCCTCCTCCTTCACCCCTCTCCCCTCCTCCCCCCTCTCTCTGCCCTCCTCCCTTTCTCCCCATCTCCCTCTTTCCCCTCCTCCCTCCCTCTCTCCCCTCCTTTTCTTCTCCCATTCTTCCCATTCATCTCCTCTCCTCCCTCTCTCACTCTTTCCGCTCCCTCTTTCCCTTCCTCCCCTCTTCCCACCCTTTCTCCCCTCCTCCAGGATGGAGAGGATGTCTGAGGAGGCTCTAAGGCTCAACCTGTTGAAGCGGGGCCTGGAGGCATCCGACGAGCGCGAGGAGGCCCTCGCCAAGCGCCTTAAGATGGAGGGCCACGAGGCCATGGAGCGCCTCAAGATGCTGGCGCTGCTCAAGCGCAAGGACCTGGCTGCTCTGGAGGGGGCGGCCGCCGCCGCAGTGGCCGCAGCCGGGGCTCTGGGGGAGGGGAAGGGCCCTGGGGGCAGCCACGGGGGCCTGGCGATGGGGCCCACGTCAGCCTACGAGGAGAAGCTGAACGGGAGCCTGCGGCTGGGGGGCCACGGCGGACCCGGCAGGAACGGGAAGGAGAACATGCTGGACCAGCCTGTGGACATGACGGCCAGGAGATGGTGAGGAGGGCGGAGGCTGACACTGACCTGCCTCACAAGGCAGAGCTTCAGTGATTTTAGAAAGGTTGCTGTAATGTTTGGTTTGGAGCTGATTAAAAGTTGAGTCGTGTGCACAGTTATACCAAACATAAAGCTTAATATAAAAGAGAACCAGAGTGTAAACACATGACGTTACAGTGACCTGTCAATCAAAAAGAAAGTTCCTCATTGACTAAGCCCTCCCTCCCTCCCTCCCTCCCTCCCTCTCTTTTTATTGTGCTGTATCATTAATCCTTGATTCCACCTGATGCTTCAGTGATATGGACCGCGAGCGACGCACACCATCCCCAGACGTGATCATCCTGTCGGACAACGAGGCCTCCAGCCCGAGAGGATCGCCCCACCCTGACGAGAGGCTGCATCAAGCCAACCTGGAGATGTTCAAGGTACGAGACGCCACCCAGCCTGCACACACAAGGATCTGCTTTGGGGTAACAGAAGTCTTAACTAGGGGCTAATGTCCTGATAAGACCACAGACAGTGAGGAAGTATTTTATTGGTTGATGTGGGGTTTGATTGGATGAGTTGTGCTGGAAAGGACTTGAATATGAAGGATTTAATGCTGCGGTGGGTTTTGCATCTTCGATGTACTGGATGCTCAATATTGGTCTGTTTCTGTCAAATGTGTGGAGGTTTGTTCACCTGAGGAGCCATTTAAAGATTTGCCTTGTGTTTCTGTGTGCCTGAATGCCTTGGTGTGTGTGTGTGTGCGTGCTCTGTGTGTGTGGTGCCTTGTCTTGGTCCAGGGGAAGACTGGTGAGGAGCGTCAGCAGATGATCAAGGCGCTTCGGGAGGAGCTGCGCCTGGAGGAGGCCCGCCTGGTGCTGCTGAAGAAGCTCCGGCAGAGTCAGATCCAGAAGGAGAATGTCGTCCAGAAGGTGAGCCTACTGCCCACCCAGCTCTACTGCCCTCCCCAGCTCTACTGCCCCCATCCCCAGCTCTACTGCCCCCCCCCCAGCTCTACTGCCCTCCTCAACTCTACTGCCCCCCCCTCCTCCCCAGCTCTACTGACCCCCCCCCACCCCAACTCTACTGCCCCCCCCCCACCCCAACTCTACTGCACCCCCCCTCCACAGCTCTACTGCCCACTCCAGCTCTACTGCCCCCCCACCTCCCACCCAGCTCTACTACCCCCCCCCAACTCTACTGCCCATGCCAACTCTACTGCCTCCCCCCCCCCCTCCCCAGCTCTACTGCCCCCCCCCCAGATCTACTGAGCTGTAGCATTTGGATTAAACTTCATTAACAAATCATAGGAGCTTGTTTGAGCTACGTCACCATCAGGGTCATAGCTGCCCCCCCCCACGGCACGGGGGGGGGGGGGGGGTGTTCCTGTGATAACAGCCAGGATTCAGGCAGACTAAACATCTCCCTGCTGCAGAGGAAGAGTAAGCACACAGCTGACCTGACGAACCGTATCAGTTACCGTTCTGGGTGGGACCTTCAGGCCCCATTGGTGCAGTTACAACACGATGCCGGCGCCGCTAGCGTCATCGTACCACAGTGGAACTTCATGGGGGTCGTGTCAGCGGCAAACTGCTGTTTGTTATTGGAGGGAGATTTGTTTTGGTGTTCTGTCCATCAACACGTCTTCCTGTTCCTCCTTGTCCAGGTGCCGGTGGTCCAGAACACCCCCTCGTCTGTGCAGCCGTCCCCCATCCACAGCTCTCAGGGGATGGGCAAGCTCCCTGTACGCCCTGGACTGCACACCCCCGAGCCCCAGAATCTGCGAACCGCACAGGTGTGTGTGTGTGTGTTTGAAGGAAGGGGTGGAGGTTTGGTTTTAGAATCCCATCTGCTTTGGGATCCTACGAGTCGGTGGCTGACAAGGCACATGGCTGTCGTTCCACAGCAACATCAGCTGCTTGAGTTGAGAGCTGCATGCATTCTTTGTCTCAAATACCTTTGAAACTGTCGACTAAGAAAGCACACGCTGCCATCTAGTGTTCACAAATGGTACTTGGTAGGCCCATTCATAAAGACAATGTTATATGGCTGACGGATTCTCTTGATGCGTGTTACTGCATCTCTACTGCCTTGTACATCTCAATGCAAATGTTGTTTTCTCCTTGCATTATATCAACCATATCTTGTTCTCTTTTGCCGTCCCTTCCATCTCTCCTCCACAGGGTCACACAGTCATCAGGTCAGGGGCAAACGCCTCCCTGCCCCCAATGATGATGTCACAGAGAGTCATTGCCCCCAACCCGTCCCAGCTGCAGGGTCAGAGGTTGCCCTCTAAGCCTGGCATGGGTCGTAGCAGCTCTGGCAACATGGGCAACACCGTCAGCTACCAGCAGGTACGGTGTTCAAATCCTGCGTGCTTGCCACCATGATCAATGCTCCAAGCCCATTCACGTAACCTGACTTACCAGATGGTTTGTTACTCATAACCATCAGGTGCCTGGAAAAAAAAATGTGTTGGCAGGTGATAGGTTGTGCCATCTGTCTTTCACTATCTATTATGGGATGGCAACGTTGCCTGTAGTAAATCTGCCTGTACAACCTCAAAGGAATCTGATTGATATGAAAGAAATGATCCCTTATTAGTCCCCTAATGGGGAAATTTCAGAGGCGCACACATTTATTCAATGCATTGGCCGGGATTCGAACCCCCACCAGGAATGAAACCCAGGCTTTCTGCACATGGTAGGCAAGAATCCTACCACTGAACCACCCACAAGACTAACAGCTTAGACTAGAGCATGATGGATGCTCCACGTGATCTCGTGCCTCCAACAGTCTCACGAGGTTCCTCTGCCCCGCCCATGATGTTTGGGATTTGTGTTTCCCGCCCCCAACCTCAACTCACCTCTTGTCCTCATTCTACCCCCCCATCCCTAAAAACCTCCTCAGGCCTCCAGCCAGCAGATGGCAGCCTCCCAGCGCTCAGGCTCCTCTGCCATCTACATGAACCTCGCCCACATGCAGGCTGCGGCAGCTGCCGGTGGCGTTGCGGGCGGCGTGGGCCTGGGGGCCAGCGGGAGCGTGGGGGCGGTCAGCCCCTCCACCATGTCCAGCAGCAGCAGCTCCTCCATGGCCGACCAGGCCAGCAGCCAGGCGGCCGCCAAGCTGGCGCTGCGGAAGCAACTGGAGAAGACCCTGCTGGAGATCCCGCCTCCCAAACCACCGGCGCCGCTGCTCCACTTCCTGCCCTCTGCTGCCAACAGCGAGTTCATCTACATGGTGGGGCTGGAGGAGGTGGTCCAGAGTGTCATTGACAGCCAAGGTGAGGTGGCAAGACAGGCAAAATATTTACACCAAAATAAAATACTCAAAAATACTTTTTTTATGTGCGAATACAGCTTGAGCATTAACCTGCCCTTCTTCTTTCTGCAGGTAAACTGCGGGGGGCGCTGTCACGCATGGAACCCTTCTTCTGTGCCCAGTGCAGGACCGACTTCACCCCCCACTGGAAGCAGGAGAAGGGCGGGCGCATCCTGTGTGAACAGTGCATGACGTCCAATCAGAAGAAGGCTCTGAAGGCTGAGCACACCAATAGGCTGAAGAATGCATTCGTCAAGGCCTTGCAACAGGAGCAGGTTAGCAGCAGTGTCCCTGTTTGTATGCTGAGACGCATGAACTACGCTTATTAGCTTCCTCCCTCAACCCTCCCGTTCTCCTTCGTCCTTCTCGCAGGAAATAGAGCAGCGTCTGCAGCAGCAGGCGGCCCTGTCCCCCAGCACCGCCCACAGCGCCCACAGCACCCACAGCACCCACAGCGCCCACAGCGCCCCCACCGTCAGCAAAGCCGACACCATGATCCGTCACCACGCCCTGCGCCAGGTACCATCACTGCACACGCAAGGCTACAGACGGCACACTTCAAATATCTCATACGTAGAGATTAGAAACACTGTATGATATATATCAGGAGTCTCCAATCCTGGTCCTCTAGGGCCACTGTCCTGAAGGTTTTAGTTGTTTCCCTGCTCCAGCACACAGAATCATATATATATATATATATATATAACCAGACACATACCCTGTAAACATGCATAGGCCTGTATTGTAGGTAGGTTGATACTGCACAGTCCTTGGATACCTGGTTATATGAGAGGTGTCCCTCTTGTCACCCAGGCTCCTCAGCCGCAGGCCTCGCTCCAGCGGGGGCTCTCCAGCTCTGCACGGGGCGTCCTCTCCAACTTCGCCCAGGCCTCCCAGCTGTCGGTCGCTAGCGGCCTGCTGGGCATGGCGGGGAAGCGCTGTGGCAGCGGAGGAGGAGGAGGGGGCGGGGGTGGCGGCGGTGGCAGCAGCAGCAGAGCCCAGCATGATGGCCGACGCCAGATCTATAACATCCCTGGTGAGTTGACTGGGTCGTGGATGGCGAAGGGTTACCTTGTGGGGGGTGGGGAGTGGAGGGGGGGTTGTTCATGTGGTGAATATGTGTTCTAATCTGTGCGTTTTGTAATACTGTTGCGGTTTTGTCTCTCTTGCTCTGTGTCCATCCCACTCTCTTTATTTCTCCCTCTTTCTTTCACCCCTCTGTCTTAAATCTCTTGCTCTCTCAGGGTTGAACATTGCCTACCTGAACCCAGGAGCGGTCGGGGCTCACAAGGGCTCCAGCTTAGCAGACCGCCAGAGGGAGTACCTGCTGGACATGATCCCCCCACGCTCCATATCACAGTCCATCTCTGGACAGAAATGAGCCCATCACCTCAATACCCTTACTCCCTGAATCCCCACCCTTTAAGGACACCCCTCACCTGCCCTCACAAGAAACACCCCCCCCCTCTCTCTCTCTCTCTCTCTCGACACCCCCTCCCCCATCGCATGCAGTGCCTGTCCATGTGCCTACCTAACTAACCCATGAGAACCACACAATCAGCCAGACTAAAGACACAGCGCTGTCAGTGCATCTCCAAACTTTCTATAGCAAAATTCTCTTCTTGCAGAAATCGTATTAATTAGTGCTACCATTGTTGAAGTCGTTAGTGCTCATTATTATTATTATAGCTACCATTATTGATTCAGTTACTCTTACTATTACGCTTATTGTTACGCTTAGTGTTTCTTTTTTTCTCTCTTCTTCTTTTTTTGGGAGGATGGGAGAAAGGAGGGGTTACAAAATTAGATGATTGCTTTAGATTTGGTTTGTTTTTCTTTAAGGGTCTCAATCCTTAATACTCCCCATAAGGGTTCGTTATTGTCAGGCTTAGTCATAAACTCTTGTAATGGGCTGGTTTCTAATGACATTTTTACACCGGAAAGAGACAGACACACTTCTATTACAGAAACATCCAAAAGAACCGGATTGAACTGGTCTAAAATGCTTGAGGGGACCAACCAGCAGGATGGATCCTAGCTAGATAGTCTAACTTTGTTGGACACAGTGTTAATTGAATTTCAACTTGAAGACAGAATGTCCACCAGAGTGGATGAAGTGGGCACTAAGGAGCAGATAGAAAAAGAGAAGAAAACAAAATCAATGAACTAAGCACAGGAAAGTGTGCTGTTCTCCACAGTGGGACCTGCTGTGGCTCTGGAGGGGCCCTGGGCCTTGGCTTGCAGAGACGAGCGAGGAGGTTTCTGGCCCCTGTTGTCCTCATGTTGCTACTCGACACTGACTGCATAATGGGGCCACAGAAGTTGTCCCCAATATCCCTTGTTGCCCCCGCAATGCCTTCGCTTTCAGAGTATGCAGAGACTTTAACCCTTTCTACTCCACTGCTACATGTGGTACCATGAGGGCATGTGAAACTGCCCTTGACCACAGACTGGGTCACTACTTCTTGTTTTTCTTTTCTTTGTTTTAGGGCTTTCCTAAGAAAAAAAGTATTCTTTTTTTGGCAGCGTCTCTTGTTGAATCGGCGGCATACCTGAAAGGTATTTGCCCCCCGGAGACGATAATGATGAAAATGGCAAAAACAGATGAGAACTATTCAAATATCTATATGGATAATATATAGATGCCTAGCTTGAGAAGAAATTAGATGGACATGGATAATATCTATAATGGGAGAGACATGGATCAATCACCGTGTATGGGCAATGAGTTGCCTCATTCTCGAGGAGCACTTTTTAGTATCAATTAAAAACGGTTGTTCAAGAGAGAGTTGGGAGAGATATTGATATAAGATTTTTTTTTATGTGCCAGAAAAAAACATTTTTACAGTAATTGCTTCATGCTTACGTTGTTGTTGTTGTTGTTTTTTATTCCCATTCACTTTCTTTGACAAAAAAACATTATTTAATAACCTTGTCAATGTTAACGCATCCCTGCTACTTTAAAGCAATGAATGTTCATTTCTTTCATCTTTTTGGTGGTCTCTTATGGCATCTCTTGGATCTATAGGTTCTATGTAAGCAATGTTCAGTCAATGTGCAGTATTACATCGAGAGATACACCAGAGGAAGTTAGAAGATGGTTTATTCTAGACAGGGTTGCTCTAAATTCAGCATTGCAGATGCAGTTGTTCATTCAATTGTCAGTGGTTTTAAACACTTTTTTTACGGAATCAATTCAACTTTTTTGGGCTAAAAAACATAATTACTTGACTATTGCCTCTATAGCACATGAAGGTACAAGTTTTTGGTACTTTTCGAGATTGTTGAATCTGGGACATGACTTCTGGCGATCAGTTCTTGCAGTAAAACCAAAGCACTCTGGAAAGGTTCATGGCAACTGCAATAATATTGGCACTTAATGTCCACTTACTCACATACTGTACCTTTTAAAGACCCCCCAGTCAAATGAACTAGTCTGCTGGTGCGCTAATGTTGTTTTGTCATTGTTTTGCAACCAGAAAAAAACTACATCTAAAAAACATGTTATAGGACAGTGTTGCAGGTAATACAGGTTAAATACAGTAGAACACAGGAAAAGATATTACGATACTACCTTGGATTGTATTTATAGGTGCAAATGTTTAATTGATGTAACATATGTCACCTCATCCATAGATATGATTTGATTCTTTGTTTCAAAACTGGAACTGTGTATCAAAATCATTTCTCTACCTGACTCTCTCTTGCAGACTGAGATGCATATTTGTAACTTCAATTTCTTTAGTTTTTCAAATGTCAACTCTTAGAATTTTCAAATGTCATTTTTTTCTGATGTCAATATTAAGTTAATCGTTTATTTTGTTTTATTATGAAGTAAAAAAAAAAAAAAAAAAATCCAACATATTCAAACAAAATTGTATCGACTAAAAGAAAAATGACAATATTTGCTATGTCAAAAGTAATAATGACTTGTACATAAGCTTTTTTCCTTCCTTGGATAAAAAAAATACATTTAAATTGTTGTATATTGTGTAGAAAAGCAAACAAAAAGCCATGAATATTGTGAAGCTTGTCATTTCGTTTTGTGATCACTGTGTATTATTGTGTAACAAATGTGCAAAATGTATGGGATTATTGTTCTTTACTTTCTTTAGATACTTTTTTTTACCAGTTTTCTTTCTTTTGTATATATATTTTTTGATTAGGGTCAACAGGAAAGGTGATCTTTGTTCTGGTGAAAAGTTTGATCTATTCCTCAGGTTTACTTTGATATTTTTCTGTCTTGCTTTTTGTTTTGTCACACAAGCCCCCTCCACCCCCACCCCCCCTTCCACCCCCTTTACAAAATGGATGTGGCATGGATGAAACTTCAGTCAGTGTTATCCACATCTCTTTAAGAGAGAATTCACTCTTTTATACTGCAGTTCTTACCTCCACTAATGTCCCATTGCATTATATTTTCTTGCAACTGTTGACGACGTGACAGTGGATGGTAAATGTTTATGAAAAGTTCTGCCACAGTAAATATTTTGATCTTGAAGCAGTTGTATCTTAATTATTGCTTGATTGTTGCTTCAATTAGATTTGAATAACTTGACGATACTGACACTGACAAAGTTGTTAACCTGCATGAGGTATCAAACCTGATCTGGGGGACTGATCACATTTCCTGGTTATACATATGTATTAAGTTGTATTAGTGATATAATTTCTTACTGACATATTAGCTATTGTTGCAAATACAGGGAGTGTTTTTTGAGGGGGTGGGTGGGTAATATGATGGCAAATCATTTTCTAAATTTAAAAATGTTAGTTTTTTTTATTGAATAAACTACAAATCCTCAGTTTAAACATTTGCATAATGTTGATATTGTAAATTGAGTTTGTGGAAAAAAATGACTTCAGAGTCTTTAAACTGTATCAATTTAATGAGATCTGGGGTATGGGTGGAAAATATTAAAATGAATACGATAAGAGATTAAATGAAGTATTATTTTTTTGTTTTTTTGTTTTGTCAATCCTGACCTTTTGCACATGTTCCTTGGTATTTAACTGTCTTCAAAAAAAAGAAAAAATTATAAGAAAAAAAATACTAAATGCTGTTTGAATACTGCCAATTGATTAATAACAATTATGCATTGACCGAAAAAATAAGCTAATTTTTGAGGAAATAACTTTGTAATATTTATCTCTTGCAAGCTATGTTTAATAAAGGATGGAACCATTTATTTCTGTAGTGTGTGACCTTTTTGGCTGTAAATCAATCAGTGAAGGAAGCCCATGACAGACAGGTGGTTTATCCAATCGCCTCCCTGGTTACGTACTTGGTAAAAACGTGCCTTTGCCTAAATGATGACTTCCCAGATGGTTCTGTGCAACAAGCCATCTGTCACGTACGATTAAGCATGAATATGAAAAAGTGAGTATAAGTGAAAAACTGTAGCCTGATGTTAAGCTTTTTTTTTTTTTTTACGGTACGTTATACCTTTCTGCTTGGTGCAAAATGAAACTCGAAAGAAGGAATACACTTCTGTTTTTTTTGCATTTATTTATTTATATATATTTATATATATTTAAAAATCTATACTGCAATGATCTTACATTGGAAAGCAGGGCGCAGCACCACAGCGCAGTAATGTAACGCACACATGGACAGAAGCTGTCAATAACTTAGGCATAAAAGCTGGAGGAGAAGAGAAACTGAAGTGAACACATGGCGATGTCCTTCACATGCAAATCAACCTACAGCATCGGTAGCATCAGTAATTCATCAAATTACAATCACATACTTGCAATATTACAATCATACTGAATGTCAATACAATCTACCTATCTCAGAATTCATCTACAGAACATAGATACTGGTAAAACAAGGACAGTTATAGTTAACTGTCCATAAGATGTGGATCAGGGATCGCATTCTAATGAATAATTGCTGACCAATTCCTGCAATGTTTCCCTTCCCCATCCCTGCTCTACCCTTCACAGCAATATGATGTGTACAAACAATTACATGTGACTGAAATCCTCATCTGACATAGCGTTGATAACAGGAATAAGTCCACATTCTGGTCTTGAGGTTCTGGTCTTGCTATAGGTCAGTGCTGATGGATGAACATTTTGAAGGGAAAAAAAAATGTATCCCCCCCCTCTCTCTCTAAATGACATCTTAAAGTTTAGCACTAAGTACACAGCATGAGCTAAATAAATGAAAAAAGAAGATTGTCTCTTATTTGAATTCATTCTGGTATGTTTTAAACAAGCATTCTCAGTAGGACATTCTTATGTCAAGCCACTTTACAGACTCTGCAAGCCACAATCTAGCAGCTTCTCACATTCTACTTATTGTTTTCAGCTTTTCATTTTTAAAGAAATGCTTCTTACTTCTAACGTGGTCGTGCATCTTCTTACATTTGAGACCAACTCTTGAAGAATAATACACCTCAATTCACCTCTTCCTTACTGCCGTGTTCCCAAATGGTTCACACACTTCAGGTAAAGAAAATGTCAAACTTCTGCTATGAACAGTCACATATTGCAAAGTCTACACTATAAAATACAGTGCAACGAGTGCATAAGGTCTAGACTCTAAACTAGCAAATAAAATGAAAAGGTGCCTCGTTGAGAGAACACTATCTAAACATCCAAACACAAATAAACATACACATCAACAGCCTTGCTGCACATGTGCATTACCACATAAGAGGCCTTCCGGCCCTACAGTACGATAACTTTGAAGCCCCTCTCCCATTCTACCATGACACGTTTTACCACTAGTTTGTTTTGGGGGGGAAATGTCACATGGGTCTGGAATGAGGGTCTGGAATGACAGTTCTCTTGAGTCCTGAAGCTCTGGGTGGAGCAGAGGGAGGGGGTGGGGGGGGTGGAGGTCCCCAGGCCCTTGAGGCAGGGGGGGATCCAGGCTCAGGGGTGCACCTTGAAAGCCAGCAGCTGCTCGGAGTGCATATTGTTGAGGGAGCGCAGGTCGGGCAGCTTAAGTAGCAGCTTGGTAAAGATGGCCGACTCGTTGGGGTGGTTCTTGGTGATGAGGCTCCGCAGTGCTCGGATCAGCGTTTCCTGGAGAGCCTCCACTGAGTTTGCGTTCTCAATTCCCGAGCGGTCTAGAAGAGGAAACACAAGACACATGGATGAGGATTGGTCTCACAGTCTCACCGTTTACTGACTGCCAACGTCTGTAGCTCTAGTGAGATGGGTCTAAAGAGTTAGCGCACAAACAGGACAAAAAAACAGGACAGGAAATGACACCGACACTCCACTGAGCCAAGCCAAAGATGACAAAGACAAGGCCTATCTTGTGCACCAGCGAGTGTTTTTTTTCTCGACCAAACAAAAACTACGAAGGCAGGTGATGTAGCGGGACGCACCAGCGGAGACCAGAACCACGGCAGTGAACAGGCTCATCTCCTCCTCGCTGAGACCCAGGCCTGTGAGCTTCTCACTGAAGTCAAACATGGAGTTTAGCAGGTCTCCGGCGCCCATGGCCCTCAGTGTCTCCACGCTGTACTTCTTACCACCCAGGAAGGTCACTGTGCGGTCCTTGACTTCGAACAGCGAGGCAAAGCGCACAACTAGCACCTGCCAAAGTCAACGTAGCACACCGTAAGTCTGGAGGAAACTTTGCCTTGACCAATAAACATAGACGTCAAAAAGAAGAATGCAGCCATTGGATGTCCAGGTGCTTAGAAGTTTAGTTGAGTCATTTATAAGGATTCCACTACTCGATATAAAGACAAAAACCAAGGGGGGCAGGTAAGAGGTGGTGTAAGAGAAGAGGGTGGGGCTGGGAGGGGTTATGTTAATAAAATAATAATGTACCTCAAACGTGCCAGCCTTCAGCAGGCTGACTTGGTCGTGCTGTGAGAGCTCTCGGAAGCCAGGAATGCGCTTGGCGAACTCCACCACCTCCCTGACGGCCGGGGTGAAGCTGTGGGAGAACTCCTCCCAGATCCCATGGCCTGACTTGTGAGGATCCACATGAGGGGACATGTTCATAGGACACACCTGAGGGTGGACACACCCACAAAGACCTGGGTTACCACGGCGCCCTCACTCGCATGCATATATTCACTCATTCATTCATAAATCGTTTATTTACAATACAATAAAAATTTTAAAAACGTTAAAATTGTTCACCAGATGCATTCTGTTGCCCCCGCTCCACAACGGCCCGGTGAAGCCCTCATGGAAGGATGCTTCCCCTGGGCTGTGGCCTCTCGGGCAGCCAAACGCACGGGCAGGACGCTGGCTGCTGGTGCTGCTGTTGGGTGGCCTGTAGGGGCACTGGATGGGGGCGCCGTCGTCCTGTCGATGGGTATCAGGATGTTGTGGTTCAGTGTTGGTCGGTCTCTCCGGAACTTCCAGCGAACACAGATTGTTGTGCTGGTTCCAGGCCTCTTTCTCTTCCATTCTCATGCTGTTGCTTCCCAGCTTCCCAATCACATGCTCTTCTGCCTCTGGGGAGGGCGGGGCCTCGGCAGGGGGGCTGGCCTGTTCCTGGTTGTACATGAAGGTCTCCTGGTGAGCCCTGGTCACCTTGCCGATGACCTCCTCCTCCCCGCTGTCGGACGCGCTTGACGACGCGCTTGATGACGCCAAGCTGGGACTGGTATCCATGGCAACTGGAGAGTTGGAATCAGAGCTGGTCCCTGATTTGCTGGACTGGGGAGGGGAAGGCAGAGAGCGGGAGCTTGAGGGAGAGCCTGTGTTTTCTGGGGTGGACTCCGGGGGGCAGGCGAGGGTCTGGCTGAGCAGGGGGAGGGGCTGGTTGTCATGGAGCTGGCTGTGGAGTTGACTGTTGTTCATCATGTTGTTCATGGCACTTTGCATCTCCAACAGCATGCGCTGCTTCTCTCTCTTGGGGATGCGGCCAAAACGCACAGCTAAGGAAAGATTTTTTGGGTCAAGAGGCTTGCTTCAATACAATCACACTCCTACAAAACACTCTTTTCGGTGACCAACGAGTGAATGAATGAGGTGTTAAAACAGGCCACTCACAGTCTCTGGACATCCCAACCATGAGACACTTTTTGAAGCGGCACTGCTGGCAGCGGTTCCTGTTGATCCTCATGATGGGGCAGCTCTCGTTCTTAAGGCATTTCTTATACTGGATGTTCTGCTGGATGCTCCTTCTGAAGAAGCCCTGGAGATCGACACGCAAATATCAAAGAGTTCAGCAGTCAATCACACACAATAGGGGTTGAAGAGGGTGCTGAATGTGTTCTGAAGGGGGGCAGGGGGGGCAGGGGGAGGGGTGGGCAGGGTGACAGCATTGTTTTCACTGAGAATCTTTCTAACATTAAAGTAGGCCATGAGCCTGGTGCTGGGTGATATAAATACACCCATCTGAACCCTTCTTCAAACAGTGTGGATATCATGCAGGTGACCCAGTTCAAATCCGTGCCCTCCATCAGTATCTCTCTAAAACAGGCACACAGAGATAATCACACTCACCTTGCAGCCCTCGCAGGCATGGACCCCATAGTGGAAACCTGAGGCCACGTCCCCACAGACCTTACACAACAACACCAGGCCGTTGATCTCTGCAAGGAAGAAGAAGAAAGAAAAAAAACATAGGCAACGTGACTCACCTGCAGTCACCAAGCACTAATGAGCTGAAATGCACCCAAAAAAGAACCTATTTTTAGGTAAACCACTCACTTGTAATGCCACATTTGACCGTGGAGGTCGAGCGTCCTGCCTTCTGAGACGGGGCGCGTGCTTGGCCTGCTGTCGTGTTCGCCGGTTGGCCCTTGCGACAGCTGGGGGAGGAGGTACGAGGCGGAGAGGACGACTGGTAGCTGCCATTGGAGCTGTCACTGTGACAAGACTCTGGGCTTGAAGAAGAGCTTGTAGAGCTGATGTAGGCTATAACACCACCTGGTAGATGGCAAGAAGAAAAACACGTGACTGACTGATCCAAATGATACGTTTTCGAAAAAAGGTGGGCGTTTGAATGGCAGAGAACTGCTTTACAAATCTCACATGTACTCTCATGTATAAAGATTATTTCACATTTTATCTGGTGTGATTTGAAACTAAGTACAATTTATTTTATTTTCTTTTTTTTACACTAAATAAGGTAGGCTAAAGATTCATGTAGTACATTGTGCAATTAATCTTTTTCTTTTTAGGCAACCCAGTTATTTTTATTGTTATGCCTTTTTGACAGCAACAGTAATTACTTTTGTGAACGGCAATTTCCACCCCCTGGAGGACAAATAAAGGTTTATCTACTCTACTTTTGAAAAGGGAAGCTCATATTACCTGAGTCTACCCAGGTCTGACTTATTACTTACTTACTACTGAGATAGTGACAATAAAACCACTCAGGCAGGTTTTAACCCAGGCCGACCTGATTTCTACCTCTCTATGCTCCATGCTTAGATAACACCTGTTACATAACGTCTCTTTGGAAGGGTGTGTAGTCTTTTTCAGTTACACAATAAAAAACTATTAAATATTCAAGTAATATTGTGAATATTGTGGTAGCTTCAGTTGTATGGGTTGAGCAGAACCCCAAATAATTGATACAAGACAAACCAACAACGAAAAAGATGGTAGCAATTGAGGCAGACATTTTCTAATTGTGGTTTTAAATAAGTTTAAATTAGTTAGTTAATTAGTTTAAGTCATCTTAATTTGACAATACACATGGAATAAGATTTGATATATTTAAAAAACAATGTATGCTTGGGTGCAATACAGAAAAGACTAAGACTAAAACTAAGTGCATGTACAACAACTGAGTTATGTAACCAAAAAGGCAAGATGACTAGTGCTGAAATGCTGAAACGTTTTCTGAAACTTTTGGACACCCAAAACCCCTGCATAAAATCATCCATAAAATTATATAACTAAACTGAATATAAAATAAATTATCTGAGAATGACGACATTGTGTCTAACCTACAAGTCTTAAATCTTAAGAATGATTATATTCTCCTTTCACAGATGGTTATGCAACTGAAATTACGTAAGCCTTCAAGTAAAAATAATGCTTTCGTTTTTTTGCAGGTGAAAGGTCAAAATATAGGCCTTATTATTACAGAACACGCCCCCACGTGGACGGGCCATGTTTCCTCCAGTAAATGAGAGCAGGTATGTTAAGTAACCCCCCTTTGTTTTGTTTTTTTTTGTTTTGTTTTTTTATGCATTTGTTGATTTGTATGCTCTCTTTCCCCCTGTGAGGGTTTTTTGTATGTTGTTGTTTTGTCTTGCAATAATACAAAAAAAACTGACAGCAGGAAGTGGGTCAGCCCTGTGCAGCAGAAGCCTCACGTGTCTGTGTCACGTGTCTGTGCAGCTGCTCAACACAGCAGCTAGCATGAAGACGATTATGCAACGGCTACGTCACATCGCTTCTCGTCCAATCAGAACTGACGCACAGGTAGCGTAAACACAGGCGCACATGGCTAGTCTTCACGGTCCATGTGAGAAGGGAGATGCGGTGCATCTTGAGCCAGATACTTCTGCTATATCAACATCCACTATGGCACTCCTAACCCACATTTTAATTACATTACATTTTAATTACATTTTAATTACATGTTACTAAAAAGACCATAAACTTGGATTATAAGATACAATAACATCTTATTTGAATTGCATTAATAATAATGCACGAATAAGACAATGAAGAGTAGTATCCTTAACCACACAAACTAAGCTGAGAGATAAGAACCTTACCTGCTTTTGTAGATTCCATGTTCTCTTGACAGAGAACCTCCGATGTTACCTGAATTTAGAGGCCGTTTTTAGGACTATTTCAGCAACTTAAAAGTCGCTGGTTGGTTTTAGATTAGTGGGCTAGATGGCTGTCAAAACTGCCGTGATTTTCTTTAGGTTACAGTAACATCAAAGGCAACATCGAATCTATTTAAAAAAGGATATTGTGCTATTAGATTATTTAAAACTATAACGCAGTTACTCAGTAACCAAAGAGCTTTGTATCCAATCATAGAATAACATTTACTTTCGTCGAGACTCGATCCTGGCCCATTCGGGTTTTCGATGTTTACTATTAAAAAAAATGAATAAATAAATCACCGAACTAAACCCTATGCGGAGTGTGCTATGTACTAATGTCAAATTAATTTAGAAATATAATGGAACTCGGGTCGCAACGTTAATCTCGAACGATAAGTCCTCTGTTGTACTGACTGACTGGAGAGGCGCACTGGAAACCCATGTGACCCATTTCACTGACTCCTCCTTCATACAGCCTCCCACTGGTGTCAATGTAACCCACTGACATACTTTTACAAGTTAAACTTTATGAAGTTTGATGCCCGAAAAAATATTTAAAAAACAAAATGTCCATTTGTCGATAGTTAATGATAACACACTTGTGAGGGAGTTAATGGTGATCATCGCAAATCCACAGCAATTCAAAGGCAGCCATCGTTCTGTGGATTTCAACATCCTCTAGTTGTCATCCCAGTCTTTTTCTAACCTAAATTTGTTAACAAAATTAGACACTGGCTTCAGGTCCAGGTTACTGACACAGGCCCATCTAGTTTTCCAGCTTAATGAGTGTCAAGGAGAATATAAATGGAAACGTGATTTAGGAGCATTGTGGCCATTTCCATCCAGGGAGTGTTTTTCAACCATCTTTGAGCACCGAACTAAAAGCTCTTACAAGGCGACAATCAAGGCGAATTGTATACTTGATTTTCAAAAAACAGCATACAAATTGTATACTTTACTAAAAATCTTATTGAAACTGCTGCCCATCAGCTCTAGCTATTTGTGCATTTAGCCCATCAAGTTTATTTTCTTAGTTGGGTGGTAGCCACTAGGTTTATGGTGCCATATTTAGAAATGGGTATAAGCCACATTTGGTTGGCATCATATTCTCACTGCTCCAACATGACATTCCCTCTCAAATTAAGTTTTTCTAACAATAAATAAAACCTTGTTCATGGGAAAAATGTTAAGAGCATCAGCAAGCACTTGTGTGTAGTCCTTTTCATGACAAAGTGAACAGCAACAATTACTACATTACTGTAACACCTGCAATTCCTAACCGGATTCAGGTGTTCAGGTTTTGTGATCCATACATCTTAGTACAGCCTTAATTTTACTGGGCTAACACATTTCTATTTGGTAAATGGTGTGTCATTAAAGACTGAAATCAAATTATCTTTCACTTATCTCTGGGAGAGTAAACTGACCACTCAAAACACGAGAAGCACCATAAAAAGGTTTTTTATTCTTTTGAATGTACAGACATTTGGACCGCTCCCTAGCGGTAACGGCGCAGCTGAAGAGTGTTGCGTCTCTTCCAGGCTGCACGACGGGAGCCACCGATGGTCAGGTGGAACCTGTGGCCCTTGCCCAAGCCTCTGCTCTTCTTGCCAGCAGACGTCAGGCCACGCATCTCCCTGTGCTTGTGCACTGGTTTGGTGAGCCATTGGGTTTCAGGGTTACGCCTGATGGCCTTGTGGAAGATGTCCACCAGGATCACCTCAAAGAACTTGTAGGTGGAATCTTCACCCACCCAGTATGAGGCGAGGACCCTCAGGCCTCCGCAGTGACGACCAGCACGCTCCTAAGGAAAAGAGAGAGGGTCAGCACTGGAAGTCACCAGGTCAATACACAGATCAAACTACTGTAGAAATACTAACTGGAAGCTTAGGGAGTTAGGAGATTGCTCAAATGTTTCTCCGTTATACTACCAAATCTAATTCAAACAGTCCTGGACAAAGCCAATGGCATTTAGTCAAAATAGATGTATTATTTTAATACAAAAAAACTGATTCATATCAAATCGGTTACCAAACTGCAACACTGATTGGACACCAATCAATATAAATAAATGCACAAAGCCTGGAGTCCATTACTAAAGTGTTAAGACGGTTACACACCCAAACTACTTAGTTCCAGACACAGGGGGTCCCACCCAAGAGCACATTGTGCCAGGGGTACAACAACAACAGGGAGGGAGCTATGGATGTCTTACTTCAGCTGTGGACTGCAGACTGCGGGCAAACTTGATCTGGTTGACACCATGATGCACTGGCTTGCCATAGGTAGCACCCTTTGGCACAGGGCGTTTACGGCCTCCACGGCGCACACGGATACGGTAAATGACGTAGCCTAACAGAGGAAAGAGGGAAAAATGGGGACTTAAAACTGAGGAACTTAAGAACATGACAGGGGACTTGCACACAGCAGGAAAGTTAACAGGTTTTGAGATGAGATGATCTTGAATTGAAGCCATTGTACACACACACACACACACACTTAAAGCATTGCATTTACATTGCGCACTAGACAATGTGACTTAACAAAAATCAATGAACTCACCTTGTTTTGCCTTGTATCCCAGCCTGCGGGCCTTATCTGGTCTAGTTGGTCTGGGAGCTCGGTGGAGACTGGAGAGCTGACGGTACTGCCAGCAGCGGACGCGGAGAAGGAAGCGCATCACATCGGACTGCTTCTTGCGCCATAACTCCTGCATATATTTGTACGCTCCCATATTGGCTTATCTGAAAAATAACAATTTTGACATTAAGTACTGAGCCACTATCACACAAGAACCTGAGTAACGATTTAAGCTTCTGTGGCCACATGCAGATGACTTGTGTTTACAACATGGCTACTCAGTTAGCGTCATTTATTAATGTACGTATTCTTTGCAAATCAGCTATATGTACATGAGTGATGACTTATTTCAGCAACACAAAAAGTTATAAAACAGAACTATGATGTCAACAACAGCAACAGTCCTTACCGAAACGAACTAAGGACCATGATGCATGCACAGGCACTAGATGGTACAGGGATCAAATGACGCTAACCCGTACAGCAAGTTTGAAGTAATGTGAATAAACGCAGAATTAGACCATACTTCCAGTTTCAGGTTTTATATTATATTATAAGTACTGGTCTCATCGGAATAGGTAACGTGCCCGTCTAGGCCACAGCTACAGCAAATGGCAAGGAAGCCGATACCATCCCAGCACCTTGGAGTGTTTAAGACTAAACATCACATATCCAAAGATAAAAATGATAAAATGGCTCATGGTATATCTTTATATGAACTATCGATACACTACAAATACAGTCAATCAGTTAGATGATTCAATCCATCGTTGATTTTAGTTGGATTGTACACAGTGAATGGGATAAAAATGTTAGCTTACATGATGGCGTACCAGCCGGAAAGGAAGAGAAAATGTTCCCAGCATGCCTTATGAAAATGTTGGTGACGTGTTTCCTGTTCACGGAGTTTGGCGTCGGGGAAATGTAGTTCAGATAAATATTCCCCAGAGTAAAACTTTTGAATGAAAAAATGTATCATTACGTTCTACTTTGGGAAAGGGACAAATACATAAGCGCAATAAAGGTGAAACAGATATCATTTAATTTTTTTAAGCCCAGAATTAAACAAAACAAAATATAGTATATGTATATATATTCTTAGTTATCCAGCCATATCTGATTGCAAAGTAATTATCACATTGTTGTATATGATTTATGTGAAAATAAAATCAATTCCTGACACAATATTATGGGCTTTGGTTATGGTGCATACGGTTGTTACATAGTAAATAATGATCATTGGCTACAGCATGTTTACTAATGGAACATAAAGAGTACCAATTGGATCCACATGACAAGGGAGAGACTGTGAAATACAAAGTCAAAGTAAACAGTCACTTGCAGGAAACCCAACTTCCTCTTCATGCTTGTGTCAGTGTGCTGACAGAAATGTTAAAGCTGAGAACGTAATTCTCTTTTTCTGAACAGCAGACCCTTGGTCTCTGAGAATACACACATGCAGCTAAGGTAAGGCTACATTTTATTCTCCTGCTTTGTTTTTTTCACTACATTACACAGCAATGTATTGGGATTATGAATACAATTTGAATAACCTTTTTCTGGTTTACCAGGGTGTTGTCTCTGTTTGTGTGGCATCTTTTTATCTCTGTGGTCTCGGGCCATGAAATCTCTGACCTCAATGAGCAATGGACGAAATGGAAAGAAAAGTATCAAAAGTCTTATGGCAATAAGGTACATTTGGATTTACCACATGTATGTTTCTGATCATGTATGATGAAGGGGAGGCAATGTGTTCGTGTGCTGTTCATGTGTTTGTGATGCCGTATGTTTCAGGTAGAGGATTTACAACGGAGAATGGTGTGGGAAAAAAATATGAGACTGGTGCATAAACACAATGAAGAATCCTCTGCTGGACAACACTCCTTCATCATGGGAGTAAACCACTTGACTGATATGGTACTAATCTCTATACATGCTCACACTGTGGCCAAACATCTACAAACAAACAAGTATCTGTTTAACATTGAATGCTCTTGATGAATGTTGAAACTTAACATCTGCCAACTACAAAGAGGATTCAACACATCAACAACAAATATTCCTGTATATATCTGTACAGCTAAACTATACTAGGCTATACCTGAATTAGATCTGTGGACTGTCATATCATGTTTTAACACTCACATGCTTTTCTGCACATTCAGACAGCTGAGGAGGTTAACATTGTATTGAATGGTCTGAAACAAGAGGACCTGAACCATGACACCTGGATATCGAACCCTTTGATGGACATCCCACTGCCAATATATGTGGACTGGAGGGAGAGAGGCATGGTCAGTCCAGTCCAAAATCAGGTAGGCGTAAATATACTGCTGGGATCAAAGGGCACACCAGCATCCACAACAGACCATGTGTTCACTACAAACAGAGATCAAATGAAAATAACATCCTGTCATTTTATTCATTTCAACGTTACCGTTCTGCGTGATTCTCTACAGTTACAATAATGTGAATCCTAAATCAGAGTCCTGGCCAGAGTGTTTACTGTTTCCCTTAATACTGCTCTATTCATCTCTTTTTATCTCTCTCTCATCTCTTTCTCTTCTCTCTCTCTTTCTCTTTCGCTCACTCCCACACACACCAAGGGGATGTGTGGATCCTGCTGGGCTTTCAGTGCCATTGGTGCACTTGAAGGACAGATGAAGAGGAGAAATGGAAGCCTAGTTCCTCTCAGCCCACAGAACCTGGTGGACTGCAGCACCGGTTTTGGTAACCATGGCTGCAAGGGAGGCTACCTCTCCAAGTCCTACTTATATATCATCAGCAACAGAGGCATTGATTCTGAGAGATTTTATCCTTATGAGCACAAGGTTTGTGTACACCCTTTAAGAGTAATCGTGGTGCCTAATTGTAAAATAAAAATAATAATAATTGAATGATTTCCCTTAAAAGGATGGACAATGCCGCTACTCCACACAGGGAAAAGCTGGTTTCTGCTTTGGCTTTCATGTCCTGGCTCCGGGGGTGGAGGGAGCCCTGCAGGTGGCTGTAGCCACCGTGGGACCTGTAGCTGTGGGCATCAATGCCATGCTACCGTCTTTCCACCACTATAGAGGAGGTAGTCATGGTGACAGTCAAGTCCAGATTGACACTTGAATAGTATACATTTAGTAGTTAGGACACACATGTACACATTATTTTGTATTATATATATAGTGTGCATATTATTTTCTTATTTCTATTCAGGTTTATATGATGATCCAGCATGTGACCCCAAAATAACCAATCATGCAGTGTTGGTGGTGGGCTACGGCAGCGACAAGGGGCAAGACTTTTGGCTTGTAAAGAACAGGTAATGCAAAAAAAAAAAACGATTTACCTGACACAAATATATTGGAACTTAGCTTGTTAAAGGAAGTAAGAAAATATATGTTTGTTCCACAAACATTTATCCATATCAAAAGTTCATATTACATTTATTTGGTTATTGAATTGTAATAAATAATGTTTCACTTTGAGTGTTTGTTGTTTGCAGCTGGGGGACTAAATGGGGAGAAAAAGGATTTATCCGTATTGCCAGAAACAAGGGGAACCTGTGTGGCATCAGCAACTTTGCTATTTACCCCACAATGTGACAACAGACCAGCTCTCCTTGCTGTTATCATAGTGGTCATCTTGTTAGATTTGCTGACATATATTTAGTGAAATGCCTCAAACGAACAACCATTTTTTAAGGTGTGTGTATTTGTGTTTTTAGCCATACTTTGTTGAACAATCATACTTTGAGACATACTATGTTATGTTTTTTTTTCTTTCTAATTCGTAAACCTTGTATATAATAATAACTACATAATAATTGGATGTGTTTTACGATGCGAATTTTTTAGTTTTAAGATTTAAGATACATTTAATCAGAAGTTAAAAAAAATATATATATAAATATATTTTACATTAACACCAGAAGTTGACATTTGTTTGGAGACAAAAGAAAAAGCCTTCAAATAAATAATTTTGCATTTATGAATGATCAAATGTGTTTCATTATATTTGCAATGTTGTTTACGTTGATATTAATATAAATTCTCCAAAGGATCGCAAGAGTTCAGGTCGTGACGTAGATAGTAAGGGTCGGTCTCATGTAAATGACGCACTACTAACTGAAACAACGAAGAACGTTTCTCAACGTTTGTCCTCAGCCTATTTCTGAATATACATCATTTAGTTTAATATAAATATTCCACCAAGGGATAACCACATTTTCTCACGGTAAGAATAGTTAAAAATGCAATATATTTACTGATAACTTTGTTATTGGGATAGGTTAACGCAAAAAGTTAGCATGCTAGCTTGTTATGGTTTAGCCACACGTAGTCAAGCAGTGTAGGCAAGCGCTGGGTTGATCTGCATAAGCAGCTATATTATCAGCTATTTAAACTTATATATTAGTATATATCAACTGTAGATAGTAGCTAATTAGAGCTCAGTATTATTCTGTGTCTTAACCATATGCTTTCTTTTAACCAGGGTGAGGTTTGACAGTACGAGTTCAAAATGTCGTACATGTTACCCCATCTTCACAATGGCTGGCAGGTTGACCAGGCTATACTATCAGAGGAGGATCGAGTCCTTGTAATTCGATTTGGACATGATTGGGACCCAACCTGTATGAAAATGGACGAAGTTCTATACAGCATTGCTGAAAAGGTAGCTAGATGGCTTATTTGAAGTGTTTGTCAAATGTTTGTGTGCATGTTTTCATTAAGGATTAGCCTTCGCTTCTGTGAGAATAGAAATAGAGAATTGTGGAAACTTTAACATTTTGTACAATAACTTACTGCCTGGACTGGACTGATGACTGAAATACTACTTACTGCTTTTCAGGTGAAGAACTTTGCAGTAATTTATCTGGTGGACATTACAGAGGTTCCAGACTTCAACAAGATGTATGAGTTATATGATCCCTGCACAGTAATGTTCTTCTTCAGGTCAGTGCTGAACCACATATGCTGCTCACGTTATAGTCATGACTCCTTATGGTTATATAATTGCACTTCACTAGTATCAGTACTTGATTAAGCAATAAGCAAGCATCATTGTATTTGTCATTAATCGTGAGGATTTATTGTAGGCATGGTGGAGTTAAACGCTCTAATGTGTCATGTTGGATGTCTTATGCTCCTCTCTGTTCACACAGCTGGAATCAGCATCAAATCCCAGCACTGATAACCGTCTGATTTACAATTTTTATTCCACAGAAACAAACACATAATGATTGATCTGGGAACTGGTAACAATAATAAGATCAACTGGACCATGGAGGACAAGCAGGAGATGATAGACATTGTTGAGACAGTGTACCGAGGAGCACGGAAAGGAAGAGGTCTGGTTGTATCACCAAAGGACTACTCCACAAAATACAGATACTGAGTTTCTTTCTCATCGTTTTTTTTTTCGCGGCAGGCACATGCGCAGTGGCTGTCCTTTCAGACATTTTGGAAAAATGGACAAAGGAAGGTGTTTTTTTTGTGTTTCATTTTGTATCTATGTGATCCAAGTTTCACTCAGTCTAAAGTTACCTACAGGCAGAAGCTAAACACAGCTGTGATGCTTGTACATGTATTGCAACCTGTTAGTAAATCTTGTATTTATCAACCGTTTTCTACTTTTATTCAGCAATTGGTGAGTTTGACCATTTAAATTCTCAGGATAAATAAATCGCATTAATAAAAGATGGCGTAAAGATGATGTGTTTTTCTTGGTAGTTGTCTGTACATCATAATGTGGAATGTTTGAGATATGTAGGCTTGGATGTATAAACACATTATATTTATATATAGTGCCTTTATAAACTGGGACAGGGCATGTTTTCACACCCATTTTGTTACACAAGCATAGAGTAAAGAAATGCTTCAATCAACACGTTTGTAACATTGTCCATTACATTTCCCTCCTATTTACATCATCGCCCCCGTCTGGTCACTGGACTTTGGATGCATTACTGTGGTTTTTCACTTTGAGGCTCCTCCATACCTGCTTCTGCCATCAGATCTGCAACATGTTGTTCAAGGTTTACTATACGTGTTCCCATCTCGTCTGGTATTACTGTTAAAGTCGTGTTCACAGATAAACTATGTAATGATCGAAATCGAATAAATTGTGAGAGCTCACACGTGGTAATTCATTTAACATGATGGCATGATGATTGGTGAACAATTGAATGAATGAATGGAATAATTATTGGTGAACGGTCGACATTCCACCAGGTTCTCACAGTCAAATAATTGTTAGACATGCAAAGCTTAAAGGATATTTTTAGAGACGAGCTGGTCAGACAAGTTTTGAAATTTACTTCGGAGATTCTGCATTGTTGCTTCCATCTGCAAAAAAATAAAAATAACAGTTTCACCACCGTATGATTTGCTCAAACAAACTTTGCTACATAGTCTTACACAACTTACTTTTTCCGTCAATTCTCTTGTCGCCTTCGAGTCTGTTTTCGACATGGTTGTTTGTCTTGCTTTGAGCTTTATTAGAAAAAGTATTTCAATTGAAATCAGGTAAAGTAGGACACGTTATACAATATTTTGCCATACCACACCACTTAATCTCTGAAAACTTAACAATAAGTCAAACCAACTGGATTTATGATGTCTGTTAACCCTTTAGTACACAGTTGAGTAGTGATCTATGCTCCTTTACAAAGCAGACCTTGGATTTGACTCAATCACACACTGGTGAAAAACTTAATCTTACATAATAGATTATGCCCGAGATTTAGAGTGACAGATGACAGTCTCCATCAGAAAAGGTTATATAACCCCTTTTCCCAAGGTTATTAACACTCACATACAGTCAGATAGTTGTGATAAAGTGTGGATTTTAGGACACACAAGCAGCCTTACATTTCAGGTCTTTTCAAGTCAATTTGAATGTACCATGTCAATGTTTACTATGTTTTAATGTGAAACTTTTATGATGATTTTATTGTCTGTAAAGCGACTTTGAGTACCTTGAAAAGCGATATATAAATAAAATGTATAAAGATTGAATAATATTAGTAATAATAATTACGCACCCTAAATGGCCTGCTTTAGGACCCAGCAGCTTTACGTTGAGGACGTAGGGAGACGTATGAGGAAGTGTCTCATTTGTTTTGAGGCAGATGACAGCCAGGGGATCTGGAGCTCCTGCTTTTTATATTTAATACTTTGAATACTGAAACGTTAACGTCATACTAGAGCTCAACTTTTTCTTGTATTTTTTATTTATTATTCCTCTGTGCTTTTGCTTCAAATCACCGGCTGCAGATTAAGTAGATCAAGTTGCAAGGAATATGTAAAGCTGGACAGCATGTTTGGGTTGTCTGTCTTTATCTGTTTACTGACTGTCAGTCTATGGAAATGATAGCTGAAGGCTCATTTACCGATGTCCGATCAGGAGTCTAGAACATTAGATTATTTAATGTTTAATTGTCGGCGGATTTGCATTTTTAAACGTGTTGTTACATTCAACTTGTTACATTGTAACTTCTATTGTTCTTCCTTAAGAACAGCCTCGCGTGGCGTTTCCGATTGCAACGTTCTAAATCGGTGCTGGGATGTGTGTTGTGTGTTTTGTGTGTGTGTTGTGTTTCGTGGATAAAAACGCAACACCACATTGCAGTTAACACTTGTTAGCGAACAAGACAACCTCGTCCTAAACTGCCAACAAATTCAAGGTGTCAGTAGAGGTACAGTGGTACACGACTTTGGAGGAGGAGGGGGGGGTTCGTGTTCTGTCGACACATAAAAGATGGAAGATGAGGTCATCGTCCAGATCATGTATGTCCTCAATCAACTCGTGCTGTGGGTCGCTGCTGGGGCAATGGTGTTCGGAGGAGTGGTCCCATACATCCCACAGTACAGAGATATACGGAGGACACAGAATGCTGAAGGATTCTCTACCTATGTATGCTTGGTCTTGCTCGTGGCCAACATTTTGCGCATCCTCTTTAGGTAAGCATGGCAATGTCATACACCTAGTGGCCTAACCACACCACACACATTCAAACCAGCAGACCCCTAGCGTAACCAGTCAGGTGGGTCTGCAGGTTAAGGCATTGGCCTCATGTTCAGAAGGTTGTGAGTTCGATTCCTGGCTGTGGCATGTTGTGTCCTTGGGCAAGGCACTTCACCCTACTTGCCTCAGGGGGAATGTCCCTGTACTTACTGTAAGTCGCTTTGGATAAAAGTGTCTGCTAATTGAATAATAATAATAATAACCACACTGATAAAAGTGAAAATAAATCACGGATCAGGTGTGTTCTTCCCCTTCAGGTTCGGACGGTACTTTGAAACTCCTCTCCTGTGGCAGAGCATCATCATGATCGTGACCATGCTGATCATGCTTAACCTGTGCACCAACGTCCGCATGGCCTCTGAACTCAACACTAAGCGCCGGTCCTTCACAGGTTCGTTGACCCCTTCCCAGATGGCCTCTTTTAAAGGCTTCACCACACTGATCACAGCTGTGTGACACAAGGTCTGTTGTTTGACTGTTTTGGTTTTCAGTTCAACGACAATCAGTTGTTCTGTTTGCTTGTTCTCTTTCTTTTCTCACTCTTTTCTTCTCACTAGGGAATATCGTTGTGTGTCATTTAATGTTGGGGTGAAGAGCCAGTTTTTCAAGTTAAATGGAGGCCCACATGGGTTGCACAAGGCCATTTCATTTTAAAAGCTCTCTTTCATACTATTCCGTTTGTTCACGATTGCCTGTCAGCCGTTCTGGTAGAATAACCTTTGTTTGTCACTACAGGGTGTTGCTTCTCTGGCTCATCACCCTCAGTATCAGTATGACTGAAAGTCCAAGTGCTCCAGTCATATGAATTTTTTAATTTAATTTCTTTTTTGTGAACACTGTGTTTACGGACACCTGTACCTCTCCAGTCTTCAGTTAGCAGGTTTGCCGAGGCGCTCTCATCATGACATCGCAGTAACAAACGCGCAATTCCTCCCTGTCTTCGAACCGGTTTGAGGAATCTGTCACGTGCATGTGATCAGAGACGTGTGTCATGTGACATATGCCAGTCATCTCTAGCTCTCGTCTGCGATCATGTACCCTGATTCGAACCCTTCAGACAGTTCCATCCTTCTGTCTGATCTCCTGATGAGCTGAGGGGGGGGGCAGTACTTTCCTCATCGTGACTTCCATGCCCACATGTTAGACTCTTGGCTGGATAAAGTAGACATTCAATATCTATCTGTTATCATCTATTCCTGAAACTCGGCAATCAAAGTGTCAAGGTCTGTTTAGAGGCCTCTAAATTGCTGTGGCAACGTGTCCAGGATATCCTTGCAGGTTATTTTTGATGCTGCTTCTTCTTTTGAAGTATGATATCCAATAAAGAGTTATTACCCTGTGGGTAACCCGCTCCACTGTCTTTCCCCCGGGCTTGAGTTAGTACCAAGCTGAGGAAACAGGGACTCCCAACCAAACAGTGGTTGAAAACAAGAGAAACCATCTTCTGTTTTCTTCTCCTTTTCTCTTCTCTTTTTTACTTTGTTTTGTTGTCTGTAGCAACTGATATTAAGGAGGAGGAGATCAAAGTTCCCAGGAAGCTCTTTCTGGGTATGTACAGTACTTGCTCTGTCTACCATAAAGCATCAGTTGTAGCTCATCAGCCTTCCTCCCTCTCTTTCTCTTTCTCTTTCTCTCTCTCTCTCTCTCTCTCTCTCTCTCTCCCTCTCTTTCTTTCTCTCTCTCTCTCTCTCTCTCTCTCTCTCTCTCTTTCTTCCTCTGCCTCTTTCTTTCTATGTATCTCTCTTTCTCTCCCTCTCTCTATGTATCTCTCTTTGTCTCCCTCTCTCTCTCTCCCCCTTTAACCGCATGGCGTGAAGTGAGCCTCCCTCCCCTCATTGATGACTAACTGCAAGCTGATCATGCCAATCTCCTGCATTGACCAGCCATGATGCCATCTACTTCATGTCATTCTGATTGTGATTCATGAATGCCCCATATTAAGACATCATGCACTACTAGAGACTTTAGTTTACTTTGCATGTCAGGTGTTTTGAATGCACTTCAATGCTAAATGATTGATTAATCTTAATCCCACTATTATAAGTGCATGGTATGTCCTTTGCAGTGATTTTGCATGCATTTAGTGAGGGTGTAGTTTACGACTGGTAATTTACTAATGGTAATTCTTTAGTGAGTTTACTTTGGAATGAGAATGGAAAATGTTATGACATGAAGACCATGGTTTGAATCAACGTATCGATCTGTGTTATGCCAATGACTGTTCATGTTCAATTTGCTTGCCTGCTCTCTAAAGATGTACTGTCAAGGTAAAATAATGACATGACTTAAGTTAAACCAGCATGCTGGATTTACTGATAACTATACCTATACCTAACTATACCTGATAACAATATATCTGGGAATGTGGATGATAATGGTTCTTTAAGGGTGCGTTCTAACAGACTAACCATGCTGCCCTCTCTGGTACACCTTTCCTTAACAAGTTCCTCCCTGGGAGAAGGTTAAATGTTTAACTTTAGGGGACTCAGGTGGCTGAGTGGTTAGGGCGTTGCGTTAGCAATCGGAAGCTTGTGAGTTCGATTCCTGGCAAAGGCCACTTGACGCTGTGTCCTTGGACATGGCACTTCACCCTACTTGCCTCAGGGGGAATGTCCCTGTACTTGCTGTAAGTCGCTTTGGATAAGTAAGTCTGTTAAATGACTACATGTAAATGTAACTTTAGGGTTATAATACTGTTTGTGTAATATGATACCATTTGTTGTAACAATGGGAGCCAATCCCATCCATGTGTAACCTTGGAGTTACCATGGAATTAAACTCAAGTATAACCTGTTTAGATTAGGTTCAGATTTCCCCTGGACATCTTTTTGTTTGACAGACATGTAAATAGATACTAGTCCTTTTAACATGTCACAAATGCAATCCTTATTTGTGAACAGTAGATGGCACTAAGAAACTATTTTTGGTACGAAATACAAGCAATTAACATGCACTGACATTAATTTATTAACACCATCGTGCATCTATAATCTGATGCAGGTTCACAGAAACCTCAAGGATTTTTTTGGAATCAAGAGGATATGGAGTTGATCCTGCAGTCTATCCTCTGTGTTTTCAAAGTTGTGTTTCCCCAGCTGTTCCGGCAGAAACGACCCAAGCCAGCAGACGAGGTCCTTGAATGAGGTAGAAGCCTGATCAGCGTGATGCTGATCTGTAGCAGTGAGAAATGAAAGGGTGCTGCTTGGAACAGGGTTTCCCATGGTGCCGCTGTGTGCTGGCGAGGGCTCTGATGTGGATCCTGGCCCTGTTCCTCTCTGGCTCTCTGGTCATCGATCACAGAGCTCCACCAAGCCTCATTAGAATCGACAGCATGCCTTGTTCCTTAATTGCAGCTTTGGGAGTCTGTGCATGCCATTGATCTGCAAGGAGGAAAATATAAAGGCAGGTCAGGAAGGGCATGTCGTAATCCGCTCTCGATGGAGGGATGGAGAGGAGAGGGAAAGGAGGGGAAGAGGTAGGGAGAGGAGGGCTTCGTCCAGGTGGTTTAGAAGAAAAAGAAAAAGATTGCTTGTTTTCAAAGGTGCACATGCACAGTGGCCATGGTCATGGTTCCGTTGCTGGTTCAGTACCAGAATAGAATTCCAGATACTTCCATCTGTATTCAACCTGCCTGTTCTTTTCATGGTTGAGTGTTCTAGGCTTGGGTCTGTGACGCACAGAAACCGCTGTTATCCTCTGCATGACACCAACTCTGTGCCATTATCACGGCAGGCTCTTACATCCAACTCAATTACAGCTACCGTAATTGTTCCGGGAAAAGATAAACTGAAATAGTACAGGTGCACTCAAAAGCGCACAAAGAAAACAGTATTTTTCTACCCTCAGACCGGTGCATTTGACCCGAGGTTGAATATATATTGTGACCTCTGTCAGGGCTTCAGAATTCAGTTCTTCCTTCATTCCTTGTCATTGGACTGCCTGTGTTTTAAAGTAGTCTTAAACGGTGGCCATTTTAATAGCTGGAGCTTACAGCATTGTAAGCGGCTGTGAAAGGGAGTTTAGAGGTTGAAGTGGGGGTTAGAGAGATTTAAAGATCAGACCGTTAAAGTGAGAAATTCCTCAGCTTATTCAGGTGTAGGTAAACGGTTGTTAGACAGGTTGCTGAAATGTCCGACGTCCTGTCATAATCTCTGAGTGTCATGAAAGGGGGATGATGGTGAGATTTAGATGTTCCGATAGTCTTGGATCATGCTGCTCCCATGAGTTGTGCAGATTGAACTGTCTGTTTTGACAGGTTACAATGAATCATATCTTCATCCTCACTTGGGAGTTCTCTAAGTGCCGTTGTTTGGCTAATGGAGATAGAGGAGGATTATCTACCCATCACTGTCCAATGTCCATGAAGTTGACTTTATTAGTAGAATTCTGTCATACATGCATACGGGCACGGATTTTAGTGCGATAACATTAAAAAATACATCGTACAGATGGGAAGGTGTTGTCACTATTCCTTCTGAATTTGAAGGAAGGATTTAATCCAAGCGTCTTTTTTAGCCCGAACCCTTCCTTCCTCATACCATGCATGTGGACTGGGAATTGACAGCTAGCAATTACAGGCGAGTTTTGAGTGACAGCTCAGGAACAGGTCGCTTGGCTGAGAACGGCAGAGCCACAGGAAGCAGCTTGTGCCTCGTCCTGCCCACACACGTGTGCTGCGGCTCAGCGTGGCCCCGGAGCGCCGCAGAGCACAGGGCACCGCTGAGCTCCACAGGGGGGCTGCTGGCAGTGGTGCCAGCTCGCTCCCACACGCTGGCCCTATGGCTGCAACAGAAGTGGGGGTAGGGAGCTGAGTGGCAGGGAGTTGGACAGGCCTGGTGGGGAATGGCACCAAGGTAAAGTGATAAACATGTGTCTTGGCAGACCACGTTTAGAGCCACAGTCGAGCAGTTTTTAGAAACTGTATTCAAGCAGGACTCAAACTTGTTCCCTTTGCGATTTACATGGATGCAGATCGTCTTTTGGAGAACTAAACAGTAGCCGGATAAAGGGTTTCCCTCCAGGCTGGGAGCCTGGAGCAGTCAGCATGGTGCTATAGCCACAAAGCTGTGACATGTAGCCTAGTGGTCACTGTTGCCTGAAAGCTACACTGGGCGTTCCAGATGGGTTTGCTGTGACCTTTAACCCCTCATATCCCCTCAGGGTCTGGCTGTTACCAGTGCGGAGCAGGTGGACAGCCCACTCACCACTCATCTATGAGGATAGTCTGTGTAAAAATAAAATAAAATAAAATGCAAATAGAAAAAAGGATGGTATAGGCTGTGTTAGCTATCCATTCTCGGTCACAGTGGATTTTTTTTCTTCTAATCATAGATACAACTCTGAGGCAGGTCTCACACCTGTGCTCGTCACAAATGTCACGCAAATGTCAAATCCGTTGTCCCATTCAAATTAATTACGTGAAATTCTAAATGTCATGCGTGGCAACGTTTTTTCACATTGCACGACCGTGTAAAAAAAATAAAAGAAGCAACATAGGCGTCTCCATGGTTTACAAGGTTCCTGAAGGGAGACAGATTGACTGGCCATGACAACAACAAATCATAAACTTTTTTTTTTTTTTTTTTTACACATCGCTCCCTTTCCTATTTTGCTTACTAAGTAGTGGTTCTGTCCTCTGGAAATCCTCCTTGCAGTGTTATTATCACATAATAAGTAGTGCAGTGGCCTCGTTAGAGAGCTGGATTTGGATCGACCCTCCAGATATGAGAGACTTATATCAACAGGATGAAATAGAGAATGTCTTCTTGCGTCAGATCAACGCAGCCCTGTGTTGTTGCGCCTCCTAATCTCAACAGGGGTTACTTTTCCTTGCTTGATTCTTGTCAAAGAGATAACATGGGGGATTCAGACATTCTCTCTTTTCTCTTCTCAATGAAATATTCAACCTTTGTGCTGTGGTGCTGACACTGATGTGGCAGTGAAGGCAATTAAACTGTGTAAAGCCATTCACTCATTCACTTCTCAATGCCCCTGATGCTCACTCCATGGCTGCGCACCTATTAAACGATTAACTTCTAACCTAAAAGACAATTCTAATGTGCAGCTTACTTGCGTGGTGTGTCGGTGAAGCTGTTGTATGAAGTGACCCTTTGAAGGGCTCACTGCAAAACGGCTGACTAGAAGCGAACATTTGGGAGTTTAAATCATTCATCGTGTTTCCTTAGTGCTTATTTCTACCCTTAGTACTACTGGGAACCCCTCAAAAAACAATAGAAAGTGAACACCCTGAACTCAACCAGGATGACGATGAGTTATCAATTGATATTTGTGTGTGTGTGTGTGTGTGTGTGTGTGTGCCAGACTTTGATTGGAGCCACTTCTGGTCTTGGAGCCGGTTTGTGGACTACCTGCAGTGCGTGCTGGCCTTCACCCTGCTGGCAGCCTACATCACCTACCTCCTCCTGGACTCCGCAGTGTTTGTGGAGACGCTCGGCTTCCTGGCCGTGTTCACGGAGGCCATGCTGGGAACGCCACAGCTCTACTGCAACTACCAGAACAAGTCTACCCAGGGGATGAGGTACTGGAGCCACACACAAACTCATGCAGTACACACACACTCACACACACACACCAACACACACGCTGACCCACACAGCCACAGAAGGGGCACGAGGCGTATGTTCGTCAAGCCAAGAGGCAGACCAAGACCCTGAACATCTGTTCGGGCTCCGCCCCCCACTCCCCACATCACGCCGTGACCTAACCTCTCTCGCTCCATATCTGCGAGCTTCCCTTTTCTCCCGCTCTCCTCGTCAGTCATGCTGGCGTCTGCCTTAGCGCCTTCCGCTAGCGGCCAGGCGTGTCCAGGTCCCTGCTCTCTCCATGCTGACCCTGGAGGAGTAATGGCCAGGGGCTGTCAGACCCCCGTCTGCAGGCGAGGGGGCCGGCAGTTCGCCTCTGACAGCTTGTTAAAACAGGAAGTGATGAGAAGCAGCACGCCATGTCATTAACGCCGACACGTGCTTATTAAGCCTTTCTGGATTTGTCTTGCAGGCAGGTGCTTTTAGTTCCAGGCCTTTTGGAAGCTATTTGTCATGCTAACGTGTGACGCATAATGACATGACGTAGCACGTTTCTTTGACGATCAATTAGGTAATGAGGGTGATATGTCTTTACATTTTACCTTTGTCATTTTGCCCAATACTAGTGATGTGTTGTGACAATGCAAAGACCATTATAATGACTTCAAATGGATTATTAATGAGGAAAAGGATGGAATGGCCTTCAATGTTACCTTTCTCTGCCCCAGAGCTCTGCAGCCAGCCTCCTCCCACCAGGCTGCGAGAGACGCCCATGGCTGTCTATTCTCTGCACCTTGCTGAGTGGCTGTCCTGCAGAAAGGTCCAGGGCAGGAGAGGCTCTGTGCTGGTCAGGTGGCTCAGCAGTTAAGGCGTTGGTCTTGTGATCGGAAGGTTGCGAGTTTGATTCCCGGCTGTGGCTGCATGAATTTGTGTCCTTGGGCACTTCACCCTACTTGCCTCAGGGGGGAATGTCCCTGTACTTGCTGTAAGTCGCTCTGGATAAATGACGAAATGTAAACGTCTCCGATCATCACTGGCCAGAGCAGCACCTCTCCTTGGATTTCTTCTTCCCCATCTCCCTGTGAGCCGTGTTGCTCTGGAGGAAATGTAGGATATTACTGGTTCTTGATGCTCATGCTTTGTGAGACCAGTGTTGTTTGTTTGTTTTTTAAGGAGGGGTTGTTGTTAGTCATGTTGACAGTGGGCTCGCCTCTCTCCTTATCTGTGTGGGGCCACCCTGCACTCTACCCACCTGCTGGCACAGTGGATGACACCGCTGTCCAGGAAGCAGAAGCGTGGAACGCCATCCGTAAACGCTGCCTGAAACTGTGTGTGTGTGTGTGTGTGTGTGTGGCAGCCTGGTGTGAAGCTAAACCGACAGGACCAGCAGAGCATAGTGCCTTTTGGTGTTCCCTTAGAACAAGGGACCAATCACAGGCCGCCCTTGTTGTTTCATAACTAGCGCCCGCAATCGGGGGTGGAAAAAGTTTTGGGATCTTCCAATTATGCCTGCCCCCCCCCGGCATACACCCCCCCCCCCCACCCCCACTTTTCTTCTGCCTCTCCTGCTTTGACTTGGATAACAGTTTAAGCGTGTGCGTGTGTCTCTTGGAGCGTGCTGTGTTTGCACATTCAGACACGCAAACAGCCATCTATCTCTTCCCCTTTCCTTTTGTCTGTAGTCTACTCTCTGTGTTCCAAATCCTCCTTCATGGCTTCTGTTTGCACCTAAAGCAAATCTGTCTGCTGCCCCTCCCCCCCTTCCGACTACAGAAACACCACACACACACACTCTCACTCACACATACACACTCACACTGATTTACGATCTTCTCCGGAACATTGTGTTATGATAGTAAAGCACAGACTCTTCATGGCGATCCCTGTCACTCTGAATGCACGCATGCATCTGTGTGTGTCGCAAGTTAGATTCCTGGCAACATGATGTTGTGTCCTTGGGCAAGGCAGTTCACCCTGCTTGCCTCAGGTGGGAATGCCTCTGTATGGGCTGTAAGTCGCTCTGGATAAGAGCATCTGCTAAACATAAAATGTAGAGTGTGAGATATGTGGAAACAGTGTGAGAAGATGCTGTGTGTATGAGGAGGAGTTCTGGCTCTTACAAATCAAAGGTCTGAGGTGAAGGTGGAGTCGTGAAATAATAATGCTCCCCGCCCCACCACCCACCACGCCTCGAGCAGGCGCTGACAGAGCAGACAGGCTATAAAAGGTTTTGCCTTGGCACAGAGGCCAGACCTCACCCAGAAATCAGCACTGCTGCCTGGGAGAAGGAAGCTCCTTAATACCTCCTCTAAGTGGCTCTCTGGATGTGGACTCTGCTCCTTTCCAGGCTTCCTTGTATGTCCTTGTACACTGAGAGGACGTCTGCCTGCGTCATTTCAGAGGCAGAATAATGGGAACTCAGTGGTCAATTCACATCCGGTACATAATATAATATTCAGAGACCATTTATTGGATTTTTCAGTGGTGTGATGAATATGGCTTGCTTTGGGCACAAAGCACTTACTATTGCACACACACACACACACACACACATTAAGGTATGTCAAGAGAAAAATGCCACGTTTGAATAATTCATTCATTCACTCTGAACAAACAAACACGAAGGTACAACCATTTTAAACAAGCCGTGTCTGGCAACTGATTAGATTAGCCCTCGTCTCGCTCGCCCGCCATATTTTGCTTATCCTGTGAATTTGTGCATTTCAATGCAGATTAGCGCTTCGCCTGAAAGGTAATGAAAGCAGGTCTGTGTGCTTTCTGCTGACGCACCACAAGGCAGCACTCTGGGCCTCGACCACACTGGATTGAGAACAGCACATTCAGTAGAGAAATGGCTCTGCTCTCAGAGTGGTTTAGTGTTACAGTAAGCTCTTGTTAATGGATGGTTTTGAGTTCATTCATGTGATCTCGATCCGTTAGCACCTTCGTTTTGGCGAACATAAAATGGAGGAAACCCACAGGCCGTAAATCCCACCTGACCTTCCTCCAGCCATGCTTTAAATCAAATACCATTTGGTGTGTGTGTGTGAAGCCCTTTTTTACTTGCAATGTCACAGAGGGCTCATAGACCAGCATCTTAACCCGCCTCGTCTTTAGGACCAAGCAGACAGCTTTGTCTGACTAGACCAGGGGTGGGCAATCCTGGTCCTGGAGGGCCACTGTCCTGAAGGTTTTAGATGTTTCCCTGCTCCAGCACACCTGATTCTAATGAACAGGTAATTATTAAGCTCTGTGGAAGCCTGGTTATTAGAGTCAGGTGTGTTAGATCAGAGAAAGACATAAAACCATCAGGACAGTGGCCCAGTGGCCCACCCCTGGACTAAACTATCTGCCTGATGTGCCTACATTACCCATAATCACCCCTGCCTCTTGTGCCTACACTACCCATAATCACCTCTGAGAGCGCCCCTCTCAGAACCCTGTGAAGGTGACAGCAGCTTTTTGAATGCAGCCAGGGAGTGGACAGACTAACCCTGGCGAATGGGACATCACACACTTCCCAAGGACATCGTCTCATCGTTAGATAGATTTCAAACGGTTCTTCTATTGTGTTACATCTGTGTGGACTTCTGTGCCCCTGTGACCGTTTCCTTTATGAGGACTGATGTTGGTGTTCTCTCTCTGACATAACCAGAACCAGTGTTCTCACTGTCCATTTCCTTACCTTACCATCCTCATCTCTCTCTCTCTCCCCCCCTCCAGTATTAAGATGGTTCTGATGTGGACTAGCGGAGACACCTTTAAGACGGTCTACTTCCTGCTGACCCAGGCTCCGGTGCAGTTCTGGACCTGTGGTCTGCTGCAGGTGGCTGTGGACATAGCCATCCTGTTCCAGGTGTACTACTACAGCCGCTACCCCCAGAAACCTGCCTCCCATACGGTCTCCCACACCACCAGCGCCAAGGCTCTCTGAGTGAGGACTGTCCACATGACCATCACACACACACACACACACACACACACAGAGTCATACACACACAGTCACACACACACACACAGTCACACACACACACACAGTCACACACACACACACACACACACACACACACAGTCACACACACACAGAGTCACACACACACAGTCACACACACACAGTCACACACACACACAGTCACACACACACACACAGTCACACACACAATCACACACAGTCACACACACAATCACACACAGTCACACACACAGAGTCACACACACACACACACACAGTCATACACACACAGTCACACACACACACACACACACACACAGTCACACACACACACACACACACACAGTCACACAATCACACACAGTCACACACACACACACACACACACACACACACACACAGTCACACACATAGTCACACACAGTCACACACAGTCACACACAGTCACACACAGTCAATGTTATCTTTGCCAAGGTTGTTCACACACATTCTCAATCTGAACATAATTCATCTGGCAGAAGTACACACAGGTGTCTGTGTACGATTGCTAAAGGAAACACATGACTTGTTACATGTTATTTCAAATGGGACTTTGGGGATGTTATTTATTAGTCTGTGTACCGTATGCTTGTGAATTCTAGTCTCCTGATTGGTATATAAATATATATCCATGTAGCTGTGCATGTACACTAACATACGCACATATATGATAAATTCAGAGCCATCAAATATGTAGGGACATTCCAGGAAATGTGGACCAGTAATCATGTCCACACACACACAAATACACACACACACACACAAAGACAAACCATTGTTGCATGACAAACCTATGCCTTAAAAGACATTCATGAGTCAATTGTCTCACAAGTGATCAAAATGTACGAAATTCTCAAAGCAACAAAACACTGAATGTACAAAATGACAATGTTATTGTTGCATTTCGATTAGCGTTTTTTTTTTTTTTTTATATTTTGTTTTTGAAGAGACAATGATTAGTGGTGCGGTCTGGACTGACAGACTGCTGTACAAATGCTGGGACTCCTCCTGAGGCGGTCTGGGGCGGTCTGGATCATTAGGCCTGGGAGGGAGGGAACAGGGGAGGTGTCTGGGGGTGTCAGTCTCTGAGCCAAGGAGCCATGGCCTTAACTCAGAGAGGACAAGTGCAATTGTCTGGGTTAGCGTGCTGGTAAATGACCAAGAGACTAAGCACTGGGGGACAGCTTTACGACTGGATGCAGTAGATCTCTTTAAGGTGCTCTTAGGGAAGCAGAAGACCTATGTTACTGTTCAGGGGGGGGTCGGTGGCCATGTCCTCCCACCAGTATAAGGACAAATTAGGCATTTTTCTTGTTTGTATCTGTATTTCATAATGTACAAGGGCCACAGTGACCCTTCAGGAGTGGGCGCTCATCTGTGGCGATCACTAGTCAAGACATTTCCTCTTACCAGTTGTAAACAATCTCTTTTGAATTTTATACTGATATTTATTCCTCAGTTGTAACGTACAATGTCGTAGATTTCTGCTGTTGGTTGCTAAGGAAGAGGTGAGTCCAGATTCTCTCATGACGACAAGTCCTGTCTAGACTCTTACCTCGAGTTATCAGGAACATGTGACCATGTGGTTGGTCACTGTTGAAGCCTACCAAGATTACACCAGCTAGTGCTGTTACCAGCTGCTGTGCTTGCTCTTGTGGTAACGTTATACATTAGGATGGAGCAATTCTATCAAGTTTTATTTTTATAATCTTGAAAAAAAAGCCTGTACAATAACATTTTACACACCTGCTAGTGTATATATCACACAGTTCTGGTCATGGTGATGATGGTGAGGTTAAAGATGAAGCACGTCAGATGAAGACTGTTGTTTTAACAGTATGAAGGTACAAAGTGTCGCTAGTGTGACTCGGAGCCAGGATGATGACAGCCCCCTCACTGTTAACCATTCCATTTCATATTTCTGATGTTATATTCCTTTTTATTTTGATTTAGTTATGTATAAGTTCAACTTTTATATAAGTTGAATCAGCCAAATTACTTAAATGTTATGTAAACCTTGGTAACAAGCCTGTCTCCTTTCTTATCCCAATGTATATGCCTCACTGGGATACGTCTTACTAATTAATGCACCAAAATGATTCCTTTCAATGTTATCACAAAACACCCCCCCAAAAAAACATGTTATGTTCAAGTTCATATATATTTGTTGCACTTGTATTGTTTTTCACAAATAATTCTTTTTTAGGATGATGCCAGTTTAGTTTATAAACGTAATAAACATTATTTTGTCTTATTTTTTACCATAAGGTGTCAAAGGGAACCGAATAAAGAGTTTAGCCAATGAAAGCTTTTGTGGAATTGTCTCAATAAAGAAGAACAAGCTATTTGTCTTTGTCAGTGTCTCGTCAGTGTTGTATGGTGATGTTTGTGTGAGCGACCAAGCTCTAATTGATCCTGCTGGGCCACCGTTGCCGAGTGTTCTGTTCTAAGCTCCTCGTTAAAACATTGTGCCACTCAAGATAAATCAACACCACATAAATGATAATTCACACCCATTTTCACCAACAGTGGCCTTGAAAGGAAACGAGCCTAACCTGAGCTACCAAGGGAACCAGGACTGGTGGCATACATGATCATTAAATAGTGGCAGAATGGTTTCAAGTAGGGTTTCCCAGAATGCATTACATCCTGTATGGCTGTTCTGCTCCTATCGAACAGGATTGAGATGCTCTCTGGTCAGGAGTCTGATTTCCTCTGAGCTGAAGCCTGAAACACCTAGAAAGTACTTTGGTTTCCAGGAGTTCCCCTTTAAAATGGATCCTCCCCTAATATCTGCTTTACAACTGATATGGATTCACTTCAGCCTTTTCCAGATTACTTCCTGAATGAGTCTAGGACCATTCCTGAAAACAGAACCAATCTAATGTAATCATCATAAAAGACATGGAGTTAGAGACCCTGGACAGATATGCAGGGAGACAAAATGTGGTTATGTTTTAGAAGATTTCAGGTGCCAGAAACCTTTCCAAACACTATGCATCTTTAAATATAACAAAGTGTTGATTGGCACCCTGGGGCCCTGACAACCAGGTTTTAATGACATTTATTAAAAGATGCTAAACCTGAGTCTAAGGAAAAGCATACAAAAAATGTCAAATACTAATACAGCCAAACAACCTGTCCCAGAGCCCCGCCCCCCAACTAAACTTCAATGAGCGCATACCTGTAATATAATAGGTTTTTATTCTCTCTGCTTGGTCCCCATGCTTTGTGGAGGGCTTCAGTAACAGTCTGTATCCTGTGTGGATAATCCTTCATCGTCAGGCTATTGTCATTGGTCAACTACTGTCTTCTCTGCTGACAGTCTTTGTCATGTGGTCAACTTTGCAACCACGGTCTTTCAAAAGATGCTTGTGGCTGTCTTATAAAATCTTAAAAACCTCTCATTTAATGAACTCTCATGCACAGACATTATAAATCTTAAAGGGAGTGGCCACCTTTGGAGACAGACTCCATATCAAGTCTTACGAACGTTCGTTCCACCAAGCACGACGCACTCAAGACAGACTTCAATTTGAGGCTTGAACGGACTTCCTGATCTCGGAGGCCCGCTGCGACGCCAGGGCCATTGACTTCCTGCGCTGAGCGGCGGAGATGGCGACGGCCTCCGTGATGCCGTGGAAGCTGTCTGTGTCCTGGGAGTCCTCGCTGTTTTGGGACTTGGTGCTGTCCTGCGAGTCGGGCTTCTGCCTCAGTGACCGCATCTGCTCCTCCTTCAGCTCCAGGTAGGAGCGGGAGAAGGTGTGGAAAATGGAGGTGACGGGGAACGCCATGAGCAGGATGCCGCTCAGGATGCTGGACAGCGCCACCACCTGGCCGGGGATGCTGCGCGGCACCATGTCCCCGTAACCCACCGTCGTCATGGAGATGACGGCCCACCAGTAGCTTCCCGGGATGCTGGTGAACTCCTGCTTGGCGCCCAACTCGCTCTCGGCCAGGAAGACCAGCGGCGAGAACAGCGCCATGGCGACGCACAGGAAGAGGAGCAGCAAGCCGAACTCGCGTGTGCACCTTCTGACAGTCAGGCCCAGAGTCTGCAGGCCCAGGGAGTGTCGGGCCAGACGCATGACATAGAAGATCCTCAGAGCCCGCAGAACCCTCAGCACCAAGCCCACCTTCTCCAGGTAGTTGTTCCCAGTGCTGGCCGGCTTCTCTCCCACGGACAGAGAGTCCACGATAAGGGTCACGTAGTAGGGCAGGATGGCCATGACGTCGATGATGTTGAGGGGCGTTCGCAGGAACACACACTTGCTCTGCGTCTGGATGAAGCGGAGCAGGAACTCCAGGGAGAACCAGGCCACGCACACTGTCTCCAGAACAAAGATGTTGCGACATCTCTGGGAACACTCACCCTGGGAGGGAGGGGGGAGGAAGGGAGGAGGGAGGGACAACACACGCAACAAACAACAGTGAGTTAGGCAATTAAGTCCTCTTTAACAGGCCCACATTGCAATACAGTACGTGTGTTATCCTGTTCAGTGGTAGTGAGGCTGAAAGAAAACGTGAGCATTGTTGGAGGAGATTGTAAACGGGCTGATGTGTTAAGAATAATTCTGAGGGAGATCCCTCATTTCTGCCTTGTCTGACTGAGATATTTATCAGCTCGTTAAGAGATTTATTGGAAGCAGTTGTGGATAAGCAAACTATTCCCATATTATCAAGTCTTTAATTTACTTTGGACGCACTGAATCAATGCCGATCCCTTTAATGTAAGCAATTTCTCCAGCCAGTGCAAAATGAGCACCATCAATTTATCATCATCTAATGATTTGTGACTAATGGGTTATTATTTGAACAACTCCAGAAGATTAAAAGTGTTGTGTGAGCATGAACGCACACGTGTGTGTGTGTGTGTGTGTGTGTCCATAGTGGTTTAGATATCAGTGTTTTTCATCATCCAGTTTTCCTAAGTCCTCCGTAACAACTTAGTGTCTACCATCTTTGTTAGTACTTTTTTAAAGAACATTTCTTCTTTATTCTGTTCTCTGCATGGTCTGCTGCTCTGCCAAATAACAAGGACAAATTCAATTAACTAATTCATATTAATATAAAATTACCACCATTAAAAGATGCTTAACAAAAAGCCCACACAATCTCATACATACTGTAGGCTACTGTATTCACTGTGTACATATGAGAAATTATGAAGGCTGCCTTTGCATTCTGAAACAAGAAAGCAGAGCTTGGGGACATTGTTTTTATTTCACTAAATGTGATTTAGGCAGCAGCGCTGTACGAGCGAAGCTGTGTTGGCAGAAGACATCCGCGAAATTAGAATTCACAAAAGAGCCAAGGTGTGTGTATCTACACTCCCAACACCAGCCTTCCACGTCTGCTCACATTCGACAACAGACTGCCCAGTGCTTGGTAGGTACAAAGTATGTCACCAAATTGAATGTGTGGGCTAGGTGTTTGGGTATTTATGTGTGTACAATATGTGTTCATTAGATATTTAGAATAGAGGTAAATGAAGCCACATAGCTAAGTCAAATTTGGTCAGAACTTGGAACATTTCGTTTTACTACTGTCACCCTTTGATAAGAAAGCTTTCTATCTGTGTATTGTTTTGTATGTCAGGTTCCATAATACATGCTCTGCTGTATACTGAGCTCTTGTTAAATCAAATTAAAAACACCCAACTATCCGTTCCGGTCGAGCACAGGACTCTGACACCTTCGGTTCTGAAGACAAGCTCACCCAAACAGCAGGAAGGACAGCAACACCTCTGATCTTCAAGATGTTTGTGAGTGGGGATGATTCACAAACAGGCTTTGTGCTTTAATGCAATGGCTCTTTCCATGGAAGAAAGAGGCTTTTAATGGATTTACTCAATTTATTTACCAGTCTCATATTATTCACCTCACTGGGCCTTTACTGGGACACGGGCGAGTGTGAGAGGTAATATTACTCTGGCAGCCATATTAGATTTAAAGGGCTTTTCTCGCTTTTCATCATTTATCGTCTCATCAACCAGGAAGAGTTCAGACCTAACAGCGTTTCAGCACTGCTGTAAATATTCTCCCAGCAGCACTTCAGTGTTAATCAATGAAGCCTGAAATATTTCCAATCCTCATCATTCAAGAGCCTCGCATAGATGATTCATTTTCTGCGGACAGCTACATCCATATAACATTGGTAAACAGTGTTCAGGTTCAGGTCTGTCCGAGCAGCCCAGCTGCCAGTGTGTGTTGAAGTAACCTGAGCTGTGTCAGAGATGAGACTGAGGCCACAGCACACAACCACATATGAACACCTTATCTCACTGTCTCACTGTGTGTGTGTGTGTGTGTGTGTTTGTGTGTACACGGGTGCGTGTGATTTCCTGTGTGTCCCTGCCAGAGAAGACAGACATTTTTTGGGAGAATCCGTTTTTAACCTTCACTTAATCAGGGACATTTTCTCTGGAAGAGGAGGCTTAACATGCAACCACAAGGGACAAATTGATTCTGGAGCATCTCTTCAAATCCATTCCAATATGCATTCTATTTGTCCTCATTTATTCGTTTCTCAATACACTGAAATAACTTATATAACTCATGCTAAATTGCTGAATTCAGGACATCTCTGGTCACAGCAGTCTTTCTGCCTTTCAAATGTAATTTCCAAGGGTTGGATTTTTGCTGGAGGACTGGAGGAAACCATGTCCCAGTCATCCAGCCAGCCTGCCCAGCTTAAAGTCAAGTCAAACTGGCTGCTGCCCTCTTGATTCTGAGCTTATATTCCTGACAGACAGGAAATCTTCTGGCTGTGGTCAGCAGCTTGGACATCCCAGGTCTATCTCAGCTCTTTTAGCTGTGTTCCTCTACCGAGACAGACAGAAAATACTGCTGCCCGCTGGCACTGTGTGTTTGTGTGTGTTTACAGAAACAAAGAGAGGGAGATAGAGAGCAACATATATGTCTGACTTATGGCACTCCAGAAGCTCTCACACGAAATATGAAAGAAAGAGGGGCAGAGTTATGGTTGCTCTTTACAAAGTCCCACTCATTTTAACACCTGGGAACAGCTTAAGCCATGTGTTGCTAGTGTGTCACCAACATCCCCGCATCTCTCACACTGTGGGAAACCTTTGATATACACTGGACCTAGAAACTGGTTAGCAGGATAGTCATCGCCACAACAGTATGCCACACAACAGTTTACAATCAGATCAGATCCCTGCACTTACAGTAATACCGCTGTAAATAATATAGCACCACTCTACTCTTCAGTTGACCCTTACTGAATGAAGCTTAGATCCAGAACCCTCCATTAATCAAGAGAGACCCATGTTTACAGCTCCAACTTCATGTGGAGTGCAGGGATTTATGGCCATGGTGGGGCAGGGTGGGGGGAAATAAAGTACAGAAGGCGGAGAAGAGAACTTGGACCCTGGACCCTTCTAAGACATGGACACTGTCTCACAGCAGACACGTCCAAACTAGCCCAGGTTAGACTGAGGTGTGAGAACACACCAGAGAGACTCACTGCTGACTGATATGTCCTATTCATCCACTGTGAGCCAGGATATAAATCCTCAAGGGTAGAAGGTAGAGATATTTTGCAAGTGTAGCTACCTAATACCTCACCGCAAGTGTGGACAAAGTAGACAAGCTCAAGTAGCTCATTCAGCAGCTTATACCTTTGTAGCTTCTGCTTGTTTAGGAAAACCATTTGCTTCTTGTTACAATCAATATCTTTGAAGTGGAACGATTACTTTATGTTCTCCAGCTTCTATGTACGTGAGATCAATGGTTATTTAGGTGTGATTCTGATATGGCGCCAAAACAAGGTTTATTTCCTGTTCTCTGAAGATGTGAGGTGTTCTAACAGGAGATGAGCCTGTTGTATGGCTTTGGGCTTAACCTTTAGCACTCTGTAACGGGTTTGTCTTTGAAGACGGTGTACATCCTCACTCTTTCTCCCCGAGCCTCTCTGGTTTGGATGTGCTCCTTTGATAGTGGGAGCAGCCACAGGCTTTTCTTTAATCATCCTAAGCTATATTGATGTCATTCAGGGGGTGAATCGACCCCGAACAAAAGACACTTGTGAGCTCCAACTCTGGGGTTGTTCCTAGTCTCTCGGTCACTCTCTACTTCTCTCTCTCTCTCTCTCTCTCTCTCTCTCTCTCTCTCTCTCTCTCTCTCTCTCCACGATCTTCAACCATCTTTACGCTAGACATAAAGAGGCTTAGAGGAATATATTTTTCAGTTAATTTGGCCGACTACAGTCGTTAGATCAATAGCACTAGGTAGCAAGGTTCAGTTCCCCTGAGACAAACTCTCCAGAGGAAGTCTCCTCTCTAATCATTAATGTAGGACCAGGAACCGCAGGATGTACTGCTGTTAAGCAGATTAGTGTTATAATCATAAGTAGATAGGAGGAGTAAATGAGAAAACTTTCTAATACAAACTACATGGTTTTTGAAGGATATTTTGCCCTCTTAGTGGATCTGTAATGTCTTGAAGCCATTTGAGAGGTTGATACAAAGAAAGAAAGGAGAACACCTCAGGTTTAATTTATTCATTGACAAACCTTTGTGGAGCCAAGTACAAAAACCATTAGCACTATATAGACAAGTTATAGTTCCCAAGACTGTGCTTTTTCAAGAGTGGCCACGGTAGAATATTGAAAATATCCTAAATAAAACCAGGCAGGAGGGGGGGAGTTCCAATATCAGTAACAAACTACTACAGCGCTCAATAAAACAAAAATAAAGGCCAGAAAGCCTATTGATGGTTGTTTTGTTCCATGTAATTAGAGTTTATGATGACCCTTAAGTGAATATGGCTGCTCTGTGTACCAGACTCAAGCCTCACCCTTAGACCATTAAAAAGAAAAAGGAAGATTGTTGTTGGTAACTCACCCTCTCCTCCTCCTCCCTCAGGTCAGGCATGGTGCTGACGCACAGCGTCACGGCTGTAATGGCCACAAACACCACCGACAGACAGGCGAAGATCTTCCCCGGAAGCCCCGACTGAGGGTTCTCCACCATGTCCCTCAGCCTGCGCATGCAGCCAGCCGTACGGCTTTCCTCGGGGGCCCCGGCCCCAGGGGGCTGCTGGGATTCCTCGCAGGACTGTGGCGAGGTAAGCTCCGCCTCCTCTTCCTCCAGCCTCTGCTGCTCGCGTTGCTCCTCCTGCCTCAGCCTCAGCTTCCTGAGGCAGCACCACTCGAGGCTGGCCTCCTCCACACCCCAGTACACCAGCTCCTCCTGGAAGGACAGGGCGCACATCTCCCGCAGAAGACGCAGCTTCCCCGCAGCCAGGAAGGTCACGATGGTGCGGAAGGCGGACGGGCTGCGGTCGAAGAAGTACTCATTGCGGGCGCCGTCGTAGTCGTCGCACACGTCCATGATCTCCTCCAGGTTGCTGCAGCCGCGGAGCTTCCCCAGGCGGGTCAGGGGGAACTCCTCCAGCGTGGACCAGGGGATGCGGTACTTGATTCCGCCCACGTTGATGATGGCGGCACTTTCGGTAAGATCCTGGTCCTCCTGCTTGGGCTGGGCCTGAGCCTGGGTTCGTGGCCAGGGCTGGGGCAGCAGCTGGACTCTCTTGTAGAACAGGCCCTTGGTAGAGGAGACCTCCTGGGTGCTCTCCAGGGGGTTGAAATGGTAGGTGGTGAACTGGTGCTCTGTGCTGCCAGCCAGAAAGGCTACCTCCTGGTACATGTCTGCAGCTCAGCTGGGGGACCCTGCCTGGGAACACTGCGAGATGGGAAGGAGGGCTTCACTTGCCTAGAGGGTTGGAGCAGTGGTGACCCATCCAGGATTATAGCTCGTCTCTGTGGACAAACAAGACAGCTGTGTGACTCTACATGAATTTCCATCTACTTAGTGATGAATTATTTATCCAAAATTACTTTTCATAAGATGACCAATAAAGATATTTGCTATACAAAGAACCCTGTGTCCGACCAAGTGTGAAAGTGTTTTTTTTATTCTATCACGGCCTTTAAGTTTTCCTTACTCTTAATGTGTTGCGGTGTTTTCATTTGCAGAGACAACAGCCAACTTAGTTCCTCTAAAGGCCTGTTTGACTTTAATTGCCGCAGAATCTCAGGGAGAAGCAAATTAGTGTCAAGCTGCAACCTGAACCCAAAATGCTGAGGAATTAATTATGTTGCTTTTTCATTTAATGCATCAGCAGGACCCTAAATAAAAAGCTTATCTTTAAAGCATTCATTCACAAGGTTCACTAATTTGAAACAAATTCAGAGTAATTAACTGGTGAATGAAGACAGCGAACACTGAGTAAAGAAATCGAATGAATAGAAGACTTGCAGGTAGCTGGTATGCACAGAAACATCCTCAAATTAATCTGGAAAGGGCGACGGCAAAGATGTCACCTAATACAACAGCTGCACCATAATGACCAATCTGAATCATATCCTGTTTTCTACCATTTTCCAGGCTACTTTGACATCATTCATTATTCAAATGTGAAAACAGTCACTGTCTAACAGTGACATAATGTGGTAATGTGAGTCTAAATGATTCATATGAAGCACTCAGAGATCAAATGAAATCATGGTAAACTGCTATCACCTTATATTGTCCCCTCAACAATGCACACGTGTTCTGAAAATAGTTCAGTTAGGGAAGCCAGGTGACTGTGATGGACTAAAACCAATGAAGATCAGTACACAAGAACACACAAGAACATTTCTACATCTCCTCCAGAGTGAACCAAAACATGGATCACTTATCACTATGTTTGTGGTCTTATTGATCACATTCTGCCCTCAATGCCATGGATCCACTGCAGACATACTCTCACCATTGATTCAGGGTGATTTGTTTTCCATTATGTGAAACATCACTGGCTCATTGACAGGCACTTCAGTAATGGTGGAATGGGGCATGATGTAATGGGGCAGAATAGGGTAGAATGACAGGCAAAGAGCAGGCAGAGACCAACTGTCAGGAAAATGACTTCACCTTGTATTCCATTTACTAGTGATGGGGCAATGAGAGCTAGATACAAGTTTTATGGTGTGTGTGGTGTGTGTGTGTGTGTGTGTGTGGGGGGGGGGGGGGATGCTGTCTGAGAAAATGTGGTGCAGTCGGTTAGGGTGTTGGGCTGGTAATCAGAAGACACCCGGTTCGAACCCCTGGCTGGCATCAACATGATGTTGTGTCCTTTTTTGGGCAAGGCACTTCACCTTACTTGCCTTTGGGGCAATGTATCTGTATTTGCTGTAAGAGCGTCTGCTAAATGACTACATGTAAATAGAGATATAAGAGGCAAATAACAGAATCAAAGTGTACACCTATTTATTTTTAAAGAAAAGACACTAATACAGATTGTAACATGGTTATCAATAGTCAGACCAGTTGGAAAACAACCAGTGAATGGATTAGTAATTATTACGGTGCCATGTTCTGTGTTGTTACCAGGTAGTGGCCAGTATGGCAAGCTAGTCTAACTTAATTAAAATGCTTTTGTATTTTACATTACATTACGAATATTATCAATACCTCTGGTGCTGGTCAAATGTAACTCAATGTCCCAAAACATAGCGAACTAAGGGGAACTAAGTCTATGCTTGACCAGCTTTGAATGGCTTCATTCTGGTTGTAATGGTTTCTACAAGTCCAAGATGGCGTATCCAAATGAAAACAGGTTAATGTTTCAAAATCTAATTATCGTCCTGTAAGAAAATCGTCTATAAGTGTAAAAAAAAAAATCCATAACTGCCTGAAGGTTCTAGAAAATAGCTTATGTGTCACTAGCTTTACAGCTCCATCGCTGTGACCTACTTGGGGACTGTTTAATTTAAGGAAAGTAATTAAAAAACACATTTTGGGGAAATGGTAGTACTTTTTTTATGAAGCCTGGGGAATTAAAATAGATAAATATACTCAAAGCTAGTTAATTGCTTTAAGATTAGCGAACAGGAGTAATTAGTTAAAGGGAAAGATGAAAAAAAAATACATTTAAACAACAGGATTCTTTCTAGTGCAAACACCTTTCTCCAGAAGATATTCCTGAGTTTGACATTACCACCATCAGGAAACGGTCCTGTTTCAAACACTAATGCATTGAATAAGATACTTAGCGTAGAAGCTAACATTTCAAAACGGAGCCTGGTGGTCTGCAATCCCATGGTTAGAGGTTGGGGATCAATACACATTTACACTTTGCATCTGTGCATTTGAAAGAATTCAAAGTAATTGCAAGACACTCAGATAAAATGTTTTTAGGTAGAGTCTGTTTCAGTCAACACTTCACAAAGACCAAATATAAAGAAGGAGCTATTGGCCACAACACAAGCAGAGTTTCAAGGTACACACCCTGAACCTTTACACACACGCATACTAACACACACACACAAACACACACACACAGACACACAAGCATGCATACACACACAAACACACACACACACGCACACACAAGCACACACGCACCATCATATATTCTGAAAATTCTATACTACCTATACGGCACACACAATGATCCTTTACCAATGTTCACCATGGGGTTGGACATCACACACATCTGTGTGTGGCTGCAGGGCACCTGTGCTCTGATTGAGGAGATCTTATAGGACAAACACACCTGCAGCAACTCAGTGATCAACAACTCAAGTAAAACCAAAATAAGGATGGCACATAGAAGCAATGCATGCAGTGATATAGACATGCATCTGATGGGAACTCTTAAACTGGCTGATTCATCTGAAAGATTAAATGACCCATGTGGTAGACTACCATCAAGTGTAATGTGCTGATAAGAAACCGTAATGTATGTACATAAAGAAAATACTTTGTGCGGTGATTAGGGACATACTGTATATGCCACAGAAATAATGGACCCATCTGTACTGTACTTCAGATTTCATTTTAGCAAGCTTGCAAAAAGCGAACTGCTGCTAGTTAATGTTTATGCTGTCGATATTGTTGCGTTAAAACTGTTGAAGGGTGACACACTTTATATGAACAGTTTAAATGGCGATATGACACCACAACGTTATGGTTTTCAGTCTAACAGCCGTCATAATTTTGTGCAAGGCACATGCTCATATTATAATACATTATAAACATACATTCATAAACAGTTCGCTATAATGCTTAATGATCAAGAAAATAAAAATTATATTCACCTTTCGAAAAACTACCGTCTGTACTCTTTGTCTGTCTTCTTTCAAGCTTTGATATTGTTAAAAAATGTATTGTAATCAACAAATAACACAGATCTCGGCTGATCCTGTCTTCTGCAGCGTGCAAATGTGCACAACATGGTTCCAAACTCAGTTTGACTTCAGAGTTCTTCTGAGTTCAGCCAGTCCAGGTGAAGTCACCTGCCTCTTCCTTACACAGGGGCAAGTTTGAAGATCTGCTAAAGTTGCTCTTCCACTGCAGGAACGGTGTGAAGCATGAGATAATCTGAATATGGAGACACTTAGTCCAGAAACTAAACCCTCTGAAGGTAACGAATCCGTCCAAATCCGTGTCTTCTGCACATCATCGCGAGGGCATCTCGTGCACGGTGCAGGCTAGACCCCTCTTGCGTGGAGGGTGTTGCAGTCACGAGGGACCGGGCTGCTCACGCGCGTGCTCGTGCTGCTCCCCAGTTTCAGACAGAATCTGCACGGATGACTGTTTCCAGTTCATACTTTATAATAATAATAATAATAATAATAATAATAATAATAATAATAATAATAATATATCGCGTTCAGTTTTGTGGTTAGTAACTGGCCGTAAAAGTTGTGAAGGGGCTTAATGAAAATGAAGCTTGTGTTTAATTACTCAGGTATCATACTTTTTTATACCCTGTTTCTGGTTCAAATTAAAAACTTTTAAGTTTAGGCAGCTATAGGTGGTTTATGGAGAATGTATGTTTAAGGAAACGATAAGGAAAACCAGCATGCACGTGGCTTTGACGTGGGAACCCAGCAAGATATCAGACACCAAGCAGGTGGCACATCATCACAACATTATTTAGGCTTCTTGTTTATTTCGGTGCTTGTCAGCGTCTATTAATTCCGAAATCAAGGCTACATTTTCAAATGAGGCAGTAGACAGCAGAGCTGGTAATTGCATTTGTTAGAAAGGTGAATACACTAAGTAAACACAGCTAATAAAAGTGGACTGAGGGTCATTTGATGGATGTATGGCTCTGTAATTTAACTGTTATCAATTCGCCCAGAGTGTGAAACACCTGATTTACTACCACACACTGGACCACTTGGTCGATTTGTGTTTTAGCAAAGAGCCTGATAGTTAACAGATTGACTTCTGCCCCACACAACGTTTTGACATCAGCATGGTAAATTAGGTGCGACATTGAACCGAGAGTGATTGTTCCGGTCTTCACCGCTAGAGGGCGACATAGAAGACTGTACTTAATTTACATAAAAACATACATGATTGACATCATCCCATCCCTTGTCTTAGTTAATTGGATATGCCAATGCATTCTTAGGTTAACATGAGGTCATCTTTGTTCTGAGTTATCCCAACTGTACCAATGGAAGGTGAATCTGCATTTAATGCAGAGATAAAACCGATGAAAATGTATGAATTAAAAGGCAAATAACTTGATTAGAAGAGAAGTTTTGAAGAATTAGATTAGAAATCCATTATTTTTCTCACAGAGGGGGAATTGAAGTTTGCAACAGCAGCAGGTTACAGTACAGCACTCAGAATAGCAGGTTCAAATATAAAGTACAGTTAAGAAGCAGTATAATACAAGAAAAAGTGAATTGCCTTTAAACAATATTAAGTGATAAGTACTCTGAGGAAAAAGGCCATCCTAAAGTATCTTAGTTGAAGTAACTTTTTTTCCAGCCCTTATTGTTTCATGTTTTAGTTAATCTCCTCCCCACTTCTCTTCATTCAGTCATTTATCAGACTAAAATCATTTCATGCTACATCAGCATCCTGTCCAGCAGCTGCTCTGTCCCTCTTTCAGAACCACATTCTGTTCAGTAGTATTTGCTGAACTCAATAACACCTTTGATGGGCACTACAGGTTTTAATTAAGGCAAAGTCTATCATATGCCAAACATCAGCACAATTGCATTACAGTCTGTTAGGTCAGTAAATATGGATTAGAGGATTGCAGTGATATTGCTATTAACCACTCTTTCGTTTTGTGACAGTGATGAATTACACATCCCAGAATATGCTGCATCAGCCACCGAGGCACATTAGAGACTACTACGAGATAACTTCTGTCTTGTACATCTCCTCTGTGAGCTCACCAACAGCCTCTCAGCTGTGAGGGATGACATTTTAAACCGGCTTGCTCATGTTGACTAAGTCTCTTTGTCGGGCCTCACAGGCGATGATGCTTAGGAGAGATGAAGATGCTCGGAAGGTCGGAGGTAATGAAGCTGCTGTGATCTCTGACAGGACCACAGCCTGGAAATTCACTCATGTTTACACAACGCTAATGATGCGGCCGCTCAGATCGATCTACTGGGTCAGTTCTCAGCCTTTAGGGATCGATAATTCGCCTTAGGGGAGCAGTTTAAACCTCCAGAGAACCACCAACAGTCTGTTCTTCAGAGGCTTAGATTTGAAGAAAAAAAAGGAATGCTGAGCTCCTTATAATATTAAAAACGTATTTCTTTTCTTTCCATGAAGGAGAAATAACCAGTATTAGTGGTTCCTGTTTGTCTGTAGGTGTTGTGGAAAGACTAGACATAAACAAACACCCAAATTACCATGGTAATAACAGTGCACTTGACCTGCCCTAAATGATCACAAAACAGAATTGGCAACAAAGCACCACAGACATGGTGCAGCTCGGCTGTTAAAGTGCCTGGGGAGAATGTTTATGTTGGCAGACACTGGGTAGAACATCAAAGTGAATCACAAGTAAAATGTTAGTTTCATCTCCACGTTTCACATTTACTGTGCACAGTCACACTCACTATTGTTTGTTAACAAGCACACACACCGAGGCACAAAGAAGTTCCTCAGATGAATAGACACGACTCATATAGAAAAAAAGAACGAATGAATGGCTTTCATTCTCACATGAGCTTTTTGTATCCTTGTTAAACTCCTTGAATTTTCTTGAAGGGAAATTTTTCTTTCTCAGAAAGATCCAAAGCTCTCACTCAAATGCTGTATTCAACTCAATCACTCATATTTAATAAGACATACAACTGCAGTCACATCTATTTGAATAAAGTGGCCATTTGGAATTGAATGCCGGGCTTAAGTCTGAATCGTGCAATTCTGCCTTTCATCTGCACTGCTTTGAAATGTCACAGGGACAATGACTTGGAAGTGCCTTCACAAGGTATCCATCCGTCAAGGCCAGACTTATGAAGAAGCATTGGAAGAGAGAGAAATTATGATTTCTGCTCTTTGCCCATAGCTTCCATGAGTGACAAATGAAAGAGTACTGAAAGGAACAGGTGAAAACAGTGTGATTGACGTGCCGTGCACTTAAAGTAGTCATCCATAAGCTTCATTTTAACCCCTCCCTCACCAAAAAGAGATTTAGTGGCGTTAGGAATGAAATGAGAGAGAATGAAATGAGTTATTTCTTAACCCTAGAATCCTGCTGTGAGACTTCTAACACAATTAAGATTGTATCCGTGGATTGTATTGCATTGATAACACAGCGAAAGGGATTACTGAAGATAATCCACTGCCAGCTTCCACAAATGTTCAGTACATGAACACTCAAACTGGAATGTATCCAGCATTTTTGTTAGTTGCACATTCATAGTAGTCTATCTGTACAGTAATAGTGCACATATACTCTTTGTAGTATTGATCTTCAGGGCTATAAACACCACAAGCATTAAGCTGCTCATAAAGCTGATCACAGGAGCAACCGCTCAGGGAGAGGAACCACAGAGACCATGCTGGTTTGCTTCTTTGCTTGAGCTTGTGTGCCTGTGTAACATGGGGGGATGGAAAGACAGTAAGAGCAGAGCGGGAGAGAGAGAATTATAGAGAGAGATTCAAACAGAGAAAGTGAGAGACGAGATCGACCGAGACAGAGAGGGGGTGTTTGATCAGGTGGGCTGAGGGGAGCGGTGTAGACATGAAGGTGCAGGAGAGAGTAAATAATGGATATTTTGTCTCCCTGCAAACCCAAGCATGGTATCACATCCCATCGACCAATGAGACACGTCTCTCTTTTTTTCAGGTCCTACAAGTTTGACGGGAACTCGAGAGTTCAAGGCAAAAGCAAGCTGTTAATTATCAGTACAGAAGCAGCTTGCATTGAAAGGCAGAAGACAGGAAATACACAAAATACAAGTCATATAGAACAGAGTGTACACAAGGTCATTTCTGGACTGCATCAGGTATGATTATTCTACAAAAATGAATGTGTTCCTTCTCCTATTACAATAAGTCCTTCCTCTTCCGTTGAAGGACAAACTCCATACTAGACAGACCCTTTTATGTGCAAGATGCAAATCATACTTCTCCAGGTTGCTGAGTTGAAAATAAATTCATGCAGTTCACTCATCTTTTTGATTTATAATGAAATTCATTATACATTGCATTTGCAAAGCATATCAGCGCACAAGCAATAGGAGTTATGGTGAGAGAGGCCTTGTGGACCTTTATCATCAGGAACGTTGAACGTGTCGCCGTCTGCAATCATCCAATCACAGTCAGAGAATGGAGAGAATGGAGGAGGTACAGAAGTGCATGTGCTTGACACATCCATCCGTCCATCTTTTAAGTTTCATGGCAATGGTTTATAAACGGGGTGGAAGAAGAAGACGATGTCTGGCATCTCTCTCTCTTTCTCTCTAAATTTCACCTTCTCTATCCGCCCATTTTTTCCAAATGTCTTTCATCCTCTGCTTACAGTGCCACTGCATCCGTTGTGCTGCTGCTTTACATCACTGTCAAAGAGGATTCTGAGTGCAGGCTTCCTATTATGTTTTCATCCACCAAACATGGGGGAAAAAGCAACTATTGTGAATTAAATTATCCTTTTCAAAACATAACATAAAGTTTGTCTCACTGTGTAGAGTGTGTAGCTCACTTACAAAAGCCTGACTGCCGAGGACCATTCAATTCCATCTCAGGTCCTTTATTTTATGTCCACCCCTTTCTTTCTTCCAACCTTTCCAGTCTCTGTCAAACTGTCACTATCCCCAAAACACGGAGAAGATGCCTCCAAAAATATATCAAAAAGCTTGGTTCTCTCATACAACCCCATTTTCAACCTGAATATGTACTTTTAGACACAAACATGTACATGAACTTTTAATAAAATGCTTCTATGGAATACTTGCACTCTTGCATAATAAATGGTTATGTGCAGTCAGGCACTCGGGTCGTAGCTGACGTAACATCATGTAATTTTTACACAAGGCAAACTCACTTTAGAAAAGTAAAACCAATCAACAATACAAGCCTCTAAAAAGTCTGTCTACAACGTGATGTTAGGACACTTGGATACAGGAGGCTCATTTCAAGGCATCAAGATCTCGAACACTGAAGTGTCCTCGGTTCAGAAAACTGTGTAGGCATCGCCTCACGAGCACCTGCCAGAATAATAAAGCAGCGATACTTAGACAAATGGAACAGTGAAGCCTGTTATGTCCCTTCAGGGTAATTGAGAGCGAAACATGCAGAGGAACTTCAAGCTCTCAAACAGCATCAGTCATCGCCCAGCTGGGTCTTGTACATCCCTTTATTTACAGTCAATAACTGTGGCCCTTGACAAACCAACCAGAAGAAGCCATTAAAACAACCAAGACTAAACACTGAAAATAATTATACCATGCCTGAAGGGCATGCAGCCTTAACAGTATGTTACCCTCTGAAACAGCAAAGGTCCAGGTTGTGTAGGGTTGAGCGCTGAGAACCTTATCATTTCTTCTCATCACCGTCAACAAGAAAAGACAAGAAATGGTCGACCCTCAGGCTCAGGGCCTAGAGTCTTATGAGTGTCATAAATCAAACAGCCAGAGATGTGGAAACTTCTGTAATCTTCTGCAAAAAAATACTTTCACGAAATTTACATCGGTCTTGTCATCTCAGGAACAAGGCTTCAGATACTGTAGGAGGCTGAGAGTGATGGATGGAAGCTGCCCTTCACAAGGTTGATGGGTGAAAGGTTGTTTCTATGGCGTGGCGATGAATCGTAATTTAAATAGACCAAACAGCATATGGTTCTCACATTCAGCTATACATTAAGACTCCTTATTGATTCCCCCTTAAATCAATTCAGAATGATTCATAAAAAAAATGCAAGAGATGTTCTGTCAACATAATATTAGTGAAGCTGGTTGACACCACAAAAAGCATTTTTAATTCAACAACTTTGCCTTTGTTATAAACAATCAAATAGACTGGCCCCACCCCAGCCTTCATACCCTCTGTTTGAACAGCTGATCTGTTGAGTTGCAGGTAGTACGAGTTTGTTAGCAACATCCCTGTCACCGATCACTACAGGGAGGTTGTAGTAGAGGACTGTGTGACGATGTGGCAAAGGTCTTTGTGTCTCACTTTTTGAGATCTTTTTTGGGGGGTCTTTTCTAAAAGGTCAATTCCAAAAGGGTCATAAAAGAAAAGGTCCTTCCGGAGTTTTCCAGAAGTAATCTTTCATATCAAAGGGCAAACCCTGTTCATTCTAGAGTCTATCCTTAACCGCATTGACAAGAGGGAGAGAAATATGATACTTGCATGATGACGCTATCAAGCTGCCTAATCAAAGTAAACTTTCATTTTCTTTGTCAGACGTGTCAGAAACCGAATCTTTGGTTAGCGGCTAAAACTGGAGCTGGGGCTGATGTGTATCACAGTAAGACTACAGTCAACAGGATATCTCCTTGCACTGTCATACCACACATCACCCGCTCACATTCCTGTTCATAGAGTCTGGGAGGACAACAACTTGGCATGAAGAAATATATACCAGCATCCCATAGCCAGCTATGACACTGTCTGTTTATATGAGAGACACTCCCCAGAAAGCTGACTGGTATAATTGGATTCTAGTGTTATTTTCAGTCTTATCTGATGTTGTCAGTCCGGTTATACTTCCTGCTGTTCAGCCAGCTTCAACTCTGCTCTGTTACATTACAATGGAACATTCACACACACATACATATATATATATACAGCTGTCATGATGCACTCTCAGCATACAAAATTTGAATAATTCACCGAGCAGCTTCTACTTAACATTTTTTCTTTAAAATATGCATCCACAAAATTAAACATGCTGTAAGACACAAATATCAGAGGCAATTAGCCAGTTCCTTATTTCTGGAGTCGGAGGGGAAATTGTCAGAGCTCAGTTATTTTGATGAATATACCCAGCTATCAAAGCTGGCACAAAGAACATGGCTCTTGGATAGATGGGTGATTCTGGACCATGGAATAAGTCTATGGGCCTGACATAATGCTTATCACAAAAGGAAATAACAGTCAGTCCCATGATTCAAATTAGAAAGCGAACAGATAAACACATCGCCCAGTTTCATTCAAACACACACAATAGAAGCAGTGAGTCTTTTCAGACTGACCCAGATATCACCAGTCTGAAATACGTTAGAGGACTTACACAGCGGCTACTGAAAGAGGAGACCATTTATTTTGGGAACCTTAAGACTTGAAAGACCCTGTTTTAAAAAAGCTCTAATGGATTATCTCCACAAGGATGAACTATGAAGTTCAAGGAGAGAAAACCCCAGATCCAAAATCCTAAAGAGCTTCCAGTAGCTTGTGGGACGAGGCTGCACGGCCCTCGTCTGAAGCGAGATTCTCCTCTGAAGTTCTGCACCATCCATCTGGTACGCTCTCGATGACACCAGCACACGGTGCCATGTTTCACCTCACCCCAGTCAACCACAAGATAAGACAAATGGATTCCCTGGCTCGAGGATGACGCATGCAGATGTGCTGCACCAACGGTGCCTTCTGCTCGCCTGCGCACAAACTGCTTCTGCTAATGTATTCAAGCTGTCGTCTTCAGGAAGAGCTCAGTACATGAGATTCGCAGGGACAGCTCGGGGTCTTCACTCTAGCATGGATGCAGAAAACGTTCAGTGAATCGATTAGTGACGCTTTAATCATTAAACGATTCCTGGTAAATACTCTCAGGAGAAGCCACGTGATGACAAGGAAACACTTATGGACTTTATTGAGTAGTTGGACCTCTTCAAGGTTATATTTAACTTCCCTTTCAGCCTATATAATTGCAGTTAACCTAAGTGGACCTCTCCCGTTCTCATATTCTTCCTATAGGAGAAAGTATTTGAAACATTGTTTTTCCATCATATTACAGCAACCAATACTGCAATTATTTGCTGCTCTTGGCAATGCCCTTGACAGGTTTTGAGTACAAGACTACATATGGACAGAACGTGCTCCCGCTTTACCTTCCCATCTAATTAATGTCACAGGCTCAGAGGTTAGCCTTAATACCAGGGTTTCCATATTCTACCCGACAACTTAACTCCACCCCTTCTTCCCCCTCCGTTCTAAAATTACCATTTGCGAGTGCGTAGGTCAGGGTAAGCTACAGGGGGCTTTAGGTCAGATACAGTCTCGTCTTAAACCAGGAGAAACGTCCAGTCTGAAGCGGAGGGCGATGATGATGTTTTGGTGCCTTTCGAACGACACATCTGTTCTCCGCAGCACGTCTGTCGCCTCATTAAAGAACTACTCATCAACTCCAGGCTGTTTGATGCGCACCAATAATGCAGACCATTTGGTTCTTTGTGTTGAAACGTGAAGGCAGGGTCTAATGGTACACAGCCTAATGACTGTAAAGAATCCATCTTACAAAACACAATCCATTTGCCATTTAGAAAGCACAGTATATAGCACCATTAGAAAAGGCGTATATGCTTGCAAGTTAATTTGATACTAATGGGATTTCTATAACGGTGCAGCAGTTCTAATTAAATTAGAAAAAAAGATACAATCAATGGTGATAATCAGACAACTCTGATGAGTTGTTACCATAATGACATCTTCCCAATATTTTATTGTTCAGACAGAACACAAAATTCGGGCTCCCCGGGGTGTCAATTAGTAACTTATGGGTTTGAGTTATCTAGTATAAGACAAGGCTTGCTTTTTTGTGGGGGGGGGGGGGGGGCAGGGGAGACGCAATTTGAGTCATGACCTTTGTGTTCAAAAGTGGACACCATTAGGTTATGGACGGGTGACAGAACACACTTCTGACCCAATGAGTCACACTGTCCGAAGGTAGTTTGTTTACAATATGACCAATCTATCCTCCATTTAAAGTAGGATCACTTTTTATAAAACAAATCTTTATTCGATGAAAATTATCTTTTCTGTGAGGTCAAGTATGAAATAGAATATACAAATACATTTACATATCCTGCTTTACATTTTCAAATGATAACAAAACAACCACACAAAATCAAAATAAAGAAATCAAAGGGGGGGGGGGTGGTTGACTCATTTACAACATGGAAAATGAAGTGATGATGTTCTGTATGATGGAGGCTTAGGTGACACTGTACAGTGGCAGTTGGAAGGGTCACAGAGAGAGGGGCACTGAGGACCCTGAATCACAGTGGCACAGTGTAACACACCCTCAAACCTTGACCTCAACCCCTGACCAATCACAAACCTGGACTGAGAAACTGTGCCTGTTGAACAGAAACGCAACAACCAGTGACAAATCCAAAAAATCACAAGAAGAAGATTCAGGGGTAGTGATCTTGAAAGCATAAAAGCTCAGCCAATTAAAGGATCCAGTGAGCAGAGGCAGTGCTGAATAGAGGAGATTTCCTTGCCTATGGAACCTTTTAGCCAAAGCTTATCAGCCAGTCTATAAAAAAAGGTATATCAAGATAATTGGTACAAGACTGCCACAGGGCAAGATTCATTTCAAGCCCCGGCCAACTAAGCGAGAAGACAGCTGGATTTTCTCTTTAACTGAGGTTGCATTTAGGGTGATATTGCAGTTACTGCACTCATGGCTCAGTCTTCATTTCTGAAGGTACTCAAATGGTACGTAGGAAAAACCATATTAAAGAAGGAACATGTGTGAAATACAGGAAAGATCAGAGAATGAAACACATTCAGGAGTCTAGACTTTCTGCTGGTAGCAACATGAACCCCATAGAAGGGAGAAGAAAGAGAGGAAGTCAGAGTACAATAGTATTTTTAGCTGCAGGCTTTGATTAGCCGTCTTTAAACTCTTTGGCATTTCTGACCAACGAATTTCATCCTTTTTTTTTTTACTTGTAAAAAAACAAAACAAACGAAAATCAATTGTCATAGAAAAGCAAATCTATGTAAAAATTATCAAATTTGCTGTCTGATGTTTGATCTCGCGATAAAACATCAACACGAAAGTGTTTCATGTCAACAATTTCTATATCAAACCTAAAAATGCTCTAGCTCTACATGTACACACCATCTGTTGCTATAGGGGACTCTGTTTTTTCTTCTTCTTTTTTTTTTTCTTACAACACATTCACTTTGTTACAACACACATTCATACCGCAACTACACACACATCTCCAAAGCACACACAGATGGAGTTAGGATCCTCATGTACCACATATTCAAGAGCTCGCTGGGATTATTCCCGTCAACTGTGGCTCACCGACTCTCTCTTCACAACACAAAGTCTCCAGGTCACATGAAGTCATTAAGCTCCGCCTCCAGGGCGGCAGCCATCTCATCGGCCTCGGAGCTGCTGCCCTCCTCCTCGTTGGAGTCCTTGGTTGATTCGTCGGCAGAGTCCCCTCCATCTTCATCTCCTTTGGCGTCGTCGAGCTTTCGTTTGTGGCCCCTGGAGAGACAAACAGAACCTGTTATGTTAAGAGCAGTATTTTCGGGTGTAAAGAGAAATAAACTGTGGCTCCGTCTCATCTGGTGTGAATCCAGATAACTGGTTATGCAGTTAATCGTACGTAAATGGACAGCCTGGCCCTCCTCTGCCCACTGGCCTCAGCTGAGGTCTTGTTAGCCTGATGCTAATGAGGCAGGGAGGGGTGAGGGGAGGATGGACGGACGGTAGCAGAGGCCCCCCCCCCCCCCCCCCCCATTAAGAGGCCACGCTGCCCAGACCAGGTTATTCAAGGTCAGGTGTCAGGGATCACAAGGCTAAAGAGAGGGCAGTGCAGCGAGAGGATCCCAGATCTCACAGTCTCTCTCTCTGGAAGTAACAGCACAGCTGTGAACCTGGAAGGACCATGGAAGGTGTCTCCCACTGGAGACCCACTTATAAGGTCATGTGACCGACAATTACATCAGTTATTTAGCTCTGTACATTGTGTGTGTAGCTGGTAATGGTGTGGGGGGGTGGGGGGAGACGTATATGTCTGCCATTTCAACCCCCTCCATATCTTCTCCTTCCCAGGGCCACTTGGGACCTGCCCTTATCAGACTCCTCCACCAGTCTCTTGGGAAGGTTAACAATGTGTGTTGAGCTGCTTGAGGTTGTCGGTGAGGGAGGTAAGGTGTCCTCTGCTTAGTGCCTCGTTAAAGGTCACCAGCTAAACTACCATTGGGTTTAATGGGAAGCCTAACCTTAAGGTTATTTCTGAGTGTCCATCAACACAGACGAGCAGATTCCAGTCATGTCTGGAAGCTCGTCTGGGCTCGTTTCCAGACAGAGAACAGACGGAGAGAGGATAAACAAGACTGGTGGAAATACACAGGAAAGGACTTCACAGCCATCACACGTCCCAACTAATCAATATTCAGATATCACACGACCAAATGATTCCATCGGAGACAGATATGAGCGTTCTGATGACCCGAGGCCTATAATTGACACGTCTCCTTCATTAGCATACACTCGTTGGTGCTTTGGGGGGGTCAGCCAATGGCAGAGCCCAACTAGCCTAATTGGATTGTGCTGCAGGGCTCTTTCATCCAGAAGACAGAGAACTCACAGAAATGTCCTCAAAGAGACAAATACAGTACGGTGGATAATTCACTGAGCAATGCAGCAAGATAAATGGACCCATCTCTTCATGAACACAGACTATATTCTTTACTGAGAGAGAACTGAGTGTTCCAGACAAAGAGAGAGGGACTGAGAGGAAAAACAAAGAGAAAAAACGATATACCAGAGGCCTTTTCAGTCTAATGAACACTTGAGTTGACAATTACCAGAGACATTTATAGTATTAACACACTTTCCTCAAAATGTGTTTCATCCTTTCAAGACCCATAAGGTCAGCTGCATGGCTATTAGTCTAATAAATAACAGATCAAATCACACTCACAAGGAAAGAAAATCAATAAAGAAAAAAATCTCTAACCTAATTACACGTTGCTCTAATCTCATGTTAAGTCAGAATTGTTGCAATCATTTATTTTCTAATCAAACGTTAGCATGTTTTTCTTTCAGAGCCTAACTGAACACAATCAGGATGTTTATCCGTGCTATTGGGGGTGGGCGCCAGCTCTTTCTACAGGGGGTGATTGGAGTGTGCATTGATGAGCCTGGGATTGTGTTTAAGAGTCAGCAGGTCCTACCAGCTAGCAGCTGAAGAGGAACAATCCAGAGTTCCAGCCGTCAGGCTACACATCCAATAAAAGACCACAAAGACACAACTGAGAATAACCACATTGGGAGAAATGAGGGTCATTTTCTCCAGAGAGGTCCACAGCCTACCTACCTCTGCCTGGGTGTTCCAGATACACACAGAGACAGACGGATGGACAGACAGACAGAGTCGTAACCCAGCCTCTATGACAGAGCAGCATTCTTTAGGGGAGGGGTTTAGCAGAAGGGGTTTCAGGCCTGGTGTGCTCCAGCTCAGGGGGCAGAGAGCTAACTGTCGGGAATCCCAATGCACATGTCAACGTTGGGAGCAGAACACAGTACAGAAGGCTTGCTCCAAGTCATGTGGTCCGAAGAGCAGCCAATCAGAGTCCAGAGTACCAACAAGTTAAATCAAGAAGGATATTTTCTGTGCATCAAGTTTGTCTGTGCATCAAGGTTCCTAGTTTGTCTTGGCCTCTGGCCCTGTTATTAAAGAGGGCAACTGTCAGAGGCTCATGGGGTAAGGTGGAGAAGAGAGAGAGAGAGAGAGAAAGAGATAGAGAAAGACAGAGAGAGTGAGACAGAGAGATAGAGTGAGAGAGAGAGAGTGAGAAAGAGAGATAGAGAGAGAGTGAGAGAAAGAGTGAGAAAGAGAGATAGAGACAGAAAGACAGAGAGAGTGAGAAAGAGAGATAGATAGAGAGAGAGAGAGAGAGAGAGAGAGAGAGAGAGAGAGAGAAAGATAGAGAGAAAGAGAGAGCTAAGGGAGCTTGATGTGAGGGATGTGTTAGAGATTTGGTTAGTCAGGCTGAAAACACAACACACCTCCAGTAGCGGTGCAGGAAAATGGAAAACACAGAAACGCAAAACCGATTCGACAACTTGGCCCACTTCCCTGACACAACACATCTCCCCAACACCTTCACAGTCTATTGGAGTTTCAACAAAAAGGAAGTAATATACAAATAACAAACTTCAACGGTTATCCTTCCTCGCCCAAACCATTTTTTCAGTCTCTACTGAGGCAGTTTAAAACTGCTGACTTTGTCTTCTGGGAAGCTGTATGTGTGAGTCAGTCACAGCACTGAGTGTGACTCCAGTGTGAATCAGGGTGTCACTGTCACTTAGATCTGTCGCCTGCCGCCCCCCCCCCCCCCCCCCCCCCCCCCGATGAAAGCTTATCTTCACATGGCCCAGATCCATCGTCTTCCCCTCTGGTAGAGCGAGCCTAGTCTGAGGACAGGAGAACGGGGAGGATCCGTGAAGCTTGGAGCCGCTTCCTAAGGATAGGGGGGAGGGCGTGTCTTTTCTGGGTGACTGGGAGCCCTGAGCCAGAACGATAGGCTGATGGGGCTCAAGAGGTGGGAACACATTTCTTTCACTTTACGAGTCTCTTCTTCAAGAAGCGCAGGGCGCTTCTCTGCTGGGAGGCAGCAGCAGGGTGTCTCTGGGAGTGGAGGACAGCCTGGGGGCCAAACAGCAGGCTTCCGCCTCAGCCTGGCCAGGGAGCCCCCACCCCCACTGACCTGTGGCAGGGCTGCCTTGCAGGGAGGCTCTGAAAACAGCGAGGGTGGAGCCGTTTGATCACATGTGAACACCGAGCTGCTCCCTCTGCTGAAGTACTGCAGGAGGAGGCAATGTTCTCCAGGGATATCATGTGGCTAAGTGGTTAGGGTGTCAGGCTCGTGATCAGAGGGTTGCCAGTTTGATTCCCTGGCTGTGGCAACATGATGTTGTGTCCTCGGGAAAGGCACTTCACCCTACTTGCCACAGGGGGGAATGTCCCTGAATGGGCTGTAAGTCGCTCAGGATAAGAGCGTCTGCTGAATGACTAAATGTGATCACCACAGCCTCTCATGGTCCCTGGCAGTCTGATTGAGGGTAACTGTGAGGAATAACTCCAGTCAGGGACAGAGACAGGATCCCTCCCTCCCTCCCTCTCTCCCCCCCTCCCCCACACCTGGTCTAAATAACTTGGAGTCGCCTAGCTGTCCTTCCATGGTCAGCTAATTGCCCCTGAGTGATGAGCCTGGCTGTAACGAGGCCCTGACAGGCCCTGCTCTACACAGTAGGAGCCAACGCTCTGGTGGGCAGGCAACACAGCGCAGCGATGGGGGATCCATCGGACCCTCACGCTTCATCGGAGCCGGTCGAGCCTGCTGCCGTGTCACACTCTTAACCGTCTCTCCCCGCGGGCGCCGTGTCTCGTACCGCCAGCAGGGTCCCTCATCAAGTGTCAGGATGTGTTCTGGGCCAGACGGAGGGAGGGAGGGAAGGAGGGAGGGAGGGGAGGCATCCTGCTAACGCCTCCCCAGGGACTGCAGACACTTTCCGGAACCGAGGTCTGACGAGATGCTAGACTGGCGATGGAAGGTCGCTGCTCAAGTACCCTCACGTCGTGCGTGCGGACATACTGACTCGTGCGCGCTGAGACGCAAGAACACACGCGGCCATGGACTGACAGCTGACCTTATAAACTACCCGCCTTCGCTCGAACTCCCCTTCCCTCCAGTCGGCTGGCTGAATGCCAGCTCGGTCTATCTCCCACCACGGAGATGGAGAAGAAGCGCTGCTCACCGGGCCGACAGCGCGACTAAATCAAGCGTGGAGCCACGGGCCAGCGACGAGTGTTTGTACCTGACAAATCACATCATCTCGCCTCGCAGCTCTCGCTGGCAGAGTTGGGCGCAAGCGGCGTACAGATGTGTGTCAGAGACCAGATTGTGCGCGTTCAAAGTCGTAGTCAGGCGTCGAATTCGACAGCGTTTTGCCAAGTAGCAGATGCAAACATTTACATTTGTTTGTTTGTTTGCTTGCCCCCCCCCCCCCCCCCCCCTTTTTCAACACGTGCACGATAACCCTTTTTACAGCTGAGCGTTTAATTAATCTCAATGCCTCCAAGTCAAGGCAAGACAGAAGCTAAGGCCAGATAGGAGCGCTTCCTCCGCAGAAGAAGAAAAGCCACGGCAAATAAAAACAAAAACACAGCCTTGAGACGATAAAGCATCATCCTGTTTATCTCAGCAGCCGGAAAGCAACTGCTTTCATAAGCGCTAATAGAATCATTTGCGCTTTTGTCAGAATTACAGTGTTATTACAGTGGTTTTAAGGGGGTGGGCCAGCTCTAAATACGATTACACACAACAAGTTGCTAACAGTAGGGCATGGTTATTGTAAGTATTCTACTTGATATAAGTTATATGCAGATGCTTAGCATATTTCCATACTAAAAAGGCCCATCTGAAATCCCCCCCCTCGTTCATTCCCTCCTCCCGTCTCACTAAGCATGCCACATCTCAAAGCTTCTCTCTCAACAACCCTACTGGAATAAAAACAAGTGGAAAACTAACGTTCAGGAAGACTGCTAATGGTTTAATGACTACAATCACTACCAACTGAAGACTGCCATAATGATGTGTGTTGGTTGGGGGGTGGGGGGCGTGTGTGTGTGTGGGGGGGGGGGGGGGTGGGGGGTTGTAGTGTTTTGTAACTGTAAACACCATTACTGTCTGAGGAATCATCGGAGCCAGCAGCATCTGGCCTGCCTTCATACAGTGGGACTGAAGCAGAGCAGGATACTGCCTAGTAAAGTGATCACACGGCCAGCACTGATCGGGTTAGGCTCCTCTAACAGCCTTCTGTGGGCTTCCATGGCACCACCCCTCTGGGAGGGAGGGACAGCCTCAGGACTGAACTAATCGGAGAAAGTCAGAAGTCTGAAGGTTCCCTACCCACAAATCCGAGCATACAGAACCAAAACTACCAACCCAGCGAACCCTCTCACCAGCAGGACATGACGTCACCTGTTACTGCCAGCCTGACTTGTCAAGTGTCAAAGCTCTGCTGATGGAACACGACTCCCAACACCAGCAGAAGCTCGGCACAGATCCTGGCGATGCCTTCATTCAGAAACACCTCCTGCTGGGACGTAAACAGTTAAGACGTCCTCTGTGTCCATGTGTTCAAGCACAATGGCCACCCGGCAATTATATAACAGATATTTCCCCCTGAAGGCAGTCAGATGTCACATGAAGAGATGAGGGATGAGGGAAGTGAGAGGAGCCTTTTTTTCCCAGCGCTGTTCCCTGACAACGTGTGGGCTCAGTAAAACGGGTGTGTTTAATCCCTGATGCAGAGGCAGTGGGCCAGGAAAGACACCATCACTGTACCAGCAGCACTGCAGGGAAGATTAAAAACAAGAGCGAGGGAGACGAAGACGGGGAGGTAGAGAGAGGGAGGTAGAGGGTGTGACAAGAGGAAGAAAAAAAAAAGTAAAGAGACAGGGTTGTCTGTTCTACAGGAAGAAAGATGGTTTCCACAGTGGGAACATTCTGGAAAACGTTTTCAGACTCTTCAACCGACGATGTCTGACTGAAAGACAACAAAATGTTGAGGCAACAAAAAAAACAACAACAGCTCCTTCGTGTGTTTCAGTCCATCTCTGTTTCCTAGTAGAACTAGACTAGTCCTGTTCTAGATCTACTCCATCTCTAATTACGTTTGAGTTCCCCTACGGTGGCACAAGTCTAGTTCCTGTCACAGGATATGAATAATCAGATACCTCAGCAGTCCAGTTCACGCAAAAGGCATGAATAGCCAACGCTTCATTATGGATGATGATGGTACATGAATCATGATCCCATGCTTTGTGTTAGGCTGTATTCATAAGCTCTGAAATATGCTTGGCCTCAGATGTATTTGTGAATTCTAAACCATGCAGATGTAAAAGGAGAAATGGGACAGTCCCCCCCCCCCCCTTCCCCCACCCCCTACCGATCCCCTTCCCCCCCCCCACACACACACACACAAAAAATGCTGCATAGCACAAACCAGCATTACATAACCAGGAAACTCTGGAGGCGTCTGGCGAACCCCCCCGCAGCTTAAATCAAACTCTAAATAGAAGACAGAGCAGAACACAAGAGAACACAACACAAGGCTGGGCTCATCACGCTCAGGCCAGTCTTATCTGATGAGCTCATTCTGTCAGGATACTTACTTGCCAATATCTGACTTGATTGATTGAAAAGTTAATGAATAAAATCAAGTCCAACTTCCTTATATTATCCTGAAGAAGTCCACGATGAGAATGGTGGGTGGAGTAAAATATTGGAACCTTGGTACATGTCCCCTGACACCATGCGAGTTGATGCACAGCGTCTTCTGTTAGTGAGACACGCACAAACACACACATACAGACACACAAACACATTGCACACACACACGCACCCACAGACACACTGTAGACAGTGAGAGCTTTGTTAAACTGGAGATGCTGGAAAAGAGAGCCAAGTAGACAAAGTCTTCTGCAGGCCTGGAGAGACCGTGGAGAGAGAATCTCCACCCCCGTCTCTCATACTTATCTGCAAGGCAGCATCACTGTAAGTCCACGATATTCAGCGCCTCAGGCAGCTATGGCTGTCAGAAGTGGCCTTCTCAAGGATTTGTTTAACATCCTGGGAAAAGGCCGACTATGATTCATGAACGGAGAGGAACTTAAAGTCCTGTTTGCTGTTTGCGTTCTATGTGTAGTTTTTGTGTCTTTGTGTGTGTGTTTGTGTTTTAAGAGAGAGCAAGATGAGAGACTGGGAGAAACTAAGAGACGACACAAAAGGGCCTAATGGGAGACTGGAAGGAAGGAGGACTGACAGTGAGGATCCCAGCTAAGAGCCATGGCTTGGGGGACCAGAGTCAATTATCCTGCATGCTTATTAGCCTGGTGTAGAATGCAGCTAAAACGACAGCTTAAGTGCTCATAATGAGGTGAACCCTCCACTCTAAAGCTCCGCTAACCTTCAGTGTCCAACAAGTACTCGCCTTCAAAATAAGCCAATCATAAACCTGTGCTGCCCAATCCTGCTCCAGCCCTGGTTTATTATCAGAACTAAAAAAAAAAGGTTGACAAGCTGAATCCAATGAGTTTTCCTCGACTGTTAACAGGAATTGAGCAGAACAACCTTCCTCTACAACAATCTACATCTGGTTAAGAACATTACAGGCCACATTCAACTCAGAAAGAAATGAACCCACCACAATGTGATGGGATGTTCTCTCCTGTAGTGCATGTTATTTCAGAGTAACCTCCCTGTGAACTCCCCTCTATGAGCACCAGTTAAACGCGGGTCTTCAACAGCAAACCTTTGGTGGCGAAAAGAAAAATACATAAAACGCATAAAAGAACGCTTTCCCCCACATGACGCTGTGGTTTGTGTTCCGTGGAGGTCTGCTGCTGCGTCCATCTGACTCACATGCGTAAAACAACAGAGTCAAGATCCAAGATCCATGAATGGGGGGGGAATAACGGTCACACCATAAAAGCGACAGTAGTGTAGGAAGGAACACACTGTGTTAGTGCCTGCATCACCCTGGGAACTAAATTGGACATCTGTATGCCCAGACAATGCAATGTCCCCTGCTCTGATTCCATACTGTCTTGAACCCTACAGGAGCTTATGTACACTATTGTAAACACACAGTCCACAACAGTACACACACACACACAAACGCACACACACACAAACCATCCTCCTCACATTTTAAACACAACAAAAGAGTGGTTTTGATCAGCGATACATCATTCTAACCCACTGCCTCTTATCTTTCAGCCAAAACCAATCTGAGAGGTCTTAAAGGGGTGTGTGTGTGTTTGTGTGGTGGAGAAGGTTCATAGCAAGAGGAAAATACATTATCAAAATGGAGCGCCATCATTATCTGTAACCTTCAAAGGCCTGCCTGGTCAAGGCCCAGGCCCCAGGAAAAAGCCCTAATGACTCCTGAGGAAGAGGAGGAAGACACGTTCCACATCAAGTCCTCATTACCCGTCTGCCTTTCACCGCTCCCACTGCAGCTCTGCCAGAGCGCCAGGCAGTCCTGTTCTCCAGACCTGCCACTGGGGACCACTCGCTCTCTAAAGAGAGAGAGAGAGGGAGGGAGAGAGAGAGAGAGAGAGAGAGAGAGAGAGAGAGGAGAGAGAGAGAGAGAGAGAGAGGGAGAGAGAGAGAGAGAGGAGAGAGAGAGAGAGAGAGAGAGAGAGAGAGAGAGAGAGAGAGAGAGAGAGAGAGAGAGAGAGAGAGAGAGAGAGAGAGAGAGAGAGAGAGAGAGAGAGAGAGAGAGAGAGAGAGAGAGAGAAAAAACGTGATAGAGAGCAAGAGAAAATTGTAAAACACCTTGTGTGCTTTTGATGCCAGCAAAAAAAGAGCGTTGGACTTCCAACACCTCGGCATCTCAGCGCTCCCGACCGTGACCGCAGGGTCACGCTTGGCCAAATAAGCAGGAACACTGGGCGAACTTAGGACTGCAAGAAAAACATCTGGATCAAAAATTGGTCCACCTAAAATAAGTAACAAATCCTCTTCTTTCCTGCTGTGGGTTGTGTAATGTCTTTTAGAGAGCAAACGCAGAAACACAAACAGTGCGTCTAATTGTGTTTCATATTGTGAGTCTGATGGCTGAGCGGTTAGGGCTTTGAGCTCCCAGCTGTGGCAACATGACTTTGTGTCCTTGGGCAAGGTACTTCACCCTACTTGCCTCGAGTGGAATGTCCCTGTACTTGCTGTAAGTCGCTCAGGATAAACGCTGGAGTGTTTTCCTAACAGTTGTGTGTGTGCGGGAGCACGCGTGTTGGCTGGGAGTGTGACCATGATCCTGTGATGCCGTGAGGCAGCGCAGTGTGAAATCTGGGATGAGGGCCGGAAAATGTAGAAATTGCTGGTGGGACCCATTTACTGAAACGTTTACACAACGTTTCCTTGATAAGGACCACGCCAAAATCAGAGGCACCCAATCTGACAAGCAAAAATGACGAGCGTCGATAATCAACTCCTCTTTGAGTATTGAGTGTAGGCTCGCACACACTCTCCTTACACACGCACGCACTTTCAGGCAAATTCACACAGTTTTAGGTGTGAAAGTGCGGATGTACACATGAAGCTTTAACACTTCCAGCGACAAAGCTGTCAAGTTAGGAGCTAAACATGGACATCCTGTACAACTCAGCTGATAGGAAAACAAATAATCCATCTCCTTCTGCTTCCTCTAACTCATTCCAGTTCTAACAATATAGTCATTCAGTGACCGTCCCTCAGTCTCCTGTGGAGAAACACTGACAAGGTCCATAAAGATGGTAAAGGAAATCTTGCTGCAAGCATCCATGGTGGATTCCTACACCAAAAAAAAGCAACAAAGACAAATCACAGCAGAAGGTTTGGATTAACACCATCCTGACAGAGGAATCCTGACATGTTTCTTTCCGGCAAAATCCAACGTCTAACGTACTTAAGTTCAAAGCTGTGACTGCTAATTGAGCTATAGCAACTGCCGCCTTACACTGACGTTCTGTTTCTGTATAAAAAAGAAGCTGTTTCTCCTAACGGCTAGCATCGTTAGCACTAATCGTTAGGGGCAAATATGACCCAGGTTCACACTGCCCCTTCCTTCTGGAAGAATCCTAATGAGCATTTTGAAGGAACACAAACTGCCTGCAAAAGGAAAAAGACCAGAATGGAATGGGAGAGAGCAGATGATCCAGCGTGAAAGCTTTGAACAGCATAAGGATTGGAAACATCACAAACTGAAAATAAATTATACTCTTCATGTCTTCATATTATGATGAACAACCATGTTCAACTCCATTGGTTCCATGACAAATGTGAGGCAAGAACCAGGAATGAATAAAGATACTTAATTACACTTTAAATGTCAACAACAACAGCTCCACCAGTTAAGTGACATTTTAAACAATTTACTGTACACTAGGTACGGGAGGAACAGAGGAAAACATGCTGACTCAAGAGAGAGTCAGAATGTTCTTTCTCAGCATGTGGAAATTAGGATTCAGGACACAGGGAGAATCATAACAGCTAAGCTCGTTTTTGTTGATGTGCTTTAAGGGAAATGAGTACAGTTCTGTCTTCAACATGAAGGATAATCTCAGCTCGAAGACTAAAACTCAAGCTATACATATTTTAAAGATGCTAAAACCCTTCAAGACAAATCCATAAACATAGCTTACTCACAAGGTACTAAATGTGTAGCTGAACCAGAGTGTTTGTATGACAACTGACTTCTGAGCAACAGTACAGAGTTAAGAGTAAGAGACTAACACAACACACAGCTGCCGCTGTATGTTCCGCTAACACAGCTGCACTGCTTCCGGAACATTCAGTCCAACCACCGCATCATTGTTGTCAAAGGCAGGGGCCGCATCAAGTCCAGCTACAGCAAAGCGCAGGTCTCCATTATAACAGCCCCAAAACACCGACGTGCTGAAGAAGCCTGATGTGGGGATTAAACCACTCCACACCATAAGCCTGCTACAACAATGTCCTGGAGTGGAGGCTGATTGCAATCATGGAGGAATGAAAAGATGTGGGTTGTGGAGGGTAATGATGACGATAATGATGTAGAAGGGGTGGGGGGGTGAAGAGGACTGAGGGGGGGGGGGGGGGAAGTGGTGGGACGGACAAATCTACCCTTTACCTCCCACATGCCCTCTTGCCATCACCGCTTGCCAATAGCACCTCTTCCATTCGAAGCAGGTCGCCTCTTAAGATCTCAGAAGAAAAGCCTGCTGCCCACCATTAATCATCTGTATTCATCACTGAGGAAGTGCAGCTAATGACCCACCAACACACCATCATCAGGCTGGACTGGCAGCCATAAGAGGGTTGTTTCTCTTCTTCTAACATTTCTGACGCCATCATGATTGACATTAACACACTTCAGTGTCAAGTGTTCACGAAGCAGCAACGACTGACGGCAGCTTGAAAGTTTGGGGTTATTAGAGTTCAAGACCAGTTTCTGATTGAAAACGGACCGTTATTGAAATGCTCCCCTTTGCACAGTGGTTAATTAGAGCGCACAAAGTAGCATAGCCTAGTTCTCCTTCTCCACACTGATGGCTGCCATGGAAACTGACCATGCCAAAGAAGGAGAACTATGAATCCTGCCTGTCAGCAATCAAGGTCAGGGAGAATAGATTCACCAGCAAGAGCAAAGCAAAATAACTGAGCACTATCAATTAGATTAGCTTGAATAGGCACACACATGTCAGGGTACAATCAATCTAAAGTAAATCAGGATAACAAAAACAACAACAAAAAAACATAATTTTTTCAATCCTTTTCCCTCCAGTATGAACTGTAACAGGAACATCCGATGTGACACGGCATTCAAATCTAGCCCCCCCAAACCAGGAAGCGAGCGCAGAGGATGCAGCAGAAAACCGATGGTTTGAAGGGCTCCGAAAAAAGAAGTTGTTTCCATGGTGCATCTACTGGTAGCTTAGCAACAGCTTCCTGTCAACGCTGGGTCTGAAGATGAGGGGGGGAGGGGGGAGGGGGGGGGCTGTGGGTGTTCCTCCTAAATGAACTGTGGTCTCGAAGGAGCTGCGTGTGGATCAGCGGGCAGAGCTGGCACACGCTCCCCTCCACATACATGTGCCGTTGCAGTTCCCTCCATCCGTCAAATAACATCACCTCTGTCTGACTGACTTATTGCTGATATTAAAACAGGTCCGCTTCTCCAGAGTACCACTATTTGTCAAGCAGCGAGCCTTGGGGTACTGCATTCCATTTTCTGAATGTTTTCCAATTTCATTAAAACTACGATGCCATGAGAAACATTATTACAAAAATGTTTTTGACTGAAAGTTAACTTCATCTGAAACATGCCAAATCATGGATTGTGTTCTTAACTAATACTTGGAATAGGTAAAGTATGTAGGTTTAAATTAATCCTAATATGGAAAAAACACAGAGAGACAAGGAGATTAACTGAGTAAACCAAAACTTTGTGCATCGCAAAGGAAAGGAAAGAAAAGACGACAAGTCGAGACATTTCTCATTCCAGGTTTTTTTACGGATTGAATTAACATCCCCATAAGCAGGGAGGCTCTGTGGAAACAGTCACAAGAGTAAACTGTTCTGTGCTCAGGATAAATGGATGGAAAGTCCACTCATCCGTTCTGCATTTGCCTCTCTCCCCTTCGCTCTCCCCATCTCGCTCTCTCTCTCCCCCTCGCTCTCCCCCTCGCTCTCCCCATATCGCTCTCTCTTCCCCTCGCTCTCCCCATCTCTCTCTCTCTCTCTCCCTCTCTCTCTCTCACACACACAAAATGTGGTCTTTGTGTAGAGGCAGAGGTACTGAACTGAATTCAGGAACTGCAACATTTGAAAGGTACAGACACTTTTATGCTGTGCTTCTGGTGCCAAATGTGCATGGTCTGCTTAAATCTGCATCATAAGTTAACTGAAACTATTGAAAAGAAAACACACACAAAAAAAACAGTCACACATGAATGGAGCATTGTGGTCAATAAACTCCCCAAAACTGTTTCAATGATTCAACCCCTTCCAAAACCCACCAGAAGTTGGCTTTAAGTCAGAAAGGTAAACAGTAAACACCTAGTTATGTGTGTCAGCAGCTGTTGTCTAGCAACGAAAAACAACCCGTTCTCAGAAGAAGTGAAGTCTAATTGACCAGGTGCTCACAAGACCACAGATCCCTGGAAGTGAGGACTGAATCCACATGCCCAGGCAGAGCCTGCCTGACCAACAGCCCTCAGACTGGGCTGGACAGACCAGTGGGACGGGGTAGCTGCTGGTCAGGAGAAGGAGGAGGAGGAAGAACATTAGAACTGCTGTCAAAGAGAACAGAACAAGCCGGATCCATCCTTTGTTAGGACTAACGGATGCTGTCAAGTTCCTGCAAGGCTTCAGAGCGAGCAGACAGTGAAGATCAAAACATGAAAAAAAGGGACTGGCAACGAACTGGAAAACACCAAGCTAACATAAAACCCAGACTAAGGCCTGAAAAAACCCAATGTATTTGCTACACTGTGAGCCAGGTGTACCAAATATATTTTGCTCTGTCTAATTTGCTCATCTAAAAGATTACCAGAGGACAGATGGGCTGGGTGCTTTCAAACCCAGCCTGGCTGCTCTGTGCTGGGAAGAAAGAGCCCAGATTGAGGCCTGTCCTCCACAGCCCCCTCCCTGTGCTCCAGACGGGGCCAGACTCAGGCCAGACATCTGGGAGAGGGAGCTGGGCAGAAGAGACAGAGTTCTGGGTGTTTAGCAGCCCAACCTGGCTTATCCGGGCCCCCCGACTGGCCCACTTCCACCGCACTGGGACATTGGCGCAGGGCCACAACCATCCGTCTGGTTTGAACTCATGTCTTTTGAATCCATGAGAAGGGATCCATGACGAGGACATGGCGACTAACCAAATCGAGCATTGTGTTGAACAAGAGGGGCTGTTTGGGCAGAGAAACCCTAGAGACAATATCATTTAAGATAAGATGTTGCATCATCCTTCTGTGGCCCTGTTTAGTCACTGACGGATGTAGTTTCAAAGGGCTGAGGTTTAAGAGATTAAAGACTCCACAGTCAGGAGTGCTAGTGTGTGTTGTGGGTACCTTGACATGCTGTCTGCCAGGGCATCGCCATCGCCGCTCCATCGTGTCTCCGCCTTCTCCTTGACGATGGGGTCGAGGGTTCGAGAGCCGCGCTGATCTCCCTCCGGGGTTCTCGACGCGCCCACCTGTAACCGCTCCCCCTCCTCCTCCTCCTCCTCCTCCTCTTCATCCTCCTCCTCTCGCATTTTCTTCCCCCGCTCCTCGCTCTCATTATCGCTCTCCTCTCCTAGAATATCGTCCACCTGTGAGAAGAGGGGAGAGACGATGAGCGACTCAGTGGGACACAAACACACACACACACCTTCTCACTTCTGGTTGGCTGTCTAGGACATCTTCTGGCAACAGCTTGCTGTTGATGTGGCGAATGTGCAAATGAGGCTACACGCTAGCCCTTAACGTATGGATCACTTTGGCCTGTAAGTGAGTTTAATTACCCTTTCTCCCTCCAGGGAAACCCATCAGATGACTTCCTCCATGATTTAGAGCAGGAAATTAAGTAAGGAGGGTAGGAATGGCTAAACGGTAGGCTTGTTCCATAGGACTGAAATAGAACAGAAGATGGGCAGTAATTCGGGTGTTTAGTTCATATTTCACCAGAGGATGTTCCTGATAGATCCACTTATGAGTATAAAAATGGATGTGCGCTCAGGAAACACATTTTCATCCAAGGCAGGACAGGCTTAACGGCAGAAAACTGTTGCAGCGCTGTGGAACAATATTTTATTTTTATTTTTCTATTCAATCTTTGTCAATCTATGCAATCTTTTCTACAAATGTTTTTTACCTCAACCCCTTTAAGGTAGCGGTTAGGGATAAGGTTAGGGATCTACGAACACAACATGTCTGTCCCTTCCAATGAGTTAGATTGCTTCATAACCACATCAATATATCCAGGAAGACAGACATGATAATTGACAGCAGGACATAAGAATCATTAGAGCAGACACAAACAGCTCTTGCTCCAACCTCTGATTCGTGTTTCATGCTTTCCCATTCATTCAGTTCATCAATGTCTGCTTTACTTCAAATGAAAGAGATGGATGTGAATCAATGTCCTGTTGAAACATGAGTAGATTGGATTCCTCTATTGGACAAGCTGTTGTTTGTTATCTAAGGTACAAGGAGCAAGACCAGCAGGAATTTATTTGATGTTTGTTGAAAACATGTCTGTCATTCGAGAGTACAGGGAGAGAGTACACTCTCAAAGGTTCTAAAAGTGATTCAGGAAACATCCATATGACCAGCCAATCAAAATGACTGACATGCAAAGCCTAGACACACATGGGTGTCTAACATTTTAATAAAAAGAGCAAATACCTTAAACTAGAAGAATAAATCATGACCAACAGCCTTAAATTAACGTTGAATCTGAAGGCATATTATAGAGGTCCTGTGAGACAAAACAAACCTACCTCATCCTTCAAAACCTCAGAAAGGAAGGTGTTTGAGATGGCAACCTTCAGATACATGTTCTGAGCTCAGATCTATCTTCATAACAGAAAAACATGTAGAGACTAGATATTTGAATGTAAATCCCGTTGGTAAGGAACAGAAGAAAGCTTGTCTGGACCTTGAGTAGCACAAACACATCCTCTACAGATTTCAGTGGGTGTTCAGCACTGTGAGCTAGACATTCAAAGCCAAAATTGATCGCTATTGCCGGACTTATTAAACCTTTAGTGTCTCTGCAGTGGCAAGGGTCACCTACAAGGAGCACCAAGTCCATAGAAAAGCTTTCTAAAGCGCTGTCCTTGAAATGAGGGACAAAAAATATATAGATCTATGTTTATCTCGATAAAAGGCTCTGAAAGCTCTGAAAGGATTTTTATTTTAATAAAATTCCTTTATATAATTATATATATATATATAATTATATATATATATAAAAACTCAAGAATTTTATGAGTTGGATGGTCTCCATGGACTGGGAGCTGCAGGCGGACTGAGGCAGGATCAAGCAGAATCTGGAATCCTCTCTCCACACAAGGAGATCACAGGGTCAGTCAATGGAAGCTCATGCTCCTGACCTGCTGCTGTCTGCTTCCAGTTATTGAAGAAAGAGCTCCAGGTAAGTACACACCAAAACCCTCCCCAGGCAATGGATCTGACCCCCCCATTTTAGACACCATCCAGCTGTGGCTGTTACCCTGTCAGGAAACCATAGGCAACTAGAGCAGAGATCTTGGCTTTAAGTTGTCTAGCGATATGGGTTAGGTTCATTTACAAAAATGGCTAAAAACATTTCTTCGAAATCAAAGAAGCCTTCCTTAGTGGAAGTAATGATGTGTCTGCCCCTTAAATGAGGACAGCAAATGAGAGTATGGGGCAAAAGCAGCATGTGATCCACAAGCAGAAACAAGGGGGAGCTGTGATAAAAACTATATCTGAAAGGATATCGCCAGCAACATCATTATCTGAGATAAACAACCTCCTTAATCCAGAGTTCATCCATTAATAGACACAATCTGTTTACCACTCCCCTCCCCCCATCTTATTTCCCAAATCTCACAGATCACGAGAGGGCTCTAGACAGCAGGAGTACAACTATCCACACACCCCCACAGCAGCCCCCCACAGCAGATCCGCACAGCAGCCCCCCACAACAGCCCCCCACAGCAACCCCCATCCCGGATGATTCCCCCCCTCCAGCCTCCAGGCTCCAGGCTCCCGCTCATGGCACTCAAGGGCAAGAGGCAGATCAAAGGCCGCATGCCTACCAGACCCCCACCCTACCAGACTCAGTTGCAAGCAATTACCCCAGAAGAAAATGTGAGCCATTAACAGGCACCCTTCAAAAGGAGCTCATAAATGCCTTTTCTTGAGCACGGTAGCATAAGTCCTCTCCCTCCCTCCCTTCAGCTCTCAGGTACAAAATCAAAGAACATTTTTAAGGGGGATAATCAAAGGACAAGTAATGGCGAGTATCATTTTCCTAAGAGCTTTGAATACGTGGACGTATGCATACAACCACCTCCTCCATAGCATGACAAACAATAGGTCAGTCATTGACTAACTTTTAAGGGCAATGCATGGTTTCAAAGGTATATCATTTTATATTCCTTTAAAAATATTTGTTGATATTTTAAAGGATGTTCAAAAACAACCCTCCTTTTAGAAGGAAAACACACTGTGCTTTAGTATTTATCTTTTCACTGAAGATGAAAAACCGCATGTCCACTAATCCAACCCTCCCTCCTCTCTTCTCCTCGACATGAAAAGCGTTGGGAAAATGTGGCTCCCAACAGCTCCCCACTCCAGGTGAGCTTCTCTCACACCTGTCAGGCTGCCAAGGACTGTGTGCTAATGTGGGACTGATCAAGGGGAATATTCAATGGCTTCCAGGTTTGGGGGACAGCTGATAGTCAGGTTCAGGTGATGAACTGGCTGGTCCAGAGACAGTCCATTAGAAGCAATGTCAAGAAGACTGCTCTGATGCCCTCATCTAACGCTCCACAGAGACAGCAGTCACCGGAACAATACGACTAGACTGGATGCCACTTTTGCCACGACAAAAAAATCTGACATGACTGTCGTGTGCCAAGCTTATATGCATGAGAGTTTTGCTGAGGCTGAAGTGAACTGAAGCCTTCTTAGTCGTATACATCAGAGCAAACTGAAAACAGGCAGCTATGACTCAGCACCTGTATTCAGCACCATGGACAGCACCACACTGTAGTGCAGCTGGGTCACATTATGCCTGGACACACCGCTCCACTCCACTGCCTGAGAACATGTCGATAGTCGAGAGGCTAAGACCAAAGGGATCTCGACGCTTCGTAATGTACAAGGACACGTATTGATTGGAAACATATGAAGACGAAAAAACAACAAAGCTTCCTGTCGCATAAATGTTTTTTGTCTTCATATTGTCCTTGTTAAATATGATATCGTTCAGAGGCCTCTAAAATCCTGACCTGGGGACACAGTCTAATTCAGTGGACTGCATTGCAAAGGTCCAGACTCCATCCTCCAGACTCCATCCTCCAGACTCCATCCTCCCTGTGAATGGACATGGTGGACGTGGGGAGCTGGTATGGAGAGTTGTGGGCAGAGGATGAGGCCCAGGGCGGTCAGGCCTCCAGAGCCAGGTGAGTCCTGTGTGAGGCAGGGGTGACGGCCTGCAGCGCTGTGACATTTCTGAACCCAACTCTGCAGTGATCCACTCTGACAGCTGTTCTGCACCAAAGGTCATTGCTGGGAGACTGTTTGCCTTTGTCAGCTGTCAGGATAGAGAGCAGCACTTGTTGGTGACGATGATGCAGAGGGTTAGATAAAGATGTAATTTTTTTTTTTTTGTTTACACATCTTGCTGGTTTTCAAGTTTTTTTAACTTGAAAGTTCCCATTTGCAGAATGTCATTTATTTTTCCCAGCGTGAACAAGGCTGTTTGCTGTATAGTGAGAGGAGAGATGCGACAGGACTCTAATCTCGAAGATAAAAGTGGTTTGGTTGGGCCAGAAGCCAGACGCTCATGGAAACTTGTCAGGATCCAGATCTTTGGTCATGTGTTCCTGCTCTCCCCAGTCATGCTGAGCCTTTGTTGGGAACTGAAAGCAGAGAAAACAGAAAAGCAAGGCCGTCTACTGAAGCGATGGCACCGTTAAAAAATCATTATCTCTTCCTTTCCTCGTTAATGGTAATTCTGTCACGCTACAACAAGTGACAAAATACTCTAACCTCCAAAAAGTGTTTCACACAGAGTAAGTTCAAATCACTGCCCTCCTGTGTCCAAACAAACAGGATTTCTATGGCAACAGCTCCACATATCACCATGAGGTTACTGTCACCATGCACACACCACTCCAGGGTCAGGCCCAAGGACAAAGTACAGGCATACGATCTATTAGATCAATGTAAAGGCCCTCTGGGCAGCGTCAGTGTGACGGATGAGCTGCCCAGATCCCCCCCCCCCGATCCAGGGCTTAAAGAGCTGGACCCTGGAGAGAGGAGGACCTGCATCACGCACTTTCAGTACAAACTCTGGCAATATCTTCATCAGCACCTTCCACCAGGCCGTTCCCAAAGTAGCAGGGAAGATCAACCAACGCAGAATCTATTACATCATCAATATGCTTACTTGGGAATATCCAAGATGGTGGAATCATGGGATGAGGGAAGAACACAGTGATGGACTGGAAGGAGACACTGAAGTACCTCTACAATGTCATGATGTCGTGTGTGAAAAGGACTTCACAAGCAACATTAGAGTGCTGCCATGAAGTCAAGGTACACTTTCAAAATAAGGGTCCCTGATATCTTCATCACCAGCCATCATGTTGGTCGATTGGTTGATCACACAGGCAGAGTGACGTATTGATGATGCTGTAATGATGTTTTGAAGTTTGAGGAGAAATAAGTGGATGGTTGTAACTCTAGCGGCCAAACAAAAACAAACCAGATTCCCCCTTTTTTTCCCTATCTTCAGAACCCCCACCTCCCCTCCACAGACACACAAACACACACATACAAACAAACACACACACACACACCCGCACTGTGATATTTATGAACAGTCAGCTCTTGCTAATATAAATCTCTGGAGCGCTGGCTGTAATGCTGATCCCTTCTGGCATGCAGAGTCAAAGTTATTGGGAGCAGAGCAAATTTACACCCCTGGGCTCTCCCTTTCATGATTTATTCGAGATGGAGAGACTTTCTTTTGTATAGTAAAGGAAAAAGAGGGGGAAGGGGTCCACTAAAAGCATAGAAGTGGAGTAAAATGAATAAATGAGGGCGAAGAAATGAAAATTTTGCCTCGTTTGCCCAGAGAGGCAGGCAGTGAGTATAGTCTGCTGAGGTGTGACAGGCAGGAAGGAGCCCCTCGGCCTGACCAAGCAGGCAGCTCTCACCCCACTGCTGCACACAGGAGGAGATTCACTATACAGCAGGTCCAGTGGAGGCTAAACCATGTGATTAAAAGACCTCTGACTGATCAATGTCGTTCACAGATGGAACCCTGTTGTCGTGGCAGCTGCGAGGGATGGCTTTCCTGTGGCGTTGACCCTATCCAGGGAAACGTGCTAACGAGCTTGTGTCAGAGCCATCGCCGCTGGTTCGTACAGTGGAATGTCTTTGATGTGACTGTTCTGAAAGCTTGAGTAGAGCAGGAGCTAAGGGAGACACAGTGATCTGAATATCTACACAGACCCAACACATGCTACACTAAGCACAGCTTACTTGGCAGCTATGTTACAGCTAGGAGTAATGCAACACATGAGGAAGCTATTTGAAATGGGTCAGCAACAATGGTTTGTTGTTAGCTGTGCCACCACAGCCGCAGATTAAACAGCAATAAGACCCAGGACCTTGAGCCAGGATTCAGACCCAGGACCTAGAGCTGGGATTCAGACCCAGGACCTAGAGCTGGGATTCAGACCCAGGACCTAGAGCTGGGATTCAGACCCAGGACCTAGAGCTGGGATTCAGACCCAGGACCTCGAACCGGGTTTCAGACCCAAGACCTTGAGCCAGGATTCAGACCCAGGACCTAGAGCTGGGATTCAGACCCAGGATCTAGAGCCGGGATCTGGACCCAGGACTCGGACCCTGAGGGCAGATGCAGAGTAACCCTGGTCAGGTTTTTCATATTGTTTCTTGTCACAAACTCGACTGGCAACCGAAGACAAATAAACATTGTTTTCTTGGCTTAAGATAACAAGAAGATTTTGGGACTTTGAGAGAAAAGAGTAGGACTTTTCCCACTCACAAAGAGGCGAGTGAGTTCATAAAGTTGAATCCAGTTAAGACTTAATTCCTGTGACACAACCAGGCTTCTCTAAACATGTTTCTGCTGGTTATATACGACAGAGACAACAGTAGGTTGAAAGCAGTTATGACATTTAAATGTGTGCCTGTCCACCTGACTGAGATAAGCCAGAGCCCTGGCCAATTAAGACAGGCTTTCTGTCAGATTCCTTTGTACACCCACAACTTTTGGATTGTTCAAGAATGTCACCGAAAGCCCTTTTAGCGAAGGCTTACACAGTGGAGGATGACATTTTAAACACACATTATCCCCCCCCCACCCTTTCTCTAGCACAAGGTTTAGCAAAAGCTGAAGTCTTCATACAGTCAGATGGCTATAGCTGCTTAGCAACACTAACACAAGTTGGAAGATACTGTTGTAGGAAGCTTTGCACGTGTATAAAGACACACACACACACACACACACACACACACACACTTTTTTATCAGACGAAGAACCTGTGCTACTGTCTCGTTATCCCATCAAAAAGCCATATCTTTCCACAGGATTGGTTATCAACCAGGACCAGCAAGACTGATGCTTCTGGATGCTCAGACCCAGATCTGATTACTGGACCCCTCGGGATCTTGTGGATGGTCAAAATGTCACATTAACACAACAAACACTGCAGATCTTTGGGAACTATCCCCTGATTGGACATTCCCTTGAGCATGAACGGACCTTCAGCATATCCCTATCTGAGAGGTAACACAAGGCCTCCGGGTTACCGATGGAGTCCAATGGTGCAGATAGTAGCATGAGCAGGCCATCCTTTTAATATGCAAAAAGGTCTAGATTACAGTGACATACGCTGAAAAGACCACAAACCTAAATACCGTTCCAAGACCCAATCTGAGCTCTGAAAGACAAGACACCAGCTCTGACCTTTAGATCACATGAAAGGACTAGCTTACGTCTCTCTCGCGAGGGTTGGGGGTGTGTGGGGGGAACAGAGCAAATGGCAGCACAAATGGCAGACACTACATCCTAAACCAATGGATTTCAATTGTGTGCTACGGCAGGTTTTCATGATCCAGGCTGGTGTGAGTCTTGTCACTTTAGGTGGCGAAGGGTGCTGCTAGATTGATAGACCAGTCTCTCTCAGTAGAAGTGCACTGAAGATGAGTAATGACAACATTAGCAGGGCCATTCATCAACTTGTCTACAGCTGAGCAGTAGCAGCACAAGCACCATGCAGAAACATAATAAATGCGGTTAGCTGTGTCATCGTGCCACTGCCATCCCCTTCCCCCCATTCAGGCAATAGACTTTGTCGAAAAAATCGTTACCATTTTGCATAACGCAATCATTATTTGCGGATAGGCTCCAAAACTCAGCAAAAAATACTGCACATGTTCATTAAAGCATGGGTAGACGTCCGGGTCCTGTCTACGATACGTGTGCCCTCATGTACTAGCACCCGTGTCCTGAATGGATTCAGTATGACGATATATAAGCCTCCGACGCAAGATATTTGTAGGGTTATATGTCTGAAGTTAATTGCATCCTGCTTTCTAATGATAGAAGGCTCCACAAGAACCAATCATCATGTGCAAGTCTCCTGATTGGTAATAAACTATTTCTGCCATTACAATCACATCTGATAAGAACAACCAGGAGTTTGAACAGCAGGTGGTGTTTGAAAGCATGGTAGATGCTTAATGGAATGCTTCCTGCACTCCTATGAGCCACACTGCTGAGAAGGCTGGCAGCACAGACAGACAGACAGACAGACAGACAGACAGACACACAGACACACACACACACACACACACACACACACACACAGACACACAGACAGACAGACAGACACAGACAGACAGACATGTAATGGTCAGGAATGACAGCGAGCAATGGAGACTTCAATCTGTAGACAACAGCTGGTGGCAGAGGGTTAAGCACATCATATCAAACACCGCAGTCATACCACGAGGAACCGAAAGTGTTCAATTAAACGGCTCCTTCCACAGCAATGTAATTTCTCTAATGTGCATCATAAAATGAAAATACCATTCCATGCAACTTAATGAGTAGCGTAGGCCTAACGAAATGATTTGCAATTAAGCAAATAGCCCCTATTAGCTGGATAAGACGACAGAAGTACAAAGAGCTCCTGGCTTTAGCGTGTTTTTGTGTGTCAGGGACTTACAAATGGTCTGCAGAAGAAAACACAGGAAACAGAATTGTTCATTAATTTACTTCATCCCATCAACAATCCACAGCCCGAGGCAGCTAGTTTTGCAGAGCTGATATGCCAACCAATAACCTGAACTAAAAACCCAGAGCGAGCCTTCATAGACTCCCATCAGCCCAGCGTGACCAATTCTACTGATGAACTAAATCATTCAATTAAACCTCCAGTGACTCAATCCCATCTGCTAGGAGAAGTTGTGCACTGGTGTGCAGGTCAAGGTCAACAGGGAAGAAAGCAGGCAAAGAGACCAGGGACACACAAACCACATGAAGAGCCTTATAAAAGTGCCAACTCTTAGCCAATTTATGGCAGTAATAAAACCCCCAGGCAGGATCAGGTTCACAACACTTCTCATTCTATTTTTGGATGACACCAGAATACTGTGTGCTAAAGTCAAATCACACCAACCTTTACAATTGGTAGTACACTTGAAACATTACTGGAGGATGTTTAATGTGCTGCCTGGGTGATGAATCATCCTAGAGGAAATTAAGGCACTACGCCCTTCTTGAAGACATAAAAAAAGATAATTTTGCCAAACTAAAAAAACTAACTTCTAAAACATTAAGCAACTCTGATTGTGGACTAGGCAGAAATGAACAAGTGAATGATTGGTGGCAGGATGCAGAAGCTGAGAGGGAGAGGAGGGGTGGGTGGAATAAGAACGGTGGGAAGTGGAGTGAAACTTCAGAGAGAAGCGGCTGCGTGATTCAGATTCATATTAATTAAGACTCCCTCCCTTAAAATCTTTGTGACGACTCTCCCTAATGAGGCAGATGTGGGAGGCCACAAAGTTGGACTCCCTTGTGAATTAATTACGCGGCGGCAGCAGCATCCACAATGCTAAGAGCACAGTTACAAACAAGTCAGACCGGTAGACGCTGACAGTGGGCCTCACAGCAGGTTCATAAACTCATTAACATCATCATTTATTCTAACTATCCCTCATGTTTGTACTGAGGCTGAGTTATATGGGGTCATATCAATATCCGAGCCTGCATAAGCAGCAATGCACCACACAGACACACCCCCACACACACACCCCCACACACACCCCCACACACACACACCCCCACACACACACACACACACACACACACACACACACACACACACACACACACACACACACACACACACACACACACACACACACACACACACACACACACACACACACACACACACACACACACACACACACACACACACACACACACACACACACACACACACACACACACACACACACACACACACACACACACACACACACACACACACACACACACACACACACACACACACACACACGAAGATCTGAATCTAAACAGGTGTGAACTTAAAGATGTAAGTTGCCACTTATTTTCCAGGTTCCAAGCTGGTTCTCTGAGGCAGGGATGAGGACTGGCCTGCTGTGAGTTAAGCTTGGCGAGTACCCAGGTACGGGCGCTGCACCATTCCCAGCTGACGCATTAGCAGCCCTCCCGACTCCATTAAAGACCATTATATGGAATGGGGGGAGCAAAGCTGAGACACATTAGAATTCATTACACCTGTCTGGCAGTCATTATATGACACTAGTAGAGCTGTGAGAGATGCGAGATGGGATGACAACCAAAATGGGGCAGGGGAGGGCATGAAGAGGGGCAGGGGAGGGCAGGAAGAGGGGCAGGGGAGGGCAGGAAGAGGGGCAGGGGAGGGCAGGAAGAGGGGCAGGGGGCGGGGGCTGGGGGGCTGGATGTAACTGGAGAGATGGGACATCAGAAGAGGCAGTTCAATGATGTTGTTTGTTTAAATGTAAATGTAAATACACGGCTGTGTCTCAAGTCTGCAAAGACATTTAGGAGCTCAAAATGGCAAGGCAGAGTAGACAGTGCACCGTGTAATCATCACACATTAGGCAGTACACATGGGCTGTACACCGTAAAAGTCCCATTGATATGTAAATTCAACTGATTCAATGGATAGTCAACATAATTATCAACAATTTGGGTGTCCATTGGAAGGATCATCATGTGACTACTGCATTGAAGCGTGTAACAGCCTTTAGGTTCCCCAGGAAGTGGTGGAAGCAGGCTGCGCTGGCTGTTCTGTGACACCCACCTCCCTGTCCATGCTGTCCAGGTCCTCCTTGCAGAGGGTGTACAGGGGCATGCTCTCCGACATGCTGGGCTGACGTTTCCTGCGAGACGGCCCCGGTTGCTCGTCGTCTTGGCTGGACCCCGCCACCGCCCCGTCTGCCTGCTGCTGAGGCTTCTGGGAACCCCTGGAACGGACACACAAACACACACACACACACACACACACAAACCACTCAGACCCTGAAGAATGTGTAGTTTTTTCCCCCCCCCAAGACCATTTTGACACTGTTAAACCCAACACAGAGGCAAGGAAGGTGAGAAAGGAAGTCAGGAAGGGAACAGGAAAGAGGAGAGGATTAACCTTTCCAAGTGCTCACTGGTAACCCATCCCAACTGAAACTGAAAGCCTGCTTGTGTGTGGGACACAAGCTTGTCTTAGCTGGGCAATTCCTCACAGCTATCTTTAATTACAGAGCAGTTCTTTGATGATTCAAGTCTAATCTTAGTTTACGTAACACCACCCCTCCCTACCATTGTTCATGTACTGTATGAATAATGCAGTATGATGCTATGCTGGCCATGCTTCATTATGACTGAAATTAAACCGATATAGCCTATCTGGTTCAAAGTAAACGTAGCCATCAGCAATTGTGTAGTGCAGATAGTAGCCAGAAACTGCCCCTAATTTGAGTTGAAGGGAACTTTTCGGAAACTTTCAAAGCACGGTCCTTGTTCCACTTTCTCCACAACTGAACAGATCTTGTTGTAGTTGCCCCTTTTTTATTACCTATTTCTGGTTTCTTAAAGGCAACCTTGTGTTCTTTATATTTCCTGGTTGTATCCAATGTGACAGTTTTCCTATTTTCTGTGAGCTATTTACAAGTACATTTCCATATGGATTTAAGCTGTTGCTGGGTAACCACCACTTAAAAAGCTTTAACAGGGACACCGGCGTGTACAATCTCTCAGGCCTGTCAGACAGCACCTCAAAACAAATATCCGGGTGTTAAGATAAATCACAAATACTGTACTGTAATTTGGTACAGATTATTTCCACCATCCTCTTCACATGACTTGTAGAATGAAACAATGTGAGCCTTGCTTGTCCTCCAGAGTGTATCTTACAGACTCACTGTGTTCTGAATGAAACACTTCACCTTCACCCCCCCCTTCACCCCCCCACCAGTCAACTGTTTAAAAACCCAGGCTGCAGACAGGCCTTGGCTGCATTCAGATCCTTTCCTGGCCCCTCACTTGGATGGGAGCGTGTCGGACTTGGGGATATGCAAGCAGCCACTTAACCCTGGGAAGGCACAAACGAGACACAAACATCTTCCCCCTTAAAGAGCTAGCTTTCCTGGTGAACTCGGCAGGGGGCTGACAGTCCGCTGACAAACTAGTAAACAAAGAGAGAGAGAGGGACAGAGAGAGAGAGGTAGAGAGAGAGAAGATCCTAATTAGCATACTGTGACTGCTGATTCTAACGACAGCTGAGGTGGAGGACTAGGTCGAAGTGACTCATGGCCCATTTCTCCATTTTCCTGTCAACATGGAGAGATGTGATTAAGGGCACCACCTTCTTGCACGTGGAAATAATAATTCCACATGCAAGTATTAAATGATATCCAGACTGTGTTTCCTGTTATAGATTGGTTGGCGCCACCCTGACTTGACAGTGCTCTCAGACACGGTCTTCCTCTCTCCTTCCTCCAAAAATCGACTCTTATCAGCACTAAGCTACCAATCTATCTTGTTGCTGAACTGCTTGGCAGGCAGGAAAATCACCTCCAATTTGTTAATCATTCCTCGAGTACAATTCCAAAGCTGCCAACGGCCCCTGTTTTATCGCACACGTTTTTATTTAGAGCCTCGGATTAATGTCGAGAGAGATCCCACGGGAAAATCCAATTTGGCGAGGGTGAGAAAAGGCTCCACCCAGCACGCAGCCCTCTCAGGTCCTGGTACGACATCCATCTATCTGGGTGTGCAGTGCTGACTAAGGACTTGTTTTCTTGCCACCCAACACGTACACTTCTACTGTGAGCCCAGTGGATATCGGGTTTGGGGGGTTAAGGTGGGTTTCAAAGTTACAGGAGAGAAAGGGAGATTCCCTAATGGAACCATGATCAAGAACTCAGTCCGAGTCATGCTGTCATAGCTAATGTTGTGGCTCCACATGCTGCTTGGTCCATAGGTGGGACCTTAATAAACGATATGTAGCAGTAACTGCCTTCACTCCCTGCAGGAGTTGGTCTTACCTAGCGAAAAATATAAGACCTTCAAGCCTATCTCAACATACGTTACAGTTCATTTCACAGAAATAGTTTTGTAAATGGCGCAAAACCGAAAGAAGCGGAAATGAATGGCCTTTTTTTCTGTACCTTTGAGAGGACTGTTCTCCGTGAGCAGGCATTGCCAAAGACGACCCCGGGGCCTGGAAGTACGATGGTGGACGAGAGGCCTGAGGACCCCTGCGGATCAGTTTCCCCGTGACGGCGTCGTACGTTCGGACCTCAGGGGCAGGGGGCTGGACTTTGTGGTGGACGGGGACCGGGTGGTAGAGAGGGTTCTGGAAGGCTCCGTGGACGTCAGGGAACGTAGCAGGACTGCTGCTCCTTCAAACAGACGTGAAAAATGGATTGGACACTAAGTAGAGAACAAGTCAGACATGGTCAAAGAGTAAGACATGATCAAAGAGTTAGAGTGTGTGTGTGTGTTTTTACCGCTGCGTCTTGGTGTAGTCCTCCTTCAGCGGGTACATCACTTCATCCACACGCTCCCAGCGCTCCAGACAACCCCACAGCCAATCAGGATTGACCACATGGAGGTGCTTGCAGGCTTGAGCCTGACGCACCTTCTCTGTGCCTGAAGAGGGGGGTGGGGAGGGGGGGGTAGATCCAGGAGGCAGACAAGTTAACTATGAGAAATGTCAGAGTTGTTTCTGAGACTTTTTGAACTCAGAGGGAAAACAATGGCCAGTGTTGAATGACACAGTATCTACAGTGCTGATACTAAATGAAAAACGTAGATGAGTGACTTGCCAATTGGAGCAGTCACAGTAGAAAAGTCCTTAAAAAATAAATAAATAAAACGCTCTACCAATAACCCTTTTAGTTTTTAATTAGAACTCAAAGAAGCCAAAGCTTGTTTTATTGGCTTTAGCTTGGCACGGACAAAACACAGCGCCATAGACTTGACTCCAGGCTATTGACGTTTGACACAAAGACAAGAAAATTGAATCTCACAGCACAGTACCTCATTAACGCTGGGTTACTGTGCAGCCACGGGGCTACAATCAGATTCTTGCTTGGCCATCGATTGGCTCTTGTTTCTGGACAGATTTTCAACTGATCTTCCGTGTCCTTGTTGGTTGGCAGCGTGGCTACATGAGCCTGGGTGGTCAGCCTTGACACCGCATAGCAACAGCGGCTAGACAAATCCCTGACACGATTTGGGCTACCAACGCTACCGTTTGTGACTAGCTGAGCAAGAGTCAGCAACAGTGTCAGCCAGAACACCCTGCCCAGCATCTCTGATCCTCCCCTGTCATGTTCGGAAAGATTAATCGGGAATATTACTTCCCATGTAACTGCTGCGACTGCTTGTTGCTGTGTTTGTTTGGACAGAGTGCACCCACGCCTGGTGCTCAGGTGAGGGGAGAGCAGAGGGAACCTGAGGTGTAAAGCAGGGCTTTAATTGGTAAGAGTGGCCCCCCTGGGTTGACCAGGTCTCAAACTAATTATAACACAGTCAATCATTCTTTGGGAGGCCATGAAATGCTATGGACTCAGGAACACTCCTGAGGTTAAATGGACTGTCTAACATCCTCTTCTCTCAACAGATAAAAATGACCCACCCCAAAAGGAATAATAGCTTGGAAAGAACAGATTTTTTTGTTGTTCATGGAGCACCCTGCTTGCTCACAGCTTCCTGCCGTCTCAAGAGTTCCATGTTCCGCTCGGTCTCAGAGTGTCGACTCAGCCCTCCGCTCTCTGGCAGACACTCACCGATCAGTCGTGCGCAGCGTGATGGAAAGGGACATGGATTTAAAGGTTCTTAATCTTACTTCTGCCTGTGGCGTGGAGCCGACAAAACCCCAGCCCCTACGCTTCGACACACCACACACACTGACAGGCAAGAAAAGATAAAAGAAGAACATATGACGCAACAGACCTTTTCTGAAAGAGGGCAGGACTGTCAAACACACATCCAGGTCAGAACTGGTTCCTTCCCAGAGGTCATGCCATCCATCCATTTTCTACCACTTATTCTCCTTCCACAACCTGGCCCCGGATTCTTTCATACTATATTCCAATAATGAATTACTTATGTGAACTGGTCTTGAATACTGCTTAACAGAGAGGCCTTTGTACCTGCTACCCACACAAAGGCACTACTCCCTTTTCTCTCTCCAGATGAAGTGGGCTGTTAGTTTCACTCTGAGTGCTCAGCAGTCCCCCTGTTCAGAGGTGCTAGGGTGCTGATTACAAAGTGCTCCACTCGGAGAGCTGCTTCCAAGGCAACGGTGTAAAGTTCCTGTGCTTGATTTCTGAGGGCAGGTTGAAGGAGGAACAAAGCTGGCGGAGGACAGGGCTCTTAAGGACAGCCTTATTGAAGTCGATGGGCTTGCATGTGCAGGAAGAGGCCACTCGTGCGACAGTTCTGACGTCTGGAAGATGCCACTCGTCTGCCTGTCGAAAGCTAGTCGACGTGTTCCTCTCACTTACTTCTGAGTTAAAGTTTATAATGTGCTTTGACAACATCAACACCCAAGCTTTTATAAGCAGCTTAGTGAAACACACACACATACACACTTGCAATGCTACACAGCTTGACACCAAGTTATGCGAGTCAGTTCAGGGACTGAACCCCCCCCCACCCCCTGTCTGTCCGTCATCATGGGCGCTTATTCAACTCACATCAGTTGTCTGTACTACAATCTACTCTCCATTATGTGAAGGCCCTCTCTCGATATAAACACAACAAACAGGTTTAATTACGCCAATTGAGCGATTCACAGAGCATAAGAAGAACAGAGTGACCTGGAACACAGGTTAGCCTAGCTTTCATGTTCTGACAGGGAATTTTCTCATTAAGTGTCCCATTTCTGCCCTGAGAGGTTGACCTCTCTGTGATCCAGCCTGTGTACAGCTCATCAAGTCTGTAATCAGGATGTCTCTGTCAGTTCCGGCCCATGATTTCAACACCGCGTCGTTCAGAAAACCCTTTCAGTTGTGTTAGAATGCTGCAATCAGGAGAGATGAACCATGCAGGAGCAGGCAGCCATGCCTGAGACCTATTGGCCCAGGCGACTCATTATATAGTATTACAACAAACACATTATTTTTTTCTTCCTTTTTTCCATAAAATATAACATGGTAATTATCCCAAAACTGGTCCTAATAAAGTGTCATGTTTCGCCTTCATGGACGGAAAGCCCTCAGCTACACATAGATCTAAGCAAACTACAAAAAAGGATAAACGCTTTTAAACGGTGGTATAAATGAATACATAAAGGCATGCCATCTAATCCAATTAAAGATGTGAACATGGATTAAACTGCTTTAAAGTGGGTTTGGCTAAATCTTGTTTGAAAACCCCTCTGAGAATGACTGAATATAAAAACCTGAAGTTCAGAGCTGTATCAAAAAGATGCTACTGACAGCTTGCATCAGAACCCCGTCAGTAATTATGTTTGCGCTCCAAACAAAACCTTTTTTTGCATTATTTATTTATTTGCTTGCATAAGGTCATATGTACCAAGATTAAAATCTAATAAAGCAAAGTTCATTGGTTTTAATTAGTTTATTACTTGGGGGAGTTGATCAAAATATCTATTCACTTTCAAAGTTTCAAAGTTTCCCTTCTCATGAAGAAAGTTGCCGACAGATACTACAGAGATATTGCTCTTTAAGAACGACATCGTCTTTGTAATTGGACAAAAGTCCGCTCCCATTCAAGACAAACTAATTAGCCACAGCTCACAATGTTTCCTATCTGAATAAATGTTCTTAAAAGACACAAAGATCCAACAGGTTAAATCTAATTAACTATTGTCTATGTGACCAGACCAGAGGCAGTCCTACTCACCAGCACGCGCAGCGATGAGATGCGTTGTGCTTCCTGACTCCTTGGCTCCAAGCACGAGGCCCTTGCCGATCTTGGCCCCCAGAGCCTTAGCGTGGTAGCACTCACGAGTCCTCTCCATAGGGTAGTTGGTAGGATAAAGACCGCTGAACACGATGGTGGTGCCCTCCAGAGATCTGCTCTTCAGCTCAGGGACGATTTTCCGGATGTCAGGGGCCTCAGTGTTCTCCTTCCTCAGGTAGGCCTCATAGCGGGCGTAGTACTCGGCGTGGATCCTCTCCAGAACCTCCTCCAGGTAGATCAGGTGGTCGTCCTGGTCCACATCGGCCTCCTCTTCTTCCTCATCCTCTTCGTCCTCCATGCTCTGGTCCAGTGACTCCTCGCCCATGGTGACCCCAGACTGCTCGCTGTTCTGGGACTCCGTCTCTGCCTCCCTCCTGTCTGGCTCGGAGCAGCCGTTCCCCAGCTCTGGGTCCGGGAGAATGACCCCTGGAGGTTCTGCCATCTCGGAGCTGTTCTCTTCAGCTGCTCTGCTCCCGTTGTTCTCCACCATGAGGGCTGAATCCTCCGGAAGACCTCCCACCGCTCTGGGTATCCTGGAGCAGCTTGGCTTCCCCTCCGCGTCGCTGTCTGACGAGGGGGGCTTGTCCCTGGTAGAGTCGCTGTCGCTGTCACTGGAGAGCTCGAAATCCAGTTTGTTGGCTTCCGTTTCCGGATCGGAGGCTTGTGCCCGTTCCCCCGTTCCTAACGTCCTACTGCCGGCCTTCTCTTTAACATTCGTGCTGTCTCTTACCTGCGCCACGTCACTCCCTCCCCCGCCGTCTACCACGGCTCCCGTGCCCTGACCCGCCCCTTGCACGGCAGATTCCTCCGGCCGAGTCCGTTCGTTGGCAGCTGCTTCCTGAGTGGTTGAGGGTGTGGACGACTCCTCCCTGCCGCCATTGTTGCAGTCCTTCCCCCTTTTCCTGAGGCCATTGTTGTGCTCCTCTGCTCCTGACGTTGCTGCCGTCACTGTCGCCGTCTCCGAGCTCTCTGCTGCCTTGCTCCCACCTGCGGGAGGCGACGCACCATACACCTTCACAACAGAGAACAACTTACATCCCTTTACAATGCAACACCCAGTTGGCATGCTGCGGATCTAGACCTGTCTCCCGATCCATTGTTAACAGTGTGTCTCTGCTCAAACCCACGGTCAGATTCACAACGTGGAACGTGCTAATTAGGTCAAAAGTAGGAGCCCTATTAAACTCAAGCATCTCATCACTAGAATGTACCGTAGTAAAGGAAGAGACTTCCCCTTCTGTTATTGATCGTCTGTAAATAAGGCTCATCAAAAGCTCTGGCAGCCATCCATGTGGGGTGATGTCACCACAGACAGGAGGGCACTTCCCTAATTGACACGAGTGGGTGAGGAGAGGGTGAAGAGAGAGGGGCGAGAGGGGGCCGATTGACTGGCACACTGACCCCCTCACCACCCCCAAGAAACACACAGCTACAGGCTCTGTCTGGGAAGGCAACCCCCTAACAGCTCCCCCTAGTCTCCTCTGGTGCTCATCAACCGTCATCTCCTGAATGAGATGCTGTTCAGCGTCACCCACAGGACTCCGAAGTGTGTTCAGATCCATGATGGCCCTGAAGGGAGCACTTTATCTTGTTTCACACTCTTATCCTCATTGTTTCACTGTGATTCACAACCAACCATCTACATTTCATACGTATAAATCCAATCCAAGGTCTTAAAAAAGGGAACTTAGACGAGTAGATAAGTCACACTCTCTGTACCTTTTCTTGCCATCTGTGCCTCTCTTGACCCTGGGGGGGCGTTGATGTCCCCTGTGCCCTGGAAGTAGATGTACTTCTTTACCGTGATCAGGTTTGGGGCAAACTTCCACACGTCCTCGCGGTCGTCAATGATGCAGACCATGGAGTCACCGCATGGGAAAAGGTTCCTGGAGCGAGAGAGGAAGACAGAGAGAGAGATAGAGAGAAAGAGGAAGAGAGAGAGAGAGAGAGAGAGAGAGAGAGAGAGAGAGAGAGAGAGAGAGAGAGAGAGAGAGAGAGAGAGAAAAGAGAGGGAGGAAGAGAGAGACAGAGAAAGAGAGAGAGAGAGGATACGCATGGTAGACAGCACACATGGACATGTTTTGGTGTGTCTAGGACCCTTTGGGGAGCAAGAGCACAGCAGCATCTATTCAGTCCCTGCTACAGAACCTCACAAACAGACACACACACACATAGACACACACTTCTTCTCTCTTCAGCCTGAATGGGCTTCCTGTCCCTGCTGGGGCCCACTCACTATTTGAACATTTTGGCTACGGATCAACTTTATCTCCTCTCACTGATTCCTTGATTTAATTAGAGGATGTATTGGCTTGGCATCATTTCACAGGATGCATTTATTATTGGAAGGCTTGTGGCATCTTTAGTCCCTCATTCACAGCACAGTCGGACCAAGTTTTGGCCGGAACATTTCCATTGCGTAACAACAGCGAAGACAACAAAGTAAATGTGAAGGGTTTGACTGGTGCCAAGTTGTAATCAACACAGGTTTCAGGGGTGGCAATAATTAGAAGTTGAGGATTAAGCTCCAAGATTATCAATTTAATTATTTCAGCGGTTGCCAAAGCCACCTCCAGTGAAACACACCAACTGGTATTCTGAAAGAAATACTGTTGTGAAACTCTCTCCGTGGTCCCAACCGTTCACAAGATAGGCCACGATTCAACAATCTGACTTCAAATTCAACTTTAATGAATGTCCAGAGATTGCCTGAGGTATAAATGGCCTCTGGTGGACCCTTGAGTAGATTGCTAGCCACAGCCCTGCTACCGACACTGGCAGAAATCAGTTCTCACCTAAGGTTTCCCGTCTTGGAGAAGGGGTCAATACACTCGTCTCTCGAGAGAATGCGGTGAGAAAATAGTTTCTTTTCCGGGTCCAAAAAACCTGGAAGAAGGAGAAACAAACAAAACAGATAATTTGAGAACAAAAAAACACAGCAGAACCAGACTGGAGAGGAGAGGTTTATTGAGCTGTACATCCACTGCTTTTGAAGCATGGTGGTAGATAATGCATTTGAGGCAATGGAGGCACCTTTGGCCCTCCTAGAACACCTTCGCTCCCCGTCTGTGCTCAAGTAAAAGAGCTGGTCACAAATCTAGACACTTTCATGTCCGTTTGCAGCTATTTCGCATGTTTTAAGCCCCGTGTGTGATGGATTCGGGGGCTCAATGGACATTCAGAGAGTTCTCATTAAAACATCCAGCGTTATCAGTGTTTCTGGCTTCAGAGCCTGATGTCTGGAGAAGCAACAAAGGCTTCCTCTGATGGAGAACATAGTGGCCTTCTGTTAAGCCAGACAGGACCCAGTCTGAAAAGTCCACTGAACAATCCCTTCCCTACCTGGCAGGAGCACAATACAGCTGCATAGAGCAGAGGGGGGAAAAAAGCTCTGTGATTTACAGAGCGAGGCGATCCACTCTGGGGCTGGTCAAATGATGAACGATTGAGTAACAGCGAATGCCAAACTGCCATCCAGGCAGTGTGACCTGTTCATGTGACCTGCTCAAGGCTTTTGACCTGCTATTAAGCTTTGCATTTTGGTAGCACGCACTGGAGCGAATGCAAAGAGCTGGAAGAGTTGGGGAAATAAAGGTATATGCTGCCCTCTAATGGTTACGCAAGCAAGACTTTGGCTGGCGATATGAATTTGGTGAGGGCGTGTGCCATGTGCGTGCAGTGCTCAAACATCAATACCAACAATTTCTTCTTCAGTCACTGAGATGACAGGTTAAGCAACCAACCATAGTACAAGATTCAGGAACTAAAAGTCATTGACAAATGTAAAGGCACCGAACAAAGTACCTGCAATGGTATGTGCGTACAGGCGGCTCCCAAAAGTGAAGACATGCAATTCGTAGAGCTTGGCTATTTTCTCCAGGAAGTCCTTGCAGTGTGGTCGCAGTCGGGTGTGTAACATGGGTTCTCCTCGCCCCAGCTGGAAGTGGAAGATCCCCTGTGGGACGCGTCACGTTCCAAGGACACATTAGACAGCAGAACCAGAAAGGCATTGTCACCCCCCCAAAAAAGCTATAATAACCATAATCATCAAGTTTAGAAGATAATGAATTGGGTTGCGGTCGGTGTTATGGTAATGGTAGTTGCCATCTATGAGAGCTGTACCTTGTTGGACATTCGCTGGCAGTGCTGTTCGGTGGTGTGGATCAACGTCTGGTCCAGATCCACCATCAGAACCAGCTTCTTGTTCCTGTGCAGTCGCTGCTGATCCTCTCTGCCCAGCTGCTCTGCTTGCTGTGTGGGGGGACGGAGGAGGATGGGTGCATGTAAGTACTCTATGACTGTCAAAAACCCTCCAAAAAGATGATGCTCTAACACTGTGAGTTCCACTGAGAAATCCCACTGCCCTGCTGGCTCTGTTTTCAAGGGCCCCATCACCGGCCTCACCTCCGAACTGACCATCAACTCGGGCACACTGTGCACCATAGAGACGGTTGCCGTGGATATATGGGCTTGCTGCTTCCCATTCTTGTTCTGTAGCCTGAGAAAGAAAAGAGTGGGAGTAAATATCTTCTGCAATATGCGCTCTTTAGACCTTGAGCATGTTGTGTGAAATCCACCAGGGTATTCCTGGCTAACAGGATGTTATGTCTGTGTGTGACCTCTTACTGTGTCAGATCCTGTCCACATTCAGCGCACAGCCCCTTCATCACTATAGGATGGCTGCATTCTTCTATTCTGATGATGACACCACTTGGAGAGAAAAAAAACACCCAGAAGGTTATTATAAACTCTTTGTCAATAGAATGCTCTTATGTCTCTTCCCTTCGCCACTTGTTTAGTTTCACATCATGTATGTACGCATTTACTGTCACTGAACTTTTATTTGTTATGTTATATATCGGAATATACAAACTTGTTAGTATATCCAAATTCAAAGAAATAACAGTTCAACGCATTGGTTTATGTTTTAGAAATGTCAAAATAGATTGCCCGTAAAATATCCGACTGATTTTCATACGGATAAAACCACGCGTATGGCAGCAGGTTCCAACGGTCAATCCTGATGTTCTGTCGATCAGTGGCCTTGAACAGCACATGAGCAACTAGCTAGCATAACAAGCTAACGTTAGCGAAACCTATTGCTAAACACAACCGAGGCAGAACACTAAAGTCACAAATGCCAAAAGCAGCATTCATACTAACACTTAAAAAGCTCGTTAAACTTAACTATAAATACGTAGTTAGTTATGTTAACCAGCTTGTCTCTTACTCACCCTGGTGATATGACTTGTCCAAGTTGACAGCAAAGCTCCTTGACAACCCCAGCACGGTCTGCCTTGAGCTTCTTCTCTGGGAGTCTCTTCTGCTGCTGCTCTCCAGACTCCTTCTCCAGTGGAATAGGAGCACATAGTGCAAGAACAGAGTCAACATTGACGAGTGACCCGGGCTTGACTTTCCACTCCAGCAGCCGCAGAGGAGGAGCACCGACAGGGCAGCAGATCTCTGCCACCATCATGGGGCCCGAATCTGCAGGGTCCTCCATCTATTTCCTCTTCAAATTACTCTTTCTAACTTTACTCAACGAGTCTCAATTCAGATATATATTATATATCCAGGTCACCTGAAATTGCGTCTTTCATAAATAATTTCAACTGATAACGCTATGTTGTAAATAAAAACATATTATTACAGAAGAACGGTTGCAGTTACAGAGCGAGCTTCAGTTTCTTTCGCTCTTCCCGCCCGTAAACAGGAAAGACAGACCTCCAGTATCCGGTACTGATCTTTATTTAAAATAACTTTTTATTTAAAAGAACGACGGTTCTTCGTAAACCATTAAAAAATCTGCTATATATTAGTGCGTGTTAAACTCCCTGCTTTTGTTTGGATCAAGGTTTTCTTTCCATAAGAATCTTTGGGGACATCCCTGTGGGTATTGTCATGATGTAACATGATGTAATATAGAAATAACACTTCAAACTCAGTAATTGCTTTCAGTATTATATTTCGTATGGGTTATAATAGCTGGTAAAAAAACGACACTGTACCAATTCAAACTCACAATATTTCTAAATGCTGAAATTACAATGGCCTCAGAATTCATGTAATCTGTGGTGCTGAGCAACGCATAAGCAGTGGATTTATCAATGCTGCAAATGCCACAAAATAAACAAATACATTTAGCAGACGCTTTTATCCAAAGCGACTTACAGTAAGTGCAGGGACATTTTCCCTGAGGCAAGTAGGGTGAAGTGCCTTGCCCAAAGACACAAAGTCATAATAGCCACAGCCGGTGCTCGATCTCACAACCTTCCGATCATACAGCCAACGCCTTAACCGTTGAGCTATCTGAAGCCCGCAAAGAAGCTAATACATTTAAGACCCAATCAAAAATCATTTCACACATTTCACAGTTTTCAGGTATGTGACTTAATTGATACCACCTGTCAAGACTTTCACACCAGGGTTTTCTAAGCATGCACACTGCTGTTAATAATCATAAAGTAAAATACAGATCCACAACAGCTTTAAAGTAGAAACAGCGATACTTTTACGTCTTGTCTCTTTAATACTGGATGTGATGATGTATGTTATTGTTTGTCCAAACTCTAACCCATAGTCTTCACCACAAGGCCTAGAAGCCGACATTTGTTTTTTCATGATTAATTCTTTTCCTAAATATTATAAGGTTAGTACTAATGCTTTAGTCTGTCGTTTTGGCATTTGTTTAAAGAGTTAGTAGTAACTAGTGTTATTTTCCTCAATCATATTCTTATGTAAAGGTTAACACAATAGTCTACTTTGATACTCCAGCAGTCATTAGTCCACTGGTCTATAGAGGTCATGACCGTTTTTACCATAGACATACAGTATATAATGTCTATTGTCTATGGTTTTTACGGCTTATATTGTCATGCCTTACATTGTTAAAATTACTTAAAAACATTGGTCGTGTCATTAATACATTACATATTGCAAATTAAATTATAAACTTTAAATAATTGGAAAAACGTTGCATTTATTTGAGAAATATGCCCTGACCTCTTCCTGACGTCAGTCATTTACTTCCGGGTTACAAAACCAGGCGGAGTCTAATGAATCTAAAACCTTAACCTTGCTGTACCCTATGAAATAAGATAACAGCTTATAACGCTACCAACACTAGTACGACTACAATACTTAACACTCTTCATCCATCTCACCCTCCCTGCGGAGATCGGGGATCAAACATGGCAAGGGAGACATTAAATACGGTAAAGTATAGTAGCCTACTTCTTATTCATCTGCCTTCCAGCCTACACATGATCATAATTACTGACTCTCCAGCCTTGCTTTAAAATCTAAAACCTAAATTAGATAGACTAGCAGCAGTCTGGATTACATGAAGTTAGATTCTCAGGACAATGCCTTAATAGTGTATGCCTTAATAGTGTTAATGCCTTAATAGGGTATTTATGGACCTGTGTGACATTGCCCAGTTATATTGTCTCTCAATCAACCATACCACATGACAAAGAAATTGAGAATACTACCCTTATTTAGTATAACACATTAAGGGTACTCAGCATTCTTGTTTGTCTACACAGAGGACAAACTCCCAAGGGGAACTTGGGAACACATTATTATTATTATTATCAGAAGTAGTAGTACATTATATATATATATATTATTATTACTACTAGTTGGAATTACACACTGTAACATTATAAATGTCATAGAGCCTGCAACTTTAAGCCAATCATTCAAACATAAATCTGATTCTGTAATGGTTATGTGGATAGAGATTGAATAAGATAGATAGATAGATAGATAGATAGATGAACCTTTATTTCTCATCCAGGGGATGGAAATTGCAGTTCACAACAGCAGCAGGGTAAAGTACAGCACACAGAGTTGCAGGGTAATACAATGACGTCTATGGTCAGGGCCCTGACACAGAGGGGCCTTATCTGTAAATCAACTGGTTTGTAGTAACAGTGAGTCCTCCCATGGAGACAGTCAATGAAAACAGCACAATGTCCCAGCCTGTGACTACTGACCTTGATGTGAGAGAGAGAAACACCCTCACAGCTTAGCTAAGCAGCAACACTTTTATTAACACACACACACACACGCACATCTGCCACACTTCTATGTGTTATTATTGTTTTTTTGTGTCTTCTCCACAGTTGAAGTTATGCCAGCGTCACATGGCCCTGCTTCGGAGAAGTCCCCATCCAGTCACACAGCTACTCAGCAGGTTCCTGAGTCTTCACAGGTACTGCCACACAGACTACACAGTCTGTCCATGTTTGAGTGTGTGATGATGATGATTAGGTTGCCTAAAGGTGAAATCTTGTCCATTCAGGCCAGAGAAAAGTCGAGGGCTGTTGAAGAAAATGTTTCTTGGTGTAGCCATTGGAGTTCCAGTAGTGGTGGGACTTCAGTATTCTGTATCAGAGCCTCGGGAAAAAAGGAAACAGAAGATTTTGATCGAGGGTGTCGGTCGGTTCTGCAGGTCTGTATTGTCATCTTTTCACACATCCATATGGGCTAAATGTATAGTATTGTGTTGTACAGTCAACTCATCGCATGGATTTCTGTTTTTACAGGTCTATTTATGTTGGCCTCTCCATCTCGTTAGATTATTGGTGGACCTCCACTGTGACACTACGAGGTGTGGATGAGGTAAATTGGAAAATCAAAGAAGCACATGAATATAACATGGAAGTTAGTTCTCATCATGCTGTATTGCTAGACTACAGAGTAAAGAGTTCAAAGATGCAATAAGATTAAAGGTCAAATAGGTAGGATTTTTTCCCCCAAAATTCTTGTCCCTTATAAACATATTCTGTGAGCTAATGAAGCCCTCTGGGAGGTGTTTAGCAACACGACAGCTTTTGAAACATGCTGTTACTTCCCTTCCAATTCCCTTCAACAAGGCGTACTTTCCTCTTTGACTTAACTTGTGAAACCATTGCCAATCAAACTTGAGCTGGAAGGAAAACGCTGAAGAAGTTCCAGCGCCCAGTGTCTCATGTTTGAGTCGTTAGTCGATTATTTATTTATTTTTTTACTATTTTGACCTAACCTATTGCAGTTTTAAAACTGAGGATGTCTTATGATTGTCACTCCCCTGCCAGAGCAGCTCCTTCTATGAGACTGAGATGTCGGAGTGCCACCAGAGGGCAGCACAGAACATGGTGGAGGGAGCGGTGAGAAACGGAGGGATCTACATCAAACTGGGTCAGGGTCTGTGTTCCTTCAACCACCTGCTACCGCCTGAATACGTCCGCACTCTCCAGGTCCTGGAAGACAAGGCCTTGAACAGGAGGTACAAAGAGGTGAGACCTGTGAGAATTAAGGAACTCATAACATGGCTTCATATCTTTCCTGCATACGTTTTCTCAAATGTTTGTGAATATTGTGTCTTTTTTGTGTCTTTTTCCCTGCTAGGTAGATGCATTGTTTCAGGAAGACTTTGACAAATCCCCGGAACAACTGTTCAAGAAGTTTGACTATGAACCTATAGCAGCAGCAAGCTTGGCTCAAGTTCACAAAGCAGAGCTGCATGATGGCACCACTGTGGCAGTTAAGGTGGGCGAAGGTTGACCAACAGCCAAGACAGTTGGCAGTAAAAGATTCACTGAGTTATGTCTCGTTCGAACGGTTGTCACGATTTTGCCATGTATTGTTCGCACAACAGTGTATCAAATCAACATTTATTTGCGTAGCGAATCAGTGTCACAAAGGGCTTCACATATGCCCATAGAACTGCCCCTCAACCAACCAAAACTACCAGAAAAAAAGTGTACTGTCATATCTTCAGGTGCAGTACATTGACCTGAGGGATCGATTTGATGGAGACATCAAGACTCTGGAGATCCTTCTGGATGTTGTGAAGTTCATGCACCCAACCTTTGGATTTCGATGGGTCCTTAAGGTCAGGGTCACTTGATGCCATCCAACTTGCAAATCTCACATTCAGTTGTCAGATTTTCATGTCATGATTTGAAATGCGTTGTGGCCGTATGTTTGACTTAGGTTTTGTTTTTGTATTTGAATGAATTTAGGACTTGAAAGGCACCTTGGCACAAGAGCTGGACTTTGAAAATGAGGCCAGCAACTCTGAGAGGTGTGCAGAGGAATTAAAACATTTTAAATTTGTTGTCGTGCCCAAAGTTTACTGGGAGCAAACCAGCAAGGTAAGACTGGAACACTGTAGACTGACTTTACAGTCTATCACACCAAAACACTATCTGGAGCACTATCTAAGTCCCAGGTAATGATTAGCTATCACCGCTTAACAGAGAGTGCTGACTGCAGAGTTCTGCGAAGGCTGCAAAGTCAACAATGTAGAAGAGATCCAGAGACAAGGACTGAGCTTAAAGGATGTAAGTGTCAGTTTTCAAACCACAGGTGTTACTTTGTCATGAGCCCACATGATCAGACTCTGATAAACAGCAGGTTTCACCTTTCTGTTTTTTTCTAGACTGCTGACAAATTGATCCGTATATTTGCAGAGCAGATATTCTACACAGGGTTCATCCATGCTGACCCCCACCCTGGCAATGGTAGGTGCATGTTACAGCCCTGTGGGTCAGAGGGCAGGACTGGAGAGACGTCTGCCATTTGTCAATATTCAGCTGACCTTCCTTTCACTTTTGTTTGGCTTATCAATTACTGTTTTCGGTAAAATAACGAAAATATTTATTTTGCTATGTTTATACTTGATATTTTATTTTAGCAGTGGTGTTGCCTAATTACCATAAAACCTATAAAACGTTATGGTATTGTGTGATACCTGTATTGTGCCACAGTGCTGGTGAGGAAAGGACCAGACAGGAAGGCAGAGCTGGTACTGCTAGATCACGGCCTGTATGAGTACCTCAGCGAAAGGTAGAGTCAGACTTCCAAATAACAGCAGTTCCTCTGGTTACACGTTACAGCCTTAAAAATCTGCATCAGGCAACTCTTAACACTCGTCTTCTGAACTTTTAGTGACAGGGAAGCGCTCTGCAAACTGTGGAGAGCCATAGTGCTGCGAGATGAAGCCGCCATGAAGACGTACTCCCATGACCTCGGAGTCAAAGGTCAGGACAGATTGTGAACGTTTTGTTTTAACGAAGCATGTCTTTTCATCCAGCGCTTCACACGTCCCATCTTTTTGTCCTGCAGATTACTTCATCTTCTCTGAGATGCTGCTGCAACGACCAATCAACATGAAGGACTTTGGCTTGTCCAACATCTTGAGTCGAGAGGAGACATCCTACATGCGGGACATGGCGGTCAACCGCTTTGATCAAATCATGCAGGTGCTCAAGTCCATGCCCCGCCCCATGCTGCTGGTGTTCCGGAACATCAACACGGTTCGGAGCATCAACATCAGTCTGGGGGCCCCTGTGGACCGCTACTGCGTGATGGCCAAGAGGTTAGTGATGCCTTATTCATCCACCTCATGAGTGGTTCTACATTCAAACTGTTCTGCATCTTCATCATGAAGCCTTAAGATCCTGTTTTGGATCCTTGAGAAGTGACAGGGAGTTTTCCCCTCCACGTTCTAAGGCACTCACTGATGTCGTTGTGTTGTCAGTGCCGTGCGAGGCTGGGGGAGACTGCAAGCAGAGCGGCCGGGGATTCTGCCTCGATTCTGGGTGTTCAGCTGGTGTTGCAGTGTCTGGGAGAGCTTCAAGTTTGAATGTGCCTTGAGGTAAGGAGATATGAATGGGCCGTCCTCGACCTGGGTCAGTGCCGTCCTTTCAATCATAGGCAGTTCAAGGTGGATGACCGTGATGGTTTGTCTTCCCCAGGTCAGAGATGGCCATGATGAGCATGACACGGTCACTGCTATCTGTGCTCTCCTATCTTGGTCTGGTGAAGCTGGAGGAGGAAGTGTACCAGTACCTCAGGTAGAACCAACTACCTCGACCAAACCAAAACAGACAGCAGTCGTTTTAGCCATGTTTAACTTGCTTAATAGGGTGCATCAGTCAGTGGAATGGCTACGCAGAAGTGACCTGGGAGTTGCCAGTTTGACTGATGTAGGTTTACAAGTGGTGCTGCAGTATCTTGAACCTGCTTTTATAATTCAGGTAATGATGATGATTATCAGTTGTGGACAAGTATGTTAAAATGAGAGTTTATAAGCACCAGCCCCCCTATTTTACAAGATTGAACAGGATGTCATTGAGCACTTTTGATTCAGCAGGAATATGCATGGTTTATTTTAAATCAACAAGTTAAAGTAGCTTTATCACTATTTGTTTTAATGTTCTATATTTTATCAGAGTACACTACAGTACGGTGTGAGATAATCTTATACATCGTTAATCATGTCATGTTTGTGACATTCCTCATTTCCTGGTAATGTGAGTTTTTAAAGAATTTATTAGCATTTTAAATGCTATTTTATATTGCAGGTCCACATTTTTGTTTGAATTAAGATTGACTATAGTTAATACAGTCTAAATGAACATAGACAAATGTAATGTATGAGTAATGTCCTGAATGAGTGAATAAATGGTTTTACCTTGCCTACTTGTTTTGTGTGTACTCTTTAACAGGATTTTCAGCAGACCCAGTCATGATCTTGGGGTGAAAGGGTCAGGTATTCCTGCTTAGCCCTGCAGACAGGGATGCACATCTCCATCCAGAGTAGCGTTCAGTCAGCCTTCCCTTTGTTAATCTTAGGTCAGCGTGGAAAACTAAAACACCCAGGGGTTAAATGCTTCAAGTATCACAGAACACCAGATGAATGGAGAAATCATAGATAGATGCAAAAAACATGAGACATTTTAAATGATTTAATAATCATTTTTGTTTAGAAAATATTCTATGAAACATGATGAATTTCATATCTTGTCAAACACATAGCAAAACAACTAAGATTTCTTCTTTTTTTTGTATACAACATCGTGTCACCAAATGTTTCGTTTGAGTCTAACTGTATAAAAGAGATGAGTGAGCCACCCACTGGGGAGCAACGTAAGCAGAGAGAGGGTGCTGTGAGAGGAACCTGCTCTCAGAAGTGAGCGGTTACCCTGTCCACATCCAGAAGATCATCCAAGATCTACAGAAAGAGGAAAACATATCACTGCATTTGACTGTAATACACTTATTCTGTTTGTCTGCTTGTGTCCGGAGGTGCTGTGCTCACTATGTCAGATGTGGTACCGATCTTCTTGGCCAGCTCACTGCGCTCCATGGTGCTCAGGTACAGGTACTTGTTGAGCAGCTCTCCATCCAGAATGTTCCGCACCGCGTTCTGCAGAGTGCGTCTGTCCGTGTGCGTCATCCTAGGAAAAAAATTTGACGCACAGACAGACAAGTAACACCCAGAAGTGTTAACGTGAAAAGGTTCAAGAATTTCCCATAAACCTTTGCCAGCTTGGCACAATAAACGGAAATACAGGAAACTGATAAGTCAGTTCAGTGGAATGTTGAAACAGTCGCAGCAGTAAGGCAGGAAGTCCCAAACCTGAAGGACTTGGGGTTCAAGCCAGCATGGTGAGGAAACATGGTGTTGAGAGCGTTCTGCAACATGAGCAGTCGACGGTAAGTCTTCTCCTGCATGGGGAGAAGCAACCCGATACCTCCATCCAAAGTAGCTTTCAGGAAGAGAGGAAGAAGAGGGAACAACATCAGTTCTCATTCATCCAATCTGCGTTTTTATCATCCGAGAGCTGCTGTTTAACCTGAAGCTGAGATGGTCTGAAAAAGGGAGTGTCAATGTATAGTAGACTGTGACCTTTGACCCCTTACCAAACCAGGTGATGTGTTTGTTATCCCAGGTCAGGGACTTCTTGTCCAGCGCCCCTCTGCAGGGCATCCTCCAGAAGGCGTTAACGTGGGCTCCAACGTTGAAGTCGGCCCGCCTCAGTAACCTCATGCCCCCAAAACTCTCCTTGGCTGTGGGACACAGTTCAGCCTTTATAGCACGCTGGCTCAAGACATGGGCTTGGTTGTGTTTGAGTTTCTGTAAATGTGCGCTGGAACTAAAAAGGTTTGTTGGGGGCACTGACCTTCAGGTAAGTACATGTAGACGGAGAGGTTCTTGTCTCGGTCAGACACTGAAACAGAGAGAGGAGGGGGGGGGGGAGATGTTATGGAGAGGTTGATACTTTAAGAAAACCGTTTCCAAAAGAGAGGAAGTTGATTGTGATGCTTCCTTCAGAAGCGTAACTTTACCCAGGAATCCAAGCTGATTGTTATCCACCATGAACTCAACGCTGTACACCTCCAAAGGTTTGGCATCCTGCACCCCAAAACAAACAGCAGGTGGTCCATAAGACAGAGGTAGTGTTTGCACTTGGCAGGAGATTCCAAATGACTGTGGATCCATGTAGCAACTACTTAAAAAACACATTTCGCTGTACGACTGTGTGTGATTCAGTGTTTGAACTGCGGAGCAGGGGCAGGAAGGCCGTACCCTGCTGACGAGGGACAGGGTCTTGCTCTCTGGCTGGTAGCGCAGCAGGGAGATGCTCTTCATCAGGTCTGCAGCCAGGATGAAGTTCTTGATGCTGTACATGCTGTGGATGTGAAGCTGCGTGTCGATGAAGGCCATGCCTGTCAGGTCATTGTCCTTCAGGCTCCACAGAAAGATCTAGAAAACGCCGGGCAAACAGACAGACACACGGTCAGATGTTAACGTGAGGAAGCGAGAGGAGAAATGGCGGAAGCATCTTGAATGACAGCGGAGAATGCGTGAAAACATTCCAGCGCAGCACGCAGGGAGACGTTACCTTTTGTCCGATGGCCGACACCAGGAAGCCGCTGCAGTGACACAGGGCTGTGACAGGCCCCTTCTGCTCCTTCTCATACAACACCTTGAACTTGTTCTTGGTGAGAGGCTGTCCTGGCTCTGGTACTACCTCGATCACATCCAGGATCAGGATCTGGAAAGAAGGCGTTTGCCTGGGTCAGATCTGGTGGACGTGTGCCTGTGTTGTGACAGGACAGTGCGTGTTGGGAACTCACTCTGCCTCTACAGGTGACCTCCTCCCCCTGCATCAGACATGTTCCTGCCGCCACGTAGCCCTTCAGCCCCGACACGGTCTCCTGGCTCTTCAACGCCACGGTCTTCATACATGTTACGTGTTCCCACTCCTCCAGGTCGATCCTAGCACACGCAACCACAATCACAGAGCGAGTTCTTCAGAACAGGTCGAATGGAAGAATCTATCTAATGTGAGCCTAATGTGAGTGCTGTGTGAGTCGGCGCTCACCGTGTGTTTGGGATGGTCTCCCAACTGACAGGGGAGATGAGCTGGATGGAGAACTTATCCTGCTGGGGGTTGATGTAACGCTCATCTGAGGAGAGAGGGAACCATCAGTCACGCTCTTTAACATGGACTACTACCCTAGCAAGAGCACATGAATAAGATATCAATGTATTTGTTTCATTTATTTGATAGGCACAGTGAGGAAAGTGCCAGGAAAGGAGGCAGAGAGACTGGGGAAGACATGGCCAGAATGGCACCCCTGCGGTGAGGCCTCAGCACAGGTGGGTATACAGCTAACCTGTGATCTTTCAAGGCAGACACTTCACAGAGTCAAGATGGGAGGACCATGTCATGGCAGAAACCCCCCCCCCCCCCCCCCCCCCCCCCCCCCTGGAGTTCGTGGGCGAGGCTCACCTCTTTCAATCATCTCAAACTCCTTCTCCTCTCCGGTCATCCTGGGAATGCGTGTGCAGAGTTCCTTAACGCTGGTGCACACAGCGTAGACCTGAGAGGCATCGCAAAGCAGCAAGCACAACTTCAACATCAAACACTCGCTGTCCTCTCCCAAAACTCTCGTTATTGATTTCTTCTCTATTCCTTCCCCGACTAACACTTTCATCTCTGCCTTTGAATAAAGCTCGGTCAGTGAACATTTGATTTGCCCTTAATCTGGGTGGATGAGAAGGATTCCCAACACAGCAGCTTAGACATGACAGCCTTGTTCCTGTCTCGACGGCAGCCATATTGTTTCTGTCTACATTTAAAGCAGGAAGACTCTTCGATGTGTGTGCGGTGGAAGACTCTTACCTTGGACTCCACATGGTAGGAGACGTAATGAGCCGTGCACCTCAGAGGGATCTTTCTGACCGGCCAAGGAGCATCGTACGACAGGTAGGTGGGCAGAACACTGATCCTCAGCTCCCCCTGATATAACACACACACACACACACACACACGTGTCTTTAACACCTTCTGGAAGGGGCAGGTGTGTTAAGTTTCTTTAGAGTGTCGCCTGGTTTGAGTTTCACCTGTTTGTTGAAGTAGAGGAAGCCTTTGGGACAGTTGATGTTGTGGAAGGGGGAAAACGACTCGATGGAGCCGTCGATGGTCATCGGGTGCAGCCTCATGGCTCCCCTGGAGGTCACCAGCATCCAGTGAGGAGAGGGTCCGCAAATAAACACCTGGAAGCCGACACAACAGACATAAGACGGCGTGACTTCAGTGATTGGCGAGGTGCTTTTAGGGTGGTGGGGGACGGGTGGTTTAAACGGGCTGGTTCTTTACCCCTGAGTACCCAGAGACGTCCTCAAAGTATCTGAAGCGGGCGACCCGGCCTTTCACCACCGAGCCTTCTTCACCTAGACCCCCCTCTGGCTTTTTGTCTTTCTTCAGCTTTGACTTCTTCTCCCGATAGTTGATGTTGTGCGGCATCTGGGCAGAGAGGGGGGACAGCGCTGTTCTTAGGAACGTTCTGGAAGGTAACATGGTCAAGTTGAATTGTTTTTCTTCTGTGATTTCAGTTTACCTTCTTGAAGCGCACTTTCAGGTTGCTTTGAGCCTGTTGATCGTACGGGAAAGCCTCGTAGATCAGAAGCTCCTGCTCAACATGGACCTGGACAAAGATAGGGAAAATGGCGTTCATATTCTGATCTTCCTGTTTCAGCTCCATCACCACTGCTGAATACCTTCAACAACACAATTTGGTGGAACTCACCAACAGATATGGCCGGCAGCGATTGTTGCCGAGCGATACCAGGGCCACCTCTTTGACCAATGGGATCTCTCCCTGTCGTGTCACTTCTTCTTTTTTACCCTCCCCCTGAGTTGCCGATTGGCCAGCTGAGCTGTCAACCAAAACTCGCTGGCCAACGGGGAAGTTCTTCACCAGGAAGACCAGCCGCCAATCCGGGAGCTGGTAGATCTAGAATACATCACAGGACACATCCGTGACATTAACGTCTGTTTGTACTGTCAACCTCGCCGGCACAAGAACATTGACCCCCTTCAAGTCTCACCTCCATGACGCCGTTCTCCCTGACCATCATGCACCAGTGAGTTGGCTCTGCTTTCCCCGAGCCCCCCTCCATGCCAGGGAAGCCTCCAGCCCAGGAGCCTCGGTTGGCATCATCCCTGGATGAGTTGGCGTCAGGGTTGGAGTCTCCATACAGCATCTCCTCTTCATCATCCAGCATGTTCCTACACATGAAGAAATGGGGGGGGGGGGGGGGGGGGACAAAAGCTTCTATTAATTGTGTGGAACTTGGCAACAGTCACAACCACGAGGGATGAGAACACCTTCGTTCGTCCTACCCCAGGTCCTGGATGATGGTCTCAGTCTCGGTCTCTGATTGGTTCCTGGCTACAGCTTCCTCCTTTGTGGAGCAGGTCACCTTGTTCTCCGTGGTGAACATGCCGCTCACGTCCCGGTACGCGCACAATGTGATGACGCGGGATTGCTGTGGGGATGACACCAAGAGGTCAGTCTCTGATTGGCTCATACCACATACGAAAAGTTGACCAATCAACTTAGAGCTATAGTTCAGCAAGTTCAACTAGCTTCAACATCTGCAGTTGATCCGGTGACCCGAATCGCTCACCGTTGGAATCTGTGGTTTCTGAAGAGCTAGTCGGTGAGTCTTGCCCATGTAGGAGTCACTCTTCAGCACAAACATGGTGACGATTCCCTCCGCCGTCATGATGACCACGTACGGGTCCGCCACAGAGCACTGCACTATGGGAGAGCCCAGGTCCACGGGGATGAAGTGGAGCTGGGTCACTGGGAGAGGAGCCGGCGTGAGGGTTTGTTACAGAGGGACAATGTTCAGGATATCAGGGCTGATTTTGGTCTAGGATGGACACGTTCATTACCTCCTTCCAGCAGTCGAATGCCCATCGGGGAGACCTGGATGATGTATTTGTTGTCGCCGATGTTGCCTGCGAACACGGTGGGTCCCTGCGTGGCGAAGCCGCTGGTGTCCAGCTCCATGATCTCCTGGCCGGTTTGAAGGATCTGCCGGATCACAACAATGTCAACAACAACAACAGAGGCAGATCCGATCGTGGGGCGTCTCTCGCTCCAGAGAGTCTGCAGTGTTAAGTGGCAGCAGGCTGTGGGGGGGGGGGGTGTACCATGGTGGAGTCTTCTCTGCTCAGGATCAGGAAGCCGTGCTTCTTTTTGTCCTCCTCTCCCACCGGCTCTTCCTTCTCCTTCTCCTGCTCCTCCTCCTCTTCTTTCACCTCCTTCCCATCTTCAGTGGCTTCATCCTCACCATCTCCTTTGGCTTCTTTGGGTGGCTGATAGGGACGAGGACACAGGAAAGAGGCAGGGAGGAGACGAAGAATTGTCAACGACAACAAGAAATTCAGAAAAACAGACAATATTGTAAACAAAATTTAAGGAGGATTAAATGAAAAGAAAAAGAGTAAAAGGTTAGGTTGGGATGCGTCCACGGCAACCTTGCAAGTGTTATTGTTCATTACTGGAGGGGAGAGGGGGGGGTGAGGATGCTGTACTCCACCTTATCCTCCTTCACTTCAGGGGAGATGACAGTCCACATGTCATGGCACCCTGGCAGCTCAAAGGTGGTCACCACCTGGGGCCTGATGCTCCTCTGGTTTGGGGGGGGGGGGGGGGGGGGGTTCAAAAAATCAAAGGCAGTCAGAGCAAGTCTTTAAAGACATAATTTGGCACAGAACCCCAAGAACATTACCACTGTTTTAATTTGTAAAAACGTAAATGATGATGATGATGATGATGGAGGCATACTAGAGGCTGTAAGTCTCTGGGAGTGTGTCTGGGGTGTTTTTAGGCTACTCCATTGATCTCTGAGGCAGCCCTGGTAAACCCAGACGTCAGTTTACTGTAGAACTGTCTCTGAACCTGTGGCAGACGAGCCTCACCACCACAGGGTTGTAGGACAGTGCAGAGATGGACTGATGGCTGTGTGATTCTCACACTCTTTCCCATGCATTTTTTTTACCTGCAGGACAGACAGTGCGCCGTTCTTCCCGAACCCAGAACACACCACCACCTCTAGGTCAGGCTCAGGGTTGCTCTGGAACTGTGGGCACAACACAACCAATGTTTCCATAGCAGAATACAATGGAAAACCTAGATCCTTATCAGCCCTTTTCCCAATAAATAAAACCACAGGAGGTTCTGAAAGATATGGGTGACCTTGAATAAGGGAGGAAAGTAGTTATCGTACCTCTTCAGACAGGAAGGCAGGCTCTCCCATGGAGGCATTGGAACAAGGGCCGATGTTTAGGATGCTATCGCAAACCTGGAGACGTACCAAACAAGAGCATGTGATTATCGTCTGGTAGACGGTAGATAGAGATGAGAGATGTGCAGCAGAGCTGGGGTCCTGACCTCAAAAGAATAGGTGGCCAGCTGAGTGCCTGACTGGGCCTCACTGCCGTACACCTCAATCTCATCCACCTCATCGGGACCCTTTCCAGCTGGAAAAGAGAAAGGCATTCGTTTGTTGAAGTTTTTATTTATTCACAGTTCTGCGTATGATAATTTAAACTATGTATAAAAAGTTTAACAGATTATAAAGATTGTTAACGTACCTGTCCAGTTTGTTGAAGAATCCATTCTTTTCTTTTTAATGGGTGGTTCCTCCTGGATTGATTACAGTATAATAGTCAATGTGCCAATGAATAGCTGTGTGGCATGAACATCCAAAACAAGTGTCCCCTTTCGTTCAAGCACTTATCAGATCCAAGTTTAACCATGTGGTGAAATAAGCAAATGTAAACGAAACTCACCTGCTTCTCTTTCTCACGGTCTTTCTCCTTGTCCTTGTCCCTTCCCTCCTCCGGCGGTGCATCTTGCAGCTTCTCAGTGTACTTCAGGAGCAGGGAGTTACCCAGCCGGGAGCCTAAGAACAGGTAGCCAGGCTCCAAGGTGGTCATCTGGAGGAGCAGGAGGTGAGGTTACAGGAGCCAGCCAAAGACTGGGGCCTGCAGGTCTCAGAAGAACTTCCATGGTCTGATTACTGGGAGTTTCTGAATCGAAACACACACTATGAACGCTATCCAGGCGCCTGACTGGTTCGACTGTGAGTTGTTTTTGATGCAGCATGACTTTTATATTCCCATCCCCCTCTATCTCTCTGTGGGTGTGTTTGCCAGCGATACCAGGGTGCCTGGTTAGGGCTTCTGTCAGCATGTTCTCTAACTGAAGGGGGCAGATTTAGATTGTGGCTCTCACACACCCCAAAAAGGTCTGTCAGGAAGCTGTCTTTCTCATGCCCTCAGTCCCACCCTCTTTCCCTGCTCTGCCAGACACTTACACAGGTGGTGAGGACACTGGCAGCTGCCTTGTCAAAGTGGAAGGCCCGCACGCTCCTCATGCCGTCGGTGATCAGGGTCAACACGTAGCTGTGGAAAAAGAGACCCGTTCAGCACAGGGCTTCAGATCCAGCACACTCTGCAGAGAGGACAAGGCTGGGCCCAGAGAGGACAAGGCTGGGCCCAGAGAGGACAAGGCTGGGCCCAGAGAGGACAAGGCTGGGCCCAGAGAGGACAAGGCTGGGCCCAGACAGGCTGCATGCCCTGGGGCTGGCATGAGCACGTGTGCCTGGCAGACGAAGCACGGTGTTACACCAGCTGAAGAGCGGCACTCACATCTCTCCACCCTTCAAAGAGATGACCATCTTGTCGGAGCCGATAAAAGCCGACTGGGAACAATCTAGAGTGATTCTCACTTCATCCTGCAGCCCTGAAAGACAGAGGGGAAAAAAATCAGGATTCTCCAAAGGGGAATTGGTGAGAGAGTGTGAGTGGTGAAACGTATGAGTGTTTTGCATGGCAGCTTACTCAAGGGGAAGGCAGTGGTCCCATTTGTTAGACTGTTGAGTGCCACCCCATAGGGAGGAACACTCTGGTTCAGGTAGAGCAATGAATTGACGGCAAACACTACCACACCGCCTGCAGGCAAGAGAAGAGACATTACTCCACATATGACACGTCAGCCACACACCTGGCAGACAGACTTGTGTTTATGTAAACATGTCCACCACCCAGAGGGTTAGGAGCAGAGACGATGCCCCGAGGCAGGCCTCACCTATGGGCTTGGGCACAGCCATGACCTGGGTGCAGTCGTACGGCAGGTTGCAAAGGGACCATATGACGGGATGCACCTTCTGCATGATGTTGAGGGAGATGGCCACTATGCTGCATGTGTCCTGTCTCACAGCCACGCGCCTGAGGAGGAGACACACCCGGTACAGTCAGGCATGACACAGTGTGTGTTGTTGTGTTTTGCTGTCTAAATATGGGAAGAGAGAGTCGCAGACTAGCATGGAGAGAGAACAGGTGCTAACTGACCCGGGCCATGTCTGGTTGGGCTCATACAGAATGAGCAACGTGGGCTCATAGTAGCCATGGAGGAATTTCATATCAATGATGTTCAGTAGTTTCTCGTCCAGCTCACGAACGTCAATGATGTAGCTCGGCATGAAACTAGACTTTGGCCTGCAGGGAAACATGATATAAGTACAATGAGTGATTTAGAAGCAACAACAAACTCCCATTTAATTGTCATTCCAAACTGAAAGAGGTCCCAACCTTTCTCCCACCATCCCCTCTTGCTCATCTGTTAAGGTGTCCTTTCTGAAGGGAAGCACGACCAGCTGGGTGCCGTAAACCAGCATGACAGCGCAGCGATTTTCTGGATCCACACGGACGATGGGAATGTGGACATTCTGGACGAACCCATCCTGGAGAATAGGGAAAGCAATTCAATAATCTAAATTAACTGTAGTTACACAGTAGTACAGAGTGTTACTTAAGAGACAGACTTCAGCTTACCCTGAGCTCTGGTTCCTCAAAGTAGTGCAGAGACAGAGTTTTCAAATCATGTGTACCTGGATCATACTCCACAACTGATAGCTAGAGAAAAAAAAACATTATATATATACAATTATATAAGAGTTTAAAAGTATTTCTCTTAAAGTGACTGTAATTAGTGCATACATTTGATTTCCTCTCAAAACGATGCGATGTGTTGAGTCTGCTGGCAGTACCTTAGCATCTTTAAAGCTGAGCAGAAGAGCATCCCTGTTCGCCCCTACTAGCTGCACACTGGCCATGGACATGACGTTGCCAAATAAGGAGAAAGAGGCAACTTGTTCCAACTTCTCCTTGCGAGCCTTGGAATCTACAAAGGAGATGAACGACTAAGGAAATCTGCTAGAAGTACGATAAAGACCAAACTTATAATGCTGATGCTAAACTTGAGGTGCACTTCAGACCATACCTGCTGTCTTCTCGGTCTTTGAAGAGCTCTGAAATTGATAAAGAAAAAAGAAACATCTGCATAATGTCACTGTTCAAAGAGAAAGTCATCTCAGCGGTGATGTGAGCCACCAAACGGCCTTACCTCCACATCATGAATGATCCTGTAGACGTAGAGCTGAGAAGTTCCTGCAACCACCAGGTTTTCCTCCTCGTTAGATATAAAGTTGCAGTAGACAGAGAACTCCACTGCAGTGGGTGTGTGGGCTTGCCGGTAAACAGCATACATCCTGACAGCTTCCCCTCACTGTACTTTGAGAGGGAAACATAGATATAACAGATAGATAGATATACAGATAGACAGATAGAACAGATAGTTACTTTGTACAGTATTGGCCATCTATTAAGACTATGGGTTTAGCGAACAACAGTAACCAGCAACATGCACAAAACCTCGTATGAGCTAATAAGGTGTTATATACAGGTAATATTTACTCAACTACAGCACTTCTACTACTAGCTGAGTAGCTAGCTAGCTGATTTCGTAAACTAGTGCTGGTCTAGCTGGCTAGACAGAACTTGCATGCTGGACGAGATCGTTAGTTTGCAGCAAATGCTTAATTAATTGCAAACCGTAATATTTAATTATATTTAATTGCAATACAGCCTAGCTTGTAGTCAAGCTAGCATGGTGCCCCATGGGATCAGCATCTTCTTGATTGTTGTCGTTTTCTTGCTCGTTATCGTCTGAACCTACCTGGTTGTGAAAGTGACGTGTTTTAAATGTAGGTATTCCCTCTATTTTAGTTGTAATAATTATCTATAACATCATTTTATCAATGTGTTGGGCTGTTTTGCGTCTTGAACTTCGGTTGTTTCTCTGGTATGTGCTGCTCAGTGGGCCGCCCCTGAATTAGATTCCGCAAGGAACAAGGTACATAGCCGACAACGTTCCTAGGCAACAACGTTCCTTGGCAACAACAGTCTTTCTCATCTCATCTCTCCATCGTCTCTGCACCATTAACCCTTGTATGAATGTATACATAAAAAGTGTTAATATATTTAATTTTCGTGCTAAAGTACTTATAGCCTGGATTAAACTGTCAGAAGATCACTATAAAGTACAGAAAGGAAAAGACAACACATTAGTTCTTTAGTTAAGTTCAACAGAAGATATTTGACAGAACCATCCTGAGGCACATATTATAATTAAAAAAAAACGCTTTTATATGCATTGACTCTGTATTATTATACTACTAACCGCATTATATGTATTTGGCATTTTTCTAAATTCAGTTAGTGTCACAACTTAACACTAAAATTATCATTTGCAAATTGGAATAAGAAGCAAATAAACTTGAAGCTTCAACTAAAATGTGTTTTAACATAAAATACGTTGTGCTGCATTGTATTGCGTAATCATGCTTTCCAATGGCCATAATAGTAGCTCTGGTGGTAACTAGGAAGTAATCATTGAGTGGAACATGGAAACCCTGCCTTAGACCATATCTAACAGTGCCTTAACATTCTTAAAATATAAACGTAAACCAGAACAAAACAATTAAGTGAATTTAGCCCTTCTTTGCTCATCATCCATCAACTATAGTTCACAACCTCAGCGGTGAATTTTCTGACATGTAATGAGATATTGTGGGAAGGCCTGTGTGTCATTAAAGATGACAAACAGCGATGGTTTCCTGGGATTGTCGGTTACACTGTCATATCTGAGAGGTATACTTGAGTTCTCCTTCAGAGGGGCGGTTTTCATATCATGACTCCCCTTGGTGAAATCCCCGGTCAACACCTTGGTTACAAACACAAACTTGTGTCCATCTGCATTGGGGGGTGAGTACTGGTCCTGGACTGACAGAGCAGACTCCACAGCAAAGTAAACTCCTTGGCCATACACAGTAGCTGCAGAGAGAAAACGTAACAGTAATCGATAACAGTCATTAAGGTGAAACATTGTGTCAAAATAAGCGTACGTAAAAAACAACTGTTTGTACCATTCTTTCCACAAAAGCTTCTGTTGAATCCATGAATGCAGATCTCCTTCACGCTCGACTCGCTCGTCCCATGGAACAACGTCCGCTCCACTTCCACTTCAGTTGCACTTTGTGAAATGCAAGCTTTCTTCAGCTTGTACTGATTAAACAGCAGCCTGTTCATGAGCTTCTCCACCTGGAAAATCCCATTTGCATCGCAGGATGAAAGACTTTAGAAAATGGCAAGAGGATTACAGCAGTTGCTGCTATTCATACTGAAATAAAGCAGATCCTGAAACAAACCTGATCCTGAAACAAACCTTGATAATTCTTATTTTGTTGTGGAATTCATGTATGCTGTCATAAAACTCTTTCACAACATCCTGGAATTCATCACACTCTTCATTTACTCTGGATGTTTCCGGCAAATTAGAGAGTAGGCTGTAATCCTTCTCTGTAATCATAACAAAACAACATTAACATCTAAACAATCTAAATTTGTACCAAGATTTTTTTCTATTATTTGACTTTACCTGGTAATTCTGTGAATAAATTCCCTGAACTCAGCATTTTCCTTGTGATGGGTACAGATTTACCGGTGGTAACGTTATGCTCTTCCATCTTTTCAAAGTTGATGATGTGAGGCTGATTGTTTAGCACAATGTGAATCTTCTTCTGTCTCATCCTCCAGGCATTTTCCATGAACACAGTTGCATCGGTTGCGTAAGGCTTGGTAGTCTTTGTTCCCAGGTCAAGCCACACCCACTGCACCGTCTTCAGAATGTCATCTTCCGATGCCGAGTTGGAGATCCTCTTAATCAGCAGCTTCAGATCAGGCAGGGCCTCATTCACGTAGTCCTTGAACCCGGAGACGATGGCAGTCGTTCCCTCAATCTGAATCTTCACGGCGTGCTTTCTCTCAATGAGGTCCAAGCATCTCTTGTGGAACTCAGACAAACTCTTCAGACTCTTGTGCTCAATTTTCTCCTCAACTTGCCTCAGGGTCACCTTCTTCCCTAGAGCGATGTCCACCCTGATGAGGTCACAGGAATAACCGGCAAACACAAAGATCTGGGCCGTGTTAGCTGCCTTGATGGTGTCCTGGAGGGACATGTGGACAGCCTTGTTCAGCTGGGACCTCTCAGCTACGGGAGTGGGGGAAGACATGTTGGCCGTCTCCATGGAAAACTGGATGGCTAAGGAGAGCTGGGCTTCTTCATCCAAGGAGCTGTATAGGTCAGTGGAACCGTGTCCATTGCTGGCCACTTGTGGCCCACTAGCCGCCGGCTCTTGAACAACTAAGGGGCATGGAGCGTCCTCCAGCTCTGAATCTATGATGTCATTTGAGCCCTGGTCTGACGGGCTGGGAAGCATTTCTTCTTCTGCTGTGTACAGATCCTCTTGCTCCATGTCAGTGGTTTTGTCTACAGTCTCATCCATGGCAGAGAAAAGTTTCTTTGCATCCTCAATAAGACCTGTGATGAGTGCATTGTCATGAATAGATAACACTTCCTGCTGCCACTGATGATGAGAAACAACAGGAAGTGGTTTATACTACCTCTGTCAGGATTGCTGGAATTGTCAGTTAGGCTTGATGCTGATGTTGGGTCCTGCGTAGACCCATCCAAGGAATCTCTCTGGTAGTTTTGAGGGAATGTCATCTTCCACGCCAACTCAAAGATGTCCTGTCATTAGACAATAGTAGAGATAACCACTCATAGCACATTCATAAAACCCAAAACATTTGTGAAAAGACCATTGTCTCTATGGTAGCATGTGTAACGTTGTGATTGTCCCAGCACTGTTTATAAATGGGAAGGGTGGCCAACACACATATTATGTGACATGAAATACCTCATTCTCCAGAGGTACCCAGTGCACCTTCTCCAAGCTGATGTAAACCTGGAACTTGGCCTGCATCTCCGCCAGAATGCTGGTGCCTTCCTCCTGGACCAGGAAGCGGGCCACACCCGGCTTGTTAACTGTGATGGTCCTGGTGCACACAGAGGAGATCACTCCTCTCAGCACCTCGTCAGCCATCTGACAAGACCCTACGTTGCCATGGATCTGTCACATTGACAAACATGATAAAGGACTGAGTATATATGAACATAAACAAAACAAATATAAAAAAAACATTAGATTGAGGTAACAGTTTTCACAAATACATACTCTAAGACCACAGATGTCCGCAGCCTCCAGAGGAAATATAGAAACTTGATCCATGTCAGCCAGCAGCTGATGGCAGTGGATCTGGATGTATTTCAGCATGCCCTGCTCCATGGATATGACGATCTCTCTTTCGATGGGTGTACTAAGGAACTCCATGACTTTGGCCTTTTTCTCGTTCTCCATCCCTTTCAGAGTCAGAACCTCAATGCTGTTATCTTTCCCTGACATGGTGGCAGAGAAAAAGTCCAACGACTGGAAAAATGCAGAACACTCATGGGAGTACAGCGTACTCTCATATTTAGCATCTACTGATATGCTAAACTCAGATATTAGGGATTTTAACGTGTTACACGCCTGGCTCACTAAATCCAGCGATGGCGACGATACCACAACAACACAATCTATTACACTGTAAATACAGGGTATCCCCTGCTTGTTAAGAGTCTGCAGCAGTTGATCCTTCACTTTCTGGTCCTGGAGAAACTGGGCCTTCTTTGGGTCTAAAGTTAAATGCGCCTGAGCAATACCGCCAAGAAACTCCAAGATGGCGTTCTTCAGCTGCTCCAGAACGAGTTTGTCAGGTCCTGCCATGTGCACACCGTCATGTTTAACCTGCATGTTGAAGCCAGGGTGGGCGTGCTGGATGTTTACTAACACTGGACTCATCTGAAGCAGGTGAAGCTTCACTGGGTCAGGGATGGGGATAACAGCAGAGAAGACTTCTGATTCAGCTGGGACGTCTTCCATGGTTATCTCTGCTTCTTCAGGCTCTGTAGAAGCAGCGGCCAGTTCCAAAGCAGTCTGGTCGGGGACAATCTGGTCAACGGAACTCGCCACTTCGAGAGAACTGGGCGGTGATTGACTGATACTGTCGACCTGTGAGTCTGCTGCAGCAGGGGGGCTACTTTCAGCTGCCATGTTTACAGTGCTTTCTGTTGCTAGGTTATCAGCTGGTTGGAGGAAGGCAAGGTAAGGCTTCACAGTCAACTTGGTCTCCTCAAGTTTGTGGGGTAGTTTCAGGACATGCTCTACAGCTGTTAAAGTAATACGGAAGAAAGTATTAGTCTTTAACAAAAAGAAACGTTAGATGATTGTGTTTTCTCATTTAACCAGTTTAACCATCATACATTCATCATACATCGTACATCATAACATGCTAAGCCTTACATTCAAAACTTTCAAAGGAGACTCTGGCCACGCCATTTGGCATTATCGTGGTCTCCTTCACCTCTCGGCCCCCGCCTCGCTTGCTCTCGAAGTACAGCGTGAGCATGTCCTCAGTGGTGCCACTGTGTAAGTTCTCCACAAGGATGGAGTCCGTTTGCTCAATCTGCTCCAGAGTGATACTGCAGCCCTCCAAAGGCTTTTGAGAAATCTTTGCACTAATACGTTGAAAATCTGCATGGAAAAAATTAAAGACAATTAAACATACAACCTATTTGGATGTTGTTCACGTTTATCAATAATTATTTCAGCCTTGTGTGTTTTTCACTTGCCTGCAACTTTTCATAAAGTTTAAGTAATTCATAGAGGAAATTTAACAATCAAACTAACCTTTAGAAAAAGGTTGATGCAAGTGGATAAGGACCAAGTCTTTCCCGGGAAAACGTTCCAATTTGTACTCTTCCATGTCCAACCCTATTAAATTCTCAACATAAAGCTCCACCAAGTCCATAGAGGTTTTGGGGTTGACCCCACGCAGAAGCATCCTCCTAGCATCCTTTGTGGCTGGTCTTCTCACCGTCATTTCAATGTTACGCAGAACATGGGGTCGTTTGGCTAAAACCCTTGCTGCAGCTGTGGTTAAAAAAAAAAAACATGGACAGTTTGCTGATTGAATACAATGCAATATATGATTTCAGAATTCAGTCATGAAACACATTCATGACTACCTGTCAATGAGTCAACCAGTTTTTACCTTCAACTTCCTCAAATACCAGCACAGCTCGTCTTCCCTTCACCTCCAGTGAGATCAGAGATCCTCCTCCGGAGCGTCTCTTGTTGGTGAAGTACATTGACAGCAGGTCTTCATCTACAACTTCAGGGAACCCAGTCACCTCCACTGTCCTCTCCTCTTGGCTTTCAACAGACATTCTGTGAGAAATATAAACACTGATGAGAAATTATGAGTGAGAAAATAATGATGTAAATAAGAAAAGGTACTGAAGTCCGTACCAAGTTAGTTAATTTGATTGCATAGAGTTATTATTCGTGCACAATACGAGGACACGGTTTGAGCTGGTATTTGTAAACTACTCAGGTGTGTTTTAGGAGGCCTGTGCTCTTAAGACACTGCATCGTTATTACGACAACTTAATATGGTAAATAGGAACTGTGTGTGTCGCCAACATAGCAAATGTTATGCTTACATGTGATGAGGCTGAGTTTCAACAACAAAAACATGTGCTTGGTTTGAAAAACCTTGCTTGTTTTTCATGATAATCAGTATTATCGAAGAAACAGAAACAGAAACCTTCAACTTCCAGACTCAACCAGGCACACAACACTGCTGACACTTTTATACAGTAAGGAACTTAAACTCTTTACCCGTAAAAGAAAATGTTAACTCCAGCATACCTCTAAATGTTTATTCGCAAACCTATATGAAGAAACACACACATTTTGAAGCTCTTACCTGAAATATTGAGCATTAAATCATGACTCTCAGGTTGTTGACAGCGTTGCAGCAGTGGAACTTCCTGGTTATGCAGCATGTCGATCAAGTGGTGGCAGTGCTGCTGCGGGTAGTGGGCATATTCATGTTAATATTTAACAAAAAAGGAACAAACAATTCCTTCTTGAAACCAATGATCAACATTATTGATCTTATCTTTGCTGATACGAAGACCTGCTCAGCAAAGATCCCACACCAACCATTGCCTGTTTTATAATGTTTCTTAAGGGTCCATATATGGGTGTATGTGCCCTAGTAGGCTTTTGCCCTCTGTAAAATGGGTCACAGGAAGAAAAAAAAACATTGTCACCATCGTTGTTGTTTAATTGTCTATTATATTTTACATTTAATATGATTTTATGGTCGCTTCTTCACCAGTTGTCCGCTAGATGGCAATGTGCTTTTCCTATAATCCTGTTCTGGGACTCAATGTATGGCATCATAGTCTAAAAATACACATACTGAGAAATAATAATGACAATCCGAGAAGACAGTCTGGGTATTAATGCAATCAGTCTTGTGGTATGTCTTTATTCACACACAAAATGAGGAAAATGCAATCAACAAATGCAATTAGGCAAATTAATTGAAGTATCTTAATTTCAAGGCACAAGCACAAAGGAGAATATGTTAAGCAAAGTACAATTGCACAATTACCGCTGTCATCCATGTTTGGAAATGAGTCACTGCATGACAAGATCTCTTATTATGGGAAGAAAGTTCAGTTTTGGAGAGCAAGTATACATATTGCACTCATCCCTTCAGTGGTTATGGATACATCAAGCAAATGGTGATTCATACATGTAATTGATAGTGGTAAAAAGGTAATAAAAATAGCATGAGGATAATAATCCAAAAGAAGAGAAATTCCATGTAAAGGCACCTTGGAAAAAACCCTTCCGCCCCAATTTAATGATATGATTGTAAGAGTATCCTGGAACAAACCCTTCAACCCCAAAACGTCTTTTAATGGTAAGATTGTAAGAGAATCCTGGATAAGGCACTTTCTATGACACAGATCCATATTCTAGTAAATTCCTGGTCCTTTTCATCAAATAACCAATATTTGTACGATTATGAATGACGAAAGATAAGTCAGTTATGTTTCAGCAGCGCTGAAAATCGGACTTGATGTTCCTTTTCTACCCTGCCTTTCAATTTCATGTAAATCAGATTGGTAGTTTCACACATTCACTGCCACAACTAGTAGCTCACTGAGATAATGATATGTCGAAAAGAGTGATTTACATTTCAGTGAAAGCACATTTTGGCAATTTTGTTTTGCACATTCATTTGAATTCCATTATGACTGGATCCGTTCCCAAGGAAACAAATTCCATCGTAATAGGAAGCTAAATGTTGTAACTGGATTAAAAAGTGATCAAACCTAGAGGTCATGAATCAAATTAATATTCTATGTATTGTTACGTAACGTATAATACAAAAACATTCCCTATGAAGTTCCTTGTATGTTAACCCATTGGCACTCGTAGCATGTTGCATGCTGGTTCCCATTCTGTGGCGATGGCAGCCTGTCTGTCATCTCCCACCCTAGTTTCAGGCCTCGTATGGACGTGACAGACGCTCCCAGCTGAATCCATCCCCTCAGCCATCTGGAGCAGGCAGGCCACATAGTCAGGTCTGGGACAAGCAGCTAGTGACAGCTAGTGAGGCACCTCTGCCATCCAAATGCTTACCTGACCTGACATTGTTGCACTGCAAGCACACGAATATTAAGATTTACAAATAATGATTCTTCTTTGTTCAGTCGGTTTCAAACCGAACAATAAAAACACAGGTCTGTTTCGGGTATATTAAGTTGATATGTGGTCTAAGGGGGGGTGATGTTTAACATCAGGTTAATACATCCTTAGTCCGAGTCAGAGTTACATATTTTGGAAAACACAACAGTATTTAGTTAAAAATGTCAGACTCTCTTCTGACATCGTGATGTTTTTGTGGATGAAGCAACTGTTCTGTTGTGAGGACGATCTCAAAGCTGCCAATGTCGATTCTTCAGCTTCAAGGAGGTTCCGACTCAAACCCCCTTAAACATTTTAATTTTGTGTTTGTCTGCAAGCAGGAGGGTGACATTGTACTCGTAATCTCCATCGTGCACCCCAGTGTGACGGAAGGCCCCTCCCAGATGATTGTCTTCCCAATAGTGGTGCCAGTTCCCAAACTGATCTGCTCCGAAACCAAACACGCTCACCTACAGCCAAAACACAAGCATCATGTCACGTAACCACATTAATAACTTGGGTTGCGTAATCATTGTTGCTACGGGCATGGGACCTTACCTCATCACATATGTGAATAGCTAACATCAAACTGAGAAAACCAGTGGATGGATACCGTCCGTGGCTCTCTAGCCATGTATCATAGACATACTTGAAAAAGGTTGGGTTGTAAATTAACACCTGTAAAACATGCCAAAATTGATATGTATATTTGGACATTTCCTATGATTTGTACGGTTCGGTTACATAGATTTGGACTCACCCTATATTTGTTGGCCTTAATTCTTGACATAACAGGTAAGTACGTTCTACAATAAAAGTAAAACAGCCCATTTTAGGACATTACTAAAACAGATAATGCACACGATCCATTCAGCGGACTGATTAACGACAATCTACTGTAACCCCCATTATAGAGTCAAGTGCCTGTATAACAGAGCACTTACTGTTTGATGGTGCCTGTTGTTAATGCACTGATGAGCCATTGAAGATCCAGGGTTTTGAAAGGGATCAGCACTAGACTGGTATTGTTTTCCAGGTCAGTGGCACTCTCTGGATACATGAGATGATGAGTGGTCCTGCTGCCCACATCCTCCTCAAATCCAGAGATGGGGGCTTGGTTCATTCTGGACAGACACAGACACAGGAAGCCATTATCCGCTAGAAAATAAGCAAACCCACACACTTCCATACTGTACCCTCCCAATAGTTACAATGAGCCATTGGAACACCCAGATTGCTGCTCTTATCTTACAGTCTGTCACTGTATCTCTGAGAAGGATTTAATCTGGTTTTCTTCCGGGCTGTGTGTGAGTGACACAGGCAGGGAAATGGCAGAGCAGGCGCTCAGTCCCCCATGGAGAGGGAATTGATTTGCACCTGCTGTTTTCTCTATCCTTTGACCTACTCCTATCACACCACATTTCTGGATCCAAAGTACACCGACCGAATGCGGGTGTGAAGTCTGCCGATATATTTGGAAATGTAACAATCCGACGTTGAATGTATGCAACAAACTATGAAGTGTGAAGTCATTTTTAGAACGAGCGAACAGTTTATATTTGCATTGAAGAGAGAGCACTAAAGAGAGCAATAACCGTTGGATCTGCATAATCAATTTCGACCAGACTGTGTATCTTTTCCGTTTAATTTAATCTCAGTTGGTTTTATATTAAAGAAGCAGAACGTTTCCTAAATTAGATCTTCTGACTCTTCGGATGTGAGGTGTATCCTGTGCCTATCACCTTTTAGATAGATAATTTTATGGCTTGATCCAACTTCAGTAAGTTATATGATGTGGCTTATCCCATTATATAAGGATAAGAATTTGATTGATGTTCAATCTATCATAGTGGGGGTGAATGATGTAAGCACCTTGGACATGTCATTATGTCTGAATAGAAGGTACTGGTACAGCCTTGGCACCTGCAATATAGCTCTTATAGAATGAGATTAAATTGGGTCTTTCACTTTGAAAACGAAGATGCGAGTGATGGGAATCCTGGTAAATATTCATTTTCATTATGTCAAACTGGATTGGGGGCACGGTTTCACATTGCCTGGGCTCTTGGCAGCGATTTGTGGCAAAGTCCTTTTCATTTAACAGGGTTTTGCTATTGCCAAAATGCCCTGAGGGTTTTCATTATATATTTCAGAAGTGTTCCAATGGAAAATGAATGTATGTGTCATGTAATGCTGCAATACATGATAATGACCTGAACATGCACGATATGACAAAAGAGTTTGTCTTTGTCTGCTGGACACAGAATAGCTGTGTGACAAAGCTGCCAATGCTACATAACCATATTTATAAAACAATACCCACACAACTAAGATGATATAAACTGGGGATTCAACATTGGAAACTGCATTTGAGTCAAAGCATTCTAAGCAGGAAAGACTGAAACCAAAAACTAGACAAGACACCTGATGATGAAGTTGTTGGAATCGATGAGGCCACCATACTGAGCTCCTTTCAGATTCCCCGAATTCCCCACCACAGCACAGGTTCTGCAGCGCTCTGGGTTGGCGTCCATGTACAGTTGTTCATCAGGGATGACTTGGAACAGCCTTTCCACCACTTGGCTGAAGTTGGCTGGCTGCCTTTCCGACTGCAGCCACTGGTGACACAACAGTGGGAAGTCTCAGATTAAAGCCTGACTTTGGGGGGCTACTGTAAGTTAAAGTGATTTAACAAGGCCGGCACAAGACACAGAGCACATTTCTCAAACAACCTCAGGGGAAGTTATCTACTGTGTAATTTTTCTTGGTCGTGCCCCCATCACCTGGTGGCCTAGTCGATTTATAAAAAATAATAAACAGCGTCAGGGGAAACTTGAGTGTATTCTATGGTGGTGAGTAAAGAAGAAATACCTGCAGTGTACAGGCAATCTGTCGCTCTTGCACACACACATACAGTACACACAAACAAATTTCACACTGTGTGTATTGTACATGTGCAGTATCTTCTTTTGTACTGTTCCGACCATAAACCACTGCTGACCATTGTGTAGTGTACTGCTCAATATTGTAAATTGCTGGATGAGACATGACCTTTTGTAGATAGGAAAGCTATTCATCTTGACAGGAATTGAGGCGTAACCAAACAGGAGCTAAGGGACATGCAGCAGTGGCAGGTCTTCCTCCACGGTCCTCTCTCATCACTTATCCTGGGGTCACGCCCATTCTAATCCATCAGACCATGCAGCTGTGGCGGAACTTTCCCGGATTAGATGTGTGTCTCTTCCCCTTGAGAGAAGGATCTTTATAAATGAACAGGGACATGAGCCAACCTTCCAGTAATTGTTCTACTTTCACCTTTAATTGGACATGGTGTGAGGTGAATAGGATAATCGCCACACTGCTGGATTGCTATTGTTGACATGACAGGCGAATGTGCGACACGTTGTTGACGATGATCTGCTTTGATGAGCTTCCTGCACATCCTTGGATTCTTGCATCTATCAGTATATCTTTTGACTTAACGAGATTCAATTCCATTTGAAACTGCCTGGGTAATATCTATGGAATCAATTCTCATTTACAAGACATAGTTCCTAATAGATTTATACAAAGAGTGGATTAGAGTTAGATTTTTTAATTTAAATGAGCCACAATAAGACAAAACAAGTGTCACATCTGATTTGATTCTATGAAGGTTGTAATTAAACAACTCATTCTTTATTATACTCTAACTGACCTTGGATTAATTAAGTTAATTGCAAATGCCATATTGGTCCAATAAACCACCCTGCATTGTGCTTGGGATGAAAGGGGGAAAGGTACATCTTAGCACTAGTTTTGACTGCAAATCTAAATGCTGCTGGTTTAAATCCCCAAGTCCTTCGGATCACATTGCCTGCTAAATGAACACATTATACTGTAAACAAGGCATAACCTTTAAACTATGTCATCATGGAAATGTACTGGGAGCAAAGTCTTACAATACCTGCCACCACCTGAAGGTCTCTTCTGAGAGGACACTGTTCCTGGTTGTCATGAAAGGGTGGACAGACTGATTGAAGCGCTCCGTGAACCAGGGGTCGTCATCTGGCTTTGTCATACAATGGTGACATGCACAGAAGCCTTTGGAAAAGAGGCTATCTGACCAGCGAGACGCATATTTGTAGAAGTACAAGGATGGGTCAGGGAAAGTGTAAGTGAACAGGAACGTTGAAAAGGTGACGATGCAAAACAACAGAATAAAAGCTCTGATTTTCCTCATTCTGAACAGAGACATGGTGAACTGTGTTTTCTAGGATGCCAAGGACCAAAAGAACGTCATTGATCATTCAGAATTCAGAAGTTCAGTCAACCTATTAAAAATTAAATCCCAGGAGACTGAATGCTGACAGGGACTGAAATATTCCAACAGAATGAAGGATGCTTGTTTACACCAAACATAAATGTCCTTGTCATAATTGCGGAGAGAAAAAAATGTGATCAAAGCATTAGCACCTTTCTGAAAAACCATGTAAATCCCTTTGCATACCAGTTTGTTCGGATAAAAACTGTCCTTAAGTCTGACTGAGGAATCCTTGTGGATGTAGTTCCTTGGTTAAGTCAGGTAATTCCACTGTGGCGACAACTCAAGATGGCTTTGTCAACTGGATGGCAGCGGGAAAAGGAGCTTAAACCACCCTCCCACTGTTAACTTAACGGGGTTAATGACCAGTAGTCCGTCCATTCTCCGTATAAACATCCACCTGAAAAGCACACAGGACAAATATTAAGGGGACACACTGGTAAAACAGTACACATGTCTTTGATTACCTTTGAATATAAATGTTTTTCAGAGTTTCCTTTTGTAGATCTCTCGTAAAAACAGGAACACCTTTACAGGCATAACTTGACAAGTGACTGTATTATATACTGGTGCTCAGACAACTGCACCGAGATTTTCACATTCAAGAAGGAGACTAACTTGTCTAACTCAAGCATGGCAAAAATGAATGTGAGAACAAAAATAAATGCCACCTTTGCTTTTTAAAATGTATTTCATAGCTCACTTGGTTTTGTGCAAATCTCTGACATCCAGGGACAAATACTGCAGGTTGTTCTTTATTAAGAATCAACCAATACTTTGTGATCTACCCTCAAGACAAAGTCAAAGGACTGGAGTCATGGTTAGGAAATACTTTTCACAATCCTTTCAGCATGTCAAGAAAAAAAGTAAAGCACAGATGACAAGTGTTAATGAGCCTATGGGTTCACATTCCCCAAAATAGATGGCATCTTGCATATCAACTACATGCTGATTTGGAACATGTGGTTGGTTGTCATCCTGGGCAGGAAGTCAGGAGGATACAGGACGATGCAGGACGTGAGGTTAATGGATATTTAAAGGAGCGAGGGGTCGTTTACTCAACTCTGAGAGCCTCATTAAAAAAAAGAAGTTCCAGGTAGATGACAGAATTAACAGAAACGTCCCTGAACAGATGGTGCCCTCCCTGTGTTTGACAACACATGGACAATCATCTTGTTCCCCGACCTTGGCCTGCTGGAACTTAGCAGCCCCCGTACTGTATATATCCATTCATGACACGTTATCGAGTCATTTGATAACTTTGATCAGGCAATTTTAGTTGCCTTCAAAACCCTCACTGGCTTGATAGCTGCTTTGATAGCTGGGAAAAGCAGTTCCACAGTGTTGACAGTTTTTTTTTGTTCATGCATGTTATACATCTCCCATTAATCATGTGGAGGAAAAGTACGGGATGCTTCTCATTTTAGCGAGCAGAGTTAAATGAAATACTCTAGCAGTGGAGGAAGAATGTTGTTACTAGGACACTACATTCCAGCACTGCATGTGTACAGTATGTAGACAGATAGCTGGACAAGAGGCTGAAGGAGCTGCTACATTCTAAGTGGCTGCATACCACCCTTGTGTGCTTTGCGAGACTGTGTGCCGTTGTTACGAAGTTTCCCCCGGGATAAATAAAGTAATCTGAATCTGAATCATACTAACTACGTGTCTCCTGTAGAGAGTCAGGTGGCTCAGCGGTTTAAGGCGTTGGGCTCGGATCGGATGGTTGTGAGTTTGATTTCCGGCTATGGCTATGTGATGTTGTGTCTTTAGGCAACCTTCACCCTACGTGGCTCAGGAGGAATGACCCTATACTTGCTGAAACTCGCTTTGAATCAAGGCATCTGCTAAATTAATATTTATCATTAAATATTAATAATTTGGGCAACTAGTAAAGTCTGTCAGTCAGCACTCATCTACTGTTTGACATTCAAACACTCTTCCTATTAATCTTGTATTTGTCTTGGGCGAGATGTTGTAGTGCATAGCTGAGAAAAACGAGCAAGAAAAAAAATCAACCTTTAAAACCAACCTTAACATGTGAACAAAGATACCTGGGCCCATCTAAAAGAATACACAGCTTTGTTGACTCAGCTGAGGCCTCAACCAAACACGGAAATCCTGTCCATCAACCAAACACGGTCTTCTGTTCAACAAAGGCCCCAAACCCTCATATGGTCATCTCAAATGCCCTGAAATCGCGTTTTCTCCACTATCTGGAAAAGTCCCTTTTTGGCTACAATCAATATTTAACTATGAATTTAAATTGGATGCAGCCCAGTGCTGTGGGCAAAAAAGAGTCTTGACAATTTCAGGAGATCAACAATAAAGGTGACAAACTATGAAAAATACATTACAAAAAAGTAGAGAGTTTAATAGAGAGGAGAATTGGAGGAGACAATGTTTTGCATTAAATTCCAGCCTTGCTTGGGTTCTGTTGTCGATCTTGTCTAACTGCAGAAAGACTATTACCCTTGGCAAAAACACTCGACCTCCCACTCAGCTTTAGTTCAAAACACAGTTAAAACTATTTATGGTGAGTAAACATAAGCCTTTCCTTCTTTTATGAAAAGTAAACTCTTAAAATCAATCGTGTTATGCATTTATAGTTCTTCCCTTGGCACTTATTGGTTCTCATGATGTATGATTCACGATCTAAAAAAACCCAACTGTGTTCGGGGTCTATCACGTTGCTATGCTCAATGACTGATGCTCTTTGTAAAAGCTCTCTCTTGTAAGTCCCTTTGGATAAAAGTGTCTGCTAAATGAATAAATGTAATGTAAATGTAATGTAATGTAAATTGCCAAGGATGCTTGTGTGTTGCTAGTGTGGTTTGATGAAGAAAAAACAACACAGGGCACACGATTTTTCACCATGCTTTAGGTTAAATAGAGGACTTGGGTTGCCTTGGTTGTGTTATTGTGTTATGTGTGATCTTGTTCTTAAATTCTTCCCAGATTATAAAAAACTGTGATATGTACAATGATTGTGTACAGACACGTGAAATTATTTTCTTGTGCAGACTACTGTATTATTTAGCAATGTAGCCAACTGTCACCTTGTGGGTGACTTGTAAGTACATGAAATGAGAGATTTGTGTATAATTGGACAGGATAATCCCTTGTATTTGGGGTTTCCTGTACCATCTTCACACTTGGTTTGTAAGGAATACCTGTCCTTTTTCCAATGCTGCCATTTTGAGAGTTGGCAGACATAGCAAGGTTTAATTCTATTCACAGAAGCTGCCTCCTTTTACAACCATGGCCTTCAGCTCTGCCGACCACACCTGGACTACTAAAGGCGAGGACAGGTGGTGCACAGTTCTGACTGCCAATTAGAGCAGTGCACATATGATAAATTCCAGAGAGCACTTCTAATTAACAATGGACCTCTGAGGCATGGCGATTAGCCTCTTCTGAAATCAACCAGCAGAAATCAAGACAAGCACTAAGCCCACTGAAATAAGGTTCTTAATCGAATGAATGCCGCTTTCTATACAGGAAGGGTAAAACGATTGACAGTTTAACAACAACTCTTTCTTAACCTTACCCTTTTTTTTACCTCTGTAATGCAGCGGATTGGCAACGCTTGTGTTGGGTAGAGCATCTGCAGATTTAAAGTGAGTCATTCTACAGTGGGGGAAATGAAGGCATTTCATGTAATCTTTGGGTTTGGGGTGGGTGACCCTATCAATATGACTAAAATGGGAACAAAAGGTCCACAAGGAAGCTTTATATAAGCTGTGACACAACTCTGGTGGTACACAGGGGAACAATTTCTCGAGAATGACTCAAAATGGTGCAAGTCAAGGACAGCACATCTGTCCATCAAAATGACGAGGGGAGGGGGGAAAAAAGTTATTTTATACAATTGCCAGAGAAATGTTTATCGTCCATATGTTTTTATTGTTATATTACCCTGCAACTCTGTGTGCTGTACTTTACCTGCTGCTGTTGTGAACTGCAATTTCTACCCCTGGAGGATAAAATAACAGTTTATCTAATCTAATATGAACATAGAGGCCCCATCAGAAGTGCAAACCATCTGCTGCTATGTACAGTTCTACAGAATACATCAGTCCCATGTGAAACAGACCAACTGTAGACACCTAGTTTTACACATCCTTTAAAGGCAGCTGGCTGCTATAGCTTTGTCACATGGATCTACTTTTAGATTAGATTAGATTCAACTTTATTGTCATTACACAGGTACAAGTCCAGGGCAACGAAATACATTAGAAAGTGTGGATATGCTTTCACAGACAGTGAGTCTGACTGTACGTAAACCCACAAGCCTAATTGTGAAATGCGGTACACACATACTGCACTAAGTATCGTGTTTGTTTTTTTTTTAGCTCTCACATAAAGACAGCTTGATGCAACAATACGACCCAGAACTTTGAGGATCTTGCACATTCAGACGTATTTATTGTGGAGGGAGAACTGAAAGGTCTGTGTACATGGGCACATCTAAAGAGTGGTGCTGAGGTGTTTTTGGAGAGTAGCCAGGACTCTAAGTGGAAACAGAGGGCAAATCAAAGGGCCAGGGAGGATTCCAAAGTGAACACTGTGGAGGAAAAATAGAGTCTGTGACCACTTAAAGTGCTCTGAATGGAGACTCGAATTACTGGTGAAATAAACCTTACACTAACTGGAGCCTCCTACTGATATGCTGCTGTGAAGACCACAGCAGAGGGGGTTGGGGTGTTCAGAGAACTGGAATCTGGCTTTTTCCATGGCCATGCTATGCTTGTTGCCTGGACCAGCCAGTATAATCATGCTGGAACCGTCTTGGTCTCACAGGCCCTGTGGTAAGGAATGATGTCTGTTCTGTCTAGGAGCTGGAACACATCAGAAAAACTCACTGATTACAAGGCCTGCCACAGTCAGCCATGTCTCATCAACTGACATCAAATATCAGTTAGGAAAACATGACAGATCATGGTTAAAAAAAAATAAAAAATAAAAAACAGCTTAGCTTTGAACCGTTGGTTCACCTACTTTAGACAAATGCATTTATTGTAAGTCGCTTGGGATGTAAGCTTCAGATGAATGACCTACATGGAAATGTTAAATGTTCTGAAATGATTAGAGAAAATATCTTACAGCAACTAATCCAATATTATTTATAGTACAATGGTACACAATATTTCCATTCAGCCAACTGGGCATGGTGGTCATGGTTGAGCTATGTACACAATGGACAACCCTGGCCTACCAGGGTACAAGCCGACCTCACCTCAATGGAAAGACCTACAACAAGGAAATCTTATAGATTTCTTTTGATACCCAGCTAGATAGAAAGACTATTGCTTTGCTTTAAACTGGCAGGGCCTCAACTCAATACAGGATTGTAATATGCTACAGCAATCTGGTAACAGGTCATGAAAACCTTAGTATAGTACACACTGAATCCACTGCACCCATGTAGACACAGCCACAGTATTCCCCAAGGTCACAGCACATGCAATATGATGTACAAGTCATTTGTTGAGGTAGCAACACATTCACCTTACATATCTGTAATGGTCTCAGAAACGTTTACTGTAAAAAAGACCCCTAATTATTCACATACACCATAATTAGCGTAGGCCATGTCAATGACCTATGGCGGATATGCAAAGTGGGAATTAACCTACACATTTACACAACCTATAAAGAATACTAATAAGTCAAACATTTGTGTACAGTTGTGTGGTCAACACGTCCAAATATATATTTTGAGCTCCAGAGGTGTCCCTAATGACAGATTTCAGGGAGTCAGGTTTTACATTTACATCCAGTCATTTAGCAGACGCTCTTAGGTTTCTCAAATGCATCTGAAATGTGTAGCCATACTATTTACTGCCTGGAAGCCTTCTCATATTAAAAACTCCCAGCTGACAACATTTCTTTGGAGTTGCAGTAGATTGAGCCTACTGACACAATAAAGAAGTAATCGAGGAAAACACTGTGGTGCAGGTTGTGCTCACATCCTGCAACTGTACTTTTACTATGTTTTACTATGTTTAGAGTGACATTTTAACATCTGTCCAGGGACTACAGATGAAAATTAGAAAAATTGTGGCTAATTCTGGCATATTTACATGCAAATGTGGATTAATATGCACTGTCCCTGAAAAAATAAAAATCAAATCCAGTGCTGATTACTCCGGAAAACTGTTTCACAATGATGACATAAACATACATACAGTACACATTTGTAGCTGAAGCGATTTTTCTTTTCTTATTTTTAATAAAAACATGACGGCAGGATACAATAAATATGCGCTTTTTACGATAACGTTTTTTAGGTTGAATATCTTTTGTTCAGTGTTTAATTATTTTCTGCAGCATTGGTTCATAAGGCTACAGCCAAGTTGTAGGACACTGTTGGTGCTTCACGTTGACTTCTAGCTCAGTACACTATCAGTAAATGTACTGCATGCAATTGCACAAAGAAAACAATATTGCCAAAGGACAGCTTTACAAAATCATATATTTGTTCGTTTCAATACTTACTTTGAAGTCCAAACACTTAATCATGATGAAGGAATTCCGTTATTCCGTTTTCGGTCCGGAATATATGATCTCCAAAGAAAGAAATTACTGTATTTTCTGACTGACGGACTGAAGGTTTGATGATAAATATATATTTTAATTCGAATACATCATTGTGGATCAAGATTTTATATCGTGAAGCGGCTTTTATGTGCATATGTTTCTGTCCAGTGCACAGCTCGCCTCCTGCCAATAATGAGCCTATGAGGCTCAATACTGTGGCCATGTGGAGAGAAGAACACCACAAGTGCACCGCCCCTTTCTACTGAAACTACTGAAGCTTGTCTTGGAAGAGGAACATGGGGAATGGGTGATTTTACATTTACGTCATTTTACAGACGCTTTTATCCAAAGCGACTCACAGTAAGTACAGGGACATTCCTCCCTGAGGCAAGTAGGGTGAAGTGCCTTGCCCAAGGACACAACGTCACATAGTCACAGCCGGGGGTTGAACTCTCAACCTTCCACTTACAAGACCAACGCCTTAACCCGCTGAGCCATCTGACTCCCCTATACTAGCGCCCTACTATAGATATACTGTCTTGCATAATTAGTCAATTTAATTATCGTCTTTATTATCTAATTGCTATCATCAGACGTGGAAAGTAATGAGAGACTATATGAGGCATCAGTGTTTTCTCCTTCAGGACAAAGCCTCTAAAAGCGCTTTAGCATGACGACATGTGTCAGTTTGTGGATTTCACAAATTTTCTTGAGTGAAATTTGACACATTTGTTAGCCGTGGGCAAGGAAGCCTTCCTTACCAAGTTTAAGGTCAGGCGACCTCAACCGAGAATGTACATAATGCTGCCGCAAGTGATTTCCTTTTTATCGTTGATTCGGACCATATGTTCTACCATTCTTATTTCATCAGACAATCTCATCTGACAAGAGTCAACTGACCTGAGGTTTTGTGAAGAGGGCAATGATGCTATGCAAATTGAGGAAACACACGAAAACATAATTCTGTTAACTGGTGTGCATCCCAGTATGTGACAGGCCTAATAGGTGAAACTAACAAGACTGCCCACGAATGATGACTGGTTGTGTAGATTACATATGACACCAGATGTGTTCGTCAGAAGTTTTAGGATAAATACTAAACAAATGTGAACTGAATGATAATTGCTAGCATTGTGTTTACAGGAAAGCCTGGCTCTCCTCACTTCATGACATTTTAGAGACAGACATGTTTACACCGAGCACATTTTGTCAATTTATGGATACTGCGCATGCTTGGTTTCAGCTGCAGTGTATGTATGCCAAATATCAATGTGTCCCAGCATGAAGCACAGCCCTCTGGCAATATCCTTCTCACAAGGAACCAAGGTCACATAGCTAAGTGGGATGTCTAATCTTACAGGGCAAAATCATTAACATTTTGCCATGGAATCACAATCATCCCTCACAAGAAACCAATTGTTCCTTAACATCATGCATCTCCCCCTGTTGTGTCCGTGAGGGTGGAGATCTCTGATTGGTCCACTGTCCGGCGTGTATCAGCTTGGCCACAGCTATACCCCTCGTCTCTCTTGGAAACCAAGAGCAACAGCATCAATACCTGATTAGACCTGGTTAAATTGACTTGAGCCTATTTTCAAATACAATGTTTGTGACATCCAAGGTTGCCAGGATCCTCTTCACTAGTTCCACTTGAGACATAGAAGTTGTTCTCGAATCTGGATGCATCGATCATGGTGAAATGAAGTGTGATGTATGTAATCCAGGCTTTCGTTCCTCATTTACCGCTTTAGCAGCTCTTTTTCCATGACGTTTACATATGCACTGTTTTTCAAACCCGATGCTGTTTCCCTTCCTAACTCGACAAACATGTGCATCTCTTCCCCAAGGTTCAAAGTGTACTTCAAAGAAATTGAAATAGTGACCTTCACAAGCCTTTATGAAATATGAGCAGAGATATTGCTGCAGAGGGAAGAAGCACTCAGTTGGTATAGCTACGAATCGTTCTGTCAGTTGTACCTGATGCAGACCTTAAGGATTATCACAACAGCAGAAGACATTCTTATCTCAAACAGCTTGAAAGGATGCAGGGTACAAAAAAAAATAACCCAGTGGAATTCTATGGATTTCCCAAACATGGAAACTAAAAGAGAACATTTTAGGAATGCAAAGTCATTATTTTGTTGTTTACAAGGTTTTTTATGGAATGTGTTACCTCTGGCAATTAGGACTAGTCAGTGTGAGTTACAGCCTGTTGTTGCCCTGCAAATGTGTTTTGCCAAATTGGCAGGAGCTCTAGATGAGAAAACGCACCCCAGAAGTATTTTAAAGAGCGGATAATCATTTGACCATTGTCAGGAAAGCAGATATCACTCCATTGGGAAAATATATTTTTTTTTCCACAGTTCTTCATGCAATTATATTCGACCTGCATAGGGAAAGTCATTGGTGTGTATGTCGGCGGATGTGTATGTGTTTGTGTGTAAGGGGAACTAGAAAGGTATATTGGCAGAATGAATGAACACAAAGCCTTGTAAAGCCTTGTAAACAGGTAACTCAGTAAATAAACCTTTGTGACTCATGATTGCATCCAGAGGAGATGACAGATTGATCAGTCAATATCAGAATATCACTACCATAGACCAGCCACGTGCCATTATTGCAAATATAATAACAAAACATGTTTTGGTCTTAGAATGTCTTTAGAATGTAAAGAAGAACGACACACACTCTTTAATATTAATCACCAGATAAAGTTTTATGTTGAATGTGACTCCTGACTGATGCCCCTCAAGGAACGGTAACCTTAACTACTGATGTATTCCATTCATTGCAAGAGTATTGACCAAAATATAAAAAGTACAATATAAAAAACATTCAGGTAATCATTTTTTTTATGTTCCTTTATTCTTTGTAGCAATTGTTACGGCAATGTTTTCGCAAGCGAGGGATATTGCTGACTTTTTTTCCCTTAGATAGCATGAAAGTGAAAATAATTGGTATTATTATCTGCCATCAAGGATCAGCTCCCCCAGAGAGGAATTAAAGGTGTTCTTTCATCCAAGAGAAAAAACTGCATTTTAACATTTAATGCCTAATGGGAAATATAAGGAACTGAAAGTATGAAATGCTATTAATATTTAATGAATGAATGTGTGCATTGTATTATCACAGAGCCAGATTAGCTTGAAGAACATTACATAATTATAAGTATTATGTATTATAACCCTACATGCACCCACAGTTCAGTGGAACCACTGCATGTTACCCTGCTGGCTTGATTGCCTGCTGTGTGCATGATTAGACCTTATAACTAGTGTGATTAAACTAACCTTTCACACATCTATGAGTGTGTTCAAAAATAGAACCTATCATTCTCCTGTTAGTTCACTTTCAACACAGTATCGTTCTAAATTCTATTCTAAATTCTAAATTCCTAGGAAAAAACCATGTGATGGATCCTAACTTACCGGCATGTTGGTAACAGGAAGTGGCAGAATCATCACCAGGTTTTCTTCTGTGCCTCCATGTAAAGTTTCTCCAGGGAGCTGAATCTCAGAAGCAGCTCCATTCCCATCAACATGTTTAACACCAGAGGTATAAGCAGCGATTCTCCCCAGGAATCGTTTTTCGTCTCTGAGGAACGCAAAAATACGAGACCCCAACTTTTCATCATCTGAGAATAAAGAGATGCTGCAGGATTTTTTTCTTCTTCTACTTGGTACCTTCATTCCAAACTTTCTAAAAAAGACAAGTCTCTTACTTGAAGCACAGTATTAGAGCCTAAAACGCTTTTCTGCCCGACTGCTGCAAAACTTCAAAGTGTGCTTGGCGTGTACACACACAGGAGGCCTTCGCTGGGTACAGCTCATGCTGAGACCTCAGAAGGAGCCTTAAAAGTGCGGTGTGTATCTGCATGATTAACATTCAAAGGAGCTCGCGTTCTTCTCACTTTCGCACGGTTCTTCTGCATTAAATATACTGTATGTCACCTCTCTCACAACAGCAGCAGTAATGCTCATCTGGATGAGCAAAATACACGCACTGTTCACAAGGTTGATTCATTCGAAAGGGATTCATGTACAATTCAAATGAATATAGTTAGATTTTATTTATATACATACACATCCCCACACAGTTGACATTTAACTTGATTTGTAATACATAACTAAGAATTAAGTGGTTGTGTTATCTGTTACAATCAGTGAAAGCAAAAGCACATTTTAAACCAAACAGAAAAGAGATTCAAAGAAAGAAAAAAAATAAAACTGCCTTCGAAATGCTTTCAACTATCCAAGTGATTCACTGCATACTGAGAGACATTCGTGTTGTGTAACATGGATTCCTGATGGACCAGTGTTCAAAGCAATGCATTAATACATGCTTTAACAACAGGCTTTAACAAGACAGCCCTGTGCTGAATAAATATTTTCACGCTGTTTCTTGTATCTATCACGCAGTTCCTTCCCATTCAAGCAAACACAAGGAAACAACAAAAGCTTTCATAGTTTTTGTTGTATGTATTGTATTCAGAATACACCAACAATCACTGGTAGGAATCACCCTTTGTGTCTCTTGTAGTGCTAATAGCATTAGCCAGGGGATTGGGAAACCTGACAGCTAGCATCTGTAACGTCATCGGACAAGTGTGTTTAAGTAAGCGGTGATCTCCTTCTTCACAGTAATGAGATCAGAAACACAGCCAGAACAGAACAAGTCAGTCTGGCCGGCATTTGTGGTGAACGTGTGAGCATGTGTGTGTGTGTGTGTGTGTGTGTGTGCGTCCATGTCTGTGTGTGTGTGTGTGTACGTAGGCGTGTGTCAGTTCGGAGGTCAATGGTTTGAGTGACAAGAAAAGTGTGGTCTGGAAAGATCAAAAGCTAATCGTTATGACAGTGCTTGTAATTTCTCTAGTGGGTCTGTTCATGTTGCAGTATTTCAGACACAACCTACAGTATCTCTGTCCTGCTGACTTAACATCACCCTCTGATATTTGGTGAGAAAGTCCTACACATTTTTGTTTTGTAAGTGTATTTGTTTTACATAGGGCCACATCCCAAAATATTATTAGACCATTCGTCCACTGATGCTCCATTTATGGGTAAACAAAGATTTCAGTGAGTTTGTTGGCCACCATCTTGCCTTTCATAAGTGAAGTCTGTATGAAATGCACAGCCCTACTTTATTGAACAGGCTTCGAGTGAAACACATGGAATTCATTCTCAAATGCTTTGATCATGGGTGTGCTCATTAGAGCTAATTGGATTATTGCTACTGTGTTTATCTCTTAATGCTTCACATCTGCAGTGAGAAGAAATGAGGAGAGAGAAGATGGAGTAAAAAAGAGTTGGCTGGGGATTTATGGGTGTCGCCTTAAACCCCCTCCCCCTCCAGAGTATGCAGGGGAACTCTGTGAGACTGTTCAGTGTAAATTTTAGTCTGTTAAATGACAAACATTGTGTTGCTAGTTGGATCATCTTTTTACAAGCACCCCCCTTTCATGAATGTGAATACTTTGTGTTGCAAAATACAATGTGGAGAGAATAGAGAATATTAGAAGCTGCACAGTTCCACACCTATTTATTCCTACTACTATAAAGAAATTATATTGATTGGGCTCTGTGGGCGTCACGATTACATATGGATTTTTTAATTAGCCAATTCTCTCAGTTTCACTGTAAATCATTTCCATTTGATCACCTTGCGAAATCCATTCCTTCTCCTCAGGGCATTCAAGAGCCAGTGAGTTAATCTTTCCTAATTTAGCAACTAAATTAACAACTCATTTGTTTTGGTCAGCTGGTCACACCTCAAGGTATTTTTATCAGGAAATCTAAGGTTAAGTACCTAAGCTGTACAAACTGCAGCACTCTGGTAACAAATCCACCTCCTTGTAATCTCACCTCGTAGCCTCACAGGTGAGTTTGGAATTCTGTTGTGAAACTGCGGCCTAGGTCAAACTGCATTGCCAGGGTGGTTTAATTGCTGGACGGCAAATAGTTTTGCTTCTAATCGTTTACTTCACACATGAATGCGTTTGGGCATTTTAATGTGATTCTGAAATTGCTGAATTCTCCCCTCCATTTCCTATTCCTTGTCTTTCATTTGGATTGTTTTCTCTCTCTCTTTTCGACACAAACATTTGCTTTGAGGATCCCTTTATTTTTTTGTTGATTCAAATATTAGACAGTAGGCGACATACATATAAATGCTGTATTCCTCATTAGTTGAAATCTTGCTTCATGCATTAAACACAACTGAAGAAAACTGACATGACATCACTGAATTAATGATACATTTTCAAGACTGTCACTAGTGACCCATATTTTCCCCACTGATGTTCTCCTTCAATGTCTTTCTAAAGACTGATTTCTGCATAAAACATTTTGTGTCTGTATGTGCACTTAAAAACTGTCTGGTTTTTAATTGCAGCAAGAGGAGCCTAACACTTAGAGTCACTGGTTGAATCTCACACATTACATTTACATTACATTTAGCAGACACTCTTATCCAGCGACTTACAGGGACATTCCCCCTGAGGCAAGTAGGGTTAAGTGCCTTGCCCAAGGACACAACTTGATGTTGACACAGCTGGGATTCGAACCAGAGACCTTCTTATTACTAACCCGACACTCTAACCAACTAACTTTCTTGAAACAGGTATAATACAAGTTATATTGGCAAGTTGAAATGAGAAACTCCAGTCATCAACACCAGAATGATCAAGGGAGAAACGTGCTAAGAGAATCATTGTGGAGTGGACTTCCTGGTCTCCAGCTTTGCCAGCTTTGTCGTTACTGTCCTCTACTCCTGCCTCCCTCCATTCCCACTCATTGTCAGGTATGATCAAGGTCCAGATCTATTCACATCAGAGTTTGCTGAACTGACCTTTCAGGGAGCTGTGTGACCAATTAAATCTGCAGTGATTTCTCTGTGCAGAACACCGACATGCCCCTTTGTAATGTTGAAATTATTAGAGCTTGAAAGGTGAAGGGTACCGGGGAATTTTAACGGCAACGAACATTGCAGGGAGGACATGGTCTTAATAGGTTGTAAGCAAGTGTATTGTCACTTGCCTCTCAATATAGACTTACATCTGAGCAACCATGACATATCGCGTTATGCAGTAGAGATTGCAGGTTAAAAATAAGAAGTGTGAAGAAATTGTGCAATAATGCAGAAATTGTGAAGCATCTTTCAGTATCATGAAAAAGCCCTATAAGTAGCATGCATTATTATTATTAAGAAGAAGCTTTTTCGTTAAGAGAAATATACAAAGGAACCTTTTAGTGACACATCATGATCTGTCAAAGATGGCGGCTTGTCCTTTTAGAAAGTCCTTAGTTTAAAAGTATCCGCATTATATTCTGTTATGAGAGCGCTGAGTGCTTGTTCATCAACAGAGTACTTTAATGAAAGGTCGCAGGAATGGAGAAAAGATTCACAGATCAAAAAGTATTGCTATTTTACATTTAGAAATTAGTCATTTAGCAGACGCTCTTATCAGGATGCAACCTCCACTGCAAAATACTGATTCAGTTCACTGGAAAGACTGCGACAGAGGAAACATCACTCAAGGCTCTCATTCCATCCCACTATATAAATAGCATTTGCGTTGCTTAACAAGTCAGCTGTCTGTGTGCTTTGTTCTCCCCAGAGTGATGAAGCCATTACCCTCCGCCTGGTTTACACAGCCATGAAGTAGGACAGACATTTCTTCCCATTTATGTGCAATAGCGTGGTGGCTGACTGTCTCCCGTTGGCCCTAATAACAACCCTCCACATCTGTACACCCCCCACCAACCTGCCCAGCTCGAATCCAACAGCTGAATATGGTTGGAGTTGGTGTTGCTCTTGTCTGTCCCCGACTAATTCAATCTCATCAGTTATGATGACACTTGACAAACGTTGTGATGGTTATTTCAGCTAATCCAGAATCTGCTGTTCTATCTGATTTTGACAAGTTAGGCGAAATTATATTTTTGTCAGATATCTTCCACATGGGAGTAAAATATGTGCCTGAGGTATTTGAAGATTTTATATTCCAGTAAAAACCTGAGCTTGTATATCACAGGTTGACTACTGAACAGTGACCATGCCTCTAAACTGGAGCCATCTTCTAGAAGATGTAATAGCTCTTCCTTATACTACAAAAAAATAACAACACAAAACATTTCTTACACTAAACAAGGCATCAATCGCATTCCACATAAAACTTACAAAACAGCCTTTAATTCTCTTTAGTTCAAGATTCTCTCCAATTCCTTGATCATTACAGCATAATTGTAATTTAATTGTATAGACTATAACTGTATAGTCTGTAACCTGCACCTTATCCTGTATATCCTGTATATTCTGCTGTATATCCTGCAAAAAAAACTGTAAATCCTGTACATCCTGATATAATACTGTATATTCTACAAGGACCAATACTTGTATAATTGTAATCAGATAGTCTGTACATAATCATTTATCCAAGCCTCTGCCCCCCCCCCCCCCCCCCCCCCCCTGTGTGGAGTCACCTCACCTCACCTACCGTTTTTACTTATTGTTATTGCCCCCAGCCCCCTATCCCTGTGTACACTTTCTAATCTTTACCTCACACCCTTACCCTTGTGTGCTTTTGCAAGACTATGTGCTGCTGATATGAAGGAGTTTCCCTCGGGATAAATAAAGTATTCTGAATCTGAATCTGAATGACACTAGTCACTTTTAAACTGACCATGTTCTCGTCTGGCGCTTCAGCATGATAGATGTTAGAGGCTAAAGTCAACTGGAGATATACATGCAGAGCTCAAGATATGAAAGCCTGGGCCCATTTTACCCTTATGGCATTTACAAATATTCAGTTCTCTTGGAATACACAAAATTGTTCATTAAAATGCTAATGAGAAAAACTCCCTATCCATGACTTTGTTCAAGTTGTGCCTCTAGATGTCTTAAGAAGTGGTTTAATAATTATAAAGAATGTATCTAGCCAGGAGAGGGGGAGAAATTGACAATTTGCCGCAAACACAGGAGCAGAATTTCAGTGTTGCCTTCTGTGAATTCAACCCTGTTTGTGCATTCAACACATGTCTTTCATTTTTACAGTGAGAAAACTTACACAAGAGGGGAAAGGGGCAAGTTCTAAGATTCAATTTAAAGAAGAAATGGAAAGCTAAAGTAGATGTCAGCTCTGAGAAACAGTTTCAGACAACTGAAAGGTTGTTGATGGGAGATATTGTTGAACAGGGTGGATGGGTGTCCTTGATTTTCAAAGCGACAGACAGTTGAGAGCCACAACCTTCAATGGTTTATAACTTGGTTAAAGTCATTCTACAAACCTTTTTATTTTGGTATAAGAAATCAAATAGACAAGGGGGATACATGCAAAATTAGCTAATGTGGTTTATGTGGAATGTGGATGTAATTTATTCTAGGATGACTATGATTCATCACCAAAGCTATTAACTTGAGACAGTGCAATATTATAGCATTTTGGAGTCAGTATCTACAACATTTCATAGAATATGGTTCAGTTATCTATTTAACAAATTGAAAGACTTTCTCACAGTCATACTTGATGTTGCCACCAATATTCAACACAATAGGGTAATTTAACCCACGTTCTATGGGAAATCAATTTCATTGCTTTCTTTTATTTCAAGAGTCAAAAACGTGGCCTTTGGAGATTCTCATAAATTAAATGGGCAGTCTCATGTGTGTGCTTTCCCCTTCAAAACCATTTTTCTCTGTCAAGGTTTGTTTATTTTAATCTCTTTGTTATCTATCATTTTCTGTCTCTCACCATCTTGCTGTTGGAGGGAGATATTTACCAGAACCTAATAACTCATTCTCCCACAAGGGGATGGACGAGGGAGGTGCAGCATCACTACATATTATACAGACAATCCTTCCACGGTCAAAATAACTGTGTGCTACTACATTTGTAAATATACAAACAAAAAAATCTACTGTGATGCAGTAAAATACTGTTGTATGGACGTATGTGCTTACATAAATGGCAATAAAGCATCCTATTTCCTGTACATACTGTTGGTCAAATGGCCAAAGCTGGTTGTTATTGACATTTATATCTTTCAGGATGTTTCTACTACTGAGGTAGAAACACATGGCAGCTGAAGAGAAGGACATAGCTCAAGAGTTAACATGCCTTTTCTGTTGGTTGTTCAAGCCAGTCTGTCTTCCTTCTGTGTCCCAGTTCTGGCTAATATCCAGCTGTTCTAGTCTGGATCATGGGTATGCCTTTGGGAAAGTCAGGCCACAGCAGTTTTTGACGACTGGAAAATATTTTTCATGAGTGTTTTTTGCGTTACTAAGTAGATCTTGGCGCTTGGCTCGATCCGAGAGAAACACTGGTCAACATAGTACTGGGCTAAGGTGAAATTGTTGCAGGGCATAACTGTATTGGAGTGTCACATTAAGGATTTACTCTATATGGATTGAATTGTGGCTTTCACACAAACACAAACACTGAATGTTATCATCCTTTTCCACACCCTCTTCTTAGTTGAGCCCCCCCCCCCCCCCTCCTCTGCTTGGATACCACTGCGTCCTCCAGCCACTGGGCTTTGCCCTCCAATGTCTTAAGTGATAGAGTTATTATGTATGTGGCCACATCTCCACAAAGCAAGGAAGAGGGGTCATTAATCATGCATCAGGGGTGACTTGGCTGGTAAATAAGGTTAGCCACAACAGCAGAATCTCAATAGCTTTATAGCTGTATGGACTGACTGGACAGGAACAGTTTGCAAGCACAAACAATAATGAGGACACAATGAAGCATTTCGCATCAAGCATGAAAAAAAAGAACAATGAACACACTGCAGAACTGTAGCTAGAGGAAGATCAAAATGTTTAGATGAAAACGTGTACATAAAATATGTTTATATAATCCACTATTTATGGTTCCAAAAGAAAACGTAACAATTGTAGCTGTACAATCTAATCACTTGTTCAAAGGAATGCAAGAATTTGAAATATAGAGACTTTCATTATCTCATGTATTGAGCGCAGACAAGCAAGTGCAAATATTATTATTATTATTACTATTGATTAATCGTTACAAAAAGTTACAGAGGTTTTTAAACCCTCACAGTGACTCCTCACTCATTGCATTCAATACCAGAGCTACATCAAAGCATTACCCATCAGATATTACTTGCGATGCATTACTAGTGTCTTATGTACATGTTGTTTCTTGTCTTATAATTCGAAAAACAAGACAGAAGCGTTGCCACTATGTGGACCTCAGCTCATGTGAACCATACATGCTATTCTGTAAATCAGTCATCTGGATAAATTAAACACTGCCGGAAAATTTCTACAGCTGTGAACCTTGAATTAACTAGACTTGCTCATCCCTTTTAAGAGCTGCCCTGATTTCTTCTTAATTAGGCAAAGAGTAACAGTCTCTGTTCTTTTTCCTGTGACATTTGTTTTGTTACAGCTACTATCCGTCTCCACGGCAACAAATGACATGAAGGCTGCATTAGCGCAATACATTTCTGACCGCCTTATAAATAATGGCATCTCTATGTAATCTACCTCCAACTGTACAAAACATCCCTGTGATTGGACACTCTGGGGCTTCTGAGGAAATGGATTATGTCCTTTTTTAGGTTGCTGAACCACCTTTCATTACTGGCATGTGGTGACCTCATGTTTCTCAAGCCCTGTGTTGAGAAAGGGGACCAAAAATCAATATTAGATGTGTCTACAAAGCAAACAGGATTATTGTTGACAGCAAAGTACTGTCCACAAATGTCAAAAATGAACAAAATAAACAAGTAAGCCTTCTTTGGACTTTGTATAGCTCAGTCTTTCTGACAAATACATCAATAAACAGTGAAGAAGATGCCAAGAAATTACAAACCCATTGTCTGTTCATTTAAACTGAGGTCTTCCATCCACAGAACCAGAAAAGTGTGTAATTAAGCAGGAGTCCTAAATTAATCCCCCCACCCCCTCCACCCTCTCTATGCCCCTTGTTGGGACCATTACATCATATTTCAGCATCAATAGACAGGAAGACTATTCAACAGCCATGATTTTTAAAAGCAATCTCTCTGTCACATGCTTGGAAGATCCATTATCATCTGATTACTTCTCAACAGCAGCCCAATTACCCTTTAATTGGACCTCCCTTCATACTTATTTACGAGTCTTTATGCAATTGAGCGCAAGTAAAGGTTATCATCCGAGCACAGTATCAAAGACAATCTTATGGGTTATAACAATGTCTCTTGCTGCTGGTAATGTTATGCTTGAAATGCAAGAAACATTATTACACGTCAGCATGTCTTGACGGAGTCCTGCTTGTCATGTCTTATGGAAAATGTTAACATTCACCTCATGTCTGTGAACACCTTCAGCTTTCAGAGATTTGTATCGTGGACATGCAGTTCACTCTCAATCAATTTGCATTTCATGACTTTATATTGATTCATAAAACCACCCATTGGGCCTTCCAGTCATACGCATTAGAGGATGTAATTCCCCACACCACATTGTTTTTGCTGCTGAAATACTGTACCTCATGTGGCTGAATAAAGTTATTGATTACTGGTTGCTGGCTTTTGGCACCTGCGAAGATGGTGCAAGTACACAATCATGCAGGGATAAATTTGACCCGTGTGTTACCAACTGGACAGAACACACAGTACTGAGCACAATCAGTGGAAACACAGCCCCAGCAGAAACCACATATAAAATATTTACCAGCACTCCAAGACAACATATGTACCCAGCACAGTTTCCCCTGACCTCTGTTCAAACTCCAAAGTCATTCTGACTTTTCTAAACCCATCCAGTGTTTTCGACACAGTACTAAGATTCAGAGGAAACATGTTCCATCCAGATAGTCATAGTAGATCTCCTCCATACAGGTAACACTGCTTTTCTTTCCAACCTGATTGCCAGGTATAAAGAATGGGCATCCTAACAGACTCAGGCAGCGTGGCAGAGAGACGTCAACTGAGACCTTAGCTGTGCTCTAAGCTAAATGTGCTCCATAGATCAGGCAGACAGAAGCAGAGCCAGGACTAATAGACCGGGCCCCATTCTCCAGCTGAGCTAGAGGGATCCCACTCAAGCATTGATGGATTTGTGTGACTCAGTGGCGCCTGGGTGACCCACAGGTTGCAACTAGATGTTACATCACATCCTCAGGATTAAGCTTAGAATCCTGAGTTTCCCCTCTCCGGAGAGGTGCACACATTCTCCATAAACACAAAAACAAACACTTTGTGATTTTTGGACCAGTTCAGTTGTGAGACATAACATAAATACAAGATGCTGGTTTGATCATTTTGCCATCCACTTCAATTTTGTTCTAGTTGTTCCCCAGGGTGCTGGATGTTGATATTGCTCTGCTGAGCTAGCAGACAAACCTGTGTAATGCTAAAACTAGTGTGTTTTAAATATGTTGCTGAGTCAGGCTAATGAATTAAAGATACACATCACACCTGCTTTGCTATCTATGCCTCACAGGCGAATGCATGAAAAACAACCCCCATGATGCCTAAAACCCAAAATCTTCCTTGAACATAATTATACACATACCACAACATTTTACATAATACACAATAAAAACCAGGGTGGCTTCATGGCATTGCCTGTCCTTCGTGCAACAAGCTTGTTAAACCAATTCTAGAAAATACTTTTTCAGGGAGATAAAATTCTCCCCGAGGTGATGCAACATGTCTTCCCAGACTGTCTGTCTGGTGAAACACTGAAGATCCTTCCTGCCAAGCAGCATCCGCCTTAGAGAGTTGAAAAGATCAACATAAAACACCTACCCAAGCAATAAGACATAGCCCATTCTCCAAGATTACTCTTATTGATTTGTACTGTCCGCCATTAAGTATGTCGCAAACATCTCTCTTCCTTTACAACAGGCAAAAGGACAAGTCTGGGTCTCTAGCTGCATGTTTAGAGGAACAGGAGATTTATGTGGAGCCTCAGGAGTTTCCCAGTTAAGTCAATATCGATTCCATTTGCCATTATCAAACCCAACAGAACTCTCAAGGTGTGCGTTGCCATGCCTACCAAATAAAAACGTAACGTATTTCTGCCACACTGTTGACTTGGTTTCAGCTTTGGGGTATGAATCCACATTTGATGAAATATGAATTCAACAATAACTTTATACACAATAATTATTGTCTGCTGAATAACCATCTAGAACAGGTAAACACTTTAATGTGGCACACATTCAATGCACACTGGTGCAGTGTTCATACTCTGGTGGAGAAACAAATGCTATCTGCAGACCTTCTGGTGAGTGACCTATCAGGTGTGCCAGGAGCATTTCATCACACTCTCCACTCCTCGTCTGTCAGCTTCACTGGTGATACAAGTGCACTTAGTGACAAGGCGATTGTGCCATTGCTTGTAAAAAGGGGATATACAACTAGCTTGATAAAAGGATTTCACTTGAATGACAACTAACTGTCCCTTAGGTCAAAGCAGTCAGTTGCTATTTTGATGCAAGGAGAGAGAAATAATCCTCACATACGACACTTATTTATGAATATATTTGAGTTACAAAATGTGATTATCATTCTCAGTTTCACTAAGAAAATTGCAAAAGTAATTTTAGTTTCTCAACCAATAAAATTACAAAAGGCTTGTAGGCAAATCTGTTTTGTAATTAAGTACTGTCAACTTTTCAGGCTCAACTATTATGTCATTTGACTGAAAACCATAGGGGGTTAATTCCATGCATTTTCCTGATTAGATATACAATTATCTAGGGGTCAAAAATGGGGGGTCATGTGGCTCAGCTCTTAGGGAGTCGGGCTGGTAATCAGAAGGTATCCGGTTCGAACCCCGGCTGTGCCAACATGACAGTTGTATCCTTGGGCAAGGCTCTTCACTCTACTTGGAATGTTCCTGTACCTGTTGTAAGTCGCTCTGGGTAAGAGCGTCTGTTAAATAACTAAATGTAAATGTAATGATCTAAACCCACATACTTCTAAATCAGCACAAATATACTACGTTAATTTCTAGGAAGTGAAAGGCAACATATCCAGTAAAATATGGAGACGTGGCTGTCATTATCAACCTTTCCTTCCCCTGTTTATGCTTGCTAAGAGCAATCTAAGCAACATTTGATCACTTATTAAATACATTTGGTTACATGGCTTGAGGGGTTTTGAATGCCCAAGGAGCCAGCAGCCAGACATCAGAGGTGTAAGATCACAGGAGCTGTGGTTGTAGGGGGGACATGCATCGCATTCGTGTTCATATTAACACTGGAACACAATTCCCCTGCCTGTATTAACGGCATGCAGCCAACAAGCTTTTCAACACATTTTGGTTAATATTCATGGGCGTTTGCATTGATGTTTAAGACACGTGGTACAATATGCTACTGTCTGCTGGTCTATAGCCTGTAAGAAAAGGGCAGGAAATGAAAATTGAACTAACAGTGGATTCACAATGATGGAACAAGATGGAAAAACACATGTTGCTGTCATACATGCACATGTCCTGGAAGAGCAGTCAACACTGTGGCACTTGCAAAGGTGAGAATTTTTTTAAATCCTTTTAAAAACCAGTTCATAAACATCAAGGCGAACAGTTCACACATTAAAAGGACATTACGTTTTTACGACGATGAAATATGAAGCGAATAAAGTGAAGCCATGATAGCATCCCTGCCCAGTGTGATGAACGCCTTTCATTGCTTTCTGGTTAATATCCAGCACTCTTAGCACTATTCCTGGGGGTCATAAAATACTAACCTGTTAGGTAGACAGATGTGTCTACCTTGCTTATGTCCCACTGTGGGCTATTCTCCTTGTTCCTGCTGCCAGTCTCTGCAGAGACCTGTTTTTGAATTCAGCAGGATTCTACTCTCTTCTGACTTAATATGCGCATATGGCCTCTTATTGGATTTGGCAATGACTGCCAAGTCATTGATATGCACATCTCACAGGTAACACTCCCACTTCACATACACCTTTTGCACTGATCTTTCCTGGCATTAGATCAATGTTTTTGTGCCAATCCATATGGGTGCATTTGGATTGGGTGATTCCATGAGCGGTGTAATGATTCCCTCTGCTATCACACTGCAAATGAAAGCACCTTCACACTGTCTTTGAACTACTGAATCTGGCAGCTGCGAGTAAAACATTGTGAGTAAAACTTTTTTCTTATTCCTCCTGAATGTACAGGGTTGAAAATATATATCTATATTATATATATACTGTATATAAAAAAAATCCTGCTATGACAAGTTGTCATTTCATCAGTGGAAAAGTTGTCTCGTTGTTGAGGCATGTGACAAATGATTGTGTTCCCTAGGCTGTAGTGACAACTTAATCAGTACTGGTCCTAACATCATCATCTATCAGTACAGAAGAATTATATTATCATTCATCCCACCAAACCAATTACATTACAGCTCATCAGGAGAGTTGGAGTTCCTCGTGGGTGACCAAGAATGACACTCTCACTTAATCCAACACTGGCACAAGAACACGCTTCCATGGCAACCACAAGCGGTAAATCACTGTACCATGTTTCAGACAGATCTCTGACCCATCTCCTGCCAACTTGTGGCATCCAACTGTTCCTCCCAACACAAATTTAGATACAATGTATGCGTATACCTGCCATGCTGTGAGAAACATTTATACGAGGTATCAGAATAAATACAAGAATAATGAGAACCACCACACAGACATCCATTGACTTATGCAAGCAATCAAAGCTGAGAGGGTCCTTCTGCAGATCTCCTGCAACAAATTGGACATTTCACATTGCTCTAAACTGGCATGTATAAACAGGCACCCATTGCCATTGACATTTAGCATGGTGATACAGCAGACAGGACGGTTGCCACATAATTATAGTCCTTTACAGTAGCAGTGTTAAATGAGAGCAATTTTCTTAATAGATGGTCTCTTATAAATTCCCTCAATTTTGTCTTAGGAGGAAAAAAAATGCTGGCAATTGGCGACAGTAGGATTTATATGTTAATCATACAAATCCGATTGGGGCAACACCAGCCACTGATTTGAAGCAGGGTAGAGTGTCAAAGTACAGTGAGTGTTTCATTTTCCCTGAAATTAGAGCCAACCTCTGGGTGCAACATGGCTGAGTGCAGACAAATGATCCACACTTGACCTTTAAATTAACAGGGGGCTTACTGTAGGCCTGCACAAGGTACATCCAAGCGATTTAACTTTTCCTGCTGACATATAAAGTGACCTCCAGATAGTGACACTTACTACTTAAGTGAAGGCTTGGCAGTGGATATTTCTCTCCTCATGCCAGAATGTATGGGAGCCTGTAGGCAAAACAGCAATCTACTTAATGCAATGACAACACATGTATCTGGAAAAGGAGTCAGCCTTCTGGACAATGGACATACATTTGATATCATATCTGGACTAAAATGGCAGCCTTCTGGTCATTGGTCATTCATTTGATACTATATCCAGACACAATTTCAGCTTTCTTGACACTGGTCATTCATCTGATATTACAGCTGCTGAAAAGAAGGCCATTGCTGCGTACAGCTATGTGTCTGAATAAGGCTTTTCACTTAAGACTGGCAACTGAGTGCACTTCAGAACATTGTCAGAACATTTTCCCTTCATCAGAACCATCATAATGGCTTTGATGTCGAATATTTACACCAGCAAGCAGGTCCTTTCAGTAAGTATGGGATCTCAACAGAACATAAAACTTTGAAATAGAGCAATACTGACACCATGAGGTAAGATCATTTGTTGCGGTTACTTACATTCAGCCATCCAGTGCAGTGGTTGAGCCTGTTAACGGTCCATTCATTTGGATCTGGGTTCCTCTTTCTGAGAGCAGGTTCATGCAACATACCTGGGTCAGAGTCCAGCTGGGGAATTAACTGACTGGGATATGCAGCTTAACCTGCTTTCTGGAAAAAGATATACATTTAGAATATAATACATATAATTCTCAACCTTGGTCACATCACACTTTAACAGGATCACAATTTGTGATTCATTTGATTCAGGTGTGTTGGAGCAGGGAAACATTTAAGACATGTATGGCATGGGGTTCTGAGGATCGGGATTGGAAAAAGGCTGGTTTGGGATGTAGGGCGTAGAAAGAAAACAGTATAACGCTGCAATTTCAGTACTGTTTAAAACAATAGCCTGAAATCATTTGAAAACTGCAAGAAGTGCTTTACATTTTTAAAGAGAACCACAAAAGAAGGATCTGATATTTTATGTGCTGGAACTACTTTTACCAATGATAGACTGACATCTAGTGGCTCAGTATGCATACAAATATTTGATTAATTTCACCAAGTTGGTCAATTTAAACATATAATATGCCTCCAGACTGTAAACGATTGCAATACAAGTTCATAAAGTCATTTCAAGATGGATTAAAACAGCCAAAAATTTAAAATTGTGCAACAATATTTGGTTTATTGTAAATACAAAATATTTGAAACATTGACAACATTTTGCATTAAAAAAGCCAACAATTGATCACACCACAACAAATGGTTCTCCAATATAAAAAAAGAATGTTGCCATGAAAACACTTTCAATTCAATTCACAATTTTTGATTGATGAATGCAGATAGGACAAGGTCACTGAGCTGGTAGGTTAGTGGCATATGACCTTGCATTGAGAGTACACAGTGCTGACATTGCCATTGCGTGTGAGTCCAAGCCAGTTAAAGTAAACAGCCTTCTCCCAGCCTCTGCTGCTAGGTCACAGCTGAGTGTAGGATGTTTACATTAACTAAAGTCTGATTTCACTCAGTAAGTTCTCATCCTTCCTGATATTTTCAAGCGCAGACTTGAAATGTAGGAGATGTGGACATGGAAGGTTCTTAGGTGATCCATCTTTGAAGTCACGAGGATCCAATGTGATCACCAGGACACAGGGAAGCCTTGTGAATACACGGCCAGCAGCGGTGGGTTTCCTTGGAGCTAAAGGCCAGTCAGCAGCAGCAAACACCTGACTGAAAGCTCTGTTGGTGGACAGCTTCCAGTCGGGGATGTTTACAGCTTCAAACAGCCCAGTAGATAGCTGAACAGTGTAGGGTAGTAGGAGCTGCCTTGTCCGCCTCCCATCAGCCACAGTGACTGGAGATAGGCCCATGGTACCAGCCACATACATTTGTTTTGCAATTAAAATACATCAAAAGAAAAGGAGCTAGAATGATCTAAATTACTGCAGGCATGTTAATTGATCATTCATGTCCTTAGGAAACACTTAAGTATACTTAAAAACAACATTTTCTAGTTACTTCCAATTTGAATGACTCCGAACTGGTTGAGTAACAACAGAGCCCCAAAAACAGTCAAATGTCAACATCCAGGCAACAGTATAAGAGTTCTGTCTGATCAAGGACATGGAATGCTTTAAGGACAAACAAATTAAATATCAAAACAACATCTGACAATTTACCCACCACATGGCTGGTGGCTGAGGTTAAATGACCCACCACTTCAAAATAAATAAATAGCTGCACTCAAATCCACAAGGAAAAACCAATGGCTTGAATACCCAGCCGGGGGGTGCCTCCCTCTCCCTCTACTCACCAGCAGTCTAAGGATGAGGCAGAAGACCTCCGTGGAAGGACACTGGGTGGATGGGGGAGAGGCATTGAGTGTTTCTGCTGGGTCAGGGAGGGTCAGCAGATCTGTTGTTGGATCAACAGTCCCCAGCTCTCCTTAAGCAGATGGGCTAGGCCCAGTGCATTTGATTACCAGCCTAAAGTCATTGTCCACTGCTGGATTTAGCCTAACAATGGGTCAAGGCAACTGTCCCTTTCCAAAGTCTCAAGTTATTTTCCGACTACATCACTGAAATTTCAACATAAACGACACTGGCACAAGATGAAGAAAGATTCATTTGGATATAAAGAGATTTCACCACTCCCTTATGGAGATTAGTTTTTTGTTTTTAAGCAGGACAGTCTGAACACAGGGGGAGCAGGTTTCCATGTTTTAAACAAATGTTCTCTTCTTCAGAGCAGGACTCATAGATTCTGTCATGTCAGTAGTTTTTTAGGGATGCCTAGCCGTCAGAGGCAAGATGGATTTCTGACAGGAATTGACTTACAAGTACTCATCTAACCAGGTAATAGGAGGGCTACTCGCAAAATGCAAATCAGGCCACAATCATCAAAGTAAAGTACTTGACAGCATCTTAAAACACAAATCTGTGTACAGTCACAGCCAACTATATATCTAAAGATTGTTTCAAACTAGGCCAGTGACAATATTAGCACACACAACTCTTGGTTGAAACTCGAAATGTTAGCTAATTTCCAAGATTAGTGTGTTAGGTCAGAGTAATTTGTTAAAATATAAATGTAGTTGACTACCTATGTGTAATTACAAATGGCTCCACATTAAAAGGGAAATACAGGCACTTGTTTTGAACCAATAACACCTTCAACACACCAGTCTCTTGCCCTGCTAGGCTAACACCTGCTATCATGACAAATCTTCTGGAAACAAACGTCAAACTCAGGTAGCAGCACACGTCAACTAACTAAATCCAGCTAGATCAACTTAAATACGTACTACAGTGAATAATGTTGAATTAACAGCGTCACATTAACTTCTACAACAGTGTATTTATCGAGACTAGGTGGCTCAAAGTCAAACAAAGTGGCTGAGCTAGCTTAGCTAGTCCGTCCTTGCTCCGGCGACATTCGTTTCCTTACCACAACATTAACAACACGGTATCCTTCGGGATCATTTCAAACGTTACATACTTTTCACTTTTAACAACTTAACTGGAAATAAATCATATAGTTTAGCTATATAGCCGGCTAGCTAACTTTCAAGCCCACCCTTAACCTCCTATCTCACTTTATTTTTTGACCTTTGGTTACCCGACACTGATGTTGACGTCATTGTCATGGAAACGAAGCCCCGCCCACTGTGTATTTGTCTGCTCTTCAAATACCCTTGTCTCATTGCACACTGACCAGCAAAAAAACATGAACTAATAGTGAACATTGTTTTTATTACTAGCTACTGACTCTGCAGTATTTAACATACATTATTTATTCTGATTGACATTACAAAGATAGATTAGTTCAAATACGTGATGGTGGGACACAGGCCTTTCCTAATAACATTTACATTTATTCATTTTACAGACGCCCTGAGGCAAGTAGGGTGAAGTGCCTTGCCCAAGGACACAACATCATATAGCCACAGCCAGGGCTCGAGCTCACAACCTTCCAATCATGAGGCCAACGCCTTAACCATTGAGCCATCTGACCCCACCTAATAACTAACTTATTGCTACTCAGGCATAAGAAAACAGCTTAATTAAAGTTGATCAATGATACATGAAAAATAATATAGAATAATTGTGAGACGCTTGACAGGTCGTTTGGTAAAGACCAGAAAGCGTTCAACAGAATCTCACATTTTCTTCCACTCTCCCCATTCCTCTTACTCATCTGGCTCCTCAACACTTTTGACTCCTTAACACTCCTCCATACTTCTAAATCCTCCCCACTTGTCACTCCTCCTCCTCCTCCCATCAGGAGTCTGTCACAGGTCTGACAACTCTGTCTTAGTAAAGGCCAGAAAGTGTTCAACAGATTTTCCTGTCCTCTTCCATTCTTCTCCTCCACATTCATCTCATTCATCGCTCTCCTCTCACTCCTCCTCACTTCTCACTGCTCCTCCTTCCATTCAATCCCTCAATCAATACATTCATTAATTGGAATATGATGAAACAATGTGTTAGCTTGTTAAGTAGTTCACCAGTCTGCTCTGTCTGTACCTAATCAAATATTTAATGAGTTAGTTAGTAGTTAATAGTTTAAATTGTTGTTAAATGTTTCAATTTACCGTTGTGTGGGTGGTTTGAAGTCTTTTTGTAGTCAATTAAGTCTATTTATGTTAGTTATGTATTATGAAGTATGTGTGAATTATGACATTTCCACATTCAATCTGAATCAGTTCGTAAGTGAGCAATTCAACACCATTCAGAAATATTGTGGCATTATGATTTCTACATGAATGAAATCCTGGAATTTCTGCTGTATTACCAGAAGAGTTCTATAGGGGGCAGTGTTACCCATACTATCACAGATGGTTCCTGCTTCCCACTTCCTCTCTATCATAATGAAACAACTACAAGCTGTTGACCTTGGCAAAAGCCTTTCATTGTATCAAGTACCCCCAGGTTCCAGACAATCGCAAGGAATCCCTCCCATTCATGAAAGATGCAGATCAAATAATATGTCACCCAGAAATACAATTGAGATTATTGGTGAATCCGTTTTTGATTACCATGAACATATTGGAAAAGGAGTAGAATGTCATAAACGACAACCTGACGTCCACCCAATACAATTGGCCAATTTCACTAGAGGACATATTCTGCATTATTGAAGAGGAAACTATGAGACTGGTGGATTTTTGTTTCCTTGCTGTTTCCGATCACATCATCAATTTGCTTTCAGAGTGTAATGGAATCTGCCTGTCTATAAAAACCCAATTTCCATGACAAAGCAAGCAAATTGGAAATATTGGTCATATTGTACGTTGTATTACCAGCACGATGACATGATGACAGAAGGTCTGTAATGACCAGAGAAATATTCAATGCGGCATAATTTAAAGTAAACCAAAATCTGTGACAGACAGGTACTGTGTATCGATGCCTGAATATGTATTCAACAAGTGACTCTTATCTCTGCCGGTCTCCAGTGAAATAACTTGTTTGGGCCATGCTGGACTAGGTCAGTTCCTTTCATACTTTTTAAAGGTAAGATACTCCACAACGCTTTGACAGTTTGTCTGGATCCGCCACCATCAGCTCTGTTTGCCGGTGAAGTAAAACCTCCAGAGAATAACATACAAAATAGCACAAAAGGACTCACCACGGTGTTTATTACTTTTTTTAGCTTTGGAAATGGATATGTATGTACCATGACGGGTTTCTTGGAAAGCATATTTAATTATTTAGCTATACACATCCCATATATAGTCTGTGAAAAGACCAATGAAGAAAGATCCATCTCACGTGTAATGTAATGGGACAGAGAAATGGATTCCATTGTAATTTTGTGTTGTCAATAATTGCCCCCAGCCATTATGAGGGAGACTGATTTTCTGCGTGCAGTGGTGCGGAACAGTGTGTCCTTGCACACGATCTGTACAAGTCTGAGCCTGAACAACACACATCCAGCTGCAGCACCGATGGGCCGATGGACTCATGTGCTTTAAGCTATTTCTCTTTTCAGTTTTGTTTAAACCCACCAAGTTTGTCCAGGTGTTTGCTCGAGGGGACTGCAGGTGATGTCACGTGCTGTAAACCTCCACCAGTTCAAAACTACTGTTTCTACATATATCTGGCACTCATTATAGCTGTAAGTAGATACAGTGTGAAATTATCTAGGCAATAGTGCTCGGTATCAGTAAATAGTAATACATACAGTAAATAGTATCAGTAACTTGATCTGACTATGGATGTCTTACGGTAGAAAATAAACTTTGAAAACACTGGCCCAAAGGTGAGAAATAACCCCCTGACCCATCCTAGTATTCATAGTCAATGGCCTCCGAGGATTTATGTTTTGTGTTAAGTAAGGCTGAAGCTACTCATGTTATCTCACTCTATCAATAGCAAATACATTAACAATATCTAGTGGCTGAAGCACACTATTAATTTACCACTCTGTCCCTACAGGGGCAGAGGGATTGTTGAAGGCAACGAGGTATATCCGCTTACCCCCCTCCCTGGGACATGGCGTCACTGCTGGGGGATCGATGTCCATTGAGCAGAGGAGAACGGAGTCAGGCAGGCAGCCAGCCGGCTGGAGGAAGCCCTGGACTTGAGTTTGGAGTGCTGCATCTCGAGTGACGCTGTCACCTAAGAGGCCCCTGCAGACGCAGCGGAGATGGAGAGGTACGTGCTGCACGATGCTGGAGCCATGTCCTTTCACACAGGGGCGGACGACAGCCGTCACCCCTCAGAGGTTGAAGAGGACACAGAGTAATGGATATTGTGGGTTCTAGTCTATGAGGTGGAAGGGGCCGAGACCTCCAATAAAAGGTCACTGTTGGAAAGTCTTTGAAATAGCTTTTTCTTGATATGTGTTCGACGGTCTGACCTTCAGTACAAACTCAGTGGGATATGAAAATGTGTTTGGATCCTGATTCTTGGAATCTGGAAATCACTGACAAAAAAATCAGTATGCAACAGGCTGCACAAAATAGGAAAGATTATGGACGAGTTACAAAACTTGCAATCATTACATTTGTCAGATTGTTTATTACTAGCAGTCACGAAACAAAAATTACTGACAGCAAATGAGAGTCTGAAGCAGGCCCTCTGGCAATGCTCTGGGTAGGATCAAAAACACATTTGCAGTAAAAGCATGGACTTCATGGGGGGATGGGAAAAGAATGATATACCAACATAAACCCCTGCCACCCCTCAACCCTCCCGTCTACCCCCTTGAACCAGTTTAGTCTCTAATTCTTCTAACCCTTTGCATTCTTTGATATATTACTTAATAGTTATATTGTGTGATATGTGTGGTTTTCAACTGACATGAAGTGAAGCTCAGATCAATATGTTTGATCTAGTGCTTTCTTTTGTGTTTTTCAGGACAGAGGAAAAGTATTTATCATATGAGATTAAATTTGTTGCCTTCCACATCAGCAATCCATTTATAAGGCAGGATTTTTTTATAAAATCACTCCTCGTGCTTTCTAACAAAAACATCCTGGACAAATTATTGTAGCCCACATATGAGAATGCTTTAATTATTGGATTTTTTTGCTGTGCTCAATCTTTCTTCAGTTTTGAGATGCTGGTGTTCAAATATTCACTGGCATTTATTCTACACACATCCAAAAGATTCACAACTTGTTCTCCCTTTAAACTCTTGACCTCCCAACACACCTTTTGACTTCTCATCCCTGTACATCTGCTTGGAGATCGTATCATCAGTTTAAAGCAGTGCTGTAAAAAAGGTCACTGCATCTACACATTTTTTTGCTTCCCGACTCTAGCCCTGCACATGGTTCAAAGGTTAGGGTTCGAGCCTTTAAGACTAGAGGGAGTTTACAGCGGTGCCTGCTTGTGTTCCGTGTGGGAGGAGGATGGCACACAGCACAGTTGTGGGATTTGAGGGAAGGTGGGATATGGATGTTTCAGCATTTAAAGCCAGTATACATTACAGTCAGCAGTAATTACATATGGCAATCTTAACAATTTACTGTGATTGAAAATCTAAATGTAAGAGTTAGAAAAACAGTTGCATAACCTTCTGGTAAAAGACGGTCAACAATCAGGAATTATGGTTCAAATAAAGGAGCAATGGCTGAGTTACACAAATCTAGTTGCCCAGATGACCTCAACAAAATTCAGTGAGTGAGGGTAGCTTGGTATGAGAGCAATCATACTCTAGACCATGCAATACCCGGGAGATTATACTTTTTAAATCACTTGAATGACTAATCTTGTCGTTTACCCTGCCATTGCATACTACTTGCTCCGCTCAGTGAATTCCAAGTGGTCAGAAATTTTCAGACCTAGAAGTCAGGAGTTATATTCAGCTTAAAAGGCTGACTGCGGCTCAGCCTTGCTCTGGCAGGAGTCGGCTTGCTGCTCCTTTGTTTCCTCTGTTGCTTAGAGGGGATTAGAATTCCTTGTGTTAAATGACATTTGAAGTGATTAAAGGGGCTTGTTCAGCGGAGATGACAGCTCTAATGGAGAGCAGAAGCTGATCGTCCGGCCTTAATGGCCAGCCAGTCCTTCTGACAGCTGCTGGGAGAGCACTGCAATGACGTGATGAACTAACTATGCAGGCAGAAAGTGCTAGGGTGGAGACGAGCACTTTTGAGCTCATTTAAATATCTACTGTGGTATTGTTGCATAAAGAGAGAGAGAGAGAGAGAGAGAGAGAGAGAGAGAGAGAGAGAGATTGAGAGGGAGACAGAGAAAGAGAGAGAGAGAGAGATTGAGAGAGAGAGAGTAGATGGTAGAGAGAGATATTCTGAGTAATTATGACACAAACAGGTACAGTGTGTTTCCTCAAAGGGGGTAGTTATTTCAGGATGCTGTTTCAGGATCTTAAAAATTGTGATGCCTGCAGGGAATTGTTACAAAATATTCTACCTAACACTGCACTCATTATGATCAGTTAGATAATAGACATGTTTTTGTTGCTGCTGAGACCAAGGTCCTTCAGTCTGCCATGAAATGAACCAGAAATAACAAGTAGTTTTCCAGGTAATTGTGAAGTAAATTTTAGAAATGTACATGCACACCGCACCCAAAAAACCTGATCTGTCGCTCACCTGGGAGACTGGGCACCCTGCCGGCCTAAACTTTTAAGATCATTATCAATCTGAGTCTTGTGGCTGTCACTCACAGATCAGCAGAGGCGATGCTCCCTCAGTAATTGCTTGCTGCCATCCCTGTGCTGACACAAATGTTCCCAGAGCTATAAGACCCCACACAGCAAGAATCAGACACCGGCGCCTCTGGGTTGGGAGGCAGCCGGGACTATCAACATTCCTTTTTTTCCCCTCTCTCTCTTTTCTATTTCCTCTGTTCTTAATGAGGGCTTGGTGGTAAAGTGCCTCTGTCAAAGTGATGACCTGGACTATGCCACAAGAAACCAGGATAATAAGAAGTTATTCTCTGAAATAGCCTACGGGTTTACTTGCATGCACAAGCACTGCACTGAACACAGGGAAGAATGAGTTACATTGCACTACAACAAATGTTTTGGTTCATTTAATAAATGACTAGTAGAGGAGTAGGAGGGAGTATTGCCTCTGTATTCAAGATCTGCATGGAATAAGGTATTAGGTATGCAAGAATTCATCACATTGTGCAAAGCTTTTATGAGGTTAAGAAACAGAATGACAATTTACCAAACACTTGGAGAGAGAAAAAAAACAAACAACAGATCTCCTGAAACAATTATATAATTCTCACCTTGATTGATACATCGTTAAACTGTTAAACATTGTTAAAATTTCACCATTACACTTTCACCTTCAATGTGAAATAGACTTCTCTACCTAAAATAGACGTCTCAGGTCTCGCATTAATGGTTTCTCTTTTTCACATGAATAAAGAGAAACCTTTATGCTGCCATCTGTCATTGCCTCCAGATATAAATGTGTTTATTCCTTCAGAGAACATGAAGCATAGGGAAAGAGAAGGGGGTGCAAGTAGGGGGCAGATTTGTGTGTGCTGTACAGTGTGGTAAAATTCAGCAGGGGTGCCTTATCGAATGTGGGGGTGGGGGGGTAATGATTGTAAGGGCCCTGGTCAGACAGAGAAACCCCATACTTTCTTGTGTGATTTAGATTTCGGGGCCAGGGGTGCAAATTACCCAGTAGGCCCAGAGACCCCAGTGACCTCCCTGCATCTCAGCACACCTGTTTGACAGCACCGGTGGTGATGGTCCATATTTCCTCTTCATTCCTTTCATCGGCAAATCTTCTTCCGTGCTTGTTTTTTTAGGACACGCAAACCTATGAGTGATTCCGTTTTCATCATAGATATTTCTCGTTCTCGGGTGGAAGGCCCCGTAGGCCCGTTCTGTATCTCTGTTGGGGAGAGTCGGGGGTGGAGGGGAGCGTGTGCAGCGTTGCGTGTCCCTGGTTTGGGAAGAGCTGGACGGCCAATGCTAACGACGTGGAGGGAGATGGATGTTGCCGCCAACAGCAGTTCTCTTTATCCCCTCAGATCAGCTGTCTGCTGCTGGCAGGTAGAGGCTGTCTCCACAGCCACAGTCCAATAACATCTTTGATCTCACATCACAAGGCCAGGTTACCCAGACCGAAAACAGCAAGTTGTTGTGTGGCTATGGTACTCAATTTAATACATACCACTGCTGAATAATGATTTTTGGATTGAATCATTCTCATGACTGTAGATGGAAAGAGGCAGGAGGATGAGAAATAAGGAAGATGCTGTTGTGTTGTTTTTGACCTGACGAAACTAATCCATAGTTCTATTAGGGAAAAATAAAAATAAAATGATATATTCTCGAATTTGTGTTATTTTCGGTCTTGACCTCAGAGCAATATGAAGAGGGAGCTGTGAACTGTACTTGCAGGGATATTATGATGTCAGTGTAGGGAATTATTCTTAACAAAAAAAAAGACAGGCGGAATACACTAGCAGTAATGTGCCCTTCATGTGCCAAAGTACAAGTAGACCTAGTGAAGACTGAATGTGATAGAGGCTGGAGCGCCCATCCAAAGTGTCCACCATTTACAAGCACTTTGGCAAATATTTATTGTGGAACTACTGAAGTGACAAGTGACAAGTGACAAGTCAACTGAAGTGACAAGTCAACATCATTAACATATTCTCCCAAAAAAGAAACATCCGATACGTACCAACTACGGAAAAAACTATGACGCAAGACATAACGATCTGAGGAAAGGTCACATTTGGTAACGTCCAATCAGAGACGATAAACCTTGGAGTTTTTCCCTCACTGACCAAAATAATGTGTGCCTTTTAAGTGGTAGGACTCAGAACTCTGAATCAAAGTACAGGTATGTGTTTGTGTGTATGGCTGTGCATGTGTACCTTGAGTATGTGTGTGTGTGGGTGTGTTTGTGTGTGTGTGTGTGCAGAGGGAGAGCAGTCGACCTTGGGAGCACTCCTGCCGTTTGTCATTGATTTGTTTACCTGTGCTCAGCTGACAGATTCTCATTAGGTTTCTTTAACACAACACTTCCAGAGGTGGAGAATAGAGCTTCACAGCCAGGCCACGATGACTGTTCAATGCATCTGATAGATTGATGGCGACAATACAATTCTATTGAATGGCTATTTAACTGACAGGTGCAATCTTTAGTTTGGAATATCCAAAGTTCCTTCTGTAACTAAAGGATGAATGGTTCCGTTTAGGTAAAAGCATCAAATAAAAACCTTACTGTGAGAAGAATGAGAGGGAAAATATGGAAAGGTTGAATTTAGTTTGAAGAAAGAAAAGTGAGAAAGACGACTAACTGTTGTCTCCGTTTTGTTTGAGTTTTTCTCAGTATTCTATCAACCTGTTATTTTTTTGTAGAAGGTCCAAACTATGTATTTGAAGTAAAGAAACAGACTGTCTGGGATATTGTTCTTTCGATATTCTGATAACAGATTTGACTGTGGCCATCATGGTCACTAGGAGGCAGTACAGTCACTCAAAAGATTGCTATTATCCACCACAATTGTCACAGACTTTACCGTCAAGTAGAAAACATACAGGTTACCAATGTTAAAGAATGTGCCATGATTTTCCAAAATCCCAATATCATCTTTTTTGCATTTCATTCATTGACAATCACTGTCATATCTATTGACTGAGATTGAGCTGAGACTGAAATGCCAAAGGGTGAAAATGACTGGAAGGTGAAATTCTGCATGTTCAACTTGTAACAAAACCTGTAACAATTATTCCCCCCAATGACATCAAAGTATGATCGCTCTGAAGTGAGAAAACAACCATTCGATCAAGCAAGAAATGGAATTCAATCACATTTTTTGTGTGCCTCAAGACAGTGAATCCCACAGACATGTTGCCGCGTTAACTCTCACTAATCTCAGTCTTGTCTTCATTCCCAGTGGCCAAAGATATTTCAGGTCCCTCAGGCTTTCATGGTTTTAACTAATCCATTCACAGACTGTGCCCGACCGGAATATGTGTCAAAGCCAGCCTCCCCACACCAAGTTACTCTTCTCTTTTCCAGATGCTTTTTGACTGCAATCATATAACTATTGCAGAGTTTCAATCCATCACGTAAATTCATTTCCTAACTTCATCAGTTTGACAGTTCTAATTGCATGAGAAGGAAAATGACACCTCAGGTTTGCAGACCATCGTCAGTCATGAAAATAATTAGTAGGTTATTTATGGTGGACTTTCTGAATGTAAGAGCCCTTTGAAGCAGCTGAGTGCAGGTAAACACACTATTGATGGGACATCTAATGATGAATCCAGCTATTTATCAAATAATGGCTCACCGTTATATTGCATAGCCCCTAATAGTTCCCTGCAATAGCACATTTATCATAGCTTTGTTTATACAAACGATGCCTGCTGCTTTGGTTGCACAACCATTATGAAGATCACAAGCTATGGCTTTTTTTTAAGAACAATGGATTTATTCATGGTATAATTGTTGTTTTGTTGAAATCCTTTGACTTAATAACCTTGTGAAATGGGATATACGTCTTGGCCTTGCATGTTAGAGTATGTCTGAGGCGTTGTGAAGATGACAGATGGCAAGCATATCTATAAATACGTCTACAAAGGTCTGAAAAGAGATTACAGTATTTTACCGCATTTGAGCCTGTTTTAATGGAGCATGAAAGAGATTAAATGCTAAGCTGTTTTATAACATTTTTTTCTGACAGCAAAACACTAGTAAACAGGTGTCTGTAAAAAAAAATGTGTATTACATGTAAAATTACAATAATATTAGTAACAAACCTACACAGTAAACCAGATCCACTAAAATCATTCCAAGCAGATTTTTTACTTTGCTGAACATTGTCAAATGTGAGTTTATGAAGCATTTTGTTGCTTTTACCTTTTCTTTGCATAACCCACAATTTATTGCCTCAAGCAGTTATTTCCGACCACAATTCAAATCCTTAAATGGAGAGAAAAAAAGCAGAGACTCTCTCCAAAGTTCATTGAGCATAAATAAAACACTGATAAATATACATGAACCAAACATTCTTGCATCTGGTCTCTCTGCAGCATCTTTTCCAAGTTATTGAGATAGAGGAAAACCTTTGGTAAAACAGAGTTTTGTAACTGTGCTGATAAGCCCACAGATTCAACCCACCTAACCTTACCCTTCCATCCTCCACATATATCGACAGCAGCATCGTGTTGCCCACATACTCCCACTAAAATAATGATTTGGTTTGAGGTTAGTGCCTGTTTTCCAATACATAACTAGCTTGAATCGGGTACCTTATCCACTCCCAAGGCTTATTTGTGGTTCACACCTGTGGTCTACTCATCACGATGTTATACACATCATGGATGTTCTGTGAAGCAGGGTGAAGAGACCACATAACATATATCTGCCATATGACCTAAAGCACATTTAAAAGACACTTAGGTGTTTTCAAAATGAAGCTATGACCTTTATAGGATTTCCTTAGAGCTTTCCTCAGAGCTATTGACTGGCTGTCTTACAAGTGAAAGGAACCCTGCGCGTTCTTTCATTAAAAAAGTCTATAGCAGGAGAACCCCCCCCCCCCCCTCCGGCACCCCCGCTCTCCCCCAACCCACCCACCACCACCACCATCTCTAGGTATGAAAAGCAAACCAGTCTTCATTATTGTGCCTGCGGATTCCATGAGCTCATGATCCACACTACTTCCATTGTGGCATTTGCACTGGCTACTCTTCACAGTTACGAGTTAGCCTCCAACCTCAAGTGTGTATATTTCAGATGATAAATAGTTGGACAATGAGATAGGTGGAACTGAACAGAGAAAGATCATGTTGACAGAGAGAAGAGGACTTGCCCACACACATCAAGTACGGTTGTCCCCTTAGGGTTCACACATAAAGCTGTGGTCAACCATTTGGGATGATAGCTCATGTTATGACACAGAGTAAAGAGCACAGCTAAGTAGAGGACTTATGTTGCTCTCAGAAATAAGATCAAATTACATCCAGGTGAACCTTTGGCTCTCTTGACTGAATCCTGTAACCAGAATTCAGTGTTATGTAGCTTATACTGTCAATCGCTGTTCATCACTTCGAGGTCAGAGCTATAAAATGTCAAATCAGCACACTAAAAAATCACATTATGTATATTGTGGGGTTTTTTTCAAACAAAAATACAGCGTTGGGTGGTCTACAAGTAACCCAGTGTAGCCTAATTACTAACCAGTGGCCTAATGATTGGTACCGCAGCTTAATTTTGCCTATTTTAAATGTATTTCAGATTTATTTGAATATATGTTACAAATGTTGTGCGTCCATATAGCGTTGTTGCATACAGGTAAATAGTTGATTTTGACAGGAACCAAAATCCAGCAGGGAATCAGCACCTTGGACAGCTCCAGCTGTTCTCGCAGGCTTTACGCCCCGCCTCCTTCCGATGATTGACGTAAACGGCGACCAATAAGTACCTAGAATAAGCTTCGTTGCCAGTGGATACAACAGTGGGAGCTTCAGAGAGGCTGTTTACAGAGAGGGGAGAGATTCAGGTTGGCTTGGCTGTAATGAATAACTAGGGTTTGTACGGCGAACGCAACTCCGATGGGATAACGGAATTCCTGTAAAGTAGCTGCAATGCAATTATAGCAACCTGCGAAAAGCATTGGCTCATCAATTTTTTTTTTTTTTGTAACAGTATATCGGTACAATTGATGCTGTAGTGCTTGGGGATATAGCGAGTTTTTTTTCTTCCAATTGTACCATTTAGTCCACTACATTGCACGTTGACTCGAGATGGATAGTGAAAAGTATTTGCCGGAGCTGATGGCTGAGAAAGACACACTGGACCCATCATTTCAGCATTCTTTACGGCTTCTGGACCACGGTAAGCATCTAATGGATATTTTTTGGGGGGGTTAAAGCTTAGTTATATCATTTGAGAGGATAATACCTATCAAAAGCCTACCTGGTGATTTGGTCGTTTGAAATGAGCTTTATAGCCTCATTAAGCTATATCACAAATTGAAGTTTGTAAAGATGAACTGTCCAACAGTCCCAACTCCAACGTCTCGACCACTTACTGTATATTTCTTGTATACTAACCCTAGTATCTGAATGTTACATGTTTGTCCAATTTGATTATAAAATAGCCTTCGGTTATCACTTGCCTAGCTTTATTCATTCATGCAGAAGATTGGTGAACATGTGAACATTTATCACAAAGTTGACCAACATCACTAAAGGTTTCATATTTCCCTTCACCTTGGCTGTGAATATGTAAGGTCCTGATTAAACAGATTGTAATTCATTGAACAAATATGGTTGTAATGAAGCACTCATTTAGGAATGCACAGAGACATGTACAAAATGATGTTAACATTGAAAGAAACACCTTCGTCATTTGTAGGTGGATTTGTTTTCCCACTTTGGAGAAGTTGACTTGATCCAAAAGCTTTTTGAAAGCAGGATAGAGCGCTCGTGTTCCTTGGTGATTTGAAGATGTCTTTAATTAATCCATTGCAAAGACTGTTGCTGTGCCTTGTGCACGGTTGCTTTGAAGATGTCTGAATAATGAAGAAAAAAAATTCTTCCAGACGCACCCCCCCCCCCCCACGGATCCCCTCTTGTGGGAAATGCACTAGTACAGCATCCAAGCACATCCTTCTAGTAGCACTCCTAAATGAGCTGTCTGGGGTTGACGTCTCAGCTCCTTCAAAAATCCTTCTTGGTTGACTTTTCAAATTCACCAAAGAAACTAAAATATTGGCGACAGCTTTGCAAATGTCAATAAGCAAAATTAGACTTTCATAATATTATAAGGTTTTAATAAAGACCAACAAAAAAGTAATGTTCTGCCATAGCCTGAGGAAATGAACATTCTTCCAGAAAAGATTGCTGGCCAGCCATTCATTCCATAGGATGAGGCATTACTTTCTAGACTCACATTCCTCTTTTGTCATTGGCCTGAGAGTCGCAATTTGTAGGGAAATGTCTAGAGGGAGAGTACGATCTCTGTGGTTGGAAACAGATTTTTGTGACATGAAAGTACTGATTTAGGGCAAGACAGGGACAGGATAGCTGTTATGAATGTGTGTTGAACAGCTCTCTCACTTAAGGTAAAATCACTTTAGTCGGGGAGAGATAAGCCCATCTTTTACTCAGCAATTTTCTTTATCAGCCAGTTTCAGTAAAAAAAGAAAGAAGAAATTGGGATTCTACTCTGAACGCTAAATTTCTTCAGCAAAATGATAGGACTGGAATTTCAAGGAAATGCACATTTGGAAAGTTATAATTTATTTGACAGGGTTCAAAGGAATGAACACGTGCATAGTTATTCATACCTACTGTCAGGTCATGGACTTCTGCACAGTTAAGGTGGACAAGAATTAAAGTCGCCTAATTGAAGCGTTTTTAAATCATGCAAATATAAGTACATTTGAAAAGGAGGTTCAGAAAAAGTCATTGGATTTTAAGAAATAGTTTGTATCTGAACATCAAGTTACGGTTAAGGACAAATTTGTAGTTAGACACATGTAGCAGCAGTAATCCTTGACATTTTAGGAATCGAGTTACAAGCCATACAATCTGACTTACAGTTTGCCACAACTCACAAAGTGTAAACATTGTTATCTCTGTCTTTCACAGCAGATGGCACAGGGTGCAGTTTAATACATTACCAGTTCTGGAATGTTGCTCATGAGCTCTGGAGTTGATTGTGCAATTGGCCTGGGATGCCAAAAGAACCAACCATAACGAATATGCATAAAAGTAAAAAAAATTACGTCCAGAGAGAGTTGGGGGGAAATTTTTACATTGCACTCAATGATTTCTGGGCCAATCAGAGACTAGCTTGCTATTCTAAGGCCGGGGCCCTTGTAGCTCTATCCCCAGAGCCTGAATCTGCCCTTACCAAGGTCTTCCCACCATCAGTACTCATAGCAGTGACTGTTTTGGTATAGACCGTGGATTGATATTGGAAACTTTGGCATGCTGAAATAAACAGGAATACATTTGGAAGTTCCTTTGCAAATACATGAAACTATTTTTGAACCTTATTAGCCTTCAGGTTCAGAGTCACTCTTCATACTTAATGATCATTGTGGCATAGGCTAATAGCAATAAGTGGAATGTCACTGCAAGTGTAATACCTTGATAAGAGTGATTTATTATGAGTTAGTCACCGCAACTATTATGGATCAGGAATATAGAATCAAAACCAGTGACGTACATTACACCCATGTAATATATATTTTGTTCATATATGGAAGTGGAGAGCATTGTACAATCAAAACCACTGGTAATAGGTGTGTGAATTAGATGGAACCTGCAATTAACAGAAATTTCACAGACTTTTCCGAGAGCGTGTTACACAAAGTCTTCCCTTGAAAGTAACCCGCTAAGAATAGCTAGCAGAACATGTGAAGGAACCGTCCTAGGTTTAAAAGGACAGAGGGAAGAACAGTCCATTTCAAAAACATGTACAATCCTGCCTTTCTCACAGCCTGTATCTCAGGTCCATGGAACAACTTCAACCGTGATACAGAACAAGACAGTGCCATTTTTCTGGCCCCACTTCTCGTTTAATTATATATTTAACTGCAGAACTACTGACAATGTTCGAGGTACGTTTTAAACAGCGACTTTTTATGGGTTCATGGGCAAAGCGGAAGGACCCAGAGCCTTGTGTGTTCCTGAACGGTTCCTGAACATAGAGGTAGCAGTTACACAGCTCTGTTCAGATGTGGGGGCCCCCCATCTCAAACGCATACAGTGTAAGCCTTACTGTCATCGGCAGAGGAAGAGAAAGTTTATGTTCTTGTATCAGAGGGCATAGAAATGGATTCTGAGTCAGTGCAGACTCAAGTAGAACCGCCCTGCAGTGAACAGAAATAGCCCTTGGCTCTGGATCAAAGGTAGAGATACTGTTGTGTTGGGGAAACAGTACTTGATAGCGATAATCATCCGACTCTGGCCAGCGTGCTGAGCTACACAGGGAGATAGTGACGTGACCCAGCCGCTGAACCCATGAGAAGCCAGGCGTCCAGCAACCCCATGGTTTGACCTACACGTGTGCCGTTGCGTTGAACTCGCAGGCGAACCGAGGGAGGGGCCAGACGGAGAGCCCTAGAAAAGCTCTCTGCATTCAGACAAGTAGTGCAGAGGTGTTGAGTGGTGCTGCGGCTCAGAGGTGTTTGCAGAGCGCTGTTTCACTTCTCTGCACTGGATCCCACAGGACATCAGGGGTGAAATGTAGGCCATGAGTAACACAGACAGGCCCAGCCATAAAATCTAATGGCTCTTCGTTTACAGGCGTGATGAGTTAACACGCCTGCATTGATCTCACTGTTAATGTGCGACGCATGTGTGCTGGTTATTTGAAGAGTTATGAGTTGACGGGACGGTAATTTACCCATGATCTCCCTCCCAATTCACTGCCTTGACGCAATCAGGTTTGCTTCTGTTAAAATGCTGAACCGAAGAATAATTTCACAGTTTTAGAGAAATCATTCATTCAGTGTAATAGCCCATCTACTTTAACAACACAGTTATCACTAAACAGAAACTACTTTATCTTACCACTGTTATTCAGACGGCACCATTTATAACCAGCTTCTGGGTGTGGCTGTGGTGGTTGCGGTTGGCAGAAATAACTAAAGGACTATCAGTTTCTCTTTTCATGTCTTTTTTTTATTCAGTAAATTCCAGAGTGTTGTGGCTTTACTTCTCAACTACAAATCTCATCAGGGAGCTTTGATGTCATGATGTGTGATTTCACTGCATGTGTCTCAGTAAAACTCATTGACTTGGAAAAGGTGCTTTGCATTTCAGTTTAAGCAGAATGGAGGACAGGCTGAAACGGTTTTAGCTGGAGTTTCTCTTTCGAAAAGATGCTGATTGTGGAGTTTGTGTGGTCTTATGGGAAACAGTTTTTTTAAAGCACTTATTTGAATCATATCATCATATTATAAATTAACTGCACCTCCGGCAGAAGGTTCTAGTCAGACAAACCTGACCTGCTCGATATCAGTCTAGCCTAAGGCAGGATTTAGTTTGGTGATTTAGTTTTGGTAAAAACAAATTGGTCTAAATATGTTACGTTTTCTATTTTTATTTGCGATGTAATAAAAATGACCCCCCCTCCCCCATGGATTAACCTCTATGCTGTATTAGGACTGCCAACTAAGAGCAGGGTTACTGGCTTGCATTCAAACCCTCCTCTCCTAGTCAAAGCACTCTTAAATAATGCAAACGCCACTTGTTTAGAGAAGGCAGGAGAATTCAGAGAGCTCAGACTCCGGATCTTGTGTAATGAAATAATTTAAACCAAGCATGGAGCATGTCCAGCAGCTGAATCAGGCGTCCCAGACCTTTATCTGCAGGGTTTGTGTGCTCAAAGAAGTGTTTGCCCACCACCCTTTCCACCCCTACCTCCGATACTACACTAAAGCATTATAAAGGTTAACTCTCTCTGCATTGAATAATCAACTACAGCCTGGCCCTTGTCCCTCTGGCTTTTCAGCACTAATTATACATCCATTAATCATCATTCCATCTCATAGTAATGCAATCTGCCGACACAGCACGAGACAGTACAAAGACAGACAAGATTACACTGGATTAGTATGAAAGCTTGAGAAAGCCCCACTCTGTATCCTGCTGTTTACGGTACTTGAGGGTGGAGAGGGAGAGATGGACTAAGTAACGGCTCACCTCTCCTGGGATCGGTTTTTGTGAGGGATTGTGCTAAAGTCAGTAAAAAAAAAAAATGCAATCTTTGAAAAAGAGAAGAGAAGCGGTGGAGAAAAATTGGAATCTAAAAAAAAAAAATCTAAGAAAGAGAGAGAGAGTTCTATTGGGAAAATAGCTTGGTGAATGTGATACCTGCAAATAGTCAGGGTGTCTTTAAAGGAAATATGATAGAGAAACACAGGTTGGGTTGGGGGACGGTGCACCATTGATTTGATACTACTGGCCTCTGCATTTCTGTGAATCACATTTTCAAAACTGAGTTTGGTTTAAGCTGCCATCTGAATATCTGAAAGGACATATGGAATATCTCAGCAGGGCATGTAGGAGTACAAGTTATATATATATATATATAACTTATATATATATATATAAGTTATATATATATATATATTTTTTTTTTCTTTTTACTAAAGGGCAGTGTGTTCCTTGAATTCTTCACTATCCTAGTCGTTGAAATGACAAGGCAGATAACAGTCTTTTCACATATTCATCATCAAACATGCTCGCTTGAGATTCAATTCTACATGTCAAGAAATTCAAGATTGTGCATCTAGGCAGTATGTGTGGCATGTCCCAATGTTTTTCTTTCATATGATGAATGTTGGCTCTACACACCATTTCAAAGTGCTCCTCATCGCTTCTCAGTTTTCTTCAAGTAGGCTAATTACCGCATAATAATCCATTGTCATCGAGTGTTTTTTTTTAACATATTGTAGTGTGCTTGACAGAGCACTTGTTTGTCAGGACATTTTCATTGCCCTTCCCCTCATCTTCCCCTGATATATACCCCCCCCCCCTTCACCTTGCCATCCTCTTCATCATGTTGTTTTTGTGTGGTTTGGCACCTCTATTGAGAGGATTGTGGTGGATTAGCTTCTCCGCCTTCCAAACTGATCCGATCCATTTTGTGTAATCCAACTCAATTTAATTATGTTTATCGTTCCACCTCGCTGGAGCCCAGTACCAGCAGTGCACCTTTACAGATAAGAATTGGGACCTTGTGCCCCGTTGCAGGCGAATGATTCAACTCTGCCTGTTGCTCTATAAACAGATGGTATAAGTCACCTACAACCTTGGTAAACATGCCCTCAAAATAATGCTTGGATAATGCAAAAGGATTGCTTTGAATTGCCTATGAGCATGTTTTCCTTTCTGATACGGATTCATGTTGGTCATAGCGATATGGAAATCCAGTGTTGAACATATAAACCTCTCAATATGTCTGTGGGATGAATTCCCAGTTTGTGTCACCTCTAGTGTAGTACCCTAGTGAGGGTCGGATACCTCATTTGGAACTGTGCACAACCAGTGTACAATCTCCTTTATTACTTTGGTGGGTCTAATCCCCCAACATGCAATATCAAAAACTCACAAATGTAAACCTAAAAATAACTAGGTAAGCATGCCAGTGACAAACTTTGCTACTGGGAGACACAATGCAAAGCTCCATTGTGGTGGTGGAGGGGGGAGGGGTGGGGAGTGGAACTTAAGTCTGATCAGGTTTAGGACAGAACTTTGCATAGTCCTTTCGCAGCAAACAGCAATGCGATTAGATGTGTTTAGAGCCTTTGGCTGTAGAACCAAGCAGTGCCTCTATACTTTAACACAAGTACTGGAGCAAAAACAGTAGAATAATTTCCTGTTTCACGTCATTAAAGTTCTTTGTTATCACTGCTGCCGCTGCTGCTGCTGAATCCCGGAATCGAAAAGTAACCGGAGAAAGCCTTGCTCTCGGATAAACATAAACATATTTAGAGGCTGTATCAATAAGTCACGCTCATACTTTTCTTCTTCAAAGTGCTTGGCTAACCTTGTGAAAGACGGAAAAAAACTCATACCCCAGTCTATAGAGGCGGTGGGCATGCATCTTTAATGACAAATGACAGCAGCAAGGATATCAGTAAATGAAAGTTAAGTGCATTTTCTAGGTTTTTAGAGCAGGAGAACTTATCCTGTAATGTACTAAAGAGCGAGGACAGTGATTCTTGCTTACTCCTTCTGCCAAGGGACCTCGTGTCAGTGTCCTGGTGGGCTGCTTACTTCACTGTCTCTCGTCTCTATTTTAAGGGGCTGATGTTAAGACTAATTGTATTCAAATTTCGGAGCTCTCTCCCCCCCAACATTCCTTAGCTGGTTAAAGAGCTGCTGGTGAATTTAAACCAAATTTAACGATGTGCACTTGAATTCTTCGGGTAAAGTGCTGCACCTGTCAACACGGTATGAGAATAGCATGCAATAAAAAAAAAAATCACATATATATTGACTAATCGTTTTATAGTTTTACAGACTTTTCAGAGGGATAGCATAATTGCATTGTATTCTTCCTTGTCACTAACATTGAGGTTAAAGGAAATCTTTTTAATACAACGTGTATGACATTTAAAGCTGTTTATTGTTGTCATTACTTTGCCAAATGCTAATTCATTCTTGTACACACATAAACAAGTATGGATTGTTTTCTCCTGTAACGAGGACACTTAGCCAGTCTGTCCTCGTTAATGAAAGCTCCTTTCCATTGCTGCTGGCTGTGTTTGTTTGCTACAGAATCTGATAGCTCCTGTTTGTGCTTTGACCCTGCCTGTTCTGTGCCGCTTGTTAGAGTTTGACCTGGGATTAGACCAAAAGGGTTGTTAGAGACTGACCTGGGACCGCATCTGGCTGCTTGTTAGGGCTGACAATGCGCAACACATACACCCACTCTCTCTTTCTGTCTTGGAGATCTCTCAACACCATTACAAGCATTGTTTTGACTTTGTGGAGAGTGCTAAGAAGCTGCTGTTTTGACCATCAACATTTCTTAGCAGAGCCCCACACAGTGCTGTCTGACAGCAGCCTGGCATGATCTAAGCCACAGTGCAGCTCTGTATAACAGACGGTGAGAATGCCAGGTTATTATTAGGAAAATGGCAGAGTCATATCATATCCCAGCTCTAAGCACGTACGTGTCACACATAATGTCTGGTTGAAGAGGATGATGATAATGATATCCAGCATGCAGTCCACACAGGCAGGCTCTCCTATGAGCATGTGTCACTGAGAAGCGGTGAGGGTGGGAGAATAGAAATCAAGCTTATAGATCGGCGGTTCAGATGTGTTCACACGTCGGGAGTTGAGGCCAGGGTTTTAATTGCTGTTGGACCGTGGTGTGGCTGGTGAAGACAGGCAGGGTTGGTGGGGGAGGGGGTGGGTTTCGCTTCCTCAGTGGTGTGTGTGTATTGACAACTCCTTCTTGTCCTGGAGGAGCTGATAAGAACGGAGGAGCCAGGGAGACACACAGAGGAGTGGATCACATTTCAGATCCAGGAATCGGAGCCGTTTCTGGGGCTTGTGGGCCATAGAGGGCCTGTCGGGCGGCCGTTTCCAACTCCAGAGGAGAAAAAGAATAATGGCCGGTTGAAATCTGACAGAGCTGTGTGGCACTGCTCAGATACCGCAGTTGGGAAAGACAGAAAAAACAGCAGATGGTTAACATGAGCAAGGACCTCAGGCTACAACCAACACAAAAGAAACAGTTAGATGTATGCCAAGAGCATCATTGCATGCGCTTTCTCATTATTGAAAACCAATGAGCCAAAATACATTGATTTACTGGTCAGTGACTCGTGTAAACAAAACACTCCAAATTGTTATTTAAAAAAAAATTATGCCGTTCAGTCATGGTTTACTTCCTTTACATGTTTTTAATGTTGCTTTTCAAACAGGGACACACAGTCCAAACATATCGCAGTCAATCCACAGTCACCCAATAACCAGGACCCTGTTATTGAGTCTTTCCTGTTGGCTTGTGACTACTGTAGATTACTGTCAGCGCTTTCTCTCTGTAGGTGACAATTTACACTGGGAGAGGAGCGTCTTCAGTTGGAAGTTGGAAGGACTGTATGCGTCTTTGGGCTCATTTTCAGAAGTACATTACCCCTGCTGTGCCACTGAGGTTACCCAGTGAGAGATAATTGCGACCCCTGCTGAGAGGGAAGAGCCCACCGTGAGGGAACTGTCTTCCGTTTGTCACGGAAGAGCTGTCTATAAATATGACGGGGGAGGCAGTAGAGGCCTTCAAGGCTGCGAGGGTTTGAGAGTTAAAGCACGACACCTGTGATGTCTGAATTGTTTCGGAAGATATTTCATTTACCACCCCCCCCCCCCAAAATGAGTTCTTAGTTAGTTATTAGAATCACACACAACACACACACACACACACACACACACACACACACTGTCTTCCACTTGAACACCAAGACAAACAAACAGCCCTCTGGACTCATTTTCACACTGGCTGCAGCACTTTGAGCTCAAACTTTTTTTGCAACATAAATCAGCATCACTTCCACCACAGCATTATTCAAATGGTGTCTAGAGACGCCTCAGCTCTGTTCCCTTTACACAACACAAATAACCCCCCTGGCAATTGGTAGTGTCTGCCTCATTATCATATTTATTTAAAGTATCATATGACCCATTTCGTTTTAAAATCGGCCTTCCTGTCATGATTGAGTGGGCCCATGTTTAAGGGTAGTCCCAGGAGACAATGGGTATTAAACACTGCAATCTTTAGTAGAAGGACTAATTGTTCGCCACAGTTACTTGACTATCATCATCATTACTCACCAGTATAGATTGACCTGTATGTACATGCTTACCGTTTTAAGGCATAATGGTTTACTTTAGCATGATGGATTCACCACAGTGAATCCATCAGTGAATGTGAGTGCCATTGACGTCCTGGACAAAGCTGTAATTTTTAGGGATGTTTTCACTTAGGGCAGAAGATCTTTTGTAACTCTATGTGAAATGCAATATGCAAAAGAATTGCCTCTGGACTAGTGATAGAGTTTGAGAAGCCATGCAAGATGAAAGGAAGGGTCATAGGATGGCCCCTTGTGAAATCCGACCGATGCCATGATGCACAGCTGAATGATGACTTTGCCAATAACACAGGGAGAATTATCTCTTATGGTCAGCTCTGCACACCAGACTAACCTTTCATGGTTAGATCTGTGACTAACCTCTGAAACTCCTCCTTTAAACGGCCCCTGCCCCATGGCGCTTAATGGAGGATTAATAACGGCCGGCCAGTCCATCTTTGATCGGAATTATTGAATGGGTTCCCTTGGATACCTATTCAGAGCTTGGCCATGTCTGGGGTATTGATTAGCTGCTTGCAAATTTATGGTTATGTTTCGTCAATTTGCACAAAGGCAAAAACATTGTTGTGTCTTCTCCCATCGGTCATTGACCTCCTGTAGTCTTGCCTGCTTTTTCGGCTCCATTCACTATCTGGCTCCCCGTGGGTCAGAATTCTCTGCTTTTGTGTAAATCGGAGAATATTCTCTTTTGAGTCATTTGTTCAATTGACCGTGACCTTTTCCAATGCATTTAATTCATGAATCATTGGACACAGGATATTCTTAGAGGCATTTATTTTAGTCAGATAAACGATATGATTTTTCCCATCCCTATGGATCCAACCTCAGCGCCATACCCCACCCAGTAGTTTCTACCCCAGCACAATTACTACAGCCCTAGCCTCGGCCCTACAACCCCAGCCCTACAACCCCAGCCCTACAACCCCAACCCTACAACCCCAGCCCTACAACCCCAGCCCTACAACCCCAACCCTACAACCCCAGCCCTACAACCCCAGCCCTACAACCCCAACCCTACAACCCCAACCCTACAACCCCAGCCCTACAACCCCAGCCCTACAACCCCAACCCTACAACCCCAACCCTACAACCCCAGCCCTACAACCCCAACCCTACAACTCCAGCCCTACGACCCCAACCTTACAACCCAAGCCCTACAACCCCAGCCCTACAACCCCAACCCTACAACCCCAACCCTACAACTCCAGCCCTACGACCCCGACCTTACAACCCCAGGCCTACAACCCCAGCATTACGACCCTGGGCCCTAAAACCCCGGCCCCAGACCCAGCCCTACAACCCTACAGGCCCAGGCCCAGATGCCGTTTTACCAACAACATAGTCCCAACCAGCATCTTTTAAAGCCTTTTTTTTGGCCTTCGCCAAATAGCAGTAACATGTGGACTGATGTTTCAACAGAGCCATTATTAATGAGATATGCTTGCCTGTTTTTCTCTCTCCGAGCTGGCAGAGAGGACTGTCTGTGGGGACTTGATATAGGAGCTAAGGCCAGAGAGAGAGGAGGAGTGCTGGATATTCTCAGCCACAGAGTGGGTGTCAAGATGGAGGAATACAGCTGTGTTTCTACTTAATAACCAGTAACGGCAAACCATTGTGTGTGTGTAATGTGTGCTGCCAGCCTGCATTAACAATTCTAATCAATGCATGTTATCACACCAAAGAAAGAGACACAAATCAATGTACTAAAAAGATCACCAGTCCAGAGTCAGTTATGGAAAAATATGCAAATGATTGATCTTGTTCCATGGTATTGTGGTTAGATTTGAGTATGACTTTACTTACATGAAATTTAATTAACACATTTAGTTCAAGACATTGAGAGGTTTGAGCACATTTAAGAATTAAGACCATATCATTATAGAAGAGGATACATAGAATATGGTTTTCGGAGGTGTTGTTCTATTATCCCATGGATCACCATGGACCATGCCACCCTTAGAAAAGAATAACCAAGAAAATATATTTTATAAAACTGAATTTCACCGTTCCCAAAGGTAGCAATGCGTCATTTTCCCCCTACACACCTCCTGAAGGACCAGCTGAGTGTGTGACATCTCGTCTCCGGAGCTGCCAAGCTAACGATGTGCAGGTAGTAAGGATGTGCTGAGTCTTTGTACATGTCTCCATGTCTCGCCTGATGGTCTTGTCTCCCTTCCAGCTGAGACTAAGGCCACGTCTCCCTCACGCCGTACTCTGAGCATGACAGAAGAGCGAGTGTGCAGAGAACCCAACCTATCGTCCCTCCGTATCTCACTCTCCTAAAGTCCATGTCAAGGATCCGACTCTGATCCCAGAGTCAATTCACATTGTCCAATGAGTGTGAATGTGGAGGAGTGGAGAGGATGAAAGGGGAATGGACTCACCCAGCGCTAAGAGACCTGGGAGTTTTTTAGAGAGTTTAACTTACGTAAAGCCGGACTGTTGTGCGTTTTCCAGTCTGTCTGTTGACATCGCTTCCTCTCTCTCGCTCATGTGTTCTGTCTCCATCCCCCCCCCCCCCCCGCCATCTTGTTGCTTGACAAAAGTAACATTTGCAACCGCATGTCAACACAGTGAAGTGCAGTTTACATGTTCCAATGTGACACTTTCAATTTTCTCTCTTTCCAGGTAGTGTGCTTCTCTGAGACAGATCAAATTCTAGTCAAGTCAGGGGGAAAATGGATTGCACACGTACACCCAAACATAAGCATATGCGCGCACACAATCATGCATCAATAAGGGAACTTCAGGTAGACAATCAAGATACAGTTTTTTTTTTCTTTTTTTTTAAGTTTATGAACTTCACACACCCTTCTGGTTACTTTAATTCCTGCTTGATCTAGTCAGGAAGTGGTGTCTGCTGTGCCCCGGTCTGCACACTGTGCCCTCTGAGATATTGTCATAAAAATGGCGCGTCCTGAGGAGACGGCCTGCGGCGTTGCTGAGTCGACAACCCGCTGTGTTCCTGGAGTAGTCCATTAGCTCTACCTGCTCCTTTTCTCCCCAGGATTTCCACAGCACTAAATGAAGCCAGGCACATTTTCATCTTCCTGACAGCCTGGAAGCCTGTAACCATGGGAAATGGAGGGCTGCACCAGGCCTGTTCATCTGGTGCACAGGGCCAGGAGGCTGAGAGGAGGACAGGAGGAGGAGGGGAGGAGGGGAGAAGAGAGGAGGAAAGAAAAGAAGAGGATAAGGGAAGAGAAGGGGAAAAAACAGTAGTAGAGAGGGAGAAATGAGAGGAGGACGCCTCAAATGCCTTCACACAAATCACCATACCATTTATTCAGGGATTTTTGCGCTAGGTTAAAGGCTTGGGTCACAAGTTGTTGAGACATGCATAACAATTACATACGGTGGTGTGAATTCACTTATTATAATACCCATGTGCTCTCGCAATAATATGATCATGTTGATCATGTTGCAACAAATTATCCTAGTTTTCTTAGTAATTTCACATACTTCGTGGTCAGTGCAAAACAGTTATTAACAACAGAGTATATCCATATTATTATATTCTGTTGTTAATAACTGTTTTGCACTTCTGGTTGGATGCTAACTGTATTTCGTTGCCCTGGACTTGTACCTGTGTAATGACAATAAAGTTGAATCTAATCTAATCTAATCTAATCAGAGCCAGAAGATTAAGATGACGTGTACAATGTTGAACACAAAAACAGTGGTAGCTGTATTGTCTGTAGCCTGGAAACTAAATGGCTCATACATGAGTCACCTGCTGAATGTTCTTGTGTTTAGTACTGTCTTTGACCAAGTATTAGGGAGGGCTGTGAAATCTTATCGAGCTATCTACCCAGTCTGGCGAAAGGAAAACCTCTTGGTGAATACCTTTTTAATGTTTAAAATGTTGGCTGTATTTTTTTCACTCAGTTGTAGCTTATAACAGCATATAATTATTTTTTGTAAGGCTCTAGGCAGTTGTAGTTGCTGAATTTTCGAATATATTGTGACAACCCTTTTTTCAAGTAAAACGTTTATCATACTGCACTCTGTAGAGGTTAGTCTGACTGTCACTTGACCCCATTCATTTGTCTGATTCAATTGGGTCCTTCATGGAATTGTTTGAAGGAACAGCGAAGGTAGTGTGTCTGTAGCCACTGGGGCCCAGGTGCTGTGAGACCAGTATGAGTTTGTGGTTGATAATGAGATTGGTAGAGCGCCAGACCAAGACCGTGAACTCTTTCATTTTCTTAATCTGGACTCACGGTCCGGTCCAGTTACACAAACTCATTATTTTTCCACCAGTTTTTTCGCCACTTGATCACATCACCTTCTTTGGGGCTTGGGATGGATGACATGAACGAGATCAAGCCTGCAAATAAGACACCCTCTTCTGTAACGCAAGATCTTCAATAAAAATGGAGAACAAATCTCCTTGTCAAGCTCTGTTTAAAATGATTAATTGCAAACTCGCCCTCACCTCCAAGCTGGTCTGACTGTTGACCTCAAGCGATGATTCCTGCGAAGGATAAGAGGCTTCAGGACAAGGCTTCCTTCTGACTCAGACTTCAGCTCTGTACAATAAGGCTCACAATGGCAGATTCTTTTTTAGTCGCTTTTTCTCATTTTCTCTCGTTGATCTTGTCGCTGGCCCAGTGCCCTCCCCTGGATCCTCTTTCATAAAACCCCAGGTTTGATGTGCTTTCCGGGGGATCCGGTAAGTGCTTGGCAGTGCACACCGGGTGACTCAGCTCGTACAGAATCAGCAGACTGACACTATCGCTCCTGCAGCAAGGAGCTTGAAGCAAATCTAAGCGCTCAACAATTGATTTAATCACTCTGGATGGTAGGTTGAATACAGGAGGGCTCTGTTAATGTTCCCTCCTGCCTTTAAAAGCCCTCTGCGGCCTCCCAGAGCCAGATCAGACATGATCACCCTGTGGAGGTTTCAGCACCCTGGGATGCAGCTACACTACAAGGCTTAAGGCTCGCTAATGTGGTCCAATAGTGACAGAGATTTCACTGGAGAAGCGAAAGAGGGATTCACCACTCTGCCTAAAAATAACAGCGATAGAAAAAGTGAGAGAGCGATAAGTTTATATTTGTAGGGCTTGCCTGTAACTCTACTTATTATTTCCCAGGACTTATTCACTGCTAGTAAGCTCCTAAGCAGTGTGACATTTGAGCACAGAAACAGGCACAAACAGCTTGTACGGTCCTCAACATAACCTCAGATACTCGATTCACGAGGGGTAAAGTTCTCCAGGGATGAAAGCGCCACAGTGTTTTGTATTCTCACAACTGTGGTGGGAAAGGCTGCAATGTCATAACCTGTAAAACCGCATTGTAAACCTTGACAAAGAGGGCACTGCCCTGGTCAACTGACTGCAGATGACAATGAGAGAGGAAATATGTATGAAAACAATATGGGGCTTCTTCCCGGCAATTAGGCTTGACTGAATCGATGGCCAGCGGGATTGTCTGTTTCTGTGCATCTCTCTTGGCTTGAGACTAGATTGGTATTGGTAGACCGGTCATCTTTGAGAAAAATGATATCATATTTGATTAGAAAAGATCTTTTCGGGTCCCTCCATTTGACTGGCTGTGGTAAAACTGGAGCCTCTCAGATTAAGTGGCTCAGATGCACGTTCACCTCCATCTTTGGAGATGTTTCAATGACGATACAGTCAGAGACATTGTTAAAAGGGGGAGGGGTTGTGGTGTCTGTTTACCCAGGAGAGAGCCTGTGTAATTCATCAGCGTGGCTGGCCGTTCCACACTCCCAGGTCGGTGCTGTATGGCCATTGTTTCTCCATCACTCCTACCCCCTCCCCTCGTCATGTCGATGTATCACTTATCTTTTCAGAACAAATGTGGTGCTGAACCCCAACATGGATGTGAATATTAATACATTATACACTGATACGGTACATGTACACTAGTGTAAATACTATACACTGATGTGAAAATACTATATGCTGATGTGAATATACCATACACTCACCGGAATGCTATTTCACTCTAAATGTACATATTTGTGTGATAGTCAAGGTTTAGAACCAGACATTACAATACATTTTATTTCTAAAATGATTTACTATTCATGTATATAATATTTTATTTCATCTTATTTTACACCATACAAAATATTCTTCTGCATTGTACACAAACGTTTACATTACACAAGCACCACACTGATGAAAAAAAAAGCGAACCATGAAGTTGATCTTTATTAATGTAACAAAGTCTGTTTCCTGAACATTGATGCTATCGCTTCAGTTTCCTGTCCCTGTGACACCCCCATGCTAACCGTGCTAAATTTAGCTACCGCCGTCCCATCTCCAATCCTCCTCCTCCTCACATCAGTGTAGGAGGTGTATAGAAAAGTAAAAGTGAGTGGTGTCTCTTATTGTGCTCAAGCTGGAAACGAGAGAGGGAGAGTATCACTTTCTTGTCGGTTAAGGGATATCAATTACTGTAACTCGATAGGTTGTCATGGGACACTGCGTGGTATGTTGAAGAGCTTTCGGCAATATGGCTCAAATCATATCCAAATCTTTTCACAGATTGAACTCATGTGATAAAATATGATCAAATACTACTGATTCATGGATATTTGAAGGCCCATGTTTGTAATGGAATAATGGCAGAGGTCAGTGACTTCCATAAAATGGAACCACACTGTGGAAGCAAAGAAAATGAGATGCTAATAGAAAGTGAACATATCTGGTGTCGATCTGCTATCGAAATAATTTACTTGTCTTATTCAGTTGGCTGATACATTGATGCCCTTCTGAAAGTTTTGTCGTAGCTGTTGGTAAGATAATGGTTTTTACATGAGGTCACGTTTCCCCTTCACAAAGGACACTAGAGATCTGACATCTGAACTTTCTCTTGTAAGTAGAAATATGAGGGCCAAGAGAAATGATCCCACTCCATGTGTATTATTAATATTTAATCATGATGAAATAATTTTAATCAAATTCTTAATTAAAATTCCGACACTACCTTAATGGTGAATCTGCAAAATACATTTATAAAATTTCACATGACTCTTTAATTAGTTCCATAGAGTAATTAAAGAGCTTTTGCATATACATTACTTTATAAATTATCACTGTACGGATCACATGGCACTTTTTTTCCACCAAATTTCTATTTATTATTGAGAGCTAATTCTATACACCTCAAACTACATGATCCGTACTGCTGCAGATAAGTTGTTGAAAGAAGGTTGTTGCAGACTTATATTTAAAGAGCAAAGTGCACATCAATGAATTATTACTCATATGCATCAATATAAAAGAGAGAGGCTGAAAGCAACATGCATATGCAACAGCTAGATTAATGATCTCTTTGCTATCTAGTCTTGGTGCTCTTGGCAGGTTACTGTTACTGTGTCATAGGGGGAAAGAGAGGCAGTGTAAGGGAGAGAGACACAGAGAAACTGAGATACAGAGAGAGAAAGAGAGACAGGGAGAGAGAGATACAGATCTACAGACGTATTGTACTGGCAATGAGAAGGCTTGTAACCAACATGAAATAGATCTGTTTGTTTGTACAGAAAAGGGTACCCAGGCTTTCAGTCTCTGGCTTAGCTACACTACAAAAGATTGCGTCTATGTTAATGCCACAGCCACCCTACACAGCATCATCCTCCTCCTGGCTACTGTACCTGGACAGCTCTCAATTCAATCAGGGGTATTTCCCTCCCAGTGTTACCCAGACTGTTCAGAACCTCACTCAGAAAAAAAAGGTACTAAACATGTCATGATCTAGTCCCCAAGCAGGAAGTCCATTTAAGGCTCTGGCTACATTTCAAACCTTCTGACCTGTACTTAATCAAAACGTCTTCCTTTAAGCTCTCATGGCGTGTTTTCCTTCTAGACTGATATAATTGTTCTGTTCAGAAAATCCCACTTGAGGATTGTTCGGTGTGCTTGAACAGAGACAGCCAGGTAGAGAACGGACATTCTGAGAAGAGGATTGTGTGTCGCCGTACGTAGTAACAACTCGAGCCTTGTTGCAACCGACACTTTAGTTTTGGATGATACATTGAATGCTATGAAGTGTTCTAACGATGGCCGAGCCAATTAAATGAACAGAGATAATGAGTAATATGAAATGACTAGTTATACTTATGAGGGCTATTTCCACATTCTAATGAACATTTTAAGTACCCTGTAACATGGTATGGTTGATTTATTGGTACAATGACTAAAAGTCACTGTGCCAAGTTTGTAGACATTAGGGAAGAAGAAAAAAGAAAGGGATGCACAGTATTTAGTACACACAGTAATCGCATCTTTACTTAGTGATTTACAAAGTTTTCATAATGTAGTAATATGACATGTTGGTTAGGTTGAATGTGTGTTGGGATGGGGTTCTGACCCTGTTCGGGGTTCTGACCCTGTTCGGGGTTCTGACCTATGAGACAGTTTTGTGGAAGTGGGAGGTTACCTGACATGTTATACTAGCCGTGACATCGTCTTTCCATGAAACCTTGATGGATGGACCCTCAGATCATTACCCAGGTCTGTTTTTTGTCAACTTCAATCAAGTCCTTGCGATCCTTGGGATTCTTTTTTTTTCAAATACAGGACTGACAGATAATCTGCTTGGTGATGATCAAACAACACAAGCCATATATTTTATAAACCTGATATAGTGTGCTCCCCTGCCCCCTCTGCCTGCCTCTAATTGCCCTGTGCCTGATGCTGAACAGTGGCTACACCTCCATGTATAAATTAATGTCACACTGCAGGTGAACATCAAGTGGTTCATTTCAATTAGTACATCGATTCTCTTTGTTCTTTTGGTCAGGTTGTTTGATGCTTGCTGCCATGACGATGACCTCTGTTATTAAATAGATGATGTTTAGCAGCCCAGAGACATGTATGGCTAGTGGAGTCTGTGGCCTTTAAGACAGGCATTCAACCGGTTATTTTTCTATTTGCAACATTGCATATTTTATCAAATATATGAACCATTCCACTTCAAGTTGCTGCACACTGTACATTTTAACCTCTGGTTCAGTTTCACTCTCATTCTAAATTGAGTTCTCCAACAGCGAGAGTTTAAATCAAAGGTGTTAGTTTAGAAATTCTTGTTCGCTCGCAGCTTCTCGTAGCAGTGAAATGCTTGTTTATATTCATGATCTCAGATGTGGAACTTTGTTATTAATCAGAACTCATTCAGATGACTGATTTTCTTTGTTTACGTTCATCTTTGAAATAGTGTTTGAAGCAGTCTGCCAGTATGGATGCCAGGAATCATGTGACTACCTTTTTTAAAAGCACTTACATGCATTCCGGCTATTGTCTGCACTTTTAATTGACGTTTGGATGAGTAATTGAAATGAAAAATTAAAGTGCCCGGCCCATTATGAGTTATGATGATTCAGTGCATTTTGATAACGCAACCTGTGATGAGTTTCCAGATAATGATGAACATTAAGCTATACAGTTTTCAGTTTTCCTCTCCAAGTTGCCCCTCCTTTTCAGAGCCTAATGACAGTTTTATGGGAAACTTCATTAGGCAAAGTGATGTTAGACCGATAAACATCAGCTTAAGTTAATTATACCGTATATCAAGGGTTCAAGTAGTCTTTGCTGTGGTCCTTTTCTACATAAATGACTTATCACGGGGGATGAGGTTTTGGCTAAATCCTGTGAATAATGGTTAATAAGATACTATTGGGAAGATATAATTGATCACATCCTTGCGCGTTATTCCACATGAATCTGTTTCCATAGTGTGTTCTTTATTTCCCGAATCAGATTGGTAAGATGCAGTTGTGCTTGTTGTCTGCAGTGTCTTGTGAGGTATGTGGTTGCGTGCTCATAGGAAACACAGCACACTTTTGTTTAGGCTCAGGCTGGCCACACAAAGATAGCAAGGCATCTTAAATGGAATCTGACAAGGAAAAGGCGTTAGGGTTTGTTCCACAGGATGACAAACGTCCACTTGCATCACCCCACTCCAGCATCTCTTACAATGAATGTTTAATCAGACACCTTCAAAGTGCAGGTACTGTAATCGTAAGCCAAGGAGTGGTTGGCTGATGGAGACATACAGGAGGCCAGGCTAAGTTTTGTGGGGGGGGGGTAAGTAGGTCCAACATGTCCCGGAGAACTGGAGAGGTTCTTCAGGTTTCCTGGGAGCTCTGTCCTCCACACAGTCTCTACTGCACCTTCGCATGTGCAACACACCCACTTGATTGTCAGACGCATGAAAAATCCTTGCAATAAGAGGGGGTACTTCATTTCATTGGCGTGAGTCGTCTCCTTGTTTGTAAACTTGTTTTATGGAAGACCAGAATATGTAATAAAGAGGGTTTTTTCCAGATTCATGCATTGAGAATACTATTAACCTTCATAACACATTTAAGGAATTGAGTTGAGTCTCGCTGCTGTGTCAGAATAACTTTTCAGTCTTTGTTGTAGTGTTGCAGTTTGGGTATATACTGTGAGAACAACACATCAACTCTGGTATTGCTGCCTTTCAGAGTAAACATACACTGCACAGATTAATGAGTAAACGTCTCGTGTGATTAAATCAAACATACATGTCAGGTTTTTCCTGTAAACAAAAGAAGTAGCATTGTGGTGTCTGGAAAATACAGCCTTTGTGTTTTTTTGTAGGATTCACTGGAGGCCTAGTTTGTCTGTATTTCCTTTTGATTTGTTATTCTGGCTTTGCTTGGTTATTCTCTTTTCTCTGTTACTTGAAATGGACTTTGCCATTCTTACTGTTGAATCTACATTCTCATTAGAAGAAGAATGTGCATCTGATTGTAGTTGAAAATCACACACTGATTTGGTGCTACCTGCTGGAAACTTAGAAATCCCTCATGGAGAAGGTGAAACTGAAACAATATTAGCCCAACAGTCAGAAGTCAAATTTTTCAAAAGTAAAATGGTGGTCAGCTACAGTAACTTTTTTGAACGCTGTGAAGTTTCCTCGAATTCCTAACTTTGTGACATGGTTACAAAACAAGGATCTCATGAATGTGCATGACTTGGTGGACTAAAAGTTAGGTACAGCGCTGCCCTGCCTTATTAATAGCTGACATCTGTTCCAGCTGAAGAGAATGAGAAAAGGAAGAGTCTTGAGCCTCACTTTGAGTGCGGAATGTGAAACGATGGCCCACACAAGCTCCGGAACATCCTTTCATGTCTCTGACTCTGTTCTGAACCTCGGTAGAGCAGTCTCTCTGGACTGTTGTATGAGAATGTGATGTATGCAAATGCTGTGCAGAAAGACTCCCATAGGATGAGCACAAAAACCTTCTTTTTCTCTCACTGCTTTGACATAAAATTACTAAATTATATATAGTTGGAATATCATTGACATACGTTTAAACACGGGCTGTTCTGCAATAGAGAGCCTGCACCATACACCTAATAAAATCATTATTTGTAACAGATTTACGACTGTAAACATATAATTGTGAGTAAACAAGTCCAACAAATCCTAAAATCAACAAATATTCATCATCAGTCATGCAATGCCAAGATAGCACCACCTTTATCCCAGTATGTGTGAAATACACAGGCAGGCAGGAGTGAATGAACAGACTCAACCACGGAGAATGTAATCTCCAGATTAGGGGGCGAGACGAATTCCTGCCGCCAGCCTGACCTTGTCAAGGCGATGGAGGGGCCAGAGTGAAATTGAGATTTCAGGATGGAGGCGAGAGTTGGGAGCGTCAGTGTTTCTCTTTCGAGGGTCACAGACTGACGCCATGATTCACACTTAATGTGCGGTCACACTGGAAGCACGCAGGAAACATGCCTGGGCCATACTGTGGCTGCCATTTTCTGTGTCGGAGCTAAATCGAGATGGAACAAGACATCTAGCCTTTGTTTGTCTACAGGCTGTGTAAGAATTCTCACATCACAATCACAAAGATTAGATAGAGTTTGTGGCGATGGGGAAGGAATCAAGCTGGTGGTTGGAATGTAAATGTAAATGAAATCTGAGGTGGGAGCTGACATGATGTTGTGAAATTGGAATTGGAAAGTTTATCTTGTGCTTCTGAAAACTGGAACAATGGTACGATATACCTACATGTATTACATCATTCATTACACCTCCAACGGCACAGAAAACCTTCTGTACAGTGTGTGTAATGAGTCATGGTCATCATGAAAGGAAAATAAATTGTGTACGGTGTCTGGGAGAGAAGAGAACAAACTCTGCTGTTCATTTCAGAACAGCACCTCGTAAATTAAATGTCAGATGTTTTGTGCACCTGTCCTGACAGTCTGTCTGGTAGGTGGCTGGTTTACCCCCCAGTGTGCATGTACAAGGGTCCTGGGCATACAATATCGCCTCAAGGTAGCGGATAAAATGCAGCACATAGCATTTTCATTTTTTTGTCAGTATCTGTCAGTTGTCATGAAAATCTATAGTCACACCCAAGCAGGGGGTAATTTGAGGAAAAAATGGTGTCTAAATCAAAGCTAGAGCGGGTGACATTGGAGTGACAACAGAACCCTGCTATTGATCTGAATCTTGGTAGACTTGGCAGTGCTTTACAAGCTTCTGACGTTACCCATGACAACGTTTCCAGTGTTACTCCAAGCTTCAGTCACTCAGCATACATCGCTGAGTATTTCTGTTTTATAGTCATCATTCTATTGTGCGTAATTACTGTAATTGTACATTGAGAAATGGCGGCGTTGCCTCTCTGAGTAACATCCTACAAAGTTCATAACACACACGGCGAAACACACACTACATGTGGACACATTAAAATTGTAATTGGTATGTCAGTATCTTCAACATGAAATTGGTGAACTTAATGACCTGAATGCCTCATCCTCCTCAAACACTCCAACTCTTGCCTGACAAGTCATGTATAATCCCACAAAAAGCATCCTCAAACTGCTTATGAATTTTAAATGGGAAGACCTAAACCTCAGGCCGGTCTTAAGTGATTCCATTTCTAATAGAAAAGCAGACAGCTGGCCCAGCCCCCTGCTGGGCATGGTCGTCACTCAGCCCAGTGCATTTTATAAGCTGTAAATACAATTTTAATGTGTAACAGCCATGCAGGAGATACATACTGTGGAAGAAACACTGTGGAAAAAAACCATAACCTCAAACAAGAACTCATTTCACCTCAAGAGCCTCAAGAGCTGACCAAAGGTGCTGCCATCGTGTGTTTTTTTGTTGCTAAACTCAAGGAGCATTAATTGGATGGAAGAAATCGCTGGCTCTTTAGCAGAAAGTTCTGTGTGTGCACTGTACTATAAGCATTATGGCAGTGAAAGCTGGGTGTTTTCATTGGCGTGAAATGTTGTACCAACACTGAGGTATCCAGTGAACCATTGAATGCTGTATGTTGCCTTGAGGATGACCATTAAGTGGAGAGAGGAAGAGACGTCTTCTTCTCCTTGTTAGTCCAGGCATTAATATTAATCTGGGCTCTTCTCTGGATGTGAGATCCAGGCTTTGGCCTCTTGGGAGGAGTTGCAGCTTAAAGCCATCCCCAGCAGACCGGTGCATCTGTTATCCTCGTTAAGACCGATATCAAAGCTTTTCATTACATTCCTGAAATCTAATGCTGCGTAGCTCCACAGAGTCCAGACAACCACCTTTTTATTTTAGGGACAGTTTTCCTGACTCACATCCCATGTAATTTGAGGAACTAGGAATTCAAGATGCAGTGATTGTGAAATTCTTCAATTAAATGATAAAAAAGCTGATTTATGTGAACAGGGTAACTAGCACTATGCCCTCAAACTTTCATAGTGATTTTGTTTGATGTTTTACTTTGAATATTGCAAATACTGTTTTAGATACTGATGCTGTAAGGCCTTCTCCGAATGCTGGCATTTATCTTATGTGAAGGCATTTTAAACTACTCATTCCTAAAAGTCTTAAGCTGTTCTGATTTCCCCTCATTCTTTTATAAACGTGGAACCGACTCTTCCGGGCATATCAGGACTGATGTATGTGGTTTAAGCAAATAAATCTGCATCCCCAATCATTGAGAACTGATGAAGCCGTGTCCTACAGGGCTGAAGACATGAGAAACAAGCAGTCGAGAAGCTACAGCGTGTCAGTGTGACCCACTGTATGTGACAGATACCTGCACATGCTCCATGCATGTGTGTGGAAAGAATTAGTGCATGACGGCTGAGGTTTTGCTTCTCACCTTCCGGCAAAAGTTTCCCCCTCACCTCTAGGAGCCTGAAGGCTTGGGCGTCGCCCCGCCTCTCTCCTCACCTGGCCGGTCTGCATTACCATTCTGGTGGCGCTGAAACACAGATGTTCTCCATCTCATTGAACCTTCAAGGTGACATCTGCAAATACATCAAAGTGCACCTTTTAAATGAAAGGAACCATGACGGCCAATATTTTCACTCCCCCTCAAGGTGTACAGTTCTGAGCACGCAAGTGTCCTCATTATCTTCTTTTTTCTTCTTCTTCTTCTTCTTCTTTTTTTTCATAGCACATGAAAGCTATTCAAGTGTTGGCAAAAATCAAAATCTTTTCTCACACTGCAAAGTATCACCACTGGAGAGCACCATCCAATGGGTACGAAGAATGGCCCTGATATGAATATAACCATATCCAATTCAATTACAGCATAGCCAAAAGAGGCTATTTCATGATTGACTGAGCAGACAGTATAAAAAAGAAGGTGTGAGCATGAGTGACAACCAGTAAACTCCGACACCCTTGTCTCCGTTCATTAGAGTTGAACAAACCAGCATTTGAATACTTTGGGAGAGTTTCTCTGATTGTAAGATGCTGGTTAACAGTTATTGATGGTTTCTCTTCTCTTTTTTCACATTCATTTTTTTCATTTCCCTGTCTAGAAATCGAAAAAATTCAGAAAGACGAAGAGAAAGAAGATGAGAAGTTCATTGACGTCGTCATCAACAAGAACATGAAACTGGGCCAGAAAGTGTTAATACCAGTCAAACAATTTCCCAAAGTAAGTACTGGAAATACGAAGACTTCAAAGATCCTATTTGCATGCAGATACTCAGTGACTGTGTCTTGTGATGTACGTAGGTGTGCATGTGTGTTTAGAGCTTCTGAATGCAAAATGTGACTTTGAGATTGTTTCTTTTGTAATAAAAAAGGTGATTGCCAGAAAATAAGTCTACTAAGCCACACATATGAAAAAAAGGATTTGACAGAATTGGGATACTTTTGAAACAGAAACATACAAAAAAACCTTTTCTCTCCCCCCTTTCACTGACTTCACAACGATCGCTTGCATCTTTTATTATGATCATATTGTGTGCAACGGTGGTTGTGTTGGAAATTGTGTCTTGCTTCCTTTTTCTCATATCCTTGGTTTTCCTTTTCCTTTTAAAAAAAATATATATATATATACAGTACATATAAAAGTATTTTCTAATGCACTATGTTGAACAAAAGGAACGAGCACAATGGTTAAAAATTGAATGGCAGTAAGAGTGGGTCAGATAAAGGCAGCTAGACTCAAAGAGGCAAAGGGCTCACTGCCACCCCCGTGCGAAGGACCCTCGAAAAAAAATCAAATGGAACATGTGGGTTCACCCTGACCTACATGTGAGGATGAAAAGCCACATGCTGCATGAGTGATCATGTTTTTGGGCTTGTGAGGGGAGCTATTGAGACGCCGCTGAGGCGCTGACTACCAAGAAGTTTAATGACAATGCCATCATGTGCAGTCCGCATCGCAGAGCTGTCCCACAGGGAGCGTGACACGTGGGCTAGTGTTAAAGGGAGAAGGCTGCCTCTCAGAGGGTGACATCACGCACACTCTTTCCCTTAGGTCCTGGGGAAAGGTCTGTCTGTCTATCTGTCTGTCTGTCTGTCTGTCTATGGGTGACCTGGCTAATCGAAGCAGGCAGCTGAACGGCCCGTGCACAGCCCCCTGCCTTCTCACGGAAGGAAGATGTGTTCGTACTGTCAGGGGTTTGGGTTCTCATCTGAGGACATCCAATAGCTATTGCCTGACTTTTTATGTTGTTAATCTTTATTGAAGTGCCGTATATGTGCTTTGTTTGCTCCAACCTGACACAGTAAATTCTGTGCTTGTGTAACTTTCAAGGCAAATGAAAAGGATTTGTGATTCAGATTCCAGTGCTGCCCTGTGTGTGGTAAGCAGTAGCCTTGGTGTTGTTAATTATATTCCTTCAGGGTGTCATCGTCGGACACTGCTAAACTCTAAACTGTATCTGTGAAAGCTTCTTTCAGCTGTATGTTGTCAAACAATTACTTTTATTTTTTGGTCAGGAACTTGTTATGACATTGGGAGACCTGTGTGTCTCATAGGATCGCAGGTAAACAGATTTGCTTTGACAGGTTTGATAAGTGAAGGCACTAATACAATGTTTAGAGCTCCAACAAGCCACCGAAGGAAGACAAATTCAATTTGTTCTATCTGACAGGTAGCAATGGCGAGAGTGATCGGTGTGACTTGAATGGTTTTTCCTCTGAACCACAAACATCACCTTTTGGCTTTCTGTGTTGGAGTGGCACAGACGTTTTCCAAATGGCCACATTGGCCTACGTTGAGAGGAGGTTATGTGCATTGTGTCTATTGTAAAAGCTTGTTGTTGTATCACCGTGAACAGACAAGGACACAGGCAGTTTTCAAACGTCTATTTTTAGGACAGAGAGGATTTCTCTCCTCTAAAGACCTAAACACCTCTAAAACGGAGAGTGAGAGACAGGAAAAAAAAGATAAAAGTGTCACATTTCTATATTAAATGCTGGTAATTGTTTTCCTTGTTGCTGACATAATGCCCAGAAAATCATTGCTGTTTGACTTTTGTTCATTCCAGAATAAGACTTCTCTAGCATGAGTGATTGGAAATGATGCAGCTTCCTCTCCGGTGTTGTATTTGTGATCCGTTTTTATGTCAATATGTGTGCTCTCCAACGAGCTTTTTGTGTGTGTGAATAGCACCACAGGTCACTTTAGAGGCATAAGTAGCCCTAGTGGTTGAGTTTCAGTTTAGACTGTGTCCTTTTCTCTGTGGTTTGGGGATAGTGATTTATCCTTCTTCTGTCGGCCTTGTCCCGCTGTCCTCAGCAGAATTGCTGTGTGCTGGTTTTCTCTGAACGCACATCTTGCCAGGCTCACTGTAATGCATTCAGGAAATGATGAAAAGATGTTAGACTTGCGCCCCCCCCCCATCCCCCACTCGGTTAAGTGTGATTAATCATAGATCCTTTACCTCCTTGTGTCGCCTGACTTTTTAATCATCCCCAAACCCCTATCCTTCTTCTCCTCAACTGCCAAATAGATTTGTGGATGAAAATGCTGTGGTTTTCAGCGGTTGCTAGTACTAGAGTACCTCCACTGTGGCTGCAAACAAGGACAGTTCAGCATGACTTAAGATAACCCAAATGGAGGAGAGGGGGAAACGTTCACTTTTGGTCTAGCCTGGACAGGCATTAACATTAACAATTCATCTAAAGAAAATGGATCATGAACACCAAAAGAAGAAGGTTTGGTAGACAGTCACTATACTTCTGGATGTGTATTGAAAGGTCCTGGTGCTGTTTGTGTTTAATACATTTGTTTGTGTAACCAAAGCACTTTCTATATTTTTGATGTAAGGAATGTTTAATACTTTCATACAACATTTGTGCTTTGCTGTGCTGTTGGGTTTAAAGCCCACTTTAGGAATTGTCTATGTTTAACACGCAGATCATCACCACTTAGAGCCATTAAACTGGACAAATCTGAAGCAAATGAGAGTAATCTTTCTGTAAATAAAAAAATCCTATAAAATACTGCATCTAAACACAGGGGGATAAGCTGTCATACTTTGGCACAAATGTACATTGACCTTCTGAAGTCACCCATGCCAGGGTTGTGCTAGAGTAAGTACAGCCTTGTTGTGATTCAAAAGATTAAATATTCCAATATACAAACTGATAGAATCTGTTTCACATTGCTAGACACATCCCTGTGCTCATTATGACTGCTGGGGGAACTTTCCGCCTTGAGTTCAGCCGACATAATGTTGACGCACTGATGAAGAGGAAATAGAATGATGGAGGGGCATGGGGAATTATATCTATTCTGTGTCAAATATAAAGACACATGTTTTGGATGGGGATGGTGGTTAAGTAAGAGGATAGTGGGCAAATGAGGCTTGGTTAGACAGTAATACTACTGCTTATATTGGCCGTAACACCCAGAATTTACGTTTGACTTCAAATATTAAATGAAAATAGGACAAACAACTAGTTTTTAAAAATCAATTTAGTTGACTGACCGAGTCATCAGCACTTTCTAGATGGTTGCATGTGAGTGAACCACTCTGCAGCTTGGCACCATGATCCCTTGTGCGGTAGCTAGCAGGAGGCTACTAATAAGCTCTCGGTGTAGGAACAAAAGACAGGAGACATAGGTGAGGTGTAGAACAAAAATGACTTTTTTTTCTCTCTCTCCTCTCTGCTAATTAATGACCCAGAGAGCTGTGGGAGACAGCTGTATAACTCACCGTTAAAGGGATAGTGACCATGAACAGGAGAGAGCAGCCTTTCTCCTGTTTCTTCATCCAGCACTCTTTTCCTCCTTGTCTCTCTGTAGCTCCATCTGCAGCTGAGGGTTGGACTCTCCCTGTTCTCATTTGGTCTTGCATGACCTTAACAGTAGTCGGTGTCCGCAATAGTCAAGTCACAATGTCTCAAGTCACAAAACACATTGATAAAGTAGTCACATAACCCATAAATAGGAATACTGTTAGAAATGGTGGAAAGAATATGATTCTGTGTGCAACATGGATGTGGTTTGAATGATTTGGCGGTTTCATCAAGTTGTGGGCTTTTTCCGATGAGACAATGGTGGATGTCAGTTTTATGATAAACTTGTACTACTTAAACTGACTAAAAGTCAAACCATCGACAACATTTGTTGAAATAATTGTTAATAATTGTACTCTCAGTAAGTTTGAATCACAAATATATATATATATTTTTATACCAAACTCATCTGGTAACCACAATGTTTTCTTTTATCACAAACACACAGATCCTCATTCCACCCATGTTTGTTATCTTTTCTAGTTCAACTTTGTTGGCAAACTGCTGGGGCCGCGTGGGAACTCGTTAAAAAGACTACAAGAGGACACTCTGACAAAGATGTCAATTCTTGGAAAAGGATCCATGAGAGACAAAGAGAAGGTACATTTCTTATCCCTACTTTTGCTTTTTTTCCAGTCTTTATGCCTCTTCCTTCTGCTGTCGTTCTTCATCAGTGTTATCTAAGATAATCCAATCAGATGCTGTCTGTGGAAAGGTATCAATAACATACCAACGAGCCAAGATGTGTTGCAGATATTGCTTGTCAGGTTGATAAAGGGGGGGGGGGATTTGTGGGATCAGTGATTTCTCTCTTTCCCTTTTGGTTGCTGTGATCAATAGTTGGTGATGGCTGATTTCTCTTGGACGCTATAGTGTAAGAACATGTCACGGAACGTGTTGCTGACCTAAGCAGCCTCTCATATCAACAGAGGCCCTGGAGGCTTGTTGACTGAATTCTCAGTGAGACTGAGTGTTTTGCTAACTGAATGGCTCTTGAATACATTGTGGGTGAAAGTTACAAAAAAAAAAATTGTCCCCATGTTCTTCAAACCCCTCTGTGTATTCCGGTGCGAGAAATACCATAAATCACGTATCTGTGTGATTTAAAGAATGACAGGATTTTGGCTTGTGAGTTCAGAGAGTAAACGTTTTTCTTGTGCCTGGAAGGGCCTTTAGAATGAGCAGGAAGGTGGTCATATGCATGCTTCATCAATTAAAAACCTGGGTGAAGTGAATTCCCACAAGAGTGTCTGAGTGTGTTGAGACCTGGGCTGAAGGTGTCCTGCAGACCCTGTTGAGACCATGCACAGGCTGTGCTCCCTCTCAGGTAGTGGACTGGATGGTGAAATATGTGTAGTGATCAAGCAGGTTTTTCTCTACACAAGAAATGGAAAAGGCTCTGAGTAATGAGCTGTGTGAAGCCTTCAGACTTTCTTGAGTTTTTGTTTTGTTCAGATCATTTTGAGGGATACCACTGTTGACTGTTTTGTCTTCTATAGGGATGACCTATCTGCTTGTCAGAGTGAAGGAAAAAAAAACATGTAGAGATTTTGTTCCAGGACTTCATGCCATAATTACCGGTACCTGATGAATTCTTATTTTTAGGAGTTTCACTCTTACATTTTAACTTTTCAATTATTTTGGTTACTTGTTCAGTTAGAGTCCTTAAAACAACTGAGCTGTCTGATATAAATGGTTACAAAAATGGTTTTAAATGGTTTTTATTCTGTAATAAATTATATGATTTTGAGATAACGAGCATAAATTAATCTAGTATTTGGTAATTGATTATGGCTGTATTATCTTTTGTACTGCCTCGCTGGCGGCAATGTTAAACCAAGCATAACAGGAGTTTGGTTTCAGGGTTGCTCTCATGGAAATGAAGCCTAGTGGATTATTGTCTCAATTCTTTTTTTTTTTCTTCCCATGATTCATCATAACTGCTTACACTTCCACTTTCTATTATACAATGAGCACTATGGCTATTCTGTTATTCTACGATAACAAGATGCCATCTGTAACAACTGTTAAGTCTTTGCATTTTTTCAATGCCTAGAGCTAAACATGATTTCTATTTATCAAACTCCTGTGGTGCTCTTTGTCCAATATTATTTTGTGCCTCTCAGTGTCCAGAGCTCAGTGCTGCTTGATAAACAGATTTGTGGCGAGAAATATAAACCAAGATTCTGCCAATAGATAAAAGGAACAGACATCTGTTAATCTGCTGCCGAGGGCTTCTCAGCCCCTATAGGATGGCTGCTTGGTGCTGATGCCTCTTATCAGGGCTGTGAAAGGGGCTATGAGTGCAGATCAGTGTTATACACACACACGCACATACACACACACACACACACACATGCACACACACACACACACACCTCCCGATGGCAGCAGTTTCGTCAATGCGGTGCTACAACGCACACAAAGGAGCCTTCTTCTCGTAAAACTCAGATTTATGGGGGAAATTACCATATCATTAACATACCACGGGCCCTCTTAAAAGAAGGTTATTTATAATTACGTGACATCAGAGACATTGCCTCGCGTGGTGCTGGAGAAAGGAAGTGATACGTTGCAAAGCCGCCAGAAAACTAGGACGTTGAACCTGCTGTTCTTGTTTGGGCTGAGGTAGGGCATGCAGAGTTTAGCCTGCCACCCACATGACATGTATACTGGCCTGATTATGTGTTTATCAGTCTCTGAACCACCATTTTGTATGGTTTGACATGGATCATAAACTCCCCCATTAAATGCAAGCAACCATAGAGTAATATATTTAAGCACTGTAATGAATGAATGTTATCCCTTAATCCATGTTTGAGATGTTAGGCTGTGTCATTATGGATCAAACATGGCTTCCACAATCTCCTCAACGTGTGTCTTTTCTGGAGCTTTCTGATTTCACGTACACTGAGGGTGAACCGTGAGGTAGAACATAGATCAGGCGCATTAGGGCGCTCACAGCTGTGTGTTGTTCTCAGCTGGCTCCATCGATGGATTCAGACGAAAGACAGCTGAAGGATGACCCAGGTGATCGATTGGTTGGGTCTGACATCAGCGTAAACACACTAAGCAACTAAGCGCTGACTGATGGGGATCCGGAGACGTCATTTGTTCATAGAAATGAAGCAACTTATGCATAAGCAAATGTATTTTTGTGTTTGCCGCCACATTGGGAAAATCTGCCACATTGGGAAAATCTGACCTGCAAACACCTTTTTGTGCTGCACCAATAGGAGGAAGAATTACGGAAGAGCGGCGAGGCCAAATATCATCACCTGAACGAAGACCTCCACGTCCTCATCGAGGTGTTTGCACCTCCAGCTGAGGCCTATGCCAGGATGGGCCATGCTCTAGAAGAGATCAAGAAGTTCCTCATACCGGTACATTCCTCCTTCTCTTCACACTTTCTCTTCAACTCCTACTCCTCTCTCTCTCTCTCTTTTTCTAATCCAAGATTCGCCTGCTCGGTTATTTCAATCAGCGTGTTCGCAGCACAGCCTCGGTGTTCTCCAGAAGAACATAGGGGTCCAGAAATAGCACCATGGCCTTAAGACTAGACATTCTGAGTCTGTCTGCTGCAGACACTCTGTAGATGTAGCGGGGGAGGGGGAGACTGCGGGGGTTTGTCTGCTACGTTGGCTCTACCTGTGTATCTCGGGTTCAACTGGGAGGATTGACACTGGCAGAAATCAGTCCGGACGAGACAACTCTCTCTGGGACGCCCATACAGGGAGTTTATTTACTTTTAGCCCATCTATTATGTATGATCCAGCACATGGCTCCCAGCCATGGTGATTTATTTCCCATCGTTAATTATTCCTGTAATTCCCTTCACAAATATAGGTATTGATGCAGATGAGACACATGACAATCATCTCAAATCGTATTATGATTAAAGACTTATTTCCATATTAATTGCTTGTTTTCATTCAGCAGTGAAAACAACTGTGTGTGATGATAAAGCCAAATGGGGTCTCTGGATTTATCATTGGGGGATCTGAAATGTTTTGCTGCCGCAGGAGCAGCGGTCATGGCAGTACTGTAAAGTACATTAATTAGATATTCCCGGGGCTATAACCCTGGAGATAAAGGACATAATTTAATACGGTGTAATTGAAGGGGGGGGGGGGGAGGGGTGTTTCTGTGTCTGTGTGGGCACATTCTGAGCGTGAGTTTGTGTGTGTGTGTGTGTGTGTGTGGGGGGGGGGGGGGGGTGGGGTGGTGTGTGTGTGTTTTCTGTGTTGTCTCTGTCTGCAGGATTACAATGATGAGATCAGACAGGCCCAGCTGCAGGAGCTCACGTACCTGAACGGTGGCTCAGAGGATGCCAAGGTGCCAGCAGTGAGGGGCAAGCCAGTCGCCCGTGGACGAGGGACACCTGCTCCAGGACCCCTCAGGTACCCTGCTGCCAAGGAGTGTGTGTGTGTGTTTGTGTGTGTGTGTGCCTTCAACCATGACGGTGTCTGTTTTCCCACATTTGTGTTTGTTTGCGTGTTGGTGTTTGCAGATATGCTAGCAGGTCCAGGGGACGGGCATTTCTCAAGAGGAGATGTGTTTACTATCCGCCATTTGGATTGACGTTGAAATTTGAAATGATTTTACTTTGAAGTGTAGCATCAGTTCTGAACGGGCATGCTTCTTAGTGAGGGTAGTGAGTTTAGCCTGCATACCGCCTCCTCCATAGCAGCCCTGGTTTCTAATTACTATGCACAGCTGATTGGCTAAACATATCCCCTTTAAGATCTACATGGTTCCTCAGAGAGCTTCTAAGATAAACAAAACAACTCCATGCCTATCATCATGAGCAAGTCTACAGCATCAAAAGTATATTTGGAAAGACAATGCTAAATACAGTTTTTTTTTTATTTATTTATTTTTTTATTGTGTTTAGAAAAGTAAATATATCTTTTCATCATCTTTTGAGATAAACAAGGTCACAGTGAATATATGTTTATGTTATGTTTATATTGCTCTGAGATAAAATATAATTGGGTGTGTTTTGAATTTTCACTGTAATTAGCATTTACCATGGCTAATTTGAGTGTGATAAGAGAGCAGTTCTGCTAGTAGGTTCACAGGAAGTTACATGTATGCTTCCATGTAAAGAATCATGTGTTTGCTGAATACACGCCTGACTGGTTATAGAGTTTGTTTGTCTCTAGTGAGTTGTTAATTTTAGCTAAATAAATATATTGAAGGATGTTTACTGAGTCCATTTCCTTATTATTGACAAGCATTCCTTTAAAGGATTCACAGTCATACAGTATTATAATCCTGTGACCTCCATTCGAGTGATGCATCCATGTTCTGGCCCTCCTGAAACCTGTTTCTCCTGTCCTAAAGGAGTCGCGGAGGAGTTCCCCCTCCACATGCAGCTGTACCCCGGGGAGCAGCGCCCAGAGGAGCCCCCCCAAGCCGCGCCCCCTCGACCAGGGGCAGGGGTGTACCCGCACCAAGGGCACGAGGAGCACCCCCACCAGCAGGCTACAGACCGCCACCGCCCATAGTGCAGGACACGTACGGTGAATATGTGAGTATTCCTACTGTGAGGTTACTGCAGCTTCTGAAATGAACTGATATGAAAGTTTAGGGCTACACAAATACGGGCAACACACATTCTTGTGTGTATGTGTGACGCACAAAGCAGTTAAACACAAGCTCAAATCAACACTTCCCGATACGTCCTAAGAGACTGTAATTTTTTTCCAAGAGGAGTGTTAGTCTTGTTAGTAGTCTCCTGACCTATCTTAAGGGATCCGTACAAAAATATGAACAGCTGCCAGAAATTAATATATTACTCTGAGTCTTTGTGCATTGGCCAAGAGGGACTCCTGCTGCACTGTCAAGACGTACTCCGCAGGGACATTGGCATCAACGTAGCATATTTAGCAGAGAGAGGGTGAGAGGAGCTGGCCTCACTTGGAAGACTGCCTCGCCAACCCATACCTAACAACATCTGACAGGTTTATTCAGAGGTTGCAATTCAAATGTGTGGAGGTCATAGAAAACGACTTCTGGACCAGCTGTTTCACATCATTGTCACAGTTGTAAACTGCATCCCCCGACATCTGCACCTGTGTATCTGGGAGGGGGAATGAACAGCACAAACATCTGTCCGATGATAAATCTCACCGTATCGCTGCGAATTAGAGTCTGAATGAGTTCCTCGCCTCCATGTGAGAGAGAAAGGGCTCCAGCGCTGCTGTTCCTGGGAGTGCTAACAAATAGGCAGGCTTGTGTACCCATCTATGAAAATGAGAAAGAAAGATATGACCTCATGCTTGTCTAAATTACTCACCTTTGGGATGTTGCTCTCTGCCTTTGCCACAGGACCAAAGGAGTACGCTCTTTCAGTTAGTGGGCTTCATCTTTTCATCTTTACCTGTGGACGCTTTTTGTAAGCAAGAGACTTTGGACTTTTGACTTTGTTCCATTTAACTTAGACGTTGTTTTCGTTAATGCGGTTTTTGCTTTATTCACTTTCATTTGAGATTTGATTTGTACAGTAAGTAGTGGTATGAAATTTTGGGGGGAATCCAATTGCTACTTTACAAAATCATATAAATGTGATTATTTAGCAGGGATCCGTCTGGGACTCAATTTGATTGCAAGGCACGGTAATTGCATCCAAATCTCATTGAATGTATTTCACAATGCTCTAAGGGACCCTCTTCTTACCTGCCATTCTTCCCATTGGGGATGGAATGAGACATAACGTAATCCCTAATATTCTGAACGTTAGCCATCCATTATCCATTAACTTTCTGCTCAATACAAAATAGGCACGTTCCAGTTTAATTTGGATTTATAATTAGCAGGGTTTCAGTGTGTAATTAAGAGAGAAGGAATATATATATATATATTACACACTCGCTGTGTGGCAGTACTGTAAAGGTAGCTGTGGGATAATATCTACTATGGAGTATGTAGCTGGCAGAGATGTGCATGACAAAAGGGAATTGGTGTCACTGTAAGGAACAGTCATCTCACAAGGCAGGTCAGGTTGACAGTATGCCTGTACAGGTGCCGTTAGCTCACTTGATAAACAAAGTGCAATGCCTCGCCAAATAAAAAGCATCCATTAGTTTATTTTGTGAGTGATTTTGACTGAAGCGTCATCAGGACTGGTTTTGGGCTGCAGTGGTGAGATTGTGTGGCACGTTATTTCATGAATCCAACCACATCTGTTTGAATTTGTAGCAGATAAGAGATGTAATCCCTTTCGCTAAAAAACAAAGCAATGCTTGAAGCATATGGGTCAGTTTTCAAAATGATAAGTCTTTGACAGCGTTCTGGTTTAGGCCTTGTGAGAGCTAGTCCATTTTGTTGACTCTTGCTGCGAAAGTTAGATGATTTGTAATTGTTGCTGACAACAGTGTAGTGCTCCTGAGCACTCTGATAGTTGTGTGTCCGCATGGAAGATCCACTTTAATGTGCAGCAGTACGGCTTGCTTTAGAAAGGTGAGCAAGAACTTGAAGAATGACGTCGTATTGTACATGGCTGAAGAGAAGTAAATAATTATTTGTGGGAACTTCTCCTTGCCATAGAATAATCAGTGTTTTTCATTTTAAGTGTTCGTTTAAAGTTTATTTATATATTTTTCTGCCCCAGTTTTGGATATTTCCTTCAGTGTGGGGGAACAGGTTTCCTAAAACAGCATGAGAATTAGGCACACTGCCGTACTTCTATGGATGATAAACGACCTGTCTAATGTCTGAAGTGTAACAAGAGGACAAGTCATGTTCTTCTTCAACAGCCTTCTCGCTATTTCACTGATGTCCCTATCTGTTGTGGTGCTTTTGTAGAGCACAGCGTAGCGACTGTGATACTGTTGTTCAAACATGCAGTGCCAGGCCCTCTGTAAGTCTTTAGTGGCCTCAGAGGGCAGGCCTTATCTTTTAACAACACGCCTCTCAGCCATCCACTGGCATACAAATGAAAGACTCACTTAGGGGCTGCTGTCTGTTCACTCTCGCTCTCTCTACCCTCCTCACTATCTCCTCTCCCCTGCCTACACTCTCCTCTCATTCTCCCTCTATTTCTGTCCTTCTCCTCCCAACATGCTAATCCGCTTCATACTTGGAAATGCAGCTTGCTTGATTGTATTAGCACCACGCGTGCCCTCATTTTGCTTCACAGAATGTTTCATTCAGCTAGTTTACTGACATCACTGCTGTTAGAAAGGCTCCCGCTAGTAAAGACAAAACAATGGTTAGTGATCAACCTCAACTGTTTATTCCTGTTCCTGTTTATTCCTAGAAATGTAATTATGCAAAGGCCATCCACTTTACCAAAGTAGCTCAATGGAATGAGAGCTTTTGCAAACTTGACTGCCGTTAACACGGTTAGTAACACACACACACACAAACACACACACACACACACACACACACACACACACACACACACACACACACACACACACACACACACACACACACATGTTTCTCCCTTCACAATTCACTCTAATACAGTTAATAGTGTGTCTGGTCCAAATAAACGGCAATAACATGCCATTGTTAAGCTTTAATGTGACAGTTTCCAGCACGCAGCATGGACAAATTGGGATAGGCAGTACCTATATAGAGTTACAAGTGAAACAAAGACTAGAATGAAACCTGTGAAATTGTAACCAGCTCATGATAAAAGGTAACGAGGTTGTGCTATTTTCGGAAACTCCTCCCCATCAAATACAATAGGCTCTATGGCCATCTCCTGTGGTTACAGCTTGTTGCATGTGATGAGGCAGTGATGAGGCTTTGCAATATCGCCTTCAGTTCAACCAAATGTAGTCTCATTAGGTTACTGTTCACAGTTTCCCTTCAAAGCTCTGATCAGTGGGCGAGATCTTCGGGTCCAGAGCATTGGCAATGATTATTCCGATAGTGCCTTGAGGTTATTCTCTCTCTCTCTCTCTCTCTCTCTCTCTCTCTCTCTCTCTCTCTCTCTCTCTCTCTCTCTCTCTCCCCTTCCCCACTCCCGCGTCCCCCACCTCCCCTGAAATTGAGACGATGTGTATGAAACCTCAGCATTGTTGGAACCTTCCTCTCGTTCTTCACTCCAATGTCTGTTTCGACAGTTCTTTTCTCTCGTAATGTTATTCATTAACGCTTATCTGAACGCGTGTGCAAGTTACACAGCGTTGGTTCTTTTGAATAACTTTACAATGAATTCACGCTTAGCTGAGGTGTGAATGAAGGACGTCTCCCAGGGCCTCGTATACATGGTGTCATCATGTCAACATGTTCTGTCTGAGGCGCTCGATGGGAACACGAGCATCCAAAAATCCTAGACCTTTTATTTCACTGGACAGAGCTGAAAGTACTTGATGGAACATCAGTGTGGTCCGAGTTTCACCGCAGATTTTTGTTCACGCAAGCAGTTTAACAAAGTTTGACTGCCAATTTTAGATACAATATCCCTTCCCTTTTCAGACTCAAGGATACTAATGTATGTGATGTGTAAGACAGGCCATGAATGCTAAAACTGCCCTGGTGGCATGTGGATTTACTTTTTATAATTTTACAGAAACTTCCTGTCGTTCAATTTTGTAACATGTATTTACCCTCTGTTTGTAAAAATAAAAAGATTGCTGCAAAAAAATTTACGTTAGCAAACCAGCTGTTCTGATAAACTTTCATGAGTTTTCTTCCGGATTAAAGATAAAAGACCACATTTGAATAGTGTCATTTGGCAAGAGCATGTTGGTAATCAGGAATTAGGCCCTTAATAAGAATATGGATTTGATGAGTATTTTCCTCTGTTGCTAAATCTCACAGCCATTCATTTCACGCATGCAAATGAAGGGCAGATGGAATTAGCGCACAAGTGTGTGTGTGGGGATGAGAGATGTGTCGCAAGGGGTCGACGTCTTTTGTGGAACATAAGTCCCATTTATCCTAAATTAGGATGGGTGTGCCACTGCTTCCCTTTGATGTTCCTTTTGACGAGGCGGGGGACCGGGGCAGGGTGAGGCAGGGGGGCGGGGGTGCTGGTGGTGGAGATCGCTGGAGCACAAACAGATGTTCAAGGCTCGTCTTCAGAGATGGCGATGAAACAGAGTCAGGGCATGAGTCGATACATCTGGCTGTCACCCAGGCGACAGCGAGATGAGGACCATGCCGGGGTTGTCACTTTGATGCATAGGCCAACACAATCTTCCTACCCCTCACCATATCAACAATACAATACAATGGATCGGAGCATCCCTATTCACAATGATGCAAGTGTTACAATACGTTGAAAATGTGGACTCTTTATTTATTTATTTAAAAAAAATTAGAAATAAAAAACGTAACGGGGTTATAGACACGACAAAGAAAATAACCACGTTAAAATGATTTGCGTTTTAAAATCCTCCACAAAGCTCTGTTCAGTCATTTCTAAGAAACATAAACCTTAATGAGGCATGTTTTCCAGGAAGGATGTCCTCCATTTGTCAAAGTGTGGTTATTCCTGATTGTGTGACCATGTTTCTTTACGCCTCTCTAGGATTATGACGATGGCTATGGGACGGCTTATGATGATCAGGGCTATGAATCCTACGACAACAACTACAGCAATCAAGGACAAAAGTAAGTAACCCCATGTCTTTGAAGCTATGAAGACTTTTCAAGTGTCTGTCATCTCAAGCTTGTTTTGATTGTGCAAAGGAGTATATGGATTGTCAGTACAAAGAACATCATATGGTAATTCTCTCTCTCTCTCTCTGGAAAAATACCAAATTACATATATGTTTAATATGGAGTCAGGTGGCTGTGCGGTTAAGGTGTTGGGCTAGTGATTGGAAGGTTGTGAGTTCGATTCCCAGCTGTGGCAACATAACGTTGTGTCCCTGGGCACATTGCTGTAGGCACTTCACCCTACTTGCCTCAGAGGGAATGTCCCTGTACTTGTTGTAAATTGTTCTGGATAAGAGGTTCTGCTAAATGTAAATGAAGTCTTAAAAGTCCTAATAAATGGAGATTTAATATTTGCCTAAATGTGATTGGCCAAGGTTGTTATAAATTCCTACTTTTGTCTGTTTGCAGGTGTGAATAAGATGTAAATGGGAGGGAAATAATGAAGTCATAAATAACAGATGTCAGTGGATTGTGATGTTTTTAGAAGGACTATACAAAGTAAAAATGTAAATATATTATAACATATGGAAGGGACCATTACTCAACTGCCTTCAGTGTATGTCAGTTGGATGTAAACCCTCACTGTAAAAGAGGAACACATTTGAAGTCCTTTCATTAATATGGTAACTTGTCTTGGATAAACTATTACACGTAACATTTTTTACATTTGGTCATTTGGAAATGGCGGAATTGTGTTGAAATGCGCTTAAATGTTTGGCAAAATCATGCAGCATTTTTATAACGTGATGATGTGATTACTTATTCTGACTGGCGTTCAAGCCAACATGAACACATTTTTAACACATGCTTTTTGTTCAGAGCAGCCATTGTACAACAGATGTCTGCATTATGTAAAGCAGAGGGTCCTGCGTGGCTAAATAAAGAGTATCGATTTTCTCATATCAAGGGAACGATCACCCTCCCCATGTCACATAAGGTCGAAGGCTCTCCTTTAGGTTGCTGGTTTGTTTGCTCTTGTCTCAACGTTTTATTAATCTTGCATCTGTGTCACATAAGGTTCCACCTCTTTATTTTTTCGCCAGCGTGAGCAGTTTCAAAGAAGGCGTGATTGTTACTGCACTTACGATGTCAAAAAATTGCATTAGAGTCAGCTGTAAAAAAGAAGGAGAAAAAAGAATGATCCTGTCCCCTGCTTTTGTGCGCCCGATGCTTGATGTTTTTCTTTTGTGCTCGTTCCTGGATGTCAGCTAAGCATCGTCCATCTCTCTGACTGTCTTTTCTGGAGCAGCATCCCTTTCTCTGCTCTCTGAGGGGCACATCTTGATGTGCTGGCTGTAGGATCAGCAGACGCTCGCTGGGGAAAGGCTGGCTGGCCCTTGGTATCTACAGATATCTGTTTTAAAAGCGGCCTTGTGAATAATCATGAAGGCTCAGGGCAGAAGAAAAATAGAGTGCATCATGTAAAAACTGGTGCCTTGGGGCCTGGTGGGCTCTAAAAGATTTTCTGATCTGTTATCTGGCTACAGACGACTCAGACTGGAGCCTGCTGCTGCAAGGGACAGCTGCATCAGTTTATTTACTTGATTTTTTTTTACTCATTCATATTTTCCGTGTTTCAGATCTGTTTAAAAGTTAGCTTCATAGGGAGATTGGTTGTCCATGTCCAGGATGAGAAAGACATTGGCAGTTTCTTGCAACATTACTTTTAGTGATTGTTTAAAGTAGTGGGCTTTGACAAGCCTTTGATTGCTATGATTTTGTTCATCATGCTGACAATGTTAGTCATTGAACACAGCGGTTGTCATAAAGCTTGCAAACAAGCGGGCATTTGTTTTTATTTCTTTGTCTCTGAGTGACTGATACAAGATTATTATTACGTGACAGTTTAAGAAAACGCCTCCACTGTTTTGGCAGCAGACTACTATATTCCTATAGTGCTGTGTCTTGTAAATAGATTGACAACATGCACCGTGTTTGCATTGTGTGCAGCCGTTGCAATCGTTGTACGCTCTCCTCCTTTTAAAGTCGTTCCACTTTTAGAGGGTACTTACATATCATTGAATCTTTTTGAAGGAAAAGAGGTGCTGTCATTTTTCAAGCAGTCCGCCCTCATAACAGTCCTGACAGGTCAACGCTGGAGCAGGGCCCGTGAGGAGCGCAAGCTGGGATCTGTGGACAGACAGTCTTTTAACAATGCTTCATGTTGCCTTCAGGAGATTGGAGTCTGAAGACCCTAGCTCAGGGCACGTGGCAGGAGTTCTGTTGCTGAAGGATAACAAGCGAAGCAATTCAACATTCCCCCTCACTCTACCACCATCACCAGCAACAGGGAGAGAGCAAGATTCTGTGGTAAAAAACGGACTGTGTTGGCAAAACAGTAACCCGTGTGAACAGAAATCCCATTCGAAAGATCGTTAGATGTCAATAAGTTCACAGTTTTCAACGGTTATGTAGGCACCTAACCTTGAGACAGGAGAATGTAGCTCAATGAGCTAAATTGCACAGACAAATGCACAGACACATGCACAGAAGATATTTTCATGTTTTCGAATAGATGGGCAGCCTGGTCTAGTCTGACACCCATGGCAGTGAGGGGCAACAGTCAAGAGAAGTCAGTTCACCGCACTGCAATCACCCATGCTCTTTTCCCCGCAAGTGTTTGTATTGCACAGCGATTCAAATGATCGTCCACTTATTAAAAGCAGCAAAGTGCTTAAGCTCCGGAGAGCTGATGGAGGGTGCGGTGTGCGATGTGTGGGTATTAATCAGGTGTAAGGTCAGTGAGATGGGAAGAAGGAGGAAGTCCGGAGAGTCTCTTTAATCGTATTAGTCTGAGAGCAGGTCTGACCTCCCTGTGGGTAATTGAGGAGGATGACAGGTGCGGCCCAGCGCCGGCTGGATGCAGGGTGAGGTCATCCTGGGTGAGGTCATCCTGGGCCAGGCCAGCCTCGCTGCTCTGTCGTGAACAAAACGTTATTTTATTGCTGTCACCTGTGAGACTGAGAAGGGGTGGTGGTGGGTGGGAGGGGGGGGGGGGGGGGGTGCTACAGATGCCCCTCGTCCCTCTTTCCTCCTTCCTCTTTCCCCTCTTCCTCCCCTCCGCCCTGCTTGCCAGCACCTCTTCGTCATCACGCTGGCTCCCACTGGGTTACATTTACCGTCAAGGCTGTGACAGACTTTCAAAGGGCAGACATGTCCCTCCGGAACAGCTGTAAAACTCAATACAGGATCCAGGTGTGGAGTACTATAGAGGACAGCCCTGCATGTGTGACTAGCAAAGGGCAGTCTTCACTTGGACCACCAAGGGCACAGTATTACTCTACTGGGGAATGTACAGCGTCTTCGATCAGAACGTTTTGTTTGGAGACGTATTGTGTGTGGTTAAGAAAAAGGAAATGTCACGCTGGTAGGACTGTTGGAGATAAGAAAGCACAGTGTGTCACCTGGGATGGATTGTGGGAAAGTTTTCTACTCTTTTTTTAAGCTATGAACAATTTTCTGTTGTGTAAGAAATGTGCAATGCGCTTTGCATTCATTAAAATTCTTTATTTTAGAGTTACCTTAGTAACGAACCATCAAAAAATATTCAAAAACACACAAAAAAACACTTATGTTCATTTTCATTTCTCAATTTGTCATTTTCGTAAAGGTAATTGGAATGGGTTCTATTCAGGCAAAGCGCATTTGACACATCCATGACGTTGACCACCATTGTCCATCATTGTCACACCACAGCAGGAGTGCAACTGTACAGACTGCCATGCAATCAGTCTATGTGCCGAGCAATCAACCGTGGTTCCAGAGGGACCTTGTCAGTTAGGTGAACCTCTTTTTGGACAATATGCAGGAAACAAAATGGTTTTATTTTTAGGCCATTTTCCTTCATAGTCTATTGTCACCCTAGAATGTAGTCAGGCACATTCCCCACGGCAGTCTGCTCCCAACAAGTTTTCATTTGTTGTCATCAGCACCCGGTCCCAACATTCGAGTTGTGAATGTGACAGCAGCATACACACCAACCCAGCAATCCCCCACCCCCCCAGCACTCCCCCACCCCCCCAGCACTCCCCCACCCCCCCAGCACTCCCCCACCCCCCCAGCACTCCCCCACCCCCTCCCAAAAAAGCTTGTCAGAATATCCAGGAAGTATTGACAGAATCTCTGTTTGAGACTTATGATATCACAATGACTTTGACGTTTGTTTTTACCCCGTACGTTCCCTCCACTGCTGTTAAATACATGACAAAGACCAAACTGACTGGCTGGATTGGGCATGTGGCACTTCTCTTGCTAGGTTCCCCAGATTTATCACAGAGGACTGGAAGAGTAATGGAGGTGTAGCAAAACAAAGTCCACTGGGGACATGTACTACATCATTCAGATTTAACACCGCCATCTGTCTAATGGCACCAGGGAGCGCCACCATCAGTGGTTAAGATCGCCTATTCATGGAAATGACAGATGCATGTGAGAGGCAGGAGCGTACCTGTGGAAAACTAGGTTTGAAATTCCTTTGCATCGTGATCACAGCACAGGGGTACTTAATAGGCACAGCGTTTATTTCTCAAGGTCTTAGCCTCAGTTAAGACAGATTGCCGTGCCTTGGCTGCAGTACAGGCTGGCAGACATAGGGACAACGGACATGCGCATCCCTGCTAATGAATGTCAAATCAAAGACTGACCTATTTAGAGTCAAAGTGCTTTCACACCTATGACAGGGCAATGTCTCCTAGGAGTTTTTTGGTAAATGCCCTGGACATCTCATCTTTTGCTTGTGCACATGCTGCCAGCCACGCTGTTCGCAGCGCACCGAGCTGGGATTCACAGCCAGGGATGCTAAATGTGTAACGCACAGGAGGGGAAACCTTCAGCAAGGCTTTTTCAAATGAACGTTCCCAGACGATAAAGTTATCTCCACTGTTGCTTTGTTTTGCCATATTTACCTTTATGTTTCTACTGTGAACCAGCGGGAAACTAAAAGCCAGCCTTTGAAGTCAGATTTATAATTATGGAACACAGCCATGTCTGGCTTCTCTCACTATCATTAGCGTTTAAGGCATGTTTATGGACTGTGATAAAAAAAAACACATTATAAAATAAATTTAAGGTGTTACTGTGTAATTGTTTTAACCCCAGTCACATACAGAGCACCGTGGGAACTTTATAATTTATGCTTATAGTTGTTGATTGACGTTTAAATGTGGTAAGGGGTGTTCGACCTCTGTTGAGTTAAGGACATAAACTATGCACCAGTAATCTCCTCTGGATTTTTGACCTTCTGAAGGACTTACCATTCAGGGTAATTGAGTAGAATAGGACACTGGTGGGAAGAGGCAACGTGGGGGTATTGACAAAATGTCACCCCAGAAATTAGAGGCGCCTAACTGCTTTTGGTATCCTCCTTTTCTCCGTTTAAAGGGAAAGCGTTTGACTTGGCAGTTCTCTAGGGACCCTTCCTAAACCATTCTGGAACATTTCTGAACTATTGTCTAATTGTCTTTACAGCCTGCAGGGGGAGGTTTTGGTCCACTGTTTCCAATGCAATTTTTGGACAAAAGGTTTTTTTGGAAAAATGTACTTGGTGGCTTGTTGTAATTTTATGTTTGTTCAGAGATGTACTCCCTGCAGCACACCCCAGTGTTGGGTCACGGTGAGAAATTGATTTATTTTGAATAGCCTGTCAGGTTTTCTCGTGGGCCGTGTGACAAAAATATGCACAACTTTCTCACTCTCAATTCTCTCTCTCTCTCTCTCTCTCTCTCTCTCTCTCTCTCTCTCTCTCTCTCTCTTGTCTGTCGCTCTCTGTCTATCTCTGTCTCACTATCTCTCTCACAGACTCTCTATCTCTCTCTCTCACTATCTCTCTCACTATCTCTCTCACAGACTCTTCTCCCATCTCTCTCTCGTAATGCTAATGTCATAAAGAGTGGTGTCAGATATTTAGCGGCTGGACACCGGCAGCAGGCTCATGGTGGCACCTCTGCTGTGAGGTTTGATTAGAAATCTCACCTCTCTCTGAATAACAACATCTGTCCTCCCTAGTCAGTGACATCCACATATGAGCATCCTTTCGCTGGAAGCAAAAACTCTACACACACACACATACACACACACACACACACACACACACACACACCATGGACTGCTTATTTATCCTATCCTAGTTGCCTCTCACCAATCAGGTTGTCTGATTCACAGCACTTTGCACAACAAAACGATTTACTTATCAATCAAGAATTGATGGTTTAGTGCTTTAGGGGGGAAAGCATCGGAAAAGGCTTTCTCTCGTGAGAAGTTGTCTGGTTTTAAGGTTGAATTCAGAACACCTGCAGCTCTCTGATCCAGAACTGGAGAGGGGGGCTTCTAGGCTGACAGGCCAGACTGACAAGCTCAGATAGAGGACTCAGCTGTGATGGGCCACAGCGTCTCAGTGGCAGTCTTATGATGAATTACCTCTCCGGGTCTGAACGATGGCACTGATACTGAATGATGCTGGAGCAGGATTGTTCTGTCAGCAACTCACCGGGGACGGCAGATAAATAAAGAGAGAGAGAGAGAGCTAGAAATGAACTTCAATGCAAGATGGCCTCCGTTTTACTTTTCATTAAAGTTGCCATCTCTCATATATCTCCATATGTGCTGATATGGAAGTGTAAGGTTGTGGGGAAATACGTGCCAGGAAATTGCCATGTGAAGGCACAGATGTTACAAACTTTTGAGTGATTGTAGCCTGTCTGGTCCTCTCTTGGCAGCTTATCGTTCAGTAGAGGATGCGTTCAAGACTTCTTCAGTGTGTTCTTGTTGTCTAACAGTGCAGGGTATTGCACAGCCTCCTTCACTGCTGGGTTTACATATTGTTTGTGGTTTGGTCGAACAAAGACAAATCTGATAGGCTGTCAAGAGTTAATTAACAACAATCTGATGTGTACCATGCCACACTTGTGCTTCCATGGTTCCATTCCATTGTGCTGCTCTTCCGTTACAGGACGAGGAAGTGGTTGTACCGTGTATTAAGAATGTGTACCTCTTCCTTCTAATAATGCACCATGTCTAATGACATTTCTCTTTTTCTTCTCCTTTCAGCTCAGAAGACTATTATGAATATGGACATGTGGTGAGCGGGGAATCCTATGACTCGTATGGTGAGTTTAAAGCTTCACGAAAGAGTGAAATGTTCAGATGAATCTCTCTCTGGATTTATGGACACGGATCTCTAAATCATGCCAGTTCGATTTCCACTCGGTGTGAGTCCTCTATTCAGGAGCTTTTCTTATGCAATCTCATTAAGAAACTGTCATCTCTCATCTGCGGATGTCACGTCTTTGTGTTCTGGAAGTATCCTGCCCTCTAAATATACATATATACAGTACATGACAGCAACCTTTGCCACAGCCTGTGAGATGTTATGTTGATTAAATGGTTATGGTGGATATGCTTGTTAGACTATAATCATCCTCTAAATTGACAGTAACACAGAAGAAGATATTACTCATTTAAATGTGGACACAGTGTTCTGGGTAATGAATTGTTTACGGAGTATGAAGAAAAAGCTGAAAACAAACAGAGCACGTACTTGTAACCATGCCGATGTGCCACCCTATCAAAGTGCTGACTTGCAGGACGGAAGAAAAGGATGTCTGGCAACTCAAAGGAGTCCTTCAGAAAACCATTTGATGTACACCCTTGTTCTCAAAACGCAAGGTTACCTTGGTCACTGTTTCTAAAGTGATTGTCAGTTAAAGGTTGACACGTTTAATTAAAGAGTATTGGTTAAGGGCTGCTGGCTTGAGACCCTGTCACAGGGAAAACAGGCCTTTTGTGTAGCTTCAACTCAAGGGACGAGTCTGTTGGCTGGAGATCAGACAAAGACTGCCATCGACGTAGGCACTTGCACAGTGATGGGGGTGAATGGGGGCTGATTTAGACTAATGGTAATTGTGACCTTTCGCCTGGAGACACTAAACAGGCTCTTTTCAAGTCGCTATTTGATCTTCGGATTCAATTATCTACAATGGATCCTTCCAGGTGTGAGGCGTAGATTTGTGATTGAGCCACTGTTTGAACTTGCAGACAGCGACTCGTTTGTTGTCGGTTCACTCAAGTCAACTCCACTCTTTTGAAAGCCGCACTAGTTTCTGAAGGAGCTTTCTTGATTTGAAAAGTCGCACACTGATTACAGTGACGTTACACAAACACACGTCAAGTAGTAGAAAATCTACGCACTGTTTATTAGCATTTCCTTACCTGTCCCTGTTGTTTCCTCTGAAACAGGTCAGGAAGAGTGGACTAACAATCGCAGCAAGGCACCTCCGGCACGAACAACTAAAGGAGTTTACAGAGAGCAGCCGTACACCAGATATTGAACTGTTTGTACAACCTGAACAGTCCCCCTTGGCCGTGTCTTTCTAAGTAATGGATTTTTTTACGGACGCTCCCCCCTTTTTAGAATATATATATCACACAAAGCCAACTACTAACACAGAGGAGATGGTGAGAGTTAAGACCTTGAATAAGCGTTAGAAGTTGGTTTTCAAATTGAAGACCCTGGTAAAATGACATGACTGAAGGGTACATATACATTACAGTAGGTGATTTTGCCACCCTTTTGAGTTGATTATAAGTTTAATCATGCCTTTTTATGTGACGTTTGTCTCTTTTGACTGCGTAGTAACTTTATGAATGACTCCGGAAAAAGGCATCAAAGTAACATGTTGTTATATCACAACTGTGTCTACAGTATATATAGCAACATGTGGATGGAATTTTGTATTGGACTCATACATCATTGCTAAGAGGACTAAGAGAAACGTTCCCAAAAAGTGCTGCTCTTAAATCTCAGAGCCTGCTGTGATTGATCACTTTAACATGTTAGTTCCTAGCTCTAGAAAGGTGAAGTATTGTAGATATCTTTTTTCTGAGGGGTTGGTTGACTGTTTCCCTTGTAAGATATACCTTTACAATAAGAATGCAGAAAGATCACTGTCTACTATGTTGTTTTTCTCCTTTTGTAAAATGATAGTCATTTAGTGTTAAAGGGCTTATAAAAGCATGGTGTGCAAACATTGTGGATAGTGTCAACTGTTTTCTCCTAACCTTAAAACATGTATAGGTGTGAACGTTCCCGTTTCAGTGGCCCACTCTAACTATTCCAATCTTAAATCACAGGTTATATTTTATGTAAGATATCTTCAGTCCAAAAATGTTGATGAGCTTTATAATACGTGATTGATGCTCTTCATGCTCTTAACAATGATCAATCTTTTAGTTTTAAACTTGAAATGCTCTCAGTGTAATTATCAAGTTATATTGAAATATCAAATCATTGCAAACATGTTAAAGGTTCCCACCAGGTAACATAGTGTTTAAGTACTGTATATTAACCTTTTGAGCTTATGTAAGCCCTTTAATATTTCCTTCTTGGTTGATGCAAAATAAACATTTTGAAAGAAACACATCGTGTTCCAGAGAATACTTCTGCATTTATAAATGAATTAATAATCTAAACTAATAAAATCACACCATAAAGCTTGATGAAGACCATTTTGAAAGGAGAAGTTTTATTGACCGTGATTTTAAAGGCTCCTGATGATTGGGGAGATTGAATAATAAGATGTATAAAGACATAAAACGAATCATTATATGGCACAGCAAAAACCCAATAATGCTTCCCTCCAGTTAAAGACAGTTTTGTAAACTGTACAATGTACACAAAGAATGTACCCACAAAACGATACAGTATGTGTTGTATATATGACAGTGTCATTTTATATGTATATGAATTGAATATATATATATATATATATAATTACAGCTCACGTCAAGCAATTGTTTAGTCAAAGCTTTTGATCAAATTTTACCTTCAGGAATAAGGATTTTATAGAGTAGATATTTCTGACATACAAACAAAACATTAATTCATTAATTCCAAAACTAAAACCAACACATCTGTATCTTCTTGCTTTTGACAGTGCACCTCATAGGAAAGTCACTATTTGATTTCCAATGCTTGTGAATTTGTTTGAAGAAGGAACACAAACTGAGTGATATCTATGGCAACAGGGAATTCCTCAAATGTCTGTAAACGATGGCTATTCTATTTGATAGAATTCGTATGGGGGATATTTTCTTTTTCTGTTGTTGTTCTGCTCTTCCTGTTCTCCTCTGGTCGTGTGGCCCTCTCCCAGTCTATTAAAGAACCTGCCCTGTCTGTTAAAGAGACTAAATGACCCCAGCTGACCTCCGCAGAGAGAGGATGGCAGTAGCTGGTTAAAAGGGCCTCCATTCCACAAGGTAATTAAACTGAACCAATTTAACCTCATCCCTAATGTAGTTAGACATAAACATTTTCTAAAACTAAAAGGAGCATTAATATGTTTGATATCTGTCTCTTTTAAGACCTTCTGTAATCTTTAGTGAGTTTAAAGGCAAAGCTTGGGATAATTAGTTGTCCTTTAAATTGAAAAAAAAAAAAAATCATAAATAGCAGTAATACATTATCAACTTCTATAAATAATTGTATCATAAGACTTTGATAAAATGACAAATTGTGAGTAAAATGAATAACCCCACAGCGTTGTTTAATTTACAGAGTCTAATGTTTGGATACTTTCAACTGTAAATGATTAACCAATTAGATTTTTCTGCATTATTTTAATCAATGTCCCTGTCTTCTTGTAGGTTGAAGTCAATACCTGAAGACAATCCTACTCCCTGATTGTTTAACAGTATTAAGACAAGGTAAGAGTCTTTAATTATGTCACAAGGCACCTTTTCAGTAAAGAATATGTAGTATGGAAACATGCAGCTGCATTGGAAAGATTCTGGCTCCTGGAATCAAAACCTTTATCCAAATGTCTTGGTGGTCAGTGTTATAGATATGACTGTGATAGAAAAGCATAAAATCAGTATTTCTATGGAGTTTGCAACCAATACACAGTCATTGCTGAGCTTTTTAGAAACACAGCAATCCACCTTGAGGCTGAGGAGAGCCTTGGAAATCCTCCAAAGACTGGCAGTGTCCACAGAGCACAATCCAAATCCTTCCTGTTTAACCAAACCACAATCCCTGTGGAGCTCTGGTGCCAGACAAAGTCTCTGCCACACTTCGTGCTGCTGTGATTGTTAGGTCATCCGAACACTTTGTGGCCATGTGCCATCTTGATAAAGAGGGGCCATTTTTTTCCCCCCAAGTCACTATCGGGATGTTTCCAGCTGGAGTCATAAGAAAATAATGCCATGCATGAGTTCATGTCTGTGCATGTGTGCATGTGATGACTAATTGATTATTTACTTTGAAGAGTGGCTAAAAAATTCCCAATGTTTTATATTGTTGTTTTTAGGGTGAAACCTAACAAGGTCAGTGTGGTTGTGCTCTGAAGGTCCTGAATGTTCCAAAGAAGTCTCACAGAGCGTGGAAAGGGGAAAACTGAACCCAGTCCCATTCACCAGCAAAGAATCCTCGCTGCGAAGAATATCTCCAGGATGAAATGGTGGACTTTCAATTTCCACCAAAGCGAGCTGATGTGAGCTAAGGCTGGTGTCGGCAGGGATGGAAGCACATCCACCTGAGGAGGGAGGACCAATGGGAGGAGGTTAACGTGTGTATCACACTTGTGCCACACTCCAGAGGGGAAAGGACACCTGCCAGGCAAATGGAGTTTGTCCCTCCCCCTGGGACTCTCTGTCAGGGACTGTTTCCCTCACAGGGCCACAGACTGTGTATACATTTTACATACATCTTGAAGTGTGCTGAACTGACTGTGAACCCACTCTCTCAGTGTGTGTGACTGAGAGTTGAGATGAGGAAATAAGACTCTCCCAGTTCTTTAATGCGTTTGCTGTACTTCACAAGAGAAGAAGAGTAAATTAATAATGCAATATGCTATGGGCCAGTCATCGCATTGCCAGAAATGACGGTCTTCTAATTACATTTTGTTTTGTTCATTACACTGTATCTAATCCATTCAAATGAATAAATAATAGCCTTTCAGTGCCTTATTGTACAACAGCAGAGCTCAGGAAGCTTGGCCACTGACTGTTTATAGACAAACAATGCCTCTCAATGCAAGATCTTGTATTCCTTGTTTTGCGAACAAGCTCCTTCAATCTGACTGATCATGTGACGTAGAGGAACAGCGTGGTCGGGGGGATGAAGCCACTGAAACCCACGTTTCAGATTTAAAAGATTTAAAAGAATGTTGAGCTTAAAATAGATTTGGACCAGTGAGAAACCTCCTTGTGCATAAACCTGGACAGACCCATCTGTATTCCGCACAGTTCCATATCCTCAGCAGCAGACAATAGTTTTCCATTAAGGGAAGTGATTCTCTCTAGGCTCCCAGGCCAAGGCCCCAGACAATAACACTAAGGGGTAAGCTTGCATCTCTGGATACCAGAGTCAGCTTTCATCACCTCCAGGGGATGACTTCACAATGAAGTGGCTTAAAATGCCAGGCTTATCTTGACTAAGCCTGTCTCAGTTAATAAAGTACGAACGGCTTATTTGATTATAAGTGTACACATAGAATGCCATGATCCTGTCACCAGACACCAGACAGCTCTATTCAGGATATAACTTGCAAGCACTCAACTCCCTCTGCTGTTTCCTTACACAATATGGTTGTTAACACATAGCAATAATGAATCTCTTCATGTGTTGAATGTTCAAAAACTGAATAATAGCTTGTTGCTGTGGTAAACCAACGTGTAGTGTAGCCAACACGCTCAACATGATGCTTAACTAAAGATCACTTGATTCCCGAAGCTTCATCAATCGACTCGTTTTTAATCAGGCTAAAGAGCTCTTACTGTTTGTTCTTGCCTTTATTCCCTAATTAACTCAAGGGATCATTTCTGCCTGTGTTGAAACACTGTGATCCATTTTTTTATTGCACCTCTTCCGTATTCATGTGATGTGAAGAATCTGCTTGCACTGCCTGACAGAGCGGATAGATAGTTGCTGGTTCTTATCTCAAGAAGAAACGTGTTCATTTGCTCAGCTTCCTCCAACCAGGTACAGACTGAATGGTTGTGTTGTCTGGGTCACTTCATCTGTTTTTTTCTGCTATGTTTTATTCTTGCGTACAAATGCTCCTGGATAATGTTTCAACATAACCTCTGTTGGCATTGAATCAATTCCTGTAGATGTATTGTGATTTCTATCAAACCTTAAACGAAACATGGACGTAGACCAGTACATTCTGTGTGTTTATTTACAGAAAGTAGCTCTATGTTGCGGACAATCTAACACTGAGTTTCAAAATACTGATAATTTATATTGTACACTGATTGGTGAAAAGAGATATTTGAGAGTCTTATGGAAATGTCTGCACTGTTCTGCAAGGTCAATAGCAATCCAATGAGAAACACAGCATGCAGCCCCTAGGAAATATATGACCAATAAACTGGCATAAGCTTAAATGTGTTAGACATCTCTTAATGAAGTGTGTGGTAATTATCATTTTACTTCAGAGAGAAGCTGTCTTATGAATTTCACCAGTGGAAGATTTTGAACTTCAAGAAGGACCATTATTCTAAGATATTATTTACCTTTAGATGCCCTTGAAACAACACTTACAGATCAAACAAGTTTGTGCAGGGATGGTTGTCTAACTCTCAGACCTGTTTAATATTGTATGTTGCCCACTGCTCTGTACATCTCTCTCCGGATGTAAATACTGTCAGTAGTCTTTTATCTTCATTCTGCTTCCACCTCTCACTGATCTGACTTTGAAGCTTTTTTTCATTTATTGGGTGAAGTTTTTGATTAAGGTCCACCTTTCTCTGCCCCCATCAAGAGGGTGGGCAGGGTTCATAGAGGCAGATGTGCCTTCAGCCAAATATACGAAGATTCATAAAAGGGGGGAAGTTATGTCAAGGAGTGGCAAGTTTCAGCACCACACTAGATTACTGCTGATACAGAATACATAAGCGTCTTCAGAAAGTATTTCTGCATAGTTATACTGTAGAAGGGGGACGTATTGCCAGAGTTACTCTGAACAGTGCAGCCTGTCCTGCAGTGTTGACACTGTCTGGAAGATGATACAGGGACACAAGACATGTGGCTTATTGTCCAACACATGTTGTCATGCTCTGTTCCTTTTGTTTGTTTTGTTTTATAACTCCCAGCTGAAAGTAACGACGCCATCGCTCAACAATCCTATGAAGAGCGAAGCTTGCTTGTTTTGTGCCGAGGCAGAGGCAGCAGCAGGTCGGATGGCCTCTCCGATTGGTCAGCGGTCAGCTCTTGACAGCAGGCCTTGTTAACAGCCTCAGCTGCCCGCTTGATATCGAGTCTGAACTTTACGAGCTTCTATGTGAGATTTTTCATTCCAAGGAGAGTGGAATCAGCTCAATGTTTCAATCCACAGTAAAGACATAATCAGAAACTGAAATGCATACCGACAATAAATAAAATTCCTGCCATGTTTGGTTGAGGAGCTGTAACATTGTCCCTGAAGAGGAGATAAAAGAGCCGTCCTAAGATCTCTCTATCTTTTGTTTTCCCCTCGTGGAATTCTGGCCTTCCACTTGACACGTCCCTCATCTGAACCTTTGCGAGTGTGGCTCTTTAATCTCTTTCCTCAAAATAACCAGACACTCTTCTTAAATATGCACAGTAGACAAGCTTCCCAGTTTCTCAGTTAGTTTTCTGTAACCGATTTTTCAATTTCTTTCCCTCTGAGGTTATTGGGCAAAGCTCAACTGCATAGATGCTTATGCATTCATAAAGGTGGGGATTCAAATTGATGGAAAACCAATCTAAATTCTTTAAGGTCATTGGAGCTGGCTTCTTCCATTCCCAGGGGCACTGGCGATGACAAGAAACACCTCCTGCTCTCGTACTGGGACATCATTAGAGCTCCAGAACCACCTGAAGACACCTTCCTGTTCTGGAAGACATTGAAACGATAACAAGGAAATGGAAAAAAGTTGATAATGTTTACAAGTACAAGTATGTACTTCACAAGAGTAAACATTTTCTTTTGCAACGGAGTTTTATGATGCGTAAATGATCTGAATATATGGTGTCTGTAGTGTTCTGATTTGTATGGTGCACACACATTTTTATACAATAATAACAAAAAATAAAATAAAATCAATGTCCTCTTCACCTTCATATTTCTCTGCACCTGAAACTGGAAAACCCCTACCCTGGTTGCTGCTGGGCATAGGCAGTAGACCATTATTAGATATTCCCATGGGTTGCATTAAACGTCAGCCTTCTGGGGTGGTAAAGTTCTTGATTTAATTCAATTGCATCGTTTTATGTGAATGAGGAGCCATGCAGTTGGTCAGAGAAGTGATCAGACCGCAATCTGTGACAGTGGTGAGATGCCATAAATCAGGATTGGGGAGGTTTCCTCTGTGCTAGTGGGGAACACCAGCCCTCTCTAGGGTTCATTTGTCACATAGCTGTGTGCACACACATCCCTTGAGAAAATGATACTGCTCCTTGCCCTCTTGCCCCCCCCCACCCCCCCCACCCCCCACCCCTCCTCTTTGCCCCTCCCCCCATTCTCCTTCATTCCCTCTCAGACGTTCACAGTTACAGAGAGGGGCTTAATAAATCACTTGGGAGAAAATACAACATCTCAGAGGGGTAACACAAACGAGAATTTCTGCCCTGGAATTTTAGCAGGGTCACGGTTATAATTAAAACATTTTGGTGCTCCTTCAAGCACGTCACATGGAAAGCACCAACACTTGGGTTCTAAAGGTGTTGTCAATTTGTTGGTTCAGCTGTGTAAGAGTCGTAAGGATTGTTGGAAGATTGGAAAATTGTTTCTCTAAATGTTTGTTCTGTTGCAGACCATGAAGTTCAACAACGAGCGTTGACAAACAGCGAAAAAAAATTACTGTACTGTAAATAAATGTACTTAATAGTATTTAAAACAAGCTTGTTTCATGGGTTGTGGATTATTAATTTTTGTACTGGTTTTCATTTGTCTGACATTTCTTTACAGGTAATTCACAGCGATGCTTCATAATTAATTTGGTAATGTTTGGCATGGGGCAACCACAATTCACAGACATGACATTCCCATACAACTCGTCTGGCAAGTGTATGTACATTAAATGTTTATCTCCGACATTGATATGGAGTGATTTATAGGTCTATGAGATCCTTCCTAACCTGCTTTTCTTCTTAAGCAGCAATAAATAACACTCTCAACAGCAACAAAATCTCTAAATTAAGATGCTGACAAACAACATAGTGTTATCCTAAATTAACCTAACCTATTCATGGCTGGACTGTTTCTGGAACAAGGCCAAAGTTGACCTGTCTATCAGACTCTTTATGTTTTCTCTGAATTATAAAAAATTAAGAGAATCTCATACAGTACCTCCTTTGACACACTCAACATTGCACAGAAATTTGGTAAATTGGATTCTAAGAAAATGCAATCAACTTAATGTCACAGAAACAATTAACTTTTCTCAAATATAATTAAACGTAACAAAAAGACGGAAATTGCAGATGAACAAAGTACGGGAATTGTTGGGCGATGGCTGAGCCCTACGAGACTTCTTCCAAGAGTTCTGTGTCTTAGCTGAATAGCTGAAGTGGGTCTGGTGGAAGTTGATAGCACTGCTAGCATGACCAGATTTACAATCCACTGAAAGCATTGTCCTGGTCATGTGCCCATGTTAATGATGAATAGAGAAGATAGACCAGCGTAAGGCAATTAATTATTCCCCCAGTATGAGCCTTCTCAATTATGTATGTTAGTGAAAGCTAAATTCAGATATTTAATGAAATAAATCGATCTGACTAGGGTCCAACTGTTCATCCTTAACAGCCTAGCCTTGATTTGCTCCATCTCACCCATGATAAAAGCAAACCTGGGAACTGGGAATCAATTCTGAAATGATAGATGGAAATTGTTAGTTTATAATGACAGAGAGAGTGTATGTGAGGTGGGTGAGCGTCAAGGCTACCAGCTGGTCTTAGCATTCTGGTATCACATTTGGCTAATTGACAGCATGGATTTTTGCTTGCTCTCACTGCAAAGGCAGTTGGCCAGTTAGTTGCTATGGCACTGCTAATTAATTAACATAAGTTAAGAAATAGAGTTGTCCAAGTTTTGTGGTATGGGAATAGCTGTAAAAGCCAACCAAACCGTTTTGGAACTAAACTTTGAGGTGATGAGGAAGAATACCAATCGAACAGAAAAATGAAAAAAGACAACCAAAACGTTTTGACTTTAAAGGGAAAGAAAAGATACAAACCAAACAGAAACAGCAAAAATAAAAGTAAAATACACTGGTATCAAGGGATAAGTGTAAGTAAAGAGTGTAAAATAAAGAGTGACATGAAGGCAGGAAAAACAAATGCAACCGTCCATAAAGTAGCCTGAGACCATTTTGTACCACAGGGTTGCTATGGCACCACAAAAAAAAGAGAAAGTTTGACAAGTGTGGCATTCATTTTGAAAGCACTTATTGGCATAGCCTTAAAGGGTGCACCTCCCGCTGCCCTCCCCTTCAGCTGCTGTACGCCCACATCAGTGTCACCACTGCTCTCCCCTAGAGGGGGGGCTGGCGAAGCGGGCCGGCCGGGCTGGTGGAGCCTAATTGAGGCCTGAGGAGGCCTGCATCTCCTGTGCTACAGCTGTGCTGCCCCAGGATGACGGCTGGATCAAACCCCAATGACCGCGTCAGGGTCAGAGGTGGGTTGGTGGCTGCTCTGATGGGTTTTGCTGCTCAGCATGCAGGGCCTCCTGATTTGACATGGCCGTGCGGACAGAGGAGGCTGCCCAGCGATCTGCATGCCCCTCAGCAGGCTCCATGGACTCCACTCACTTCCCTTCTCCGGCTCATTAGGACAGGAAGGTAAAGGCTTTGAGAAGTGGATGTTGTATGTGGGTTGGGACTATTTCGGACACGTAACAATGGATTTTGAGGAAATGCTGTGGCAATGCAGCTACAATTACATTGACACATTTAGTCAACAGTCAAAATTAGTATTTAGAGTAGTTCATAACACGACAGACAGGATTGAGCAGATGTTGGTCTGCATTATTTTAGTTGGAATAGAAAAAAATACATGCTTCTACAACAGCAACACCAGATCCAGAACAGAATGGGACTAAAGAACCTACCAACCAGGGAACATTGATAATGCAAGAGAACCCTTTGCTGCTGTCAGAGATGTATATGTAAATGAGCCTTGTACCAACTGGCCATGAAGACCAGTGGGAGAGTGAGCATGCATTAGTCATCCCGGCAGACTGAACTTCATTGACAGACCCACTAATTAATGATTTAAAAAAAGATTGAAGAATGATTTCCTTCCAGCTTCCCTCCACCTAATCAGTTCATAATGGCTTTTCTGTCCTTGACCATCATAATAGTTATTCAAAAATGTATTTTTGCTTTGGCATTATGTGCTCAGAGCCGTTAAATATATTTATACATATATATGTGTTATATTTAAACCGTCAATGATTTGTATAATGACATTGATAAATATGATGAAACAACACATCATTTGAGTGTTATGGAATGTTTAACTATTAACACCCCCACCCGCCATCTACGGTCTTCTTCTGATGACAGTCTGGTGGTCACACCCCTCAAGAGCACCTGGTCTCGACACAAATCTAATGTAAATATAAGAGTTGAGTGGTTCAATTCCAAGTTTTGACCTCTAGTTGCAGCCCACTTGCAGCCCAAAAACTAAGGTCAGGAGGTCATAGTTGTTTTCTCTCTGTGAGGAAGCGGTATAATGATGGCTCTATGGACAGATTTTTTACCACATTTATTATCATAATCTACCCCAAAAATAAAAAAACAAAAAGCCATTTAGGTTATTTTTTGTTGATACACCAATGCACTCCGCATAGCACTCCACAACAAGTGAAAAACGCAATACATAATTCAAATAAACTTATTCATTCTTATCTTGAAACTCATTATCCACATCAGAACTGGCTAGGCTGCCTGCCATTCTTTAAGCAACCAATTTAAATGGAAAATGTGCTCGCCTAAATGATCAAATATTTACTTTTCCTCTATGATGTGATTGCAATGGGATTTATAAAAATCTGTTGTGATAAGTAGGCTATATCATCTTTTGCAAGAATGAGAAAATGAATCTTGTTTCACAGCTGACACTGAAAACCCCAGAAACAGCAAACCCAAAACATCCCAGAGCAAATTTCCTGTTTTCAGTTTTCATTATTTAATACTTGAATTATTCTGGCCAAGAATTCTATATAAATGGCAGAGAATAAAGAAATGCTTAAGACTTGTTAAAGTCTACTTCCAACCATTTTGCCATATGTCATGGAAAGGGTAAATATGTGTTTTGATTTCTCAAGTTCTGTTTAATATAAATGTGAAAATAACATTCGTAAGAGAAATAGCTGACATAGAAACATAGAAGAACAGATCCAATTCTATTTTAATCAGTGTGCTTAATCATACACTAACCGTATTGGACTCCTTGTTCGGTCGCTCAATATGGGCAACCTGTTCCAGATCTGTAGATAAAGCCTTCTTAATTCAGCACATGTTCAAAGTCAAGGTTAAACATTTCTAGATAAAGTAAGTCCATTATGAAAGATTTCATATACTGCTATCATGGACTCCGCTAATTGATTCAAACAGACAATCAAATATTTTTCTCAAAATGTAGATTTAGAGCACACGTTATTCACATTCACCAGGCAATTGCCTGGTAACAGTCAACATTTTATCTTCACGCTGAATGTTAAAATTGAGGTTGATGTGGAATTTCCATAAAGCTTTGCTTTGATGTCACCAAAGCTGTTGTTGTTTTCACTGATTCGTTCGAAGCTTAAGTCACCTGTTCATACCAGTAATATTGTTTGTCATGGCCGGTTACACTGGTTGTATTCAACAATACCATTCATGTCCTCAGCAGAAATTAGTACAATAATAAAAGTTTTGAGTCCACAAAAAGGCAATGATGTTTGAGCATGGCGATGAATTCATATTAGTGTAGTAAAAATGCCTCTTTCATTTCATGCTCTTCGTTCATTGTTTATACCCCACCCCCTCCCACACCTCACCCCCACCCTTCTCTCCACACACCATCTTTGTACTTCTTAGTGGATCCATGCTTGGCTTACTAAGAAAAATGCCACCTGAAAACTGTCCTGACTATCCTAAGAAACACCTATTTATTTTTGAGAGGTTGGCTGAATGATGATATATGTGAACACTAGCGTTAAGGTAATGCGATGCATTTGTTTTCCTCTAAAGCCAGGAATCGATGGCACATGCTCCAGAGGACAGGTCTGGTTACCACACGGGTTCTGTTTCTCACTGTGAGAGTCTTATCTCATTTGATCTTGTCTGCTCTTTAGATGTTTTTGTTAGCGGGGATATTAATATTCATTTCTGGCACAGCCCACAGCAGGCCATGGAGTACTTGTGAGGTTTGAATATAAAATCCACAAACAGATATCTTTTTTCATGTAACTATGTAAATTGTTGTTTATGGTTAACACATTCCATGATCAATTTGATTGTATGTCCAAACCAGCTGAAGGAGGTTCATTCATAATTTCCATCAGGAGTGGTTCTTACCAGCTAAAACCAACCTTACAGTAGGTTAGGTAATATAGGACTTTTCAGGTTAGAACTTGAGAACCAAGACGATGCATTTAGTCATCTTCCAGTCAACTTGGCTTCATGGATGAAGGGACTTGTGGCCTGTGGGCTTCTACCCATATTCACTTCAGTGAGAGGTCACGGGGTCACCTCTCTGCCCTTTGCTACAACTCAGTCACTGCTATACTCAAAGCTGATTGGAGATGAGCGTACAGGTTATGCATTGTAAAACACCTTGCTGGCCAAGACATTCTTCACAACATAATAGATGCTGCCCTGAGATAGCCTGAATCCTTTGACACATACCCACTGTCCCAATGTATTATCCATACAAAGTCTGGATGACACCTCTTGTTTAATATGTAAGGCATACACTGTAATACATCTGTGATGCTAGGGTGGTAAAAAGAGATTTATGAGACACAACAAGCTATTTAGGAGCTGTATGTAGTGGGGTAATCAGGGGGAGAAATGGGGTGGAAATTCTCCTCTTCATGCCACATTGATTCATCCTTCAGTGAAGGAAGTCTCCCCATTATGCACACCTCATCTAAACGAGCCCCTAGATGATAGCTGAGGGCCCGCGCCATCTCGATCTTGGGGTCGGCTGAGAAGTCAGAGGAGACCTCCCCTCTGGTGTCAGACTGGTTTGAGTTTGGTCACAACTGCTTGATAGCAAGGAAGGTTGATGACTCGGGGGGCTAAGGGGGAGGCCCCATATTGTTCTGCTGATGTCTTTGTGAGGGAACGCCTCTGTGCAGGGATTTCCACAGCAGACTCTTTTGAATCTCTATACGTGAAACAAGTGAGAGGTGCAGATTGCGCCTCATCAAGTGATGGATGCTGTGTGTAGTGTTGAGGGGTACGGCACGAGCATTCCTGTTGAATTTGCAGTGTGAGCTGAAAATAAGATTTTTTTCTCATGTATAATAACAAACAGTCCTCAGCCCTCCAGTGATCACCCGGTTGCGTCCTCCATTTCATTTGACATTTCGTTTTAAATCTTTTTGCCATCGGGCCCTCCGCACTCTGACGTTGAAAGGATGTGAGGCAGTAATGTGAATGTAATGCTGGCTCAAAGTGCCCCCTGAGTGCAGCAGTGACCAAAGAACAGAACACAGACTCCACACTGGTCAAGGTTACGATGCAGTTAAAGCCATTTTTCCTCAGTGCTCCTCAGCTGGGGGCCAGTCTGACACAGCGTGGCCCTGCATCCTTTTGTTCCAGGCTCGGTCAGTGCCTCTGTACCAATGTGGACAGGCTGGTTTTGTCTGCATGATCTAGAAGACTTTAAACATACTGTAGATACTGAACGAGGAAGACCAAAACAGTCATAGGGATACCCAAGGACATTATTAATATTTTTTGGTTTGTAAAGGCAAATTTGTTTTGTCTGACAATCTGTGGAACCTACGACTTTTCTGGAACTATAAGGCAACTTTCTTATTTTTTTGATTACCTACAGAAAAAACTCATTATTTCCAAAGCAAAGCACTAACAATGCATCTTGAAAGTAACAAAGGCTTACTGATCATCAGCTTGTGTCCAAATAACTTCAGTTGCTGTGGGATGTGGGATGCCATGCAATGAAATCCCCTCAGCACAAGCAGGCGGTTCCATGAGACTCCCATGTCCCACATGTTATTGAGGCCAGTTTTACCCCCTTATCAAAGTCAAGATTATTCTAGTTCACATCCTGTTCCTTCCTCTCATTGCAACGTCTCTGAATCTGATCCTCTGCAGCCGAACAGCTCCTGTTCAAGATCATTACACTGATGATGTCACTGATAATCAACATCCTTTGTCTCCTGATGAAATAAGGTGTGCTGGTACTAGTATCAAAAATAAGTACTGGATTGAAACGAGATGTGTCAGGTCTGGTCAGAATAGCATTATAATCAGCATGAGCACTAAAGGCTGTTTGTTAGAAAGAGTCCTATCTTGCACCCAGCGCAACGGACTCCGAGGCATGTTTAATTCCCACTTTGCACCTGACGCAACATCAGATTTTTCCAATCAAAGATGCACGTTGGTAAATTAGGGAAAATTCTTCTGGTATAATGTCAACAGCACCCAAGTCCCGCCCACAGAGCAACTTGTGCTTCTTGCTTGCATTTCAGATTGTGTAAATAGGGTCCAAAGTGTTAAAGTTCATCTGTCTCTGTCAGACAGGTCAAGTCTGCTCGAGTTCCAGCATCTCAGAACAGACTGTGTTCCTGTGAACAGGTCAAACGATTCACCACAGCAACTCTCTGCGTCTCAATCTTTGAACCTAAAGGTGAAAACAGAGTGAAATATTGTACAACACAACGATTTGGTTTGTGGCTGGCTTTGCTGTTACTCTTACAACCAGTTGCACCGTCTTATTGAACTCATGAAATGTCAGTAGCTTGGCAAATAATCTTCTGTATTTCAAGTATACTTGATTGACACATCGTCCTCTGCCTCTACCTTGCACTTTTCCCTCCAGCATTGTAATCTGTTGAGGGAGACAGAAGTGTGTGTGTGTGTGTGTGTGTGGGGGGGGGGCAATCGAATTTTACTTGTTTCCAAAATTCAATTTAGATTTGATGAGGGAGCAGAATATATTCTTGAGTGATTTTCTGACATGCAGAGTAAACAGCAATCATGTGATAGAGAGTGGTTCAGCTTATCGTCTGATCAGAGGCAGTGCAGCGACATAACAGCAAGGGTGATGATATTTGCCATGAGAGAGTTTACACTCCCTCCATGCAAACTTCCTCTACCTCTTTAGGTGACTTGATCCGGAACATCCAGCTGACATTGCAGTGCAAATCCACCTAGCCATGACTAATGTACGCACAATACATTTGTGTAACACATCCTTGCTGTGACATTGATGAACACGCATGACAGTGCATGAGTTATGCCTGACCTACAAGTGATGGCAACATTTGACAAAGAAAGCACCTAGAATCCATCATGTACAGTGGTGTCTGACTGGCTTCATGATGGAAATTAAAAAGGACGGAAAAAAATGAAGTCATTGTATTCCTCGTGAAACTTACCAGTTTATTTGCATTGCCCACCTTATCTTCAAAACAAAGGTTAGGCTATTATTATCCGAAAACCTCTTCTGCTCTGTCTTTCTCAGTTATCGGAAACAATCTGTGAAACTCAAACTGTGTTACCACAAGACTGGGGTCACACCCGCACCACTCTCTTCTCACTGTCTTCCTACAGTTCTGGCACATATACTGTTCCTTGCTCTCCTCTAAAAGCTGTCCTTTCCACTAAAAGCCATCCCCTCGGTCTGAGAGGCCCTTCATCTCACAGGTCTCGCTATATGATAACCTCTCCATGCTGAACCTCAACCTCTCTCCTCCCAAGATTGCTTATTGATTGTTTTCTTTAAGCATATTGCTAGATGTACACTTTCCCCCCCTCCATCCCTGCCTGGCTGGTCTTTGATTTCACGTTCATGTATGACCTTATATTGCTGTATCTTGTTGCATGACAAATGCTTAAAATAATCGGGTTTGTCATCTGCCAGCTTGTTCCTCCATAAATAACTATCTCTTTAGAAGTATCGCCAATTGATCTTTTGTCCTGCAAAATTTATGAAGCATTCCTTTTTCCAATTCCATGTTTATTTCTTTACCTGGAGCTGCAAGTTGTCTCTCTGTCTTTCTCGAACAAAAGTCACTTTAGAGTTGTAATACAAATATGTACGGTAATGATAAGCATGATCAAAAGACATATGCATGATATACAGTATTCATTTTCTTTCACAACATATGAAAAAGCAGAAGAATAACCACAGCTTTGACCAACATCTGTGATGTCCTCATTTAATTAATATTTACAATCAAGTCTTGTGGAAACGTTTTCCCTTTTCAGTTTGCATATTCTCATTTAGCAATTTTCTCGCAGGCAAAGCTCTCCTTGAAATGAAGTGTGAGCTTGGTATGTGGGAGTATTCTTGCATCTCAATGTCACTCAGCACCACTGGGAAGAATGAGTGGAGGGACAGATGGGGGTTCCTTAACGACTGACGGTGAATTCTGGTATTTGATGAAAGCACAACACATCACTCTGGTTCGCTCTTAAGAAAGACAGGTGGTTGCCAGCTTTACTCGACCCGGTAGATGTAGATTTATGTATTGTTCATAATAATTCTACAAACCGCTGAATGTTGCCAAAAAAAAAGAAAGAAAGAATTAAACTCTACCACAGTATGATTCTGAGAATTTTTTCAGGGTCGAAAGGTCATCTTTGAAAAACCACGTTGAAAGCATAGAAGATAACATTGTAACATTGAACTTCTGTGACAGTTAGTGGGCAGCACTGTATCATTTAGCATCTGTGGGTTTTAGTGCTTGTTTGGAGTGATAACACCCATACATCATCCAGCCATCTACTGTAACAAGGGACCAGCTGTGTTCATGTCAGTGTACTGTCAAAACTAAAGTCCCCCTCAATCAATCATCTGATAACTATTCTACCATTAGGAAGATGAGACTGACGCAGTGAATTAGATTGGAATTGGTTCCTTCAGTTAAATTATCCAGCACCAATTGTCCCTAGGGGGTTTCAAAGAGGGTACTTGCAAAGTGGCTTATTACAAAAACGTAATTAGTCTGCTGTGACACTTCGAGGTGGCCTCTGTTGTCAGAAAGCACAAGGAATGCTGGGATATTGAGGGTAAAAGGTGTTTCTTGGGTCTGGTGGCACTGTAGAACAAGATCATTGCTTGGTGTCAGGTCCTTTACAAGTGAAGCTCAGCCCACCATGCCTGCTGTCAAACATATACAAACATTAACCTCAAGACATTTTCACAAAGTTAATGGACAATTGCAACATCAACATGGCCTTGAACACACACTCATGGAACACAACACATGTCATAGCCTATAAGTCAAACTGTCGGCTAGGAAACGTCATACTATATTATGAAGTTACCTCATGTCATCTAAAAACGGGATCTAATGGATCTAATGCAAGTATGAGAGATTTTATTTGTTTTGCATTGTTCAGAATCATGCTCTCGATTTCGTGGCCATACAGCAGCATGGAACACAACATGTAACTAGCTGTCCATCACACTTAGTAACTACAGGTGGAGTGCGTAAACTCTATCCCCCTTTTCAAAGTTAAAGTGACATACTTCCACTTGAATCTAGGCTCCTGCACACCTTAATTGGTAAACCTCAGATGAAACCTCAGTTTTGCACTTCTGGTTGGATGCTAACTGTATTTCGTTGCCCTGGACTTGCACCTGTGTAATGACAATAAAGTTGAATCTAATCTAATCTAATCTAAAAATAATCATCCAGCCCTTGGAACTTTCTGGAAAGGGTTTAAGGCACCAAGGCAACAATTGTTTTTTTTTTTTTTACCTGAGGACACCCAGCATGTACAGTGCACAAGCATGCAATACTTCTATGCATGAACAACCCATAGACTCAGAACACTTTACCCATATTCTATAATTACCGAGGTCTTGCCATTCAGAGTGCTTGGAATTATCCAGGAGAGTAACCCACAGGGTAAATTATAGTTCTTTAGTGGAATGTGTTGAGGTCCTATTATCCAAAACCTCTTCCCCACCAACATCTCTTTCTCCCTGTCTTTTTCATTCCCCCGACTTTGCAAATACACAGAACACACATGCACACTCATTCAAACACCCTGCAGTGCCAGGGGTCTGGTGCACGCTGCACAATATAGAAAAGGATTAGAGAGATTTGTAAGTGCTCAAGCTGGCTACTTCCTGTCAGAATCACTGGGACAGCTGGAGGGCTGCAATTGAAGTCTTTTAAATAACGATGGGAGTTGTATTGTTGACTTCCTTTGCTTGGTCTAATGTGTAGGGAAGAGTGCTTTCAGCCCCCAGAAAACCTCCTGGTCACAACATCCGTTTGCTGTTGGCCTGTTTTCTTTCAGGGGGACTGTGCCAGTTATAAGATCGTTCTGGTACGTATCGATTTGAATTTATTGATTGAGAATGGGGATTCAATTCATGGTGTTCATTCGCAATGTGTCGACAGCATAATATGAACATCCGGCTTTCACTAGTACAATAACCTAATTCTTGAAAGATGTAACGGAAAAAAACAAGATTTTTTTTTTAACTCAATCTATATGTATGTGAACCATCCTAAAGTTCTGCTCTTAATCATTTATTGTATAATTTGTTTTTAATAATACTTCCTGAACTGGATCCAGGGGCTGTAACGACAGTACCCATGTTTCCAGAAAACCTATTTGTTTTCCCTCACTCTAATAGCCTCCACCAATGACTCTTTCCAGCCCTGTGATCACAAACCTTCAATTTCATCGCACAGAGGTTGGATGAATAACAAGGTTCAGGCACATCCCATTCAGCCTTTCATTATTCATTGTTCTCATTTTCTATGAGAGATTCATTTCTTTCAGGAAGTCATCTGGAAGACATTGAATGCCCATTTCCTGCTGGCCACTGGACTGTGGTGCTTGGATGTGCTGGGCTGAGGGTGTATGGAAATCCAGCAAATAGAGCAGACAAAAAAAAATGTTTCCACACAAATTGCTTGCGTTTTCCATGGTTAGAAATCACAATGACTTTTTGTTGACCACGGTTGTATGTATTTCTACAGCACATGCAGAAGATATGTGCTATTGTGGTGTTGAACACACTGATATCTGGGTGATCGTGGGTGATCGAATGAATGTTATTCTTGCCATCCCTTTCCTAATAAATAATATTTTCTCATTTGTATGAAAAACTGTAAATTGAGTAGCAATAACACATTGCTTTGGTAAACATGCTGGGATGATTTGTATAGTAAGACGCTGAATAACAACAACATATTCCTCTAAATGCTATCTGTCACAGCTAGGAAATATTTCCATCTTATTCAGGGCGGTAAAAATTTAATTTCTTCATAATTTACACTGCATAAGCATGTGACTTTCTAATTCAAAAGGTGAAACTTTTCTCAAACCTGAGGAGACCAAATCCAGTAATAAAGAGATGTGAAAATATGTTGAATGATAAAAAAAATGGTAGTATCAATAATTAATTTGTGACCTTGGGGACACATAATTCCCATCTTGTAGGTATTTCCTTACAACTTTCAGTGTCCAATCTTTCTGCTGCCACTTACCACCACAGGTCCTTTTTTCAAGTGCAACTACAGCAGAAATAATAATCACTGACCACAATCTCTGTTCCCAGAGTTGGATCCATCCTTTCCGGGACCATCGGAGGAAGGGAGAAATAAACTAGACAGTTCCTGTTTTAACCATCTGTCACTAAACGCTATCGGAGGGATGGAAGGACAGATGAGTTTTTAGTGGCTCTATCCACTTCACAGGATCAAAAAAACTTGACATATCCTGTCGATTAGGAGACAACAGGGATATTACGGTTCTATACGTTTCACAATATATTGCCAGAGAAGGTAACGTGGTGACATCACTGTTAACGGATACCTAATCGCAACAGCGCAAGCCAGCCTCTAGTTCGCAAAACTAGGAAACACTGAAGCGAATCTGATATCAATCAAAGTCACATCGGAAACAATCACTTGATATGATGTATCTAGCTGAGGCCTGCAGGGGGGGAAGAGGGAGAGGGAACAGACTTGCTTCTAGCAGACCAAAGGCAGGCTCCATTAGCAACATGTCTCCTTCAAGAGATGTCACCTGCTGCTTCCAACAACTCAGTGTATTGATCATTCTGCACCAGCTGGAGATCCACTTCAGCCCAAGGTGAAACGGAAAAGAACGGAAGAAATATTACGCTGCTGAAGAATTTATCTTCCAACATTGCAAATGAGCTCAAAGACCTTTTTTTAATTTAATCTTTGTACTACGCAAACGACTCCTGGGCATTTGTTAGTTCATTTCATGCCAGGTTCTAATGATGATCGCTTCTGCCAGAAGACTTCTGAAAATGGAGTGTTCTTCAAACAACACTTCCGAGGAGAAACCTAAAGAGACAAGATAATAGCATCCCCATTATATTAGTCACATCACACGTCTTGTGAATTATGATTGTGGTATCAATGTTTAATAACATGTTTTTTACTGAAACTTCAACCCATGGTGTTACTGCATGGATGCATGGTGTGCACATTCTCAATGTTGGGTCTCAAATGTGTTGACTCTAACTCTATTAAAACACTCTATTTGGCGAACAGCCCCCTATGTGGCCACTATGTTGACCGTGTACAGAAAAAATGAAACTCATAACGTTTGAGAGGGTACACGTTGATGTAATTGGATATCAATCTAACACTCTCACCTCCAGTCACCCCAACCTCTTGCCCTTCTCATTTCACCCCTGTGCTAGAGTCCACGAATAGGCACCTCACACTTCACAGCCTCTTCAAAATGTCACCTTCTTTAAAAAAACATGTATTCTTTAATCTGAACAGAGCTGACACGTCGCCTCGATTAAAGATATAAATCAGACCCTCATATTCGAAAAATACGTGGAGAGAAATCTAACTGGCACTCCGAAATCTATAATTAATGTGGTCACATTTACCGTGGGAAGAAGAAATCTGATGTTTCCATTTCCTCCCCTCGTTCTCCGTGTCTGTTTCTTAACTAGCAACTGAATAGTCCCCCTGAGACCCAGGAGAACTGTGAAAGCATAAATATAACCATAGTATCAAAACTTTCAAGTCCGCGCCATTACTGTTCTGACAGCTGCCTACACTAATTAGCCATCAAACAGCTCTTCCAGCCACAGTTCAATATCATTGGCACTGTTCAAACAGCAAGACAGCTAGGCATATACTGCTGGGTGAAACCTTAACATTATTGTCGTTTTCGATCATAATTGAAGCGGGTATCTGCAGGTATTTCATCGTCATTGTTGTTAATTAAAATCTTTACAATATATTGGTTCAGCGTGTGCGTTCTTACAAAACACACACACGCGTGTCCCTCAATCCGGCTTTTGTTGTCGTTGCGTTGGCCACCTTTCCGTATCTCACAGGGACAGGTGAAGAATCTCACTTTTGTCTATTATTCCAATGAAAAGAACGCCCCATTGCAACTTACTCATCTGGAATGACAGAGTGAGGAGAAAAAGACAAACGACGGCAGCTCTCCCTGTGTGTACTGGCTGTCCAAACGGAGAACATCCTCTTCACTGAGGCACAGGTGGTGATTCACCTAGCTTGATTGGGTCATTAAGACCCTCCAGAGCCTTTAGTGCAACCCTCCCTCAGGCCCCTGAGAAACCATTGCATCCACAGTGATTAGAACTCAAGCACTTGGCCTCCAGAGCTCCACAACGACCCTGCTGCCCTCCTTATCAACAAGACTGCCACTGTAAATTAATATAGTCCACAGTCAATATATCAATTATGCAAACGCTAATGCAGTGAACTTCAATATTAATTATTTCCTAAGTATGTTTTGTCGGTGAACCAGCTCTTTCGTAGCTTGTGTGTTGAATAAAAAAACAACAACATGCTGAAACGCTGCCTTCTTTTAAAGGTGAAAAATACCTTTCATCTCTCTCTCTGCCTCTGCTTGATCGTAGACGACTGCAGCACAGATTACACCTGCAGGGGTGGGGGCAGAGGGTGGATGGGAGGGTGGATGGGTGGGGGGAAGGGGTTGGGGGGAGGGTTGGGTGAGAGAGGGTCAAATGAGTACATTCATGGCCCGGAGCACATTGACAAGTTCTTTCTATACATTGACAGTGTGATGTTAAGCAATTCAGTGTGATTATCTCAGGCTTATCAGCCTCATATCAGAGGATCTATTCTGCCTGTGTTGGGTGATGGAGCACCACATACTGCTGTCAACAAGTTAGCTGACATTGACGTTGTTATGAGTGGACGGGTCTGCTAATTTTCTTTGGGTGAACACACATTCTCACACATGTCCCCTTAGGCACCTCTATTTTAAATTTGGCTGGGGAAAATGTGTTGTCAAATCACCTTATGGGAGCTTAATGACTCTCAACAATAGAATTTCACAGACTTTGACAGCATGAGGGAGGCTTTGATATAAATGAGACAACACGTCCAGATCCAACATGACTCGGTGCTCATTTACTTCTGAGGTGAGAAAACATCAAGGTGGAGGTGCAGAATATTGTCGGCAGCTTTGACCGTAAGGGGAAAGATATGAATTAATAGTTGACCTTTAAATCTTCTATTGGTCTCTTTATGTTGTTCACGCATGCATACTAGTCTCCTGGAGGACATGCAAACTCATTGAAAGACTATCCAGAGTGATCCTGTCTACAACAGGGTCGGACCATCAACCTGCTTTTTAAATCCATGTTAAACACATATCCTGGTACTCATCTGAACACACTTCCTTTGTAAATAACGCAATGAAAGAAAATACTTGACAAACTGGTGTCCAATTGGAGGTTTGGACTAATGACCGGCTCTGAAGGAGAAGTGGTGTCCTGCTGGGTTGTGGTTAGTATTCCAGTCACCTGACTCAACACCATAATGCCTCTGTCACTCACAGCATCAAATTATATGTGTTTAATTTTCCCTTACATTTGATTGCCATGGGAACAAAAACTAGTCCGGTGGCAACGTTAATTGTATATATTTTTTTCAGCTCACTGTAACCTTGTGAACTGTGCTGCCATGTTATGAGCTTTGGATGAAAAATAACAATACAAAAAAAGCATTAAATTTTTTTTATATCATTTGCAACTCCTGAACGTCTTGATTTTGTTCCATTTAAAGAATCTGCAACTAATGAGGCCTTCTGAGAGCTCAGCACTAGTGAACTGTGCGTTTCTAATTTTGAGAATCCCGTTACTCAGCCAATTTTGCTCCGGTAATCCTGTTCCAGCCAATCACCTTTGGTCAGTTAAGCTTTCCTCCTTGGTTTATTTTATGAATTCACTGTCAATCAAAACTGTAGGAATGTGCAGAAGTTTAGAAAAGAATTGTGAGAGCTGTTTCTCATATTTTAATGTAGTTTGTGGTTGCCTATAGCAACTTTTCACAGTGTTGACTTGTTTCACAATACAACAACAAAAATGTTCCCCCACCAGCTGTGTGCAGTGACATTGTTTGGGGGTTACACAACATGACAACACAAAGAAAAGGCTTCAAAACAGTGGAATGTTTTTGGAATGTCCACATGAAGAAGGTCATTAACTCCTCATTAGAGCTTTCTGAGTCACAAGGATGTGAGTGACGTTTTAACACAGCTAACTTTAACGTTGGACAAAATATATAATCGTGCATTTTGCTGCTCTGACCAATGTTTTATTGATGGAAGGAAGGGGGGGGGGGGCACCACTGATGTTAAACTGGGTCAGTCAGAATGGCAGGTGAAATACAGACAGACAGGCAGGCTTACCAAGATGATGTGGTTTCATTTGCTATGAGAAGGGATTCATTATGTATCAAGTGCACTTCCTTTACTGGTATCATGGCACACAGTTGCCTTAAAGACAATTCTGCAGTTAAGCATTAAAAATACTAAATTGTGCCCTTGTTCTCTAACTAAACCTTACTCGGAATAGATGGTTCACATTCACATGCATAGTGTGTCACGATACTAAAAAAAGAACAAAACGGAAAGTCAGTGTAACCCTCTTGAACAATAAACCTCTCTCTACCAAACACTGTGCTGCATGGCTGTGCTTTAAATAATCGTTGAAGTAGCATCCAACATTAAAATATGTTAACGGGCCACGCATTCAGAGACAGCTGGTCAAAATGTGGTATTAGGATTTAATTGAAATAATTGTTTGCCCTTTAAAAAACGCATGCGGGGGAGTGGGTGACATCGTTAAGGTATATAAAAATATGCCACCCCTTTCCCCGACTCACAGACCATGGCGATATTTGCATAATGTTTCTCTAGCCAATCTAGGTGTGAGATGGGTGGCCAGCCCCTGTTTCAAGAGGAACAGAGGAAACCAAGTGTAAAATGAGGCAGAACAAGAGCCTTTGTTCTTCCACTGGACAGAGAAATAAAACCATAGATCTCCATACAGAGGAACAAGTCACAGGCTCCTTTGCAGCCTCTCTCTCTCTCAAACGTTCTCACCGTTGTGACAAATACATGTATAATAAGAGGCTATAAAAGTTGACCGCTGTTGTATTCATCATCTTTTCTTCTTTTTTTTGCACTCCATTAAGTACAAAAATGGAGATGAGATGTGAAGATGAAGATGTTTTCATGAATTTGCAATAACTGTGTAGATATTAGATGACATTGTTTTCCAACATGAAAGTCTTTCTGAAATGTATGCTCATGATGTTATTAATACACATTGTAAACATGTCTCATTAACATAGTTATGATATTGGCCTGCACCGTGGAGAATAATAATGAACATTGTATGACTGAAGCATTGTGCACTAAACGATCGAATCAGCCTTGGTGACACAATGCTTCTGTTGCATGCCATCACAGAGGTGCCTGTCTGAAGTACCCTGCTTTATTCTGTTATGTCATGTATGTTAACAACCATCCCATCCCTGAACTGTCTTTCAGATCCTGGGCTACACCATTAGACCACCATCAGACTTATTTGTGGCCAGAGCTCCTTGCCGATGTCAAGTCGGATCTGAATATAAAATAGCTTTTGCCATTCCGGTTTCACATGCTCAGATCTGTCACAACACTGAAGCCACTGACAAGCTGAAAGTATAGTGATGACTCAAGAGCCATTAAAAAGATTTAGACTCTGCAAGAAGGCGCTGGCTAAAAGTCAGCAGAGTACAGAAGTTGACTTTTTTTCTTCATTTGCTGTAGATGAGTGAAAGGGGACCTAATTAAGGAGTCACTGGAATCAATCACAGCAAGTGGCAGCCTCATTTTTTATCATCAATTACCTTGAACATTTTGGACTCCGATCAGACGAGACCAGTCTTAAATCCAAGACAGAGCTGTCATTGACGCTAATGGAATTTTAAATCTTCTCTCACAGTGGAGTTCTACTTAAGTACAAGTTCCAATTAAGAGGAGGGTAATTTAGCTAATCTCCAAGGAGGCAACGATGGGTTGCAATCAATATCTAAATATGTGCTCTGCTTTGCAGAAAGCCGTTTTAAGTCAAGTTATATTTTCTTGATTTTAGATGGTAAAAAGTAAACAAGTTGATTCCCTTTTACGGTCAAATCGATTAGTTTCACTACAGATCATTTACACATGTTTAATTGAAGTTAATAGGGACCTATGAACAGCAAGGAAGTGATAATTAGATGCACTATATCATGTAAAAAACATAATAACCTAATCCTTGCTGAAAGATGACCGACTGTATTCCTACATATCTATCTAGTTTTGGAGTTGTACACTTTCTCATTCCCTTAATCCCTCTACATGATGAGTAAGAATGATTACTGCATTCTATGAATAGAGAGCAGATCATATTTCAGCTTTATTTCTGGTAACGTCTTAAATTTTACATGAAAAACTTTCATGTCTGAAAAATGTTCCCTTACCGTACCGAAGGGAGATCAGTATAATCAATAATGTGAGACAAGATGGGTTATAAAAACGCTCTCATCATTGGCCTTTCAGTCAGTGACTCAGAACTATATTAATATAGTTTCCCATTGCCATGTACACAGATCATAACCAGTTTTTAGAGATTTTAAATCCTCTGTTAAATAGATTAAGCTTTTGGGGACTACTTACATTCTTCAAGGTGCGCACACATTGTTCAAGGACAACTATGTAATGAGTTTGGGTTTTATTTTTCCTTTTTAAATACGGTATCAGCTAGACGGATAAGGCAGGCAATAGGAAAATGCTGTCAGATGAATGAAATGGCATTTACTGCCAGAATAGGATCAGTGTGTCAATCGTGTCACCTAACTGAATTAATCCAATAGAGATGTCTGGCAGGCAGAAATGATTTGTGTTGCAATTTTCCTGTCACCTAAAGTGTTCCTTTCAAAATGTACAGTGTGACAGACATACAAACGTTGTCCTGAATGCACACCAGGTGCCATTCACAAAGTCACACCCACTTTCAGGTTGCTAAGGCACGCATAGCATGTGAAACAAACCACAAACTAGATGCTGTTGTTCAATAGCGAAGAGGTGAAATGTACATGTTTTTACTGTTTCTTAGTTTATTGTTAGAGGGCCACTGACTTGAATGGATTTCACTGTGGTTAAGGTCGTCACTATCATTATTTAGTTAAGTCTTTGCTAATTACTTTTAAAGCTAGGAAATCAATCATGAAATTCAGACAACAATTCTCTAATTAACTGGGTTTGCATTACAGCTCTGCCAAGACCATACTTCACACATAGTCTACCGTGTTTATACACACACAAAGAGAGCACACACACACACACATATCCATAACACACACCAAACACCCAAATTAAATCATTTAGAAATACCTAAAACGTCTTAAATGAAATAACTCAATATTGCTGAAATCATAGTTCCATCTGCTGGAAGAATATCTCCTGCTGGTGCAGGCAGGGTGGAGGCCAGAGTCTCCCATACTCTCAACAGTGCTGAGTATCAGGTCATCAGCTCAACTGCAATCAATGCATGAATACTTTTCACTGGTGGCCTGAGGGGAAAAATGACTCTGGTGTAGATTTCACTCTGTCTGTCCACACCGGAGCCCACTATGAACCAGGCTCGTTTCCACACAGTGAGTAGCTCAGACCTCACATTCAAATGTCAGATGTTCCTGTGCAGAACCACCTTGTAAACAATCTGAATGCAAGTGAATGAAATCAGAAGCTTGTTTTCCTATCTTTTGTTGACGTTGTGGCATTCCTGATTATTCTAACTTGTGATGTCTATTCATTGAATAGAATGAATTTCAACCAGTTTCCTGGCCACGTACATACAGTATAGATTTTGTCTTACAGAAAATGAAGAGGGTCAGTATTTTAGTGTTCTTTGGAGTTTAAGGAGTCTGATTGTGGCAGAGCAAATAGCTCATTCTGACTTCTCTATGGTTGTTGTGTGTTAGACATCACTATCAGTTCACTGCCAGTTATGCTCTGCAGTGTAGCATCAACCCAACATAGCTCCATAACCCAATTTGTTGTCCAATCTTTTCAGTCTTCTCTCACAATAGTGCTTCAAGAGGAATATGGATTTCCCCAGTCAATCTATGAGCATTTAGACTGCCGCAGACATCAGTGTAGACATGCATGGCTCCTTGTCTATTGATTTCCCTTTAGACACAAACGTAAATGTTCATTTAATACAGCTAAAAGAGGGAGAGACGGAGAGAAAGACAGATACAGCAGGGACAAAGAGACCTAAGTTAATCATTTTACTTTATTTCTCACCAGTCTGAATGATGGAATATTGCAGCACGTCTGAGCACCATTTAAAAGTCTAAAGTTTATAAATAACAGGATTTAGAAAACAGGAAAATGCATTTCTTATCTTCAGTCCAATAGTGGTTTTGTATGTAATTAAAGAAAATGTTTTTTTCATGATGACTAGATAATTTTATTAAGCAGAAAAGGTTGAACCATTGAAATGTGTTGTTGCTGGAGAAGGGGGAGGGCATTGAGGGTACAAGCAATCGGATCACTTAACGGAGTTGTGACAAATAGCTCTGACAATCCCGTCAGTGGAGCGGGCGTGGGGCCACGACGTCTGTATCGGAATGGAGACGTGCCAGGGCCCTCTGTGACAAATCGCCTCAGAGTGACAATCTGTTTCTGCACAGAAAACTTTCAGCTGTCAAAGAATCTTGAGCCAATGCAATGAGAAGACGGAAAGCCACCAGCTTCTTTCCTTTTTTTTCTAGTTTCTTTCTTTAGTTTTCCTCCTCAGGATATGGCTAACAGCTCATGAAAGGTAACACTTTGCAGTAACAATCTAGCAGAAAATTGACAAAGATTACTGTATCTTTGGTAAAACTTGAAGCAAAAACATGAAAACATGTTATGGAATTATGTTAAGTTTAGGAATTATGGAATTATGTATGTTAAGTATGACATGGGTGATGTGATATAAAGTTGAACAAAAGACAGGGGGCTCTTCAAGCCTGCATGTGGTGTGTGTGAACATGGTTTACACTCTTTCATTTTAACAGGCTGACGTTAAATCTCTTATGTTCTATCTCATGCAGCACAGTATGTTAACAGTGTCAGCCTATGTATTACATTCACAAAAAGGATATGTTGAATCTATATTCAAGCATGATTGACACACACCTCCCTTTTGTCTGCTATTCCAAGGTAATAATTTTAAAAGGGTATTTACTGAATGTTTAGTTTTTTTTTTAATCTGATGCAATTCGGTTGAAAATGCCACGTTTATTAACTTTACATTTCCGCCTTGAACAGAATGGCAATTTAAAATGGGTGGCATTTTTTGGGGGTCCCTGAGTCTAATGTACCAGGATACCATAGAAATTGCGAAACAAAATGAAAGTATTTGAAATGTCAGAACATAAGGTAAGCCAAAATGCACTTAGTCAGTGATCTTCTGTCCTTCAAAAATCCAAACGTTATGCTCCATGAAGACTAAATTCATTTTTGTAATCCAGGTATAATGTCATATAGCTTTGGACAAGGAAAGATAATCTTCTCTCTAGCATAGCATAATGGCCTTTCCCTGTCAACGTCCCATCCTAATGCTCAACTCCAGCCAGATGAGCCATTAGGCTTACATGATCTTAGTTCTGTCTCATATCAGTCTGCTGATTAATAGATCAAACTCTCAATCACCAACAGGAGAGTCTCACCACTCTCTGGTCCTGTTGCTAGCTTCCACAAATGCACACAGAGAACCTTTAGTGATGGATTCGGTGTTCTGTTATAGTAACCCAGCACAACTGTGACAGTGAAATATATCTAAAGGGCTGGGCAATTGTTTAATTATATTTATTGGGGAGCATGAGGGGGTGACTAGATGGGTATCCAACCTTTACTGGAACTTTAGTTGGGGGTATTTCATCTAATTAGAGCCCATTTCCCTCTAAGGAATATATATCTTATTCATTATGAAGCTGCATGCATCTCCTTATAAAGGCAAGTATTTTAAGTGTGCTTGGCTATTTCCATGACCTGTAAAAATGTGGAGCCTCTTGTGTTACTTAAACTCAGTCTGTCCTCATGTGCTGCAAAAAAGGCTACTTGAGTGAAGGTCACATTTGCATATGATTTCCGATTGACTTTTGACCCTCGGCAAAGATCGCTCCGAGATGTGGATATCTACACTGACAGTGGAAACATCTTTTTTTAAGAACTGGAAGAAGAGCCTTTGGCTGTGGAGAGACTTTTAGTCAGGCGTTTGTCGCTTGGGCTATGGCTTCCTGTGAAACCAAGCTTTCTCCCAAACAAAATAGATGCAAGTGTCGATGCCTGAAAGGTTTAAAATTGCCCTCCAGCTGTTTACCAAAAACTGATTTGAAAGAAAAGGACTGTTATTAATCCAAATCCTTCTACTTAACCTTTTCTAAAATCTGGAAAATATATTGTTAACCTTAACTTTAGGATCTTTTTCATATGTACATTCACACCTTAATGGCTGAGGTGAGAAACTGCAAGAGGTGCATTAGCTTTCGTTCAGCATCAATTTCCTCTAATTACATCCTCATTTCTGTGCTTTGTCCCCAAAAAATTGGCTCCACACAATGACAATTTTTCTGCTATTAGCCTGTTATAACCCATTATAAATGGGTACAGTTTTTACACCATTCAGACACTTGCTCCCCATGGTATTTAGAAGAAGTGAGTTCCCTTTGGCCATGCAGCCGTATACTTGCTGAGTGTGTTTCATTGTTCTGAAGAGATTGGGGATGGTGCCAGGTAGCCCCTGATGAAATTTCAGGCAAGTTTTCTCCGGCTGTGTGAAAGGAATATGATCTACCTGGACACACAGGGCAGCATATTATCTCCCACTAAAAGTATGGCCACTATACCATCTGGTGATTCATTTACAAACATACCGCTATCATAGGCTTCAATGTTTACCTTGCTTTCGTGTGTCTCTGATTTTCCTCAACTAGGTCTCAGACTATTTGTGGAATCCAACTAGCTTTGATTTGACATGAGTCTCTTGGCTCTTTTCCTTCAATCAGAAAGCCAACCTACTCAGTGGGTGGCCCCTCCAGTGGGCCCAATTCTTCTACATGGTAGGTTCAGCATCCACCTTGGAGATCCCCTTTTTGAAATAAATATCCCATTAATTGTATTATTGTATTCATCTTGGTCCCTATCTTTAAATATGCATTAAAAAGAATGGAGCCATTGAGTATATTTGGCATATAAAAGATACGGCCTCATCATTAAAAATCCATGTAAGCCCTTTAAAGCTGAAGAGAGGTGATTTCATGCTTGGCTGCGTCGTTTCGCGAGGTTGCTACCCGCCCCCTCTCCCCACCCCACTTAGATTTCGTCGTCCTTGGGTCCTGCCTCCCCCCGTGCGAGTTCTCCGCACGCAATAGTGGCGGGATGGATGCGGTGTCTGAGCTAATGGAGCAAAGAGAACACAAGGTAGGCTGCGAGGAGAGGGAGCTGGAGGAGAAATCAGGGTGCTCTTGAAGCCTCGCTGTGCACTCTTACACTGCGTGTTTTCCCCTTCCTACCTTGGGGAGCGGTATCACTCAAAGAACCCTAATGTATAAATGAGAAGGCTGTAGGATGCAAGCGCAGCAGAAACTCCTCCATTCTGACTCGTGAAGCTTCGCATTTCGATCGCTTTCCGCTGTGATTGGAAGACGAAGACCGTCTTTTGTGTTAAACACGCAAGAGAGCAACAGTCACGCTCGTTACTACAAACGAATGTGGCAGATATCCCGTAAAGAACATCTGGTGTTTCATAATCATAAAAAACATTATCTCTCTGATTAATATGATATTCTTAAGCTCATGGTTCTCCTTAGCAGACCACCAGACGAGATGTTCAATCAACTATGCATGACTTGACCTTAATGGGTTTTTCACTGCAAGGCTTGGACTGGTTATTAGGGAGCTAGCTCATGTGGAACAACCTTGTCCCCTAGGGAGGGGAATTACACTAGTTCACAGGAAACCCACATTACTGTGCATGCAGACAAAAAGAAAGCATGTGTTTAATCCAGTCATAGAGATTCAGTCTTAGAGAACCAATTCATCACATTTCAAATATCAACTCAGGACCATGTCAGGGAAAGAGAAGATTTTGTGAGAAAATATCTTTGCAACAAAACAAATGATAACTGAAGACAGGTAAGTTATTGATGTGATGGTACAGTTCGTGTACAGGAAGTCCTGACCAATTTTTCCGAAACAAGTCACATCTCTGATCATCAGGTTGTGTTTATGCGGTTTCATTTGCTCACTTTGGTAAATAAATGGACAAAATGGCTCAGTGTGGAATTAATTGTCTCCCCCAGCTGTGTACACTAATTGGAATAATCAGCTGAAAGGTTATCAACACTACATGAGGCATCATCAGAGAACTGCTTACCTGAATATGTGTCCTCCTCTCAAAAATCTTGTGTGTGTGTGTGTGTGTGTGTGTGTGTGTGTGTGTGTGAGAGAGAGAGTGTTTGAGAGAGAGTTTGTGTGTTTGCTTGAACAAACAGCAGCACGTGCAGAGTGAGCCAAGTAGGCAAGTTACAACTCATCTTTTCACCATGAGGAAACGATTTGAACATAGACAATATATCAAAAAATAATTATAAATAATAAAAACGTGGTTTGACTTGAATGCACCATCATTTGCCAACACAAATCAAATACAGTCCTGCATTCAGTGTGTCCTATACATGTGAATCACACTGAATAGATAGATCTCCCAGACTCAAAGAGGATGCAATAATATGATAATTGAGACCACACAGAATTGGATACCACCATTTATGAAATGACCTGCCCGGTGCTCAATAGTAGTACATGATATGGAGTGGGGAGTGTCCACATGTGCCATGCCCCCTGTCATTATGCAGAACTATGGTGCTGCCAATGCATTTAAAGCAGCCACATTATTACAACTGACTCTAGCCTCATCTCTTCATCACTATTCTATGGTAGGCAATTTTCCAAGGGTTCCCCAGATGGTTGTCAATTTTGTACAAAATGGAAAAAGAGATTCTGTTCAGCCAAGCACAAATTAATACCTCGCAGTCATGAGCAAGACAGCTTTTGGACAAGCTGAGGAAAATTGGGCTATGGTTTCATATTTTTGTGGCATGACAGAGAGGGGAAAGTACATGTTTGGTGTAAAGTATGCTTCTCAGAGTGGGCCATGTGTCGTGTTTAAAAACGTTTTCATGTCTTGGGAAACACTGGCACAACAGGCTTGGATAGCTTTTACACAGCCATTTATCCCACTTTAACATTCCCATACTTTTATGGGTCACTCATCCCTCTCTAAAAGGAGCCATTAAGACTGCTCTCAGAGTCCAGATCTTTCTTTTGGCCAGACCAAGATTATCACAACACTTGACACGGACAGTGATCCCCTGTCATTCTTCCACTAAAGACTGTGTTTGAACCCAACAAATGATCTACTGTCAAGTGAATGTGTCCAAATGGAAGCTTGATTGTTTGAAATGTGTAAACATCTCTCCAAATTGAGTCCTCTTATGTTTTATCTGTGCCCCATCATTTATTCTTTATTTTTTCCATGGCCATTTCATGCAAATCTGTCTCCAAATCCAAAACACCAAGTTGTTTATACTATGGATATTGTATTAAACTGTCTACATACGGTTTCGTTGTTTTCGTATTTTGTGTTACAGTAGTGTTGGTTATGTTTCATGCATTGTGAGGGATGAATCTAACCTCTGAGCAGAAGCATCGATAGATCAAGTAAAGACACTGAAATAGAACAGCGAAACAGTGACCTTTCGAGCGTGATCTTTCACAGCACTCATCCGGGCTCTATCTCTATGAGGATCTCTGCGATAGCTCAATATCACTGGAAGGAATAAATATGTTAAACAGTGTAATGTTGTGTAAATCTGACGTGTATCACTTCTGTTACCTTCTGTTCCATTGTGCTGTAAAGCCATGGTAGAGAAACGCCCTTTTACTGTACATGAACAACAGACTGTATACTGTATACTGAAAACAGACAGGAATTACATCTTTATTTGCTCAGATATTGTCCAATGAGTTATACAAATGCTCCATATTGATAATGTGATGCATGGTTGAAAACAAAACGGGTAAAAGTGCATTTCAATTCAGTAACACTAAAATTACCATTGCTTTGATTTATTAGCTGGTCTCGAGTGTAACTGTGCCTACATTTGAAAGGTACATATTGGTCATGGCCTGCTATCGATTTCTCCCTTTGAAATGGATGGCTTTGTTTAGCAGTGAAAAAGTGAGCAATTTTACCACCACTAGCAAGCTGTTTAATAGTCCCAAATCTATATTTCATTAAATTGATGACACATAGCCCCTGAGTCCCCTCCTTACTCTTGTTCAATCGATCTGAGGCAGTTTAAGGCTTGTAGCAAATAATAAATCGACCTACAGCTTGTGGCACTCTGTTAAAAAAAGTCACCTTTCATTACACATGTAATGTACGAGAGGAATTCCACCACGACATAAGGGAATGGAAGGTCACCTCAACATCCACTACACTTTTCGTCCAGCTTGATTATGAATACTGACTTTTTGTGGTTTCCGTAGACCGGGGAGGGAAGATGTAGAATTATCCCCAGTTCCAGTGTGGCCACAGCAGAGGCCAGCGGGCGGAGAGAGCTCTGAAGGAGGCCAGCCACATCCTGGAGAAGCAGCAGGTCCAGCACAGCAGGAGGGGGATATGGAGGAGTCGGGAAGATCCATCAAGAGGAAGGCTGGGGGCCAATCAAAAACATGTACAACCTTATGTAAATACAAACATTTTCAACATTTTACATAACTTATGCATATTTTGTAAACTATGTTATTGCCTTCAAATGATATAATAAACCCAAATTAAAAAAGAGTAATCAAAGTAATGAACGTAATTAATCAAAGTGATTATTGATCATTATTCAAGGAAATGTCCTTATACGTATGCCAGGTATATAAAGTACGTAATTTATGTTGATTGTGTAACTTCTGTTGATTGTGTAACTTCTGCAATTTACACAAAATAACAAAGCTCTTCATATTTTTGGGGGAAAGCAATAACTTTTCTTTTGTCCTTTCAACTGTAGGGAGATCCAGTATCCAGTCACCACTGTTTCTCTGTGTACCTTACTGTATTGTGTACAATACAGAAAAACATCAGGATTGTCATTTTAGAATTTTCTCTGGACGTCAAATGCAAAATAGATTCCTGCAGGCAGGATTAATTTTCTCTCTCCCCACGTTCCCTATTTCTCACTCCCTGGTGAAATCAACATAGTGAACTGAACTATACAATGAATCTCCAAATCCCTGGAGGATCTGGGTCTTATCAACCATGAACAACACTGTTGTGGGCAACAGCGAAATGACCTTTACAACCCTCAAACATGGAAATGTATAGGGGCTAGGTTGAGCTTTAGATGTCTTGTTATTCTTACTCAATTAAACCCTGGAACTTGGCCCTGGGAGCTCAAAGGTGAGAGGCCCAATGTTTGTGTGATGGGAACCTGTTGCAGTTATGATGAATACTGTCCAATCCGTCTCCCTCAGGAGAGTAAACATGCCTGACATTTACTGTTGACCTTCTCTTATCAATGTTGGGGGTTTTCTGACAGAGACGAATATGGGTGCTTACTCTCATTGTACCTTACAGCATGACAGCGCTTGGTTAACAAGGTGATTTTGTTATGGCAAACTTGTTCTCATTAGTGTGTTTTTCAGGGGGCTTGTAAGGTTCTGCTGGTGGCTTTTACTGCTATCATGTCAGTAAATGTCAGCTTGCTAATCATTAACACTTAGTATGGTCGGGGTAGTAAACTGATTTCCACTGGGGATTTTTTTTCTCAGGGGTCATTAGGTACTGTATGTATTTTTTCAATACAGCAACCTCTGGTCAATGTCTTCCTAGTAAACATGCTGCTGTAGAACAGTCTTCAGAGCATGAGGTCATGGTAAGTCCTCATACATGACTTGCAGCAGTGGTTTTCAAGGCTATTTGAACTCCTAACTATCTTGGCGCAAGTATGAAGTCTGGCCCCGCTGATATCGCATCACAGTACCTGCAGTTGAACCTCAGCTTTGATTACAGACACGACCAGACCCAGATTAACCAGGTGCTGCACGTCAGCTTCCAGTAAATAAATGCATTTTTGATTATGAGCAAACATTGCTCTCCTTTGGCCCCTCATTATGCAAATGAGAGTTTGTGTTTCTTGGGGGGTTGGGTTGGATGTGAGGCAGTTTGTTTGCATGAGGATTTTGCGCGGCCTGGCAGTCATATGCCGTTGATTAACGGACTAATAGACAGGCAGCAGAGAGGGGTGAAGTAATTTCATACCAATCACTATTCATTACTTAATGGGAGCTGATGACACAAGGCTCTCTTCAACTCCACAGCACTAGGAAACACTGATGGGTCATCATTAAAAAAACAAAAACGTCCATTGTTATTTCCTTTTTCAAGACAACAGGATTCAGGAAAAATAATTAAGAAACAAGGACAGGGGAACCTTTTTCGATTATTTGTTTTAGAGCACAATAATAATGAACAGAAATCTAATTGTTTTTTTTTTTGTACTGGTGATTCAAACCATTATGAAAGCCCAGTAATTGCCTTCTTTTCACTTGTTGGAGCTAAACACAAACAAATATGACAAACCGCCCTGTTTATTGAGAGACCACTAATGTATTGTGAAATAATGTGTAAAGCACAACTGAACTGATAATTGTCATACACTTGCGATGCTAATATTAATTTAATTTCAGAACAAAGTGTTTCTATAAATATTGTTGAACTTAAAAGTTACTGCCGCAGAGATTAAATATGCAGATTATTTACATTTACATTCAGTTATTCAGCAAACGCTTTTATCCAAAGCAACTTCCAAGAAAGAGCTTTACAAAAGTGCATCGGTCACCGATCATAACAATGAGATAGGCCCAAACATTGCTGGTAGCCAGAACATGAAGCATACATTGTGAGAAACCAAACAAGTGCCAAAGGGAAGAACCACACAAGCATTCAGTTAAACAAGTTACAATTAGATAACATGGACCTCATTATGTAAAAACAATAGCTCTGAACACAAAATAGAAATAAGAATTCTGGTTATCAGCCTTATTTCATGTGTCATCTGATAAGTGCAATTTAGGCATTATACAAACACACACTCGCCCACAACCCCCTACACACACATATATACCCACACAAACACACAGACACACACACTTTCTTATACAAATACACAACATAAAGAAATTCAGACTCAGAGTGTGTAGGCTAACCAACCATTGGCCTCTCACCGAGACTCTCTAAACTATGACAGGTCACTGTGCTCTGGACTAATTGACATTTCCAGCAGGGACGACCACCACCACCCCCCCTCTCAAAGCACCTTGGGTTGGAGAGCTCCAGCGTCTTGCTCTCTCAGTAGGGTTCCCCTCTCAGGGAGCAGCCTCAGATGGGAGGCGGCATGAAGGAGACTCCTGATGGACAGCTCAACCTCCTGATCTTTATCCTCCGTGCCGCAGTGGGAAGCCACTGGCACGCTGGGAAATTTGAATTTCCCATGCAAATGTGATACCTTGCTGACATTGCGATTGACATATGGTCCTGCTGGCACCGATCCTGTGGTTAGGGAAAGCGCTCTGCTGTGGTGCTCGGATACATGCAGGCCATTAAAGTTGCCGTGATCAGGACAGAGTGAGATGGTGGAGGAGAAAGATAAAGAGGGGGAGGAGGACAGTGGGCAGGAAAAAAAATGGAAGAAGATTGTGTGGTGTAGGAGTTCAGTTGTGGAAAAGAAGCACCGAAGCTTGAATCTACAAAATTGCATATGGAGAAAACATCTGATCCATATGGTTGAAATGCCTCTCTGTGTAAACAATCAATTATTTCTTCTCTTCATAACTTATATATATATTTAAAAAAATGAACATATGCTACCTGGTTAGTGAATCTCTTTCTTCCTTTTCCTTTCTCTCCTCCCTCAGTTTCTTTGTAACACAGTACAGAGGTGTGTTGTGTTTTCCTCAGAATTTCTTAGGTTTTCACAGAGAAGACTGACCTTGTAGCCTCACCGGGGTCATTAGGTTAATCTCTCCAGATCAGGTTGCAGAGTCAATAACTGAAGTATTCAGAGGACTGAATCAATATGATACATTCGATGTCAAGTTGTGTTGTTAGTGATGATAAGTACAAGTCTGCAATGAATTACATATTTGTTCAGAAACTTAAAGGACTGTGGACCACCGTACTGGAGTGGTATTTCACAGTGGTGGGACATGAAAAATGTAGACGACAAGTATTGATCTACTTGTTGAAATCTTTGGACGTTGATCATCCGTTCCTCTTTGATTTTATACTGCATGAAACACTCTATTTTTCCTGGTTTGACGTTTACTTTTTAATCGAAGGTGTGTGATATCAAAAAAACCTTGTTTCCATCTGTTGGAAAAACCTCCTCAATTAAAGTTGACTCCTGCCTCCACGCTGCTGGACTCCCCCCCTGTAACATGGGATCCTCTGGAACTTTTTCATCAATCGCTCCTCATTAATTCACCTTACAGGTCTCTTTGACCATCCCTGATCCTTGGCCTCCCGTCTCCCTGCCATGCATATCCTCCACAGCGCACAGCGAACACCCTTGACTTGACGTGATAATGAAGATGATAGTGCACCACAGGTGACCAGCTGCTGCAGACCTCTCATCGAGGGGAAGGCTGGTAAATGTGATGTGGGTCCTGTAAAGGAAGGAGGAAGCGCGGGCCCCATCCCCCCCCTCCCCCCTCCCCCCCCCCCACCCCTCCTGGCCCCCTTCATCACACAGGTATGCCAGGCTCCGCAAGGTGCCGAGCGAACGGCAGATCCGCTGACGCCTGTGAAGAGGCCCAAGCTCAACGTTGTGCTAATGATCTTATTCTTTTTTTATTATTCCTTTCATCGCCCATAAAGTCTTGCTTCCTCCCTCTGTGGAGGGGGTTCTGCAGTATGGCTCTACTGCCGAGGCACAGCCAGACTGGGCACGTTAGGACACTGCACCACCATTCAGCAGTCCTTGCTGTGAACTCTGTGTCTTCCCTTGGGTTCAAGGCCTACATGATGATGCTTCAGAGAGGCACTGAGGCAGCCTAGATTAATAACTGCAGTATGCCATTCTAAGATTAACGTCAATGACACCAGCTGTAGATGTACTGTAGGGATTATTACAACAGTTAAAAGCAAACAATAGTAAATCACGAAGAGTGATGATGAAAATAATTCTACGCAGCTGATGATGATTAAGTGTGTACGTTTACTGTTCAAAGTTTCATGTCAGTTATGAATCAATCATTAAAAACCCCTTCTCTGTAAAATGAATAACGCTGCATATAAAATGATTCAGTTCTGAAATTAAATTACATTGGTAAATCTTCAGAAAATCTTGGGGGGGCTCACCGAAATCAAAAGCCATGACTGAATTTCAGAAATCATATTATACTGCTTGGAAACTAGATATAGAGTTAAGGAATCACATGCTGAAATACTTTTCTTATTAATTAATGTTACAAATGATCTGATGGGAATGAACTGATACCAGAGGGGTGCAGCGGTTGTATCAGGGTGGCTATGCCCCAGCCGCCCCACCCCCTTGGCGCTGCCACTGATCTACATACCATTACCAGTAATTGGCTTCTAATTTCAAAATGATTCTTAATTATTTACTTAAAAAAAGAAGGCATCTTCTGTCTGTCCCTACCCTGCAGTTTGCTTATAGTCTTTTGGGATTCCAGAAGAGGGCTCGTTAGGGATGGTGTCAGTCTTAAATGAGCTCACACCTCCACGTGTCTGCTCGTCTGCAGAGGAATGTGAGAGCTGGGGCATCGACTGAGAATGAGGAGCAAAGAGGTGTTGTGCAAGGAAAACCGTCTTGTTTCACCACAGTGGGGCTGTCGGATAACATGGGCTGAAGATCACAGCAGCCCCTGATGTGAAAGCCTGCTGTGGTCCCCCACCGAGTTCCCTTTCACCCCCCCACCCCCACCCCCCCTCCAAACTGCTCTTTCCCAGCTCTAGGTATCGCCCACTTCCTCCCTTCGCCTCCTACCGCTCAGAGAGAAAGACAGAAAAGGAAAAAGCATCATATAGATGTTCTCTGTCTGATGTTGACATGAAGAAAGAGTTGGACAAAAAAAATGGAAGAATGTGAAAGACGGCTTTGGAAAGGTTTCAAACGCACGCCATATGCACTTGTCATGAAGTGGATAATCCTCAGAGATCCTGGATCAAGGTTAATCTGAGGTTAGAAAGAAAAATGGTTTCAGAACATATCTCTCAGCATGGTCAAAGTGGTAAACTACATCCCATTCAATTTATAGTAGTGGACTGTATAAAGCCGTGGCTAGAATTACTTTGCTGTCAATTTGTCAGACACAACATAAACTCCACCATCCCAGTTCATTTTCCTTTTACCTTGTTTGGTTGCCACAGAATGGACGTTTGCAAGGATAATCTATCATTACGTGGGATTACAGTTTCTTTGCATACTCTGATCTCTTGGGATTAGAGCAGATTACTTCATATTCCACACCACAGTGCCAGATTTTTGATTCCTTTTGCTTTTTGTTTTTTTTTTACATCCAGCAACCCTGTTTAAGAAACTGATCTCTCTTTCAACTGAGCACGACAGAAATCTCTGAGGATACCCATATTTTTTTTCATGTTGGGCAGCATTGGCTGTGAACTACACAAATAATCTCATCACACACTGCAAAGGGTTGAGGTCACAAGAAAAAAAAGGAAAAGAGATACACCCTCACACACATTTACACCCTACACACTGGCATTTTAAGACTGATGAAACTACAGACGGCAGATGGACAAACATCTAGTTATCCTGTGTTGAATTATTTCCCTTGTGAGCTGTGTGGAGATGGTGAGTGGGAGAGGTTGGCTTCACTGTGGGTGGATTTATGTAGAAGACAAGACATAATTTAAAATCCTCCGAGCATTAATGGGTGAATGTACAGGTCATGTTCATGTGTCATCGTCATTAAGGTATTGGCATGTTAAGGGAATTCTAATATAATGTGGACTGCTGGTGTGAACTTCCCTGTCAAACAGTTCCTGCTAATAGAGTGTCTTACTGTTCACCTGTGAGAGAGGGAGAATTTAGTATGCAAGACATATTATAACAAACTGTCTCAGTCATCAAACTTTTATGTTGGTAATATGTCGTATTTAGGTCATCTTAAATGCAGCTTTTTAACATTTTTCTTTCTCTCTCTAGCTCGCCCTCTAACTCTCTTCCTCTATCTATATATTTATATATACAGACATATATATATATCACTCCCCATGATCTTTTTTCTCTTTCTCGTTCGACAGTGCTCTGTACAATGTCTGTATCTGTCTCCCCTCCCCCCTCATCGCGCTCATCTCGCTTTACTCCTCTCATTCCCCTCTCACTCCCCCCCCCCTCCCCCTCACCCTATCATTTGCTTCTCCCAATAGATGCGTGTCTGCTTTTAAAACCCTCTGACCTCTACTGTCCCTCCCACACCCCAGCCAGACACCAAGCAGAAAGAATACACAGAAATGAATGACTGTGTACATTCACCACCAATTGCTGAGCGCTGATAGAATCCATCTTCAAGTTGGGTATTTATTTGTAGATATTACAGGGTTTTGGGGGGAAAAGCTGGTAACCTTGAAAAAGAGAGAGGGTTGCGGTCAGATGACTCCTAGGTCAATTGCCTGTAACAAGCATAGAACAGCCAGAAAAAAATATCGTTTTTTGACATGACATATGAGCCCCAGAGCATGGCTTCTGAAACACTTTAGAGGAGTTTCTGGGTTTTATCACGCCACTAGAAAGGATAGAGAACATGCCGACTGTGCTGGAGAAGAGTTTGCTACAGAAAATGATAAGTGCCTTTTGAATCGATGCTGTGGCCCGTACCTGTACAGAGTGTCACTCCCACCTCACTCCTCATTACAGATGGGGCTGACATCCGTCTGCTAGCGGTCTGCGCTCAGGTTGCAGATACGCATCCCAAGAGCATATGGTGCTCATCGCTCCACCTGTGTGGAAAAAGAAACAGACATTAAAACAAATGACTGAAGAAAACCTTGTTCTTGTATTGCATTGATGTGAACAAATGAACGCATAGAAGTTGGATTGTTGCAACTGGATTATAGTAGATAGCTAATGATACGTTCGTCTTCAATCCCCAATCCTTAAAGTCCTCTGTTCACAGGGGTCGTCTTCTCTTCAGATGCTCCCAAAGCATCTCGACTGGCCCTTGTGCTGGACAAGAATAGAGCACCATCTGTTGGAGAGCTCTGTTATCACATGCAGGTTGGACAATGTTGGATCGCAATAGATGTAGAACTTACGAGCGAGCCCAAATCTGACACTTCTTTCTGCTGCTTCCAGCATTGTTACAGTGCCATTGTGGGAATTTTTCGTCATTGCTGTTGATGAAACTGCTTCCATCACATGTATACTGACTTCAAGGATCAGAGTTAAACTGGTTAGCATCTTTAACAAGCAGGCAAGCATTCTCTTTGGTGTTATAGTCCTGCATTCCTCCCCCCATTATTCAAACACTAATGAGCCCGGAGCCTCAGGCAGCTACACCTTGATGGCAGCTATTTTAATGTTACCTTTCATGTGCAGTGAAGCAGATTTTGATTTTTTTTCCCTCAAGATTAGAAGATTAACAAAGAAATCGGACAAAGTTATAATTCTTTCCTTGCTTTTTGTCTAATATCATTAATGGTAAATAGTTAATTTTTTTCAAGGTATAAAAAATAATAAGTAGAGTATAGTATTGTATAGGTATTCTGTATTTAACCTTTTCTTTTTTTAAGTCCCGTATATGTTCTTTGTTTAATCCATCCTGCCACAGTAAATTCCCTTGTTTGTGCAAATTACATAGTGAATTTATCCAAGCCTATGCCCCCCCCCATCCTCCCTGTGAGGATTCACCTCACCTACCGTTTTTACTTATTGTTATTGCCCCCACCCCCTTATCCCTGTGTACACTTTCTAATCTTTTACCTCACACCCTTACCCTTGTGTGCTTTGCGACACTGTGTGCCGTTGATACAAAGGAGTTTCCCTCGGGATCAATAAAGTAATCTGAATCTGAATCTGAATCCGAATAAAAAAAAATTCTGCATGCATCTCCGGTTTGTGCACACATGTTGTCTTATGTGTCTGTGAAGACATATTGAAAAACCCACATACTAAGAAGACTGACACTCTCATTAATACTTCATAGTTCGGGAGTGTTGTGTTCCCAGCATCAAGGATAATACTTTAAAAGCTTTACAACTGACATTGCTTTAACCGTTCAAACATTGATAAGTTACATGCAATGTTCATTTCTCCTCCACCACGATGTTTGTTAAGCGTTATAGTTGAGTGACCTCACGGTGTTTATCCGGGAAGCATCACTGAGATCAGCAGCCATTTTCTTTACCTGATTGACAGACAACTTACTGGAAATACCCTAATGATACAAAGAGGCGTAAGTGTGCTGATATTCGTGTGACATCCATGTGAAACCTTCGTCTGCAAGTGACTTCTGAGTGTGAAATTCTCTTCTCAGCGTCACAGGAGATAATGAGACCATGTGAGATCTTATTACCTTCCGCACCGTCTGACTCATGCAGCAATAATTACTCCCACAGGCCGCCTGCTTATTGACGAAGTCTGCGCAAAGTATCACTCTGGGACTAATGATCTCCTCCTCTACCAGGGTAACAATGGAATGAACACGGTTTCAATCAAACTAGACGGATGGATTTAATGACCAAATCATTTTTCTACTCCTATGGTTGGGGGTGAAATGACACATGCAGAATGAGGCAGGTCACAGGGGGAAGGTTCCGCTGTGCGGTTAGAACCGTAAACAGGAGAGCTGGGGTTTTGGTTTGCCCAGATTTCATTGGATTTGATGAGAAGTGAACGGGACTGACAAATCACTGTTAACTTAAGATAAATGATATGCATTAGTGTGCCGGAGTGCATTCCTCTCATCACTATGGGGACAAACATAGTTTTTTGATAGGGTTGGGTGTGGAGGGTTCTATTGATTAAAGGCGACAGAGTTCCAGAGGCTTGCTGTGGGATTCCAGCCTAGCCTCTGTTGGATCATGAGCCCTAACATGCAGTGACAAATAGACAGGGGACAGGGAGCGAACACCGCCAAATCAAATGAACTATGGATCGCAGTAGCGTGGACTTACAGCTTCAGGGCACCTAGAACCAGGAAGTCATAAATTGATGCAATTGAAATGGGCTGTCAGTTGGGGATTGCTGCTATAATTCGTTTTACGAGGTTTGCCCCAGACTCACAATACTAATGGTGAGTGATTGTTGTCCCACAGCAGGTTGGGTAATAGAATATACAGCTAGGGAAGAGGCCATGACTAATACGTCTCTGAGGAGCGCCACTTGAAGAGCTCAGACAACAAAAAACCTGCTGTGATACACCAGCAGATCTGGATTCATTGCTTACTGATACTCAGGTATGATCCACTAACACAACAAAAAAAAATATTATTATGGTTTAGGGTTAAACGAAAGAAGAAAATGCAGTGCAAAACAAACATTCTTTTTTTATTAGAATATCATACTTGTATTGTTTATTATAATAATAATATGTCATATATTTATTTATATATTTTACATGGGACACAAGCTACTAAGGGATACATACAGTAAGCAAACATATAAAAATATTTGGAATAGTATTGGCACATATAAGGCTCTATGTACTGTACAGATGACATCTTAGCAAAATAAATACATAATTAAATAAGTACATGTTACTCACAGTGAAGTTAAACTCTTTTTTTTTTCCAATCATTTACATTCACGTTAAACATTTGGAACATTGTAAAGTTCCAGCACAACATTGAAGAGCAGACAATGGTAATACAAGCTAAATAAATCTTACTTCAACACGACAGACACAAAGCCCTGGATAATTTAATATTTGAATATCAATGCTACACTGCATATACTCTCTGTATCTTACCCCTCACACACAGACACACATACGACCATACATGCGCAGAAAGAGTGTGGTCGACTCCAACCACTAATGAAGATCGTGTCAGTTAAAGTAAAAGTTAATCACAGTTTCAGCCAACTTCATTAGAAAGTAAAATTGTACCTTCAAGCATTATCAGTATTGACAGCAAAATACCTCCGCTTATTAGATCAGTGTTGGACAAGCAGCTGCTGAGTTGACACAGACCGACAGACACACACACACACACAAGTCAAATTTACCACAGCTTCTATGTGATAGGGAGACTACGAGGAGTGACAGGTTGAACCAGCTACACCGTGAATATTAAAAAGCGTGTGACAGGAGGACCCCTCCCAAACCAGTGCTTGCCCTTGCTGGGAATAATCTCCACTCACCTCACCATCCATGACCCTCTGGGTAAACAGATCGTGGCCCTGTGGGAGGAAAAAGCAAACAAGCCAAATCCCCACCTCAGTGGGTGGGGTGGGAGGGTGGTGGGGGGGTATGCGGGGTGGGGGAGGAAATGATGCATGATGCCTGGCAGCTCCCACAGATTGCTTACGCAGCTGTAGTGGCTTGTGAACGCCCCCCACCTCCTAAAGGGGTGGGTGGAAGGGGGGGAGGGGGAGGGGTGGGGGGATTGGGGTGGTGGCGTTTAATTAGAGTCAATCACAGTGACACTCTGCTTACCAGGCAGTGCTACAGAGAACACAGGGAGCCAGAGCCATCTCTCAGCTCGCGCAAGAGCACTTTGAAACGTCACCTTTCGTACAAAAGGACAGTAATCTGGTGGACAATGGCGTACGAGCAGAGGCTTGAGGTTGACCGCTGAGGTGGGTCGTCCCTTATAGAAGCTGAAGAGCCCATCAAAACCAACAGGAGAGACGAGAGAAACACAAAGGGTGTGAGGGAGTCCATCTGCAATGCTGTGAACAGGGATCGGCAAGCTGTGCACGGACTGACAGCAGTAAGGAAAAGCCTGCTGGTCGCTCAGAGAGAAGGGTTCACATGGTTTCAGCCGACACATGTGAACGCACACACGGTTGTCGGGGCTTCGCACGGGTGAAACCACGGCAACAGCTCTTTCGTATCGAAATGTACAAAAAAATTAATCTTAATGGTCAATCATGCACAGGAGCAATCAGAGGCATTTAGTCTTGAGGGGCTAAAAAAAGAGAGACTCATTGGCTGTCCTTGTCATGTGACTGACAGAACTGTGGCCTAACAGAAAAAGAAAGAAACTAGACCACACCAGACATGTTTTTCTAACAATATTCTAACAAGATGATGGCAGAAATGGGGCAAGTCCATAAGATTCTGCCATAAGGTACTGCAGATGTAACTTTTCCCTTTCAAGATAATCAGAAACCTTCAACATGGCACCTGTAATCTGCTCGGAGATAGCTGAGGGATGCTGTGACCCTGCATTCAACCAATGTTTCAGCCTCAGTAGAATTAGGACGGTAGCTAAAATAAAACACGAGGGGGTGGGGGTGTGGGGGGGGGCACATCCACACAGTGGGCTTCTTCACACGAAGGCATAGAAAGGTTCATGACGCCATTCGAGACTCAGTCGAGACTCGCTGCAAATGCTTTTGGATGCTAGTGTACACATTTAGGATATGTCATGTATCTACTTATACAAGGAGTATATAGGACACTTGCTCTGCACGCTTGCTCTGTGTTAAAGTGAGTGTTTGTCCTCTATTGCGGCCTGTTTGCAACACTGCCAACAGATGTCAATAGAAAACACTGTAAAGGTCACATTTTATGGAGAGATGAACTTCAATCAATATAAAATAAATATGATTTTTTTGTTGTAAAAAGAAAGACTTTGTACTTTGTACAATAAAATACCACCACATTCTCTGTGGATGTTCAACTTGACATAAATATCGCACAATATACAGTCGAGCAGATAGTTCCAAGGGAAACATCAGTCATCATTGAGACTTTTTTCAGTCTTTTCCTTCAAGTAAACATCACGCCTGTTATCCATCCTCTGATCAGCTTCATCTATATTGCAACTGAACTAAATGCTCTTGACCATAACTATGCTTTAGTTAGTACTTTGGATTGGGACATTTTATCCATAAGGCCTACTCAAGACCAGTAATGAAGTATGAAATAGACCTTATTTCATTTGACAAAGGTCAACTTCAAACAAGGGTTTGAGCCTAGCTGCTGTCCCATGACCTTCAAATGATAAATTATGATGTAGGTTCATACAGCAGTGCTAATGAAGTATTTATGTCTATGTCTTAGGGGCTACATACGGTATTTATTTACACTGTACACACTCAGGGTAAAAAATAAAAAAATGTAAATGTTCCTCTCTCACCTCATTAGACTTAAACACCAGCCTACACTGCCTCTATTTGAAGTAGTTGAGCCCTGCGACTAGGAAGAACTTCTCGAGGAAAAGCTCCGAGTCGAGCACAGCGATGTGAGCGGCTCGGCCAATCAGAGTGTTGGCTGTGTTAGGCAGGGCATGGAACACGTTCTGTCGGATTAACCTGCAGTCCGTGGCTCCTACCAAGGGCTGGAGCAGGTTGTTGATCATTTCCGTATACACTGGGCCTTCACATGTACAGATGGACAAGAAGACAGACAGGCAGACAAGCAGGCAGAAAGACAGGCAGTTAGGCAAGCAGGTAGCAGTTAGGCAAGCAGTTAGGCAGGTAGACAGGCAGGCGGGCAGATAGACAAACATACAGACACAGAAGAATTAGATCATAAGGTGCCTGTTTTTTAGAGGTTTAGCATGTTGACTGGAGGCACTTTGGATTAACAGATACAAAATAGATAATACTTGAGACTTTTATTGTGTACGTATGTGTAAAAAACCTCATTATAATGAGTTGCATGTCACATAGTGGCCCTCACTGCATGAGTCTAGACTATGAGCTAGAATAGAGCTCAAAACCACCAGTTTACTGTGTGTGTGTGTGTGTGTGTGTGTGTGTGATGCTGACCTGTGCTCCTGTCTCTGAGTGCAGTCCTACACATCTCTATTCTGGCCGAGTGGAAGGGAACATAGCGGTCCTGCGGCGATGCGACTAACACAACGTTCTTGAAGAATTGAAGCCCTGGAACGGCAGCAAGAGAACACAAGAGTGAGAGGATGTGTGAGCGAGGATGTGGTTTATCACAACCTCACAATCAACATCTTCTGACAGCCGTTGACTGATAAAACAACAGGTTTTTTTTTGTCGCCTGTCAGTGGGCTTTTTAGAAACTGCGCTGGTGAGATTCGAATGACAGGTTTCAGATCATTTTGTCAGCCTGGCACAGCTCGGAGGGAGGGAGAGAGAGAGAGAGAGAGAGAGAGAGAGAGAGAGAGAGAGAGAGAGAGGGAGAGAGAGAGAGAAACAGAGGGAGAGAGAGAGAGAGAGAGAGAGAGAGAGAGAGAGAGAGAGAGAAAATAACAGCATTTCCAAACTGATCTTTTCAAGTCTTTGTGACAAACGGATACTTTGTTGTTTTCACACAGTAGGGAGGCCTCTCTGAGTTAGCTTGCTGGGTGTGAGTTCGAGTCAGCTTACTCGACTAGACGACAAAGTTTCTATGAACATTTTGATGGCTTCTCCCAGTGATAGTCTACAGAGGAACATATTGGAGTAGAAAAGGAAATGTGATTGTGCTGTCTTCGACTCCGGTACCTGGCTTCTGGCTTAGAAGGTAGAGGAACGTCTTCCGCGGGTCGGTGTGATCTCTGAAAGTGAGTTGCAGCAATGATCCGGACTTCTTTAGCTTCTGCATGAGCCACAGACCTGGGAAAAGATACATTTTGAATTTCACAAACACATCCTCTCTCCAGAGCACAACCGGAAGGCTAGATGATATGGAGAGTGGCTGGAGTGCCAGCTCTAGCGCAGAAACAGGCTTACGTAGCAGGGTGTACCAGACTGGAAGTCAGCTAAGAAGCAGAAAAACACCAGCTGGTCAGCACAAGTCAAGATGCACTGTCATATCCCACCTTGTGGTCCACTCACCTGTGCTAACCAGAGTGCTGCTGTTGTACAGGGTTCCCAGGTGGGGGCCGGACAGAGACAGGAACGTGTGCAGCTTACACAGGTAGCAGCGGAAGCGGGGCCTCGTCAGCACCGAGCGGATGATGACGTTCCCCAGAGAGTGTCCGATAAAGCTGAGGGCCAGAGAAAAGAAACCCAGAGATGGAGCTCATTTCTCATAGCTACCTTCCGCTAAAGCTCAGCTCAGCGCTTGCTTGGCACAAAGTAGCCCTGACACAACGCAACAGCTCTCAAAGACAGACTGGAAGACACCTATACAACATACATCTATATAAGCAACTGTAATTCATCAAGAACTTTTCCTTCTTGCACAATACACGCACTGTATGGGTTCACTGCCAGCTTTGTCCTCCAGGACCAGAAGATATGGTAAAACGGCACAATAATTAATGATTCTAGTCACAGCAGTAAGATCTACTTCATAGACTTGTCACATTCTTTGATGTAGCAGTACAGGAATAGCAGACGCCACCCTGTACACCTGATTTGAGCTTAAGCTTTTTCTCCTCTGTCTACTCTGCAACTAAATATAGACAGGAATGTTACCAGAGCCAGCAGCTGGAGAAAGCCCATCCTTTAAATCTCTAAGACTGGTCCTAGACTATAGAAGGTAATTGCCATATTTAGGGTTTTCTTTTTTACATGATGAATTAATGTCCTGACTTAGAACCGCAGAGTATAATTCATTGTTCAATTCATTGTTTTGTGTCCTTTTTCTTTATTTTTTACCACCTGGTTGACGCGATGTCAATCTCTAGTCCTCAGGGGGCAGGTTTTAGATGTTTCCCTGCTCTTGCACACCTGATTCTAATGAAGGGTTGTTATCAAGCTCTGTGGAGGTGTGCTGGAGCAGGGAAACATCTAAACTGTCAGGACAGTGGCCCTCGAGGACTGGAGTTTGACACCTGTGAGTCACAGGGTATCAAAATCAATCTGCTGCCACCAAGTGGTTGAAGTTGTTCACTACAAGTGTTCATGTTTTATAGTATATCTATTATCAGATAAAACCAACGTAATGGACCTTTGTCTTCCACCCTTGCTGTTTTTGTATAATATGCATCCAGCAGACCTGATCCAGCAGTGTAAACATTGAGAGACTGACCTTATTCTGCCGATCGTCAGGTTGTACAGCTGAATGTGCTGAATTATCTCATCTAGCAGTCTGTCCGTCATGGTGTCAAAATCTGCAAACGTGTCGGTCTGTTGGGCAGGGAGAAAGGGCAAGTCAGCAATCTTTACATGGTGCTGCACGATGGTCCATTCAGATAACATTCTTTCAACGCGTCCAGACACTGGGGAGTCAGGTGGCTAAGCGGTTAGGGGATCACGCTAGTAATCAGAATGTTACCGGTTTGATTAATTTACATCTATTCGTTTAGCAGACGTATTTATCCAAATCGACTTACAGTAAGTACAGGGACATTCTCCCTGAGGCAAGTTAGGTGAAGTGCCTTGCCCAAGGACACAAAGTCATGTAGCCACGGCCCGGGATTTGAACTCAGAACCTTCCGATCATGAGCCCAACGCTGCCTGTGGCCATCAAACTTTACAATTCCCACACTAGTAGTTTGTAAGCCAACTGTATATCCTGTGAAATAGCATAACATCCAGGGATATAACAATGGACATTAGGCAATAGTTGGACACAACTTCTGTAACATAACTACATATTTGGCAATATTCTGGTACAACTGTATATAACCATGTATATTCTGCTAATAACCTGCAAATCCTGTATATCCTGTATATGCTGCAAATAACTGTAAATCCTGTACATCACAATTACTTGCATAATTGTAATTGCATTGTATAGATTATAAGGGTATAGTCTGTAACCTGCACTTTATCCTGGACATACTGTATATTCTGCTGTACATTCTGCACATTCTGTACAAAACTGAAAATCATGTACATTCTAATATAATACTGTATATTATACAAGACCATTACTGTATAATTGTAAATGTATAGCTTCTGTACATAATCATTATGCTCCCTGGGAGGATTCACCTCACCCACCATTTTTTTTACTTATTGTTATTGACCCCACCCCCTACCCCTGTGTACACTTTCTAATCTTTTACCTCACACCCTTACCCTTGTGTGCTTTGCGACACTGTGTGCCGTTGATACAAAGGAGTTTCCCTCGGGATCAATAAAGTAATCTGAATCTGAATCTGAATCTGAATAACCTGCTGAGCCACCTGACTCACTGATGACGTTGTGTACTTGGGCAAGGCACTTCACCCTACTTGCTTCAGGGGGAACACCCCTGTACTTGCCATAAGTCGCTCTGGGTAAGAGCGTCTGCTAAATTACTACATGTAAATGTACTTACCTGGTTCCTCTCAGACATGAGGAAGTCTAATCTGGACCCTGGTAGGCCCAGCTCAATGAAGGTCTTGACCAGCCGTAAATCGGCACTGTTTCCTGAAAAGACACAGTGTTCAAACCACAATGAGGTAAACGCATTTACACTCCACAGCAGCCTCTGTAACGTAAGCCTCAGAAACAACCGCTAATCTTGAACCAAAACAACACTACCTCAATCCAATGCAGTAACGTATGAAAATATTGTCCTGTTCAGTCAATTCTGGTTATGTCCGCTATCAAGGAATGGATCTATTGAAAGCCAAATGTGATGGAAGTGATCGAGGAGGACAGTGGAGTGGATGAGGGGCTCGTTTTGCTGCTGACTCACCATCCAGACCGTGGACACACACCACCAGGTGGATCCCATCCTCAAACTCCTCATCCTCTTCCTCGGGGGGGAAGTAGGGCAGGTCGGACGCCAGCAGGGGCAAGTCGCTGTACAGGCTGGCCTGCAAGCTCATCTCCCTCACAAGATCCTCTTTGGCTTTGTAGAAACTGGAACGAGGGCAGCACAGAGGACAAAGATGATGAAACAGGATGAAACCCGAGAATAATTGCAAACCAGATATGGCAACTCATTTGTAGTTCATGTCTATAGGATCAGTAAAACAACACTGTCTCTTTCTGATTCAGCCAGCTTGTTAGAAACGTGAACTCACTGCAACATCCTCTCATTGGTCTCGACCTCTAAACCCAGGGTGTTGGACGACGACGACGAGATGATGCCAAAAGAGCCCAGGGGCTGATGGGTAATGGGAGAGGTAGCCTGGCGGGTCGAAAGGCCACTGATGGAAGGAGAGTCTCGGAGGACGGAGGAGAAGGGGAGACAAGTGGGAGCGCAGGACACAGACATGTTGACCACCTCCACCACCTTCCTATTCATGAAGGCCAGGCCAGAGCTGGGGATCTTCTCCGTGGGCTTGCTGTGACACTCCAGCGGCCGAGGCTCTCTCTCGTTGGCTGCGAACGCGATGAGGTCGTCCAGCCGCGTTGCGCCAGTGGTGGGGGGATTTATGAGGTCAACGGGTCTGCGTGTGTTGACAGTGTCCTGCTGGGGAAGTGGACACACCTGAGGCTCATCCAGTAGGTCGTTGTCCTCAAGATCGAGCAGCTTAATGTGGTTTAAACTTTGGCACTCGTCCACGATTGGGAAAGTCTTCGCTTCCACCATGTATTCATGAGTACATGGCTTGGCCCCACAGTTGCAGGCTGCCACAACCTCTGACCCTAACATCTCTTGGTCTCCAATACAGCTGGCCTCCTCTGGCTGACTGACTACAGCTGTGCTTTTCACATCAGGGCCCTCCATAGACTTTTGGAGACAAAACCCTTTGGGGGAGTCAGTTAATGCTGCCAGTATGCCTTGTGGCTCCTCATTCAGGCAGGTGCTACCAGGTCCAGTGATCTCTTTGGGACTGCCGCCACTTTCCATCTGAGCTGTGCCTACCTTCAGGGATGGACCAGGCAGGCTAGTCTCAGGATGATCTCCCTCCAGAATGTCCTGCAGTGGAAGTTCCTGGCTTCTCTCAAGGAGGCCCCCACCACTGGCAGCAGACGTGGAGGAGCCCTCCTCCCACCCATCCCCATTGTCGCTCTCCGTGTCCGGCTCCTGATTGGCTGGGCCCTGGTCTTCCTCTGTGTCTTCAGGGCTGCTGATCTGTGGGGCGGAGACAGACTTGGTGAGCTTGCTGAGCTGCTGCCTCTGCAGCTCCTCCTCCTCATAAGGCAGGGAGCTGATGGAGGTGAGCGAGGCCTGGATCCCCCCGAGGCTGCCGTTGCTCTCTGTCTGCAGACCCCCCTCCAGGGAGCTCCGGTGGGCCGCCCGTCGCCTCACCATCTGCTGGAGGATTTCACGCTCGCTGGAGAAGTCGAGCGGAGGGCGCCCCCTCAGTACCTCAAGGGGCCAGGCCACTGAGCTGGGCTCGCTTTCAATCCCCGAGTCGGAGATGACGGAAGATGAGCGCTTTATGATCTTGAAGCCGCCCATTCCTCCTCGATAGTTCGTCTCCCTCCTGAGGTTCCCAGTAAAAAGAGGCGTGAATGGCTGGTCTCTGAGAGGAGCCTGGTGGGTAGAGAGACTGCTTAAGGGGGCGTCTTCGCTCTCGTCATCTATCGACTGAGTCAGAGGCATGGCAACATCTGACTCTTCCCCATCCAACTCGCTCTTTCCGGCACTCCTGTTTTCCAGGACATCTTGACTGACAGAGTCATCCTCCTCTGTGAGATGACTAAAAGCTTGATCTTCAACACTAGGGTGGGAGTCTGTGGAAGGGTTGTGTTCAGAGAAGACACAGCCCGTATCTACCTGTGGGTGTCCTTCAGTGGGCCTGCCTGAGATGTACCTCCGCCCTGAATCAAGGCTTTCGCCTGGGTCTGGGTCATGTTCTGACAGGGCCTGTTCTCCAGAGTTCTGGTCTCCAGGGGCCTGCTCCTCTGCTGGACCTGCCTGGGAGGGCTCTGGCCTTTCTTTATCCGGGGCAAGGTCCTGGAGACTGCTCACGCTGGCGGTGCTTCTGTTCTGGGCACCGGAGACGTTGGTGGGCAGGTCCATGCAGTCCTCGGTGTTGGAGGGCTTGTGGGGTATTGCTGGTGAACTGGTTCCCTGGCCAAGCTCGTGAATCCCATTGGCAGTGATGGTGGGAGCGTCCGACGTGGCCTGGTTATCACTGCCAGCTGGGGTTGGCACATGTGCTCCCCACTCTGCAATTACAAGTCAACAGAATGAATAGGATCAAACTGTGTTCAAACTAAACTGTCTATTACAGAACTTACAATACAACAGTGATCCATCTAAAGGTTCATCCATCTAACGTGATATATGATAGTCCATCCAAGTAGCATAGCAATCTAGAATGAAGATGTTCACCTGTGCAAGGAGACTCAACGTATCTGTCCTCAAAGATGATAGGCAGGCTGTTCCAGTCTCCGTCTATGTCCAGGCATTCCACAGGTAAAGGGGGCATTCTAATGAGATAGTCAGAGCTACGCAACTCTGAAGCTATCTGCCCATGTTTGTTGATCCTGTAACCATAACATAGGTTAACACAATGCCAATAGTTGTCCCAAAGTTTCAACAGAGCTGTCATTGAGCTTTCATAGAGCTGCCATAGAGCTATTGTAGAGCTGACATAGGCCTGTTAGGGCCAGAATCTTAGTACTTACAGCTCTTCTTGGAATGTGAGCGACATCTCTTTGGAGTGCTCAGTGAAGAAGTACGCTTCTGAAAACCTCCTGACCTGAAACACAGCCAATCACATTCTCAGCGATGCGCATCCCATAGATGTTATACAGTACTAACAATCTAAAAAAAAGGAAGGAAATAAGGAGAGGATGGATCTGGAAACCAGGAGAGAATGGATCTGGTACACTTGCTGCTCTCCCTCAACGATAATCACAGAGTACATGTTAATTGAAATCCTAACTAGCGAGGTGAAAGAATAAAAATACCCCTGCAAGGTAATCTCAGCCAGGCAGGTTGATTATTCTGTGACAAAAGGAGATGAAACCTTGTCAAATACAGAAGCCTAGAGCCCTGCTCTATATTAAGGAGAAGATTGGGAATACTTTAACGTTAACATTAATCATCCAAGTGATTAGATGTAAATTGCATTTGGATTCTGTGCCTGTATCTAGGCAAGCCGCTTGGGAGGGGTGGGGGAGGGGGAAGTCCTATCGTGCACTGGAATGTAATTCATGTTTTACAACCGGGGGGCGGGGGGGGAGCTCTGAGGGCTGGTGAGGAGGGAGTCTCACCCTTAGTGTGTGGTGCTCCTGGGCTAGGTAGGACAGGATGTGGGGGTTGGGTACGGCCGCCTCCAGGAACTGGCTCCACAGAGCAATCAGCTGGGAGCAGAGCAGGCTCACATCCCTGCTGACCTGCTCAGCCACCTTCTCATGGCTGCCCTGCAGCTAACACAAGGAACAGAGGAAGGGAAGACCGGGAAGGAAGTGATTAGCAGAGAACTCTTTCTAGTCTGTGACACCCCCAAAAAAGTGAGGTGGTTTATCAGACAGATTTCCTTTCAAATGGTACTATTTCTCTTTATAGAAAACTCACCTGTAATTCTATGGTCATCTGGTTTAATGTCTCTTCCACATTCAGCTCCTCTGTGAAGAGAAAATGTGTTTGTGACAACGTGCAGCTTTTCTCCCGACCGCACCGCATTAGGAAACAGGGGTTTGGACTGTTGACATGTCTGCAGGTGATGAGTCATCGTCAGCCGGCCTCACCTATCTCCAGCTGAGGCAGCTGAGGGATCGCTTTCATCAGAACGGTGAAGTAGGAACGCAGGCCCCGGAGGGCCACCAGCAGGAGGCGACACAGTCTCCGGTGCCACGTATGTGCCCTCTGCAGGCAGTCCTCACTGGGGACGTAAAAACTGCCCTGAGGGGAGAAAAAACAGAGGAAACCGTTAAGCAGCTAGACGACTGTCTCCTTTGATGGCCGACGTGGACACATGCTTGAGTTATACAGCCTCGGCTAGGAAGGTGCCTTTGAGCTCGTTACTGACTGAGCGTCCGACGAACTTCCACACCGCCGTCTTAAACCAACGGAGGATCAAATGCGAAAGATACAAGCAGGCTCTAAAAACGACTTGTAAAGAAACAGACTTGTAACCAGAGAAGCCTTTGAGAAGGAAGGGCCAATTTATAAGGCAGACACTATTTAAAGGAATGACAGACATTGTAATTAATTGGTAGCACTTCCAATTGTCAGCTTCCAACTCATTTTGTACGAATGCCTCATTCTTGCCAGAAGATGGCACTCTAACCACAAAGCAACCAAACGTATTAGGAGATCAGATTCACCAGCAAACCTGGGCTATTGCAGTCCATACTGACAAACTTCTATAGTATGATGTGATCTTCTAACCCGCTGACAGGACACACCAGGTGTGCCAGCCATCTTTGCCAGGTGACAGTCCTAACACTGAGCCAGCCCAGTAAGGGACCAGGTTCTATCCCAGAGTCAGCCCCCTTCTCCAGGTTCATCCTCTGGCTGGGAGGTTTTACCAGCGCCAAAGGGACTCTGTTTTAAAGGCATGTAATGCCTGTGTATCTGTGGATGTACTATAATTTGCTGGAGGCTAGTAAAGCGCCAGCCCTATCATCATACCTGAGCGTGCTCTGTAATTGCCGCTCAGTAGCATCCCCACAGCAGGAAGGAACATCTGTATGTTTACTTTCATAATTCATTTTACTGTTACGGAGGCTTGGTCCGTGGAGCCTTGGAGCAAAGGAGCGAAGCAAAATAGCAATTTTTAAACTATGAACCGGTCGTTATCTTTCCAAAAAAAAGGAGGGTTTCCCTGACAATGCATTGGGCCTGTCTCTGACCTGTCTCTGCTCCACCAAACCACACGCCCGTTTATGGAGTGCATTTCTTAAAAAAGACATTCTTCTCACTTCAGTGACACAGCAGTCTCCTTGGTGAGCAGCAGAACTGGATATAGACCTGACTGTATGTGACAGATATACCAGGATGAGGAGTGGGATGGTACACAGCATGCAGGGTCTGTTGCAGGGCACCATGGGAAAGGTAGACACAGGTGGTCCATCTGTTTAGCATGATGAGACTCGCTCTGTATTTCACTACAAAGGAAATAACATGGACAGACATACCTGTACTTAGTGAGACACGTTTATTCGTATAGCACAAGGAATAGGTTGTCTGGCTGCCTACTTTGAGAGGTTTAACTTGGTCAATTTCATCTGACGATACTCTTGCGAGGGAGCTGTAGTCTGGGTTTATTAACGTCAAAAGGGTCTGTAACCCTCGAGGTTTCAACCACCACTAATAATAAAAAAAAATACAGATTGGACTGAGATCTCTAATGCACATCTTTTTTATTGCCCTGCGGCATGATGAACTAAATGATGAAGAACACTTCTTTCCTTTCACCCGTACGCTGGTGCCACCACGTTTCAGCTGATCCTGGTGGAATATCTGCAACAAACACGTGGAGCTTTTGCTGTAACAACGCTCTTAATAACGCTGGTAACTAAAAGCAGGGTAGAAATGCATCGGCTCGGATAGGGAAAGTGCTGAGAAACGTACTCCCGCCCCAGGTAGGAGCCTCTAAATAAATAAATGTGTGTGTGTGTGTGTGTGTGTGTGTGTGGGGGGGGGGTATCACTCAGAACACATTTCACCTGCAGCGACGTGGACCATGGCCGTTATACGAAGAACTCATTACCACGATCAAACGTGGCTCCCCTGCCTGGCTAAACGCAGCGCTTATTAAAGCTCTCGGTCGGGGGTGGGTGTAAAAAACAGGAACGGGGGGGGGGGGGGGGAGCACTCGTTAAGGTTTACAGCAGAGCCTGTGACGTCCACAGGCCCTTATAGAGATGCTTATGAACACCAACCAGTACTGAAGCAGAAAAAAAACATAACTAACCAGTAGGACCTGAGGAAGAGGCTGGCCCATACAGGAAATGTCCAACATCATACACGTTGTAACAAGCTAATGAAATATAGTTTCACCGTTGGACATTTCTCTTCCTCCCACACTACGATGGAGGAGTGAAGTGTTCATGGCAAATCACTCTCACTGCACAAAACCGCAGCCCGACCACTTAACAAGCCATTCATGCCTTGTGAGTCAAATAAGAGGATGACACCATTAAAACTAAGGAGAAAGCCCATCTCCACCTGAGGCCAGCGGTGGGCCCTGCCTGCCATGGCACACGGGTTAATTAGAAAACAAAGTGAAAAACTGGAGCACATCAACTCTAATCTGAGTGTGGCCTACTAAACGGTCTAGAATGGACCGGGGGATCTGACAGATGATCCAGCAGGGAACTGGATGGTGACGATACCTCTGTGATGACAGGTTTGCAGTATCCGGCCCCGAACATGAGGTTCTCAATGGACATGGCAGATTGGTCGCTTCCACTTTCTGGAGAACCCTTACCAAGCCAGGCACCCTTGCCTGTTCGTGCAAAACTAGAGAGAGAGGGACAGAGAGAGGGGGCAAGTGATGGAGAGAGAATGTGAGGGAGAGGGAGAGAAGTTACCCTATAATGCAATCAATAAATCCGTGCTGTAATCAGCGTAATGGATGACTAAACATTTGGGTGAAGGTATCGGCAGCTGGATTCATCACGTAAGTGTTTGGAAAACTATTTATTTAAGTAGCCCAAGGATTCCGTTTCGGAACAGGCTGCCAAATCAAACAAGTGTGCTGGCCGTTCAGATAAGCAGGACTTGACTTTTAAAGTGCTGTACGGTAGGACGAAAGTTCACCCATTTGCATGGGAAAACTCCAGCTTTTTAAGAACCGGGTTTCCATTAAACGGACCTACAGACTCCTTCTGAGGAAAAACCTCCACAGAGGCATGTGTTAGTTCCAGGGTCGAAGCTAAGCTCCTGTTTGCCGCTCTGCATGTATGTGGTGGACTACCTGATGAGCGGTTGATGTAAGGCCACCAGGGAGGCATGTATGGACACAGAGATGACAGACAGGTGGAAGTAGTCGAACATGACAGGAACGTGGTGGTGGAGACCCCTCCTGGGGTGGAAGTGTAAGCCCAGGGTGCGAGTGCTTATCCCAGGCACAGTCGCTATCTCAGCCAGCCTGGGAGACAGGAGATAACGGAGGAAGGCCCCTTCAAATCTCATAATACACTTAAGTGATGTATAATGCAGCACACGCTAACACACTCCAAGCTAGTGTTAACGTGTGGGATAACGGTTTTTACCTAGATGAGAAGAATGTTCAGAGGTCTGTCGTGTGTTGTTCTTTTTTTATTGAGCGTTTCATCTCTGAGTCTAGACACCTCAGAGTGTATATCTACCTGTGACCCTCTGTCTCAGTGCTAGAGACATTTTCCCTGAATTGAGACCCCTCACATTTAGACTTTTGTTCACGCATGAGTGAAACAAAGAAAGACTGATCAAAAGGAGATTACTAAGAAGTCGATTTGCTCTGCCAATTGCAACACAATGCGAAGTGTGAGGGTGAGCGAGTGTGTGTGTGTGTGTGTGTCAACACTGCATGTGCATACTGTGTGTTGTAGCTTACTGTTGCTCGTTATCAGTGAAATGCAGGTCCAACTTCAGCTGGAAATCGACTTCGCTTAAAGCCTCCTCTAACTGAGAACGACAAACAACAGAGCAAACAGCTATTCAATAGGACAACAGGCAATACACAACAATACACAATGATATGCATTTCATACGGTACATGTAACTGCATAACAGCAAGCTTAATCCAATTTCGTACTGGCTGTGAATAAAAGGAAATAATAGCTGAGATGGAAATGATGTTTAGATCAACAGCTCAAGAATCAAACAGCTATTGAAAACAATGTGCCGCCTCTGCCGGTAATGGACCAACATTTTCTCAAACAAATTCCCCCGTGTATCTTTGTCTCTCAACAACACAGACGTATACACACATGAGCACACACATTGTAATCATTCCGCTAATCTTGTGTGACACAAACACACACACACACACGGACAGTCAACATCCACACAATAACATGCAGAGCAAGCAGTGTTGTCAAACTATTGACATCCTGATTGAACGCACACACACACACACACACTCACAGAGGAAATGGCGAGATATTTTGGTCTGTCTTATCTGTGTTAGAGAGGAGCAGATAACCTCAGTGGGGGTAATGAGGAGGGGAGACAGGGAAAGCTGACAGCTGAAACCTGATACACCTTCTAAAGCCTCTATCACAGCTACATAAATGTGTAATAATACATGTAATGGAATTTCTAAAATTAGCACACCTGATGCACCTAATACAGTCTCTATATTCTGACAGAATCTGAATTTTTAATAATAATAATAACAAAAATACATTGGACTCAACCTCCCATTCAAATGAAAGGGAAAACGTGACCAAACTTTTTTAATTGGTAGTGTATATTTGAGGATAGGGAAACAAGCCCTGGCCTGGAGCAGAGGGCTGGAGGGTGTTGATGACTCGTCTCTAAGCAGGGCTGCTTCTGTGTTCTTGGGCTCCCATCTTGGATCTTTCCTGTCACCCCTGATCAGTCTGAGCCTGTCCACCCCCACCTCTTATTCACAACAGCAGCATCCCCAGACACACTGGATCACGCTCACAGCGCTACGGCAAAGTAGCAAAGATCATCCATGTCTGTCTTGGCCAGGTTCACATGCTTTCATGAGACACTGGATTTTCGAGCCGGTTGTCTCATTTGATCATGGTCCCAATGCATAATTGTGTTTTTTTTATTATAGATTTTTTTATTGATTCCAAAGCAAATGGGGTGGAAAAAAAGGTTTGCAGTAAGATGACATTTCTCCACGTCATACGTGTACTACAGAGAGTGCTGGAAGCTGTGTCTGCCGGGGAACATAACTCACCCTCTCTCCATCCAGCAGGAGGTGGACCTTGAAGGTCATGCTGTCATTGACTGCGATTTCCTCGTTCCTGTAGAGGATCTGAAAGATCCTGCTGAACACGGTGCCATCGTAGACACCTGGGCAAGTGAGGCTGCATTCACCTGGGGGGGGGGGGGGGGGCGGGGGGGGGGGCGGAGCCAGCACACGCATCAGACATGAGTGACATCACAGTATGAGATCATGTCATGACACACTGAATCGCCGTTCCATGACACACCAACTAACATATAGATGTTCAAGCATTTACCATGTAAAGCCTCAATTCTATGGTGATATACGGGAAGTATAATATCATTAAATAATTCCTTTTCATGCGTGATCCTACTGTGATAGTCAGTGTTGCTCTCTGGTGGTGAGAGTGAGACACAGGGGCTGGCAGACAACCCACTGGGTGAAGCCTTTGAAGGGAAAAGCCCCACTAAGCAACAGCTCTCTCCCTGGTTCTTTCATGCCCTCTCCCTCCCTCCCCTCCCTCCCCTCCCTCCCCTCTCCGTCTCTCTCACACTCCCTCTTGCGATCTCTCCCTCTGCAGACTGATAGAACCGTCGCCACACGACCCGTCAAACAGCCACCGTGAGCAAGCGTCCCTCTGGTCAGATCGTCTCATGGATGAAGAAACGCTGCAGCTTTTTTTCCATTCAAGTCAGACCAGGTCTTGATCATCTCAGACGTTGTACGTAAAAGGAATATGATTTTGTAGTTGGGTTCAGTGAGCCAGTGACTGATTCACTGGTGTGTGTTGATATTGCACAGAGCTTCCAGGTTCTTCCCAACTAGTCTCATAGCTCCAGTATAACGATCAAGAAGACTTTTGTTGACACAGATTGAGGGATGGACTCTGCTTGCTTGGCTCATTTAAAAACATTGCATTTCAAGTTAGTCTCCACGGGGGGGAGGGAGCAGGGAGAGAGAAGAGCTTGTAAAATCTGATCTGTTCAGAGTGGTGCGTTATAAAGGTGGCCCACTGGTGCATTGCTTCAAATATACTCACTATATATAATCACTCTTTGTGAAAAAAAGAGACCCAGAAATCATAACTTGCGGTGGCCATTTTTTGTTGTTGTCAGTAACTTAGTAAACATTGATATTCGTATTTATTTGGTGTTTCGTATGTTATGTAAATGTAAGTATTATAAAACGTTTCTTTTTCTTGCTACTCAGTGATTTTGAAACATCCCAACCTGCAATCACTGTGTCTTTGTGGACTCACAGCTATTAACTAATCAAATGCTCCACAAGCAGCAATATTTCCTGCCCTAGAGATGCATGAAGAGCACGCACAGCTGAAATGTCAGAAAACACAATTTCCCATAGGCCACTGGGGTGGGGTGGGTGGGGGGAGGGGGTGCGGGGGGAGGATTATTTCCTGTGTCTCATTGGGATAAAAAAACAACAACAAATAAATCCCGGCTGGACCGCCCACTGGCTGGCTACCTGGCTGGCTGGTGCATTATGGTCTATGAGGCTGTCTGCAAGGCTTTATTACGTGACCTTGTGAGAGGAGACGCAGTGACAGATGGGAGGGGAGGGGAGGGCTGTGGCTAAACCCTCCAATTATAATATGGACATAGCCTTTCTGTACGCTGCTGCAATTTAGCATACAGTATGCACATGCATTGTGGATCAGCTGCCCTGTAGCCCAGAAGAACTCCACCCCACTGTAAGGGGACCTTATGGTCTTAGGACATAACACATAGCACCCTCAATAGCACATTGATATAGCTCTGTAGGTTTTTCGCATGTTACTGGTGCTTGAATGTTGTTGTGTGCTGCCAGCAAGACCAGAGCAAGTAGATTCTACCTAACATGCATTGTTCAGGTCTTATGAAAAAGAGACTTTTTTTGTGATGCTTATTATGATTAAACACAGCCTGGTTTAGAATGAGTTAGCATACTATACAACATTCACAATGCTAACCCCCACTATTGCACAGGACTCTCCTAGCCCTAACATGCCTTTGTTATTCTTGTGTCTATCTTGTGTCTGTGTCAATGTCAAATCTCAATGTTACTGGAAGGGTTTTCACAACCAAACCCCCCCAGCCACCGCCCCCCCCTCCCCCCTACCGCCCACCGCCCATAGAAACACGTGCATGGAAGCACACACACACACTGTTCCCTGCACTCTGCTCCAACTATCAGGGGCTATAAATAGCCTATATTACCGCAAATCAGTATTGCCAGTGTTGGTGCTTCCTGTGTGTTCTGAAGAACAGATCAGGACGGTGGTTTCAGTTTGGGTTCACTACTAAATATATTAAATGACAGATTATCAAACATGTATTTTATTATTAAACCTCAATAAATTGTGCAAATATTGTTTGTGGTACTGCACGACAACAGAACAATCAGTATTCTAGTTGACCGGAAGGGACAGCATGCTTGGCATTAGACAATTATTCTATTTCAGAAACAGCTCAAAAAATTGAACTGAGTTCATCACTTTGATTCTGAAAATGAGTTTCCATGTAAAAGAAGACAGACTAATAAACATGAGACGATCACTGAGAACATCAAACAAAACTCATAATGGCCGCACTCAAATTAACAAACAAATCCTATGAGAAGACACTCAATTTACCAATTTACAGCTTGGTCTTTGGTCCTTATCCAACAGTGCTATTCCTCAAATGAAAGCCTGTATGTCTGAGTAAACAATTGCTAACAGCCTATAGGACCACACCATCCAGCCATACTTAGGCTTGGGTGCAAGGACAGGTAGTTTACCGGCTGGTGTTCCATTCCTTTACAGAGTGAAACCTTTAGTTATGTTCCTAATAGAAGGATTTTAAATGGGTCTTAACAGATGTCATAACACCAGGGGCATCAGCATAATAAGGGCAGACAGAAAGAATGTGGGGGATATAACGTTTTATTTTTGCTTAAATCAAATCCCTTAGATATTGGCTGTAAAAGTCTTTGCTTGAGAACAAACTAACTCAGCTTTAGGTAAAAACATTTCCCACATAAAACGATCTGGCTGCAATACCACACAGGTGCACAATAAAAAGCCACAGTCACCTTTAAAGATGACTGTTCTCAGAAGAACACTTCAAAGACAGCTCGGTCCTACAGAATATATGTCATTTGGACAAAGAATGCAGATCACAACAGTAGATCGTTATCACAGCGCTACTTGGGAGCCTGTTGTCATGTGAACGTGCTTTTCCCCACTGTCATCTCCCCTGATCTTCAGACTGGAATGTTTGTCAACATCCACAGAACTCAGACTCTGCTCTAGAAGGCAGTCCTTAAGCTGCCTGACTCCCTCTCTAGTTTCCTGTCAGAGACGTGGATTTTTCTGGATCATAATGATGAGGTGTTCAGGACTCAGAATGTGTAGCAAAGTTTGAAACTCCTGACGAGTTCATTAGCGCACGGAGGAGAAAGGCTAACTGTAGCCAGCATGTGCTGCCGTTCTCAGAAACAGTGTGATGTCTTTGAGGGAACCTCACAGGTCTAGAATATGACAATTCAAAGTGAACAATTGATATCTTATTCTGCCTCTAATACAACTATCGCTGCAGTTCAAGTGACATGACCTCAGGTATTTTTTTTACCTGTGTTCCCATGTGTTGTCGCTATCAACCTGTGTGGCACACGAGGTGAGACCTTCAACCCAGCCCGCACCTGGTAGAACCTGAGAACAAAACAATGTCCAGAATCAAGAGAGCACAGCGCATAGAAACACTGCACATTGCAATAAACAACTTCAGTAAAAACAATAGTGCTGAGATATAACAAAATACATGCCAGGACAAATGTCCTAGAGGTGGCCTGAGGGTCATGTCAAGCAACAGTGGACAGGAGTTGTACAAATGTAGCTGAATATTTAATGAAGCGAAGATAAAATGGCAATAAATAATGAATCCTACGTAGTAATGTTCATCCATTTAGAGCGAGGCTGAGGCTGAGAAGCAATACATGACTATACATTATAGTTGCTACAAACATTACCATTATATCTGCACTGAATGTACTGAGGGTGTGCTTTGCGTGTTTTGGAAAATGGCGACTTGAACGAAAAGAGGATGATTAGGCAACGGTGTATTGAAAAGGACGTCTTACAAAGGTCACTTAAGAGTTGGAGGGAAATTGGTTAAAAGCACATGGGTCCGCAGGGACACAGTGGCAGTCTGAGAGAGCAACGCTGGCTGGCTGTGAACACAGTCATCGCATCCATGTTTCTGCAACCGACAGGCTCTTAAAGACGGAGGCGTGACAGTATAGAGCGGAAAAGAGGTTTTGAAGGTCAATAAATAAATAAAGGTAGTGTTTGTCTGGCATACACTTGGAGATGGGTCAGACAATGCTCAGTGGATCGACTTCTAGGAGACCATTGTAGAGCAATTTCCGTTTACAGACTCTTAAAGGCACAAACTACCCTAATGACTGGGGTTAGACGTTTATTTTAAAGCAATTCCACAACAATTCCACAATCAATTTCAGTTAATTGTTAGACCAAGATTTGGACCAAGATGGCCGATTATAGCATGTTAAAAGGTCTGCAGTATTATCAAACTTTTATGAATCAAATGCAGACTTAATCAGCGCATCGGTGAAATCAGTTTGAAACGGCATGGATTTCTCTCTACCGATGTTCCTGTTCAACATTTTTACTGTATATCATTTACAAGAATTTGTCTTTGTCACCTCACAATAACAAATGACAGCTTCCTCTATAATGGTCAGCAGTCAACGCTCGCTTCTTTCTCTTTGGGGCACAAACATGGCGACGGAAACGTCCAACATACCAGTGCACTCAACTGAGGAGATTACTATGAGAAGGCTTTAGCTTTCCTCATTTGGGGTAGGGGAGGAGGGGGGGGGGGAGCTGGCAGGGGGGCGGGTCAGGGGGTGTGTGGATCAAATCTCGGCAAAGCTGGCATTTCAAAGAGCCCCTAGCCAACCAGATGCCAGTCTCTAATCTCCTCACAGACGCATCATACTTCATAGTATAAAATGACCTTATTCTATCCTTATCATTGAGATTGTTTACTGGAAATCTGAGGCAGTTTGTCATGTAATATCGAATGGTACCCTCATACTTGTTTAAGTTTCAGTTATATAGCATTCTAAGTACTGCTCAATACAGAAAAGTTTGAATACTACTAAAGTATTTTAGTGCTAGCCTATATGCTCACCCTCTCTGGAAGAGATCCACATTGTGAAACTTGTGCAGCTCTACAGAAAACTCCAATGTTCCCTGTACTTCAGACATGACACAGTCCAGTTCATCACCTGTCAAAACAAGAACAAATCAATACGCTGCAGTGCTTGGTTCAAAACTATGACAATGAAAGATGATATCAAATATGTTCAGGTCGTTCCTGTGATGGTTATACCTCAAAGTTGGAACATTGGTCTGAATACGGCACTACTGGGATCCTAATTGAGTCATCAGAGGACAGAGTGATGGTCTTTATACAAGCTCATCAGGAAACAGCTCTTGAAGAACAGGGCAACTGGCAAACACAAGATCAGAACATTAAGATGAATGATGCCAAAGAGCCCAGTTGTGATTTTCACATACATGAATGGGGATCAGATCTCAGATCTCAGCTGCTCGTCTCTCATTAGACCTCAGTCGCTTTCATTCACACTCCGCTTGGAATCTGTTTCCGCAGGTTTCTGACTAGAACGTTCCATTGCAAGGCTGCAAACAACACAACACTGTGTTTACTATTTGTCTGTGGATTCATGTTTACTGGTCTGTTTTGCTGACACACGAGTCAGCGTTCAAATGATCGCTGTTTTGTGATGCTGCTCAGTCCCATTTCAGGGGCCACTGAATTTCAGGGTCATTGTTCACTGTACAGACACATGAGCAGGCGATGGAAATAACACAGTGCGGAGAACACAAACAGTGTGTTTACAGTGGTGTGAACATCCTCACCATACCATAATACAGAAAATATAAACTATGTGAGGAGTATGTTAAGTAAATGGTCAAGCAAGAAATGTTCTCTGACAACAGTATTTACATATCACAATCCTTGCATAAACTAGCTCATCCTGAACCATTTGCTTTAAATGCAGATGTATCTCCTAACAGAATTATTCACGGTTCCGGCACATAATTGCAAATCTGGTGCCTCTGCACTTTTCCAACAGCCATCACCTCTGAGAAACAAATCAACGATCTTTCCTACAGTGTATTAGTTGACCTAAGGAAAGGAGAAAAGGTAAATGACAATATACTCAGCTCTGCTAATTTGACGTCTCGTGTCACTGACAGGTGAGGAGGGGGGGGTGACTGTGCCATATCACACTCACAACTTTCTACTGACAACTGAATGAAAGGCTAATATACAGTAGGGAGGTGAGCTTTGTGCTGTGTCAGTGGGCCAGCTAACACCAGCAGTCACATGATGACCCGTCTTTAAGACACTGACCTGCCAGCCTTGCAGCTTGGCTGTGAAGAGGAGTGTGGAAGAATAATGTTGACGTAGTGGACTTGTTCTAGGAAGTTTGGCCACATGCTGTTGAGTCTCATTAGTTAGACTTGTAATACAAACAGCCTCCCGTCCTTCGTTGTTCACTTGTCTCTGCGCTTCAGAGTCCAAAGAAGGATTAAAGTGCCTCTGCTGCTCCCTGACAAGCAGGTTATAGAAGGGGAAAATGAACACTATGTTCTTGATGTAGCATGGACCTAGAGGCTGAGGCTGTATGATTCAGTCTCTGTGCAAACACCACCCCCCCCCCCCCACTTCTCCAATAAAGCATAGACCATCTTCTCACAGTGTAGAGGAAAATGCCACATTCCCTTCCATGATTGTTTGTATCTCTGCCGAATCGGATCTATATCTCAAATCATCTGGGGACGATTCAATGAATCATGAAAGGTGTCAGGTGTAACTATTTTCCTGCTTTCTGTACTGCATGGACAGTGTGTGCATTGACAACAGTTTCAACAGTTACAGTTGACATTGGAAACAGTCACTGAGATGGCCGGATCATTTTATATTGTTGTCATTTGACTGGCCTGCGACTTGCATTCACAATTCCAGTCGATTGTACAATGTGGGTTTGTAACATCCTTTCCCAGCCACATACGTTTACGCTGTGTTGCTGAATGGACTTGGTGACAATGATGCATTCGCCTTTTTATAGGTGCTATCTGATGACCAATTAGAGAGGTGTCTGTTTCTGAGAAACTGGTAGCAGAAAAAAAAATCAAATGAATTTCCTTATCATTTCAAGTATCATCGTTAGGAATCTTGCACACATTCAGACTATTTAGTGCATTGCAGTTACTGTACAGTAAAGGTTAGGGGACATGAGCTGACAACAACATACTGAAGTCTTCGTACTCAACAGGCCTCATACAGCTTGGTGCTGGGGAAGTTAAATCTTCCACTGACATCACAGTTATCCCAGAATCACAAGATCCTGAGGTAATATGTCAAGAATGCTATTTAAGGGCTTAACTCAGAGTTTATCTTGATGAAAAGGTTGTTTGTTTGCACATTAAATTAAAGGAATTGAATCTCTCACATCAAACTGATCTTTGACCCCTTATTTCTTAAGCAATTTACACCACAGAGTGATGCAGGCAACAATGCAGTCTCACTTGGGTCTAACAAAGGAGCAGATTAAAACAATCATGTGAGAGAGAGAGATTCTGGCCGAGTCAGTTGTTTTAAGGATTAATGATGAACGCTTGACTAACTGCTCACAGAAAATCTGAAAAAACGTTTCTACACAGCGAAGAGAAACGGACGGCAGTGTTTCATGTTAGACTTCTTAATGACCTACAAAGTGAATAACATTAAATCAGAAAGACAACAACCACAAGCCAAAGCAATTATAGAACCAAACTCTGTGGCCAGACAGCCTGTGATGGGGTTCAGCAGGTGGAAGATGTTAGATAAATGTAAGTGGAGAGGCATCCTGGTTTACACGTGGGTCCCTTGTGGTTAGAGTACATTTTGCCTTCAGCAGATGGACTTGGTAAGGTTAAAATCAGACAGATAATCCTGTGAAAACGGCATGAAACGGCATGCCCTTGTTCTGGATATTATGACCTTAAAACACTGTCACTGACATGCAAAGGTTGCCTTACTATCAAGTTGAATCTTATTTCAAAATGTAAGATGTTATATGAATATACATCTTTCAGTTAACTTGATAATATCCTTTACAGTGCAGTTTCTGTCCAGACATGAGTTATCAGGAGTGGTCCACTGACATTCAAAAGCCTGTCATTCATGGATTTATTTACTACACTATGTGTTCATTTTATTTATGGTGTTCCAGGGGAACTTCAAAGTAACCGACAAAGGTAATAAAGTACATACTTAACCGTGACAGTCAGAATACATTTAGTGAGGATAAAATCCCATCGTGGTGGTGTTACTTAATGCTGTGCCAGTACTATTACTGTATAAGTAATACCTCTTCATCCTGCAGAAATCTACAGAAACGATTCGCAGTATTACAACTTCTAATACCTGTCATCACGTCATTGAATTAAACGTGGAATATCGTGTACAACCGACAACAAAAAAACAAGATTCAACCGCACTGAACATACCAGCTGGAAGCGCTTACATCGGGCAAGCCAGCCAGCCAGTTTCCAAATGTTCCAGATCATCCAACCTTTCATGTGTCACTATCACAAAAACCTTACCTTGCTTAACAATGCGATCCCCCCCACTCCTGTTTGGCCTCCCTCCAAGTCACCACCGTGTATTCCTCAAGACGTTATCCTCCCAACCTGGGAACATCTATTAACGTTCTGCGGATGTGAGACTTCAGTCCCTGTTTAAATCGGTGTGTCTGTCCTCCTCTCCGCTCCGCCTGGTGCTGATGCTGCTGTTGCCATGGTTATCCCTCCAGCCTCTGCATGTTCTGCGGCGCGAACCTTATGTTTCAACCATCACATGGATGTTCAATTTGTCTAAGTGCCGCTATGCCGTTGCCTGCCTCGTGGTTCAGCTTCGAGTTCCTTCGTGTCCGTTATCGGCATTTGACAGTTTATGGTTTCAGGATCATATTAATGGTCAGCAGGCAGTCCTGCTGCTGCACTGTGCAGGGTGACGTCAGAGCCCAGTGAAACGGATGGACGCATCCAAGTTACTCAAATCCTTTGATTCGAACCTGCTGATGATGATTACTTTCCACCATCACCATCTGGGCATTAGATTTGAAATGTTTAGCTTACAATGAACCTGTACATTCATGCATTCGTTGGGGCTTGAATTAATTGGCTTGAGTAAGATTTAAGCCATTGAAAACTATCTACGTTTTATTTTATGTTTGTTGCCATATTTCAATGTTGGTCTACCTGCTCCCCAAATTACATTAACTCGTACCTGGACCTGTACCTGCTCTCTGTCTGTCTGTGTGTCTGTGTGTGTGTGTCTCTCTCTCTCTCTCTCTCTCTCTCTCTCTCTCTCTCTCTCTCTCTCTCTCTCTCTCTCTCTCTCTCTCTCTCTAGACTGCTTGTGTGGGTAGAGTGTGGGGGGATCAGCACTTTTTTAACCATCTGTTACAGAAAAAAAACACTTCCTGCACTTACCCTTATCCCCTCAGGTGAAATGGGGGTTTCTGTCTCACATTAAATAAGACATTAATAATCATGGTCTTTTAGGCATAGCATGCATTATGATTCCTTTAGACTCTCTAGACTTAAGCTACTACTGTTTTTCCTCTCCTACTTACTACCATATGCATCTCATCATCTCTCTACCATGCACAAACAAACATATATCTTAACGTCTGACCATAAAAACCCACTCATCCTGGTTCCTGTCCCCCCATCAAGGGCAGAATGCCCTGCTGGTATCCACTCTGAGCACACGTGCCATCAGCATAGAGCTCTCTTGATTTAAAGGAAGAGCCCTATTGATTTTCATGATGCACTACTTGCCCAGGTTCAGATGACCATAGTCTTGAATAAACAAGTTGAAATTTCAATCAGTTTGAGGCTGCATAGTAAACAAGAGAGCCAGGCACACTCAATACACACACTTCACACTCAGCTGCTGAAGTACTGTGCAGTTTGATGGCAGGATCAGGCCTCGTCCCTTACAGTCCCCAGAGTCTCTGAAAATAAGACCCCTGGGAACCTTGGAAGTGCTTCTCACTTACATGTTTAAGCAGCCATTATTCATGGATAATGTAAACATGATAAAATATGCAAAGCATGACATAAACTAGATTTACATTTAGCAGACACTCTCACACGCGACTTACAGCACATACAGGGACATTCCCCCCTGAGTCAAGTAGGGTGAAGTGCCTTTCCTAAGTTTTTGGGGGGAAACCCTCAAAAACTGCACGTTCAAGAAAATTAATGTTAAACTCTTGTACATACATTATCTAAAGCCACTGATTCTTCTTTGCAAGCTTTCCGACCAGCATGACCAGACGCTGCATCCTTTCATGAAAAAGTAGAACTATAGTAAAACCCTCTGCAGTGAATGTGACTCTCATGGGTCATGTGCGTTATCACAAGTTGTTCTCTGTAGTCCTAAATCTCTTTCTATGCTTTCATTGAAAGCATGAGCTCTCACTTACACAGCCTGGACATGTGATATCTCTCCAAGGCCTCTGTGGGTACTCTGTCTCTGTATTAAGTTTCCCAGCAGGCGAAAGTACTTTGATGCAAGTATCACGATTCACCAGTTACGGCATTAATATTGATTTATCTAATTGAATTTTATGTTAATACAGACACAAACATGTCATACCTGACCTTTTTATTACTGGTGGTAAATTGCAGGGTGTCAAATATATTTGAGGTAAGTTATTGCTGATAACTAGCTTTGGTTTGAAACAAAGTGATGTGAAATTATACAGTTATAGTGATATATTATAGGGCGCAAGATAATACAAATGGGCTGAAATAGAACCATGTTTGATGGCTGCTATCTTTCTAGCAAAAACATTTCCTATCCTCTCAAGATGATTTTTCCAGTATTTTGTCTTACTTTATGGGACATGTAGTATTACTACTCAGGCATACATTTCATTATATTTTATGTTTCTATCTTTGTACAGTGCAGCCAACTAAGCGCCCAGACATTCGTGTTTTATTAGGAAGTATTAGAACAATGCCTGAAAAGAAAAAAAGAAACTTCTCCATCGCCAATTGAGTGACAATTAACAGGAGAGGCACTCAAGTTGTGATGGGGTGAATGTATTGATTGAAGTAGCTTTCGCCTCCTCCTCAACAGTCCAGCCTGATCACACTTCAATATGACTTCTTGGTTCTACCAAACTTGATTGCCCGAGGACCTGAAACTAATAACAAGGCTTTCTGATCCAGTGTGTCAGCCCCTCAAGACGCATTCTTTAAGAACAGTAATGAATAACCTACATGTGATTTTTTAAACGCACATTTCATCATTCCTGCAACTTCTCAGTGTAAGGAAGCTCAAACATGAGGATAACTATTAGCAGAATTATACCCAGACAACACGTGTCATTATGGGGCTCTGGCAAGAGGAGGAGGGAAGAGAGAGGTGCACCAGAGGCCCAGAGGCCTTCTGTAAGTCTTTAAAGTGCTGGTAATAAAACTCAGTCACCACCTCCACAGAAATCCCTGTCCAATGGGAACTCAGCGAACGTACTTTTATGTCTCCTCTGAATACGTTTGGGCATCCTCTGCACAGGTTGACTCTGTCAGTTCTCACCATGCGCTCGCAGGACTGATTTCAAGGGGACGTTTCCTGTCTGTGGCTCTTTCTGCTTCTCGGTGTCACTGCCTTCAGTTCTCTGTGAGTCTCCCTCACCACTGCTCAGGAAGGGAGAACACATGGCGTCTTATAGTTCCACTTTGACCAGGTACGTTTTCCAGCAGTATACAAATGTCTCTTTTTAAAGAAAATCTTAAGACTTTTTTTGGGCATTCTGTATGATGTTAGAGTATTTCAATTTTGAAGACTGAAATCCACTCTTGTGCTTTGCTCTTTTTGGACATCACAAACTTTAAAAAGAAGTTCTAGTTCCCCATCAGCTATGGAGTTTTCACATTATCATACATAATTGTTACGCACTCCCTCTATATAAAATATTTTAGGTTAGTATAATTTAGAAGAAAGAGTCAATCTTTACTATTTTTACTATTTTTATTTAAACAATTTAATTAACCCTAACCCTTAAGATTGTGGGTAAAGTATGTTATTTAGCTCTACGTGATCATAAGAGTTGGTAAAGGGCCAAGACTGTGACATCTCACAAACACAACAGACTGGATGTCAGCAAAGCTTCTAGAATCAGGCCTCTGGTCCTTTCTATGTAATTGTGTTTTTGATCCAGTCCATTTGGTGAGATCCGTCTGGTTTCTGGAAATAGCTAGACCCCTTTCACACCCTAACAGTGTGTGTGCGTGTTTGTATGTATGTGTACGTGTGTGTGTGTGTGTGTGTGTGTGTGTGCAGGTTCTAGGCAGCAGATTGAGACAGACCAGCCTTTGACCTGTGGAGATTAGAATAGAGTTCACCTCTCAGCCCTTTTGCTTTGTCAAGGGTACAGTTGGAATCACAAACTAACTCATTAAAGTGACAGATAGGTTTAATCTGAGGCTGAGAGCAAGGTGCAGAGTAAGCTTCCAGATTGTGTTATTAAGACAAACGAGAGCCCAAAAGTCAGGCGAGGAGGGCTGGCTCACATTGGCATTAGGTGAGTGTTTGGAGGATGTTAGTGCCATATAGGTGACTACTGGGGCACAGCCTGCTCTATATACACACTGTGGGATGATAACAGGCCCTGTTCCTGTTACAGAATATAGTAACACTAGTCACCTGCACTCGAAAAAAAGGTATGAAATGCCACATTTAGGATAGTTCAGATATCCTTAATTTAAAAGACCACAAACATGTTTAACCTTGATGCATTTCCTTCTGGTTTGACATCACAAAACGAGATAATTGAGACTCAAGCTCAGCCTCCTGTCTGGTGGTAAACTTCTACAAGGAATCCCCAGAGGCTGAGCTGCACACAATACTTCAAGGAGTTCAGAGCTGTAATACCTCCAGATCTGTGTTCGGGCAGACTAGCACTGCGTTTTGATGCAGTCCAACAAAACTTTGAGTTGCCAAAACCGAAGCACTAATCATAGTTGCAAATCACTCTTAGTTTTCAGCAGCCTAAATTGTGCTTACTATGCCAGCCAGCCAGACCAGTCAGAAAGACAGACAGACAGATAAGCAGACAGACAGACAGACTGATTGTGCAGGCCAACAAATGGGCGTGAGAGACGAACGGCCAGCTGTCATTTCTCAGGGCACACTCCTCCATCATGGAGAATACATGTCGGCATTCTCTGTTTCTCTAAAGGGACGGTGCCAAGAATGTCATTATTCAGTGCCCTGACCGCACATCCCTCACCCCTCTACATCTACCTTCTTGCCAACCCTCCCTCCCTCCCTCCCTCTACATCTCCGGGGATGTCAGCCCTGATGGCAGCCTGTGACAGGCTGGCTGAGATCACAGACAGGGCAATGATAGAGGGATATTTTGGATTCAGACAAGTACAGACAACACGTTAGGCTAACACCGGTGCTACGGTTGCAGCACATTCTGCACAAGAACAAGGCCAGTGTTCTGAGGACATGGCGGCAGCCATGTGTACTGTTATGAAATCAGCCCTGAGGAGATCAGGCCATGTTGTACACAGGAAGCACAACTGGATTAAGTTGGATGAGCACGGCTGGGAAACCGCAGGGGTAGTTGGATGAAACATCTGATGTCCTTTTATGTCGGTCATAATGAGAACGATGTTCCTCTCCAGGATACAATCACACTCTTTTTGCCAACGTGGAGAATTATGACTTTGTTGTTCCCGAACCTACCAATGAAAACACGTATCTGTGTTCTCATCCAATGCCCATGCTCATCTATCAAACGGATAGTTTTTTTTTCCTTATTTCAATCTGGGTTGCGGGATGTTGCTGCTGAAGAACATGATTTATGCACCTTGGTGATTTGAAAGCCTCCCTTGGTGTTTTAGACTGTGCCATGTCAACCTCCTACAGTATGCTAGCCTGAATCACCAAATGGTTTGATACACATCACCTTCTGGGATATCATCTTTGGAAACATGGAGTTTGGCAAGATTAACTGTTGCATGGTTGAGATGTCACTAATCCATCTGTCTTGAAAGGTTAACAGGATGCTGTGTGTTTCACCCTTACTGCACTGTCACACTATGTTGTGTTAGCATCATATGTTTATGATGCTAATACTCTCTGTTTTGATACTGTGTAATTAAAGAAGATGATCAGAGTAGACCTCTGCTGTAGTAATGTGGTAGATTCAAACAGAGATGTTGTGTGATGAAATAGCTGGCTGAATACCAAACTCCATCTCTCTCTCCTTCTAGGAGGCAACCTTGGCACCAAGCCATGGCTCTGTACCCTTCTGCCTGCCTGGCTCTGCTGTCGTTCCTGCTCGCTCCAGCCCTGGCACGTAAGTCATCCAACACAACATGGTCACTGATGTCTCTAACATAGTTCACTGGCCACCTGTACTGTATTAGATGTTTATTTTCACATGGTTTGATCTGAGAAAAAAAAGAGCTTTTAGTTTGGCATCCCAAGGCAATCAAACTAATATGATTATTTTCAGGATATTTGAAAGGTCCCCATGCCAAAATGTGCAAAGATAGGCAAAATACCAAAATTGCACGTGTGCTATTTGTGAGAAGATGAAATCTCATAATCTTTTTGCTCGCAATTCCAATATGCCTTCCTCCACTATTGGAATTCAATAACAAAGCTACTTAGTGGACAGTTTTTTTTTTATTTAACAAGCACATTTGGCTGTGTGCCATCCTCCCTGCATATGTTAAATGTGTTTACCATGTCACAAAGTGAACAAGCCGTGTGGTCCCAGTGTTTTCCTCCACACCGATCATAAAAGCTGACAATCACTCGTGACGGCATCAAAATTGCGGTTCATCTTCTCATTTGCGCTAACGAGCGGCTTTCAGAACACATGGGGGAAGGCAGGGTGACTCTAACGACTCAAAACTCCTGCATGCGCAGCCAAATGAGTGTTTATGACTTGTAAGCGTTGTCTACCTCGCTCTCTCATTTCTCTGCAGTTATGTGGGTGCAGAAGGAGGCTTCCAGATGTGTGTTTGTGTTCCCACGCCTCCCTCTTAACAAGCTGACTCAGGTTGTCAGCTCTGTGGCCCCTCTGGTCTTTCTGGTCCTCATTTCACTGCTTCCCTCCAGTAAAAGGAGTTTGTTTCGGTCCGCACAGAAGCGAGATTAAACTGCAGCAGCATCATAAGACCTGCTCCCTATCTTTATTGGCTAAGCACATCCACATGACCACACCGACAGGGGCCAGTTTATGTATTTTTATCATCTGTTTGCACAGTCTAGGTGCATTGAGTGAAGCTTTTCACCTAACAGTAACCTTCGGCATAACTTCCATAAAAAATCCATAACCTCACCACTGTAAGTTTAATGTGAGTTGGCATCGACTTATTCTGTTTTCACTCCTGTGCGTGACCTTCCGAAGACCTCCATTTTGTAGGAGACAGTGTGTGTGTGTGCGTGTGTGTGTGTGTGTTCTTTGTAATGTTGTCTCTTGAGATTCTCAGAGAACAGCCCCTAACACAGCTCTCTCTCCTTTCCCAATCAGAGCTCGATCTTAACAGACTGGACGGAGACACTGTCTGCCCAACTATGAGGAACGGTCAGGACGACCTACCAGGTGACAATCTGTTTCAGACTTGTATTCAAATGTTTTCAAATCAAACACATGGGACTGAGTGCCTGAGCACCACAAACCTTGTTTTACTGAGCGTTTTCCCAGAATCACCCATCTAAAGTTAATTAGAGACAGTGCGGTCATGGTGGTGGGAGGAATCCCACAACCCAGACACCTCGAAACTTTCAAACGCACACAAAATGTTCCACTTGAACAAGGCTGATCTTAGTGGTAAAAGTACTAACTCGACAAGATCTTAATTGTTCATCATTGCTCTGTTTGAGACCAACTCCCATCACTGCCTAAGCACTTGCAGATGTTCCACAAATGCATGTGTTGGTATAGTATGGGGTAATGCTCATATTAGAGAAGAATTGATTAGAATCACCTAACTTCTAGTAAACTACCTTGATACGAAGAAAAAGATTCAGACTGCAATACAGCCCCACTTCCGTTTAATCACTTTACAATGAGTTTTTTTACATCCAAGTTCCCTGTGCAACATTACATCCATGATTGTGGCAGTTGATATGAACAACTGTTGTTTTTTTTCTGGAAGGTTTCGATCTTATTACCCAGTTCCAGCTGGACGTGATCCCACTGAAGGGTGTCAGGAAGGTGGAGGGCTCCACTCCCCTCCAGGTGGCCTACCGGCTCGATAGAGAGGCAAACTTCCAAATTCCAACTCGGTAAGTACAGTAAAGAACGCAGTACTTAGAAAAGAAGCCCAAAAGCTGGTGCCCTTCTGTTCAATGCAGGTGTTGCATTATTACAAGTCCCGGGCAGGTGTTCTAGCGCTATGCGCAACATGTAATTGGTAGAGGAAAACATGCCTGAGCATATTTGGTACCTTGAGATGAGGGGTGAGGGAGGGAGAGGTTATTGGGGTGTCCAGACACCCCCCCTTGCCATTTTAAACCCCCAGGAAATGCGAAGAGACACATTTTATCTTGCATTCTTAGTTGGAGTTTGCCTTGCTTGTCTCGGCTCATAAAAAGGGGCAAGGCAGGATATCGAAGGAGACAGGAGCTGACAGCTTCGATAATGTTCCGTGAGGACAGTCATTACAACTCGAATTCAGTTTCTCCAGTCATCCAGTTTGTTGGGGAAAGGGACCAGAGCCCATTGTCCAATCGCAAGCAAACTCTCTGAAGGTCTTCCTCTGAAAGCCAGTGACTTCACAGGGTTCCTAGGCCTGTGCTGACTGAAGTCTTCAGTTGGTTTGTGGTTGTCTCATGACGTTGGTAAATATCTCCACATTTTTCCACGTGTTTCACTATTGGACACGTCTCCTGCAGCAGACATGTCTTCTAACCTACTGCTATACAACACCAGGGGTCTGGTTACTTTAGGCTTGGCACACCAAACACACACACACACAACACATTTCTACTCACTAGACCAACGGACAGACTGGTCTTTGAAGTTTTTAGAGCAATGTCTAAACCCCAGCATTGCTCCACTCCAGGGCTTACAAGACCCTTAAAGCCAGGCAGTGAGAGAACTCCCCTCCGCAGGTAGCGACTGAGAGTGGTCCTGATTTGCTTTATTGGGTTACAGGAAACTCCTTTTTTTATTGCCAAGCCTTGATCCATTTTACAAGACGTTTAAAAAAATGGGTGCATCGGCCATTCGTGAACACGCCACCTCTGGACACGCTGGCTCGTTAAAACCCAGACGCAGCACCAGTGAGAGGGAGGAGGCGTGGCCTGCAGGCGTGACACACCCATCTGAGCAGGGAGGACGTGTATTGTCTGTATCGTTTGATAAAAAAAACTGTCAATGACATATAAAGGGCATCATTGTTCCTTTGAGTTAATTATAACTGATGCATATGCATGGCCACACAAAGGGGACACAGGGTAGAGAGGCTTTGAACATTCAAAGAGTAGCTTGTGATTCATGTCTCATTCATGAGTGGATCTTGGGCGGGGAGAGCAGGAACAGAGATGGTGCTTTGGGATTGCCGACCTCAGCTTTGTGATCATCTCTTTCCTTTGACATTCAGCAGACCTGGAGAACTTACTCTCACCCAGGGCAATATATGTTGCTGCGCTTAATGGAAAGTGTTATTTGAACCCCTTCATTTTTTTTGCACTTTCTGTTGAGCGACATGACAGGTATAATTAGAAACTAAGTGATCTGACAGGAACTAGGGTGAGTGAGAATCCAAGAGTACAACAGAGCGTGTGATTCATTATGACACGTCCGTGTAAACAATGTAACAGCCTCTGCTCCTCCACCGTCTGCCCACCCAGGTTGAACTTCCCCCGGGGCTTCCCCGACGAGTACTCACTCATGGCCACCTTCCGGATGATCAAGAACACTGTCAACAAGGTGTGGAATGTGTGGCAGGTGGTGGACGAGGATGGACGCAAAATGGCCGGCCTGAGGCTCAACGGTGACCAGCAGGCCCTGGAGTACTTCCTCACGGGCGCCGACGGCAACCTGCAGACGGTCGTCTTCCCAGGCCTGTCGGTCCTCTTCAACACCAAGTGGCACAAGGTGATGATCGGTGTGGAGGTGGACCAGGTCACCTTGTATGTGGACTGCCACCCCGTGGACCGCAAGCCCATCAAGGAAAAAGGCCCGGTCAACACCGAGGGAGACACCCTCATTGGTCGCCTGGATGCCGACGCTGACGCTTCAGTGGTGGTGAGTGTGGGGAAGGAGAAGAGCATCTGATCTTGTTCATTCCAGGTCAGCTTTCTTTAAGAGCAGTCGTGTCAGTGCTGCTGGGTAGAGCCAGGCTTTAGAGTAGGTCTGCTGAACGACGCTTTCATGTACAAAGTGTTGCTGCCACAGCTAGTCTGTGACTGTGGGGTTCCAATGAAGAAAACTGTTTGGCTGTAGAACACTCTCCTCTGGTGGAAACATACTGCAGCTTACAGATGGTGTCAGAATGCCACAGGCCATTAGCAGCGCTTTGTGCAGTAGCGCATGCTATGAAGGAGGGGAAGTTATCGCATGGTATGCTTAGACAAATTTGTTTCACTCATTTCAGTTTGAACTCCAATGGATGCTGATTCACTGCGACCCAAAGAGAGCTCAGCGAGAGAGCTGCAGTGAGCTGCCAGCCACAGAGGTAACCCACCCGAAAAACCTCTTCTAACAAGACCTCGGTTATAAAACACAAACTGTGTGAGCGACTTTCGGTTCAGGGCACTCTTCCATGTATAGATTTATGCTTGCTCTGAGTGCACTGACATGCACTTTTGCTTTCCAGTGGGTGTCATATTATCCATTCCAGAGTTTAGGCTGCACAAATAAATTAACATTTTATTATACATCCACTACTTGGAAAATGACAAATATACTTTGTAGTTCCTGCTGGCAAAATAAACTGTTTATGACTATGCCATGCAACAATGGATTACATGGTGGCCTGTGGTATGTACAGTAAGGCTTGCTTTGGCCTTAATGCCACTTGTGGGTGACTTAGCGTTAAGAGGTGGGTCACAAAACATATTTATGTAAACTTCAGTTCAAGATTAGTTTCTATTATTCATGATATATTGCAAACACAAAATGTTTCTACACACTGCTAGTTTTTTTTTTAGAATGAGGCCCCTGCTCTAGATTGGCAACTTCTTTGCATTAATAGATCAGCTCCTAAGCTATCAAACATGTATTAACTAGTCCAGACTAATACTGAAAGTTCAAAGGGAAGTCAGGCCAGCATGAGCAGATATGCAACTTTTAGTTACGAGGATCTTTGTTATGATGCAAAACATGGCTCTCAAATCAAGAATGGTCTGATTTCTTCGATGCTAACACATCTGCTATGACAGCTGTATCTTTCAGTGCTCCAACATTGAAGCTGTACCTGTGGTGGGTGTGAACTGTAGCTCGCTCTGTTGTGATGATAGCATGATGTGCTGCTAGGGTTTGTATAAACGTGCTCTGCTGCTGCCTCTCTGGGTGAAGGGTGGTGTGACTATTTTCACTAACTCCACCTATCTCATTTCTCTTGCTTCTTCAGATGTTTGCCAATGCTGAGGTATTTATTTTTTTTCTACTTCCTTCTTTTTCTCTGTTTTTTGAATCCACAAATCTACTTCAGTGCTGATTGCCTCATTGCTTTATTTCTGCGTGACATGTTGCTTTTTAGGGGGGATTTTGAAATATGATTAGCTTGATTTGTGGCCTAGAGAGTGCCTAGAACACGAATAACTTCAATGCATGTATTGGAGTGGCAAAGAAACTACACTAGCTTCAACAATTTTGATTGACATTTATATTATATATTGTTCGGGAATATCAAATAAAGACACAATCAATAGATTGTACCAAATCACATTCGAAGGACATTATTACAACTGTATATTAGCCTTTAAGTTGAACCCATTTACAACATTTACAAAACCCAAACAAACTACACAGTCACATAGTTCAACTTTTAAAAAGTAAGAATACATTTCCACTCTTCATAGTGGCACTTTTCACCTTGTCCTGAGAGCTGATTGGCTGTGCTGTCTCCCCAGCCTGACCCAAAGCCAGTGCCTGGGCCTCCAGGTCTCCCAGGCCCCGAAGGTCCCCGAGGGCCCCATGGAGAGGATGGCAGAGATGTAAGGCTTCACTTTAATGTACCAGGCCTCATAGTTGTACATAGGTCACAGCCCTCTGGAGGGAAATACACTATATTACCAAAAGTGTTTGGTCACCCATCCATCTGATCATTTGGATGGGTGACCAAATACTTTTGGTAATATAGTGTATCTTATTAACTAGCCTCCTCTGATTGGCCATTGTCTTATTCAAAAGGATGTGTGTTGTGTTGTTCTAGGGTATTCCAGGCACCCCTGGAACCCCTGGTACTCCTGTGAGTATGACTCATGGTATTGTATGTTTTTTTTTGCCATGAAAGTATGTTTCCAAAGTCTTGGTCAGCTCTTTCCGCTTGTGGTTTGTTTAAGTGCACTCTCATTTCCTTCTTCTTCTAGTTGTTTCTTATCTCTAGATGAGAAAGGCACATCTTTAATCGACAATAAATTGACAGGCACTGCCAAGGTGTATCTTAGCAACAGCGGCGGGGCGATTGTCAGGAAGGAGACAAAGCTGATATGGTCATGTTGTATCTGTTACCCAGGGCAGCAAAGGGGATAAGGGAGAGATCGGTCTTCCTGGACAGAGAGGTCTGCCTGGTCTACCAGGAGCTGTCGTAAGGACCCATTACACGAGACAATGAGCCAAACACTGCAACACACATCATAATTATGTGTACACAATGCAGAGATCAACAATTACAGTCAGCTATCTGCATGATCATTAGACACTTTTAAATCAAAGCATTTTTTTTCAAGGGATCCCCAGGCTTAATGGGTCCCCGAGGTGCAGTGGGAGAGAGAGTGAGTAACTCATCAATCTCTGTGTTTTAGGGATGAACATAACTACAGTGTTGTTACTACAGGTGCTGCCATGTACTTTCATGGTAGTTATGTAACCTTAAGTCAAATTTAATGTAAACATTGTTTTTTTTTGTTTTGTTTGTTATTCACAGGGACTTCAAGGATTTCCAGGGCCAGCAGGCCTTCCTGTAAGTATTTGTATTTGTTAATATAAAAGATTGCCAAAACATGTATATCGTTAAACGTACTATTCTGAAGGTTTATAACGTCATTTGATTCTCTGTTGTCTCACAGGGCCCTGCAACAGAAGGACCTCCTGTATGTATTCAGACTCCCCTATCTCATCTTGATATCCCTTGGTACTTTTGAACCATGTCCAGTGGATGTTTTCACCCTGTATATGACTGAAGTGACCCTTGTTTGCTTCTACAGGGGCCGGCTGGGAAACCAGGAACCCCAGGAGATGAGGGGAACATTGGGCCAGAGGTAAGTGTTTGAGCTTGGATACAAACCAAATACAACACACCCACAAAAACACATTGAGACTTACAGGAAAATATACAAACGCATCTGGACAGTTCTGTCAGTGCAACTGGCAGTGATTTTGACTTTGTTAGTTTGGTTAACTTATCTCTCAAACTGTTCAGTGTTAGCGGAACATTTTCCAAAGTTTTGGGTGATTCTGATGAAACAAACCTCCGTGTTGCTAGGGCCCACCAGGACCCAGGGGTGGTCTGGGTCTCCCAGGCCCTGCTGGTCCTCCAGGGCCCCCTGGACCTGCCGTAAGTACTGGCTCCCCTCTCCTCTGTGTCTGTGGTGTGTCTGTGGTCTGGTCTTCTCACATGGGTTTCATTGGGAACGCCTGCATTTCCTGTTGAGTAAGGCACATTCCTAGGTGGTTAACCTTTAAATGTGTTAAATAATGAATCACCGATTCGGTGTGCGTGTGTTTTGCATGTATTCATGTTTCCAAACCTGGGCTCTTGTGTGAGTGAGTGTGTTAGTGTAGGCATTTGTTTGTGGACTTGCAGCCTTGTTCTTCCATGTGTCTCTGCTGTGTTTTAGGGACCTCCTAGGCCTCCGAATCCTGAGGGCAGTGGGGAAGCTGTGAGTCTCTATCTTCCCTAGCTGGGCAGGGGGGCGTGGGGGGGATGGGGGGGGGAGGGGACGGGGCGGCGGTGGTGGTTGATGCTTGTAAATGCATGCTGGTGAACTGGCAGCGAACGTCCCTTCAAAGATGAGTAGTAGTGGTGCTGTATCAGAGTGTGACCCCACTCTGAGAGGGCTGTGTCTCTGTTGGCAGTGTCCTGCTGCCTGCCCAGCTGGTCCCCAGGGGATCCACGGCATGCCAGGGATGAAGGTGAGGAATGTTAATGAGGAGCTTAAGCTGACTGAACAAGCTATCTCTCCGAGCAATTGTGCTGAAGCACTCCATCTACACTGGCTGTCATATTTTTCATCCAAACCGTTTTCAATCTTGGTCCAAATGTTTTGTTGTTGCCAGGGACACAAAGGGTTGCCAGGTGACCCCGGCGCGCCAGGAGAGGCAGGACCAAAGGTACGAGAGACGTTTCATCAGGCACGGCTTGATCGGTACTCCGGTCTTGGAGCGTTTAAATCCAGCGATCAGTATGTTAATATTGGTATTTATTTTGTGTGATCTCCAGGGAGACTCTGGACCAGCTGGTGTGGATGGAGCCCCAGGACGCATGGGGGATGATGTAAGTTTGGCTCATCCTGAAAGCAACAACTGCTGTAGTGTACATTTCATATTTACCCTAGTTCTCAACCACGGATCAGATGGATCCCAATCCCTTGCAGATAGGCTACACCACTACCATTCACAATCTATCTTTCGAATAATGTGCAGTGCCGTTCAGAAATGTCTAACAATGGTGTTGTCTCTATTTCTGATCCTCAGGGCCAAAGAGGCCCAATTGGTTTTCCTGGAACCCCTGGAGACAAGGGAGACAGAGTTCGTTTTTTCCTCTCCCCAAGTTAACATCAATACCTTCATTATGTGTAACTTGCTCTGGTTGGCTCCTTTGCTGCATGGCTCAATGTTCTTTGTCCTTCCCAGGGTCCTCCTGGCTTTAATGGCAATCCAGGGCCCACTGGCCCCCCAGGAGCTCCTGTAAGCAACGATAATTTAATTAATGCAATCAAATCATCCTCTGCCATTTTCAATCAATGTCCACAAGGGAAGAGCAGGGGTGTGGCTTGTGTCTTCATTACCCTCCCCCCCTGCCACAAAAAAAAGATTCCAAAAGAATATCATCGGATTACCATAATGCAAAATATCTTGTTTCTTACAGGGCGTGGAGGGCATTAGAGGACGTCAGGGTTTGGAAGGACCCAAGGGTGATGATGTCAGTGAAGTTATTCATATAAGTTATAATATCTCATATTTATCCTTTGCTTCCAAAACATGGTTCATTAGTTTTCTTTGTGGATTGAGACTGTAGCTGCAGGTGATCAGTTTTTGGGATTTGGGTTTGTCTGTCTTGTATCAGGGTGCAGTTGGCCCTCAAGGAGAGAAGGGGCCAGTAGGACCTAAAGGAGACACCGTAAGTAGTGCCACACACAGTGCTTTTAGATGTAATGGTCATGGACCAGGGGTGTCCAATCCTGGTCCTCGAGGGCCGCTGTCCTGAAGGTTTTAGATGTTTCCCTGCACTGGCACACCTGATTCTAATGAAGCGTCGTTATCAAGCTCTGTGGAGGTGTGCTAGAGCAGGGAAACATCTAAAACCGTCAGGACAGCGGCCCTCGAGGACCAGGATTGGACACCCCTGTCATGGACGATGAAAGTCTGCCTCTATATCATGAGTCCATAATGAACTGTGCCTGCAGGGAGAACCAGGCATAGATGGCATTGATGGTGTTCCTGGGATCAACGGAGCCAAGGTAAATCCACTGTTTCATAGCTATTAGTGGAGCAAAAAATAATAATACTAGAATTATAGGGATTTCATGTAACCAGAGGAAATGGTAAAGCCTTTGAGTCCTGTGTCTTTTCACAGGGAGACGCCGGGCCAGCTGGACCAGCTGGGATCAGGGGAATTGTTGGAATTCCAGTGAGTGTTGAATATTTTATCTCCCATGCCTGTAATGTTGATTCTGTGAGACATAGAGTAGCTTTATAATCAGTGTTCTATTGGTTTCCAATGTATTGAAAAAAGGGCTTCCGGATGTTTGCTTTGCTTAGATTAGTACAGCTGAACATCAATTGAATTTCTTGTATTTCCAGGGTCGGATATCATCACATAATAGTTTTGATATTAAAGGGGAAACACAAACTGATCAATCAATACAACAGTTAGCTTTTCTCTGCAAGCAAACCACAGGCCTCATTAATAAAACATTTAAAGTCATCCATCATGCTATGTTGTGTCTCTAGGGGTTACCAGGGAAACAGGGAGCAGTTGGACCAGTGGGTCCAAAGGTACTGAACCGTCCACCCAACACTAAGTCATTGCACAAAGTCAGGACTCATTGAATTACACAGTCCTCCTGTGTGAGTGATTAAACTCAGGAATAGCATCTGTTGCATGCATGGCATGAGTGTGCTATGCTGGTGTGGAATAGCTTGAAACATTGTTTTGGACAGGGGGATACTGGTGCAGAGGGGGCTGTGGGACCTGTTGGACTTCCAGGAAAGACTGTGAGTTTTGGATTTTGTCGTACTGCGTATATGATACATGCATTCAGTAGCATGCTCACTCCTATCAATATGCTACAAAAGATGCTGATTATTAAGATTCTAATATTTTGGTTAGGGGGACACTGGAGAAAATGGAGAAGATGGAATACCAGGGGAGAAAGGAGCCACTGTAAGCTTGTGATGTCTTTTGGACGATACTGTAGTTGTGTTGCATGTTTTTATCTTCCCCTGTTGTATTGATGTTTGTATGAGCCAGAGATTAGCATGCTCCTATGGAAGTGACCATCAGTGATAATCACTTTACCCATAATCCTTCAGGGGGAGACTGGAAAACAGGGGCCAGTAGGTGCCGCAGGTCCACCAGGCATTGAGGTGAGTCATATTAGACAATAATGCACCTCCAGTCTGGTAAAAAAAAAAAAAAAATCAGGATTATTACTATATATTTTTTTTAAACTGTGTTATTATTATATATTTTTTATTGCTATATCTGCACAGGGAGAGAAAGGAGAAAAAGGTGACACAGGTGAAAAGGGTTTGAAGGGTCACACTGGACCCAAAGGAGACCAGGTAAGATAAAGGTTTGACAATACAGAGCAAATATTTTGTCTTCATTGACAAAGTGTATTATAAATGAACAATATTTGAATGGCATCTGTCTTTTGTAGGGTCCAGTTGGCGCATTAGGTCCTAAAGGAAGTGAGGTAACGTATTCACAAATCCGTGTTCTTGGACTTCTGTTTACGATTTTAATTTATTTGTGCTAACTTTTTAATTCGTGTTAACTTATGCATCTGTTTTTGTTGACAACCTGATCTCTGTTTCCAGGGGGATCCAGGTCTTACTGGGGATCCTGGGGTCAAAGGAGACCAGGTATGACAAAAACCACTTTGATACCTTCCTTACATATAAGACAGATATCACATGAACTCTGCTAGCTCTGCTTCCTGTTATGAATCCTGCTGATCCGATTGGTTGTCTCATTGTCATTGACAGGGTCCTCCTGGTGTTCCTGGAATCAAAGGAGAGGTCAGTAGAGGGTCGATTGGCAGCATTACTGACCCCATCTGCCACCTTAAAATGAGCAACTTCTAGTGATTCTTGTTGACTGTCGTGGTTAGTAACTACTGTGTTGTCATGCCATTTCAGGTTGGAGAAAAGGGCACGAGGGGTGCTACAGGGGAAGATGGTAGACCAGGCCAGCCAGGACATGAGGGTCTGACTGGACCCATGGGAGCCCGCGGTCTGGAGGGAGAGATAGGCTTACCTGGGTCTCCTGGACCCAGAGGCCTGCCTGTAAGTGACAAGCACAAGACAGGGACTAGTTTAAACATGGCTGGATTGTTTGATTTGTTCCTCTGTGTTAAAAATAAAAATAGTGCCTTTTTTTTTCTTTTCATGCAAAATCAATAGGGTCCCAAAGTCAATGATAAGAAACTCCAGGAACTATGCTCAGCAATTGTAGAAGGTAAGTAGTTGGATATTACTGCTGTGAAGTGGGTCATCAAGCCTGATTTGCTGAAGTCCTGTTGACTAGCATTTGTGGACATTTTCATTCAGAGCACCTAGCCGAGTTCAAGAAGGAGTTGCTGATGAAGCCAGCCCCTCTGGCAGCACCTGGACCAGCTGGCCCACCAGGTCCACCTGGGCCCCCTGGGGCCACTGGGCCGGCCGGAGACACTGGACCCAAAGGGCTAGCAGGGGTCAAAGGCCATCCTGGCTACTATGGTTTACCAGGTGCACCAGGCAAGCAAGGTAACAGAACCAAAGCTGCTTTATATGCTGGTATTGAATTTACGGTTCTACCATTGGAATGCAAAAACTGCAATGGGATTCCATAGCTGAGGTGTCCTTGATCGGTCCAGACTCTGTTGATGTACATCAGGGAAACACATGCAGTAAAGCACAAATGTGTTTGGATGAGGCTGCACAGGGACTGAAAAGCCCTTTACTTGTCCTTCATCTATGTGCCTGGACTGCATCCAAAGCTTTCAAAGCTGATGCATCCTATCTCTTAATTGATTATTTGACTAAACCGTTTCGGCTGCCAGCCAGATTTTGTTTTCAAGGTAGAGTGCATCGAAAGAAGTCTGGATGTCGTCTGGATGCAAATGTTTTGGTGTTATGTAATATCGGAGTACAATCAAGGATTCACAGACACGACTGAAATGGAGCTTGGTGCTTGTGAAGCCTCTCTGTCTGAAGGGTTTTCATGGTTGCTTATCTATAGTGTAGAGTTGACGTCGATGGATCAAGGCCATTTCTTCTTCCCACAGCTGGGTGGGACTGATCGTGTGTTTTCTTTGCAGGTGATCCTGGAGTGAAGGGCGATAAGGGTGACAAGGGAGAGGATGGAGTTGGAATCAAAGGCTCCGCAGGAGAACCAGGCTCACGAGGTAACACAGCTGTGACAGACCGACATCATTTACAGTATTCACATGAAGGAAACAAAACAAACTCAACAACATCCCCCCCCCCTTTTCTAACCTTATATTAGGTCCACCTGGCCTTCCTGGTGTCGGAAAGGATGGCAAAGATGGCGTGGCTGGTGAGGCAGGTATTCCTGGCATGCCAGGTGCTCCGGGCCCCAGGGGAACTTCAGGAGCCCAGGGCTTGTGTGACCCCTCAGACTGTATAGGCAGGCCCCAGCCCCTCTTCTTAATGAGTGGAAAAAAGTCCTCCAGCATTAAGGGCCCGTGAAGCCAGAACAGCTAGCTCACCAACACACTCCTCATAAGCCTCAACGACTACAGCATGGGTTGCTAGACCCTGAGTGGTGATCCATGGGAGTCCTCACATGGTCCTCCCCATTGAACCCCAGAAAAGGACAGACAGACAGACTCAAAGGGAAACCGTGACAAGGGAAGTGTAGAATACTGTATAGATCTTTCAAACTGCTCATCTTTTTATTTTGTGTGTCGTTTAGTAGAGGGAGATTATCTGATATGATCTGGTGTTATCAAAGACAGCTGCTATTCATGTCAAGACAATCTTTCAAAGGATGAGAGGCCCGGCCAAACAAACAAAATCATGAATGTTCAAATGATTCTTCTTCCATACCTATGAATATGTTTAAGTACCCTCTTTCTGGCAAACACATCTTCCAACCATCACTATCCTTTGTATGCATATATTGTGTCATTCCTGTTCAATCTGAGCGCCGTGTGCAGTGTTTTGCATAAAACCATAAAAGCTCCAAATACAATGCTTGAGTGAATTGGTGAATCAATCATTTTACAAAACACAAAGTGCCATATTGTCGATCACGTTCTGATTCAAAACATCTCTCACTCATAAAGCGATATATTTTTTGTCCCCACAAGAAATGTATTAGACCATGCGCCACGATAAAACATCTGAAAATACAGTACGCTTAATTGTCTTCATGTTTCCTGTTGTTTTCAATGAACAATCAAAATAAACTACTTTTGGTTTGGTTTGATTATTCCTGTAAACGTTTTCTACTCTTAACACAACAATGACAAGCATCAAATCATCTTTCAGCTTTGGCCCACCAACAGAGATGCTTCGCAATGCTCTGTGATGTGATACTTCATCGGTCTCCAATGTTTCTTTTGCTATGGTAGCTTCCCATCAAACAACATGAGTATTTATCAAACATGCATCACACTGCAGGTGTTGAGCAGCTGTTGCTGGGCACAGACCAAGAACACTGGGACCTGTGAGGAACGTTCGGGTCTAGATGTCATCACGGGCTTCCACTGTTGCTTGGTTACAGGTGGAGAGTCAACATCCCATCTGCTGTCCATCCATCCAGGGAGCAAATATGACCTTTTACCAAAGAACTGCCGGCTCATCAGTAGCATCCTTTCTTCTAATAGCTCTCAACAGGCTCTGATTCCCAATCTACACTTGTCTCTCCTCCCATGCTAAATCTGTGTAGACTTTGTAACATTATGACATTATTTTGCAATGCAGATGTGAGGCCTGTCAAACTATAACAATGGATCTTAAGTTTTGGACACATCAGCATTCTTTTAAATAAGTAAAACCTTATTGAAAAACAACCCTTCAGTCCTGAGTCAAGACCCACTGCTAACCTAATGAAGGTCAGACTGTGACAGAAATCAGCCAACTAATACATTTACATTTAGTCATTTAGCAGACTCTCTTATCAAGTGTGACTTACAGCAAGTTCAGGGACATTCCCCCTGAGGCAAGCAGGGTGAAGTGCCTTGCTCATGGATACAACGTCATGTTGACACAGCCAGGAAACTTGCAACCTTCCGTTCACTAGCCGTATGCCTTAACCGCTAAGCTACCCTTACACCCAACTAATAAACCGGCCAAAGGAAAGAAAACTAAAACATTTCTACAAAATGGATCGGTTCCAGTCTTTATTACAATATACAGTACAGTACATGTGTATACCCTTCCAAAACCTACAAATATATCAAACATTATTAAGCACCAGTTCCATGGGATTTACAAGTATGAATTACCAGGTGCCAATTGTTAATTTTGCTTTTACTGGTATTTAACATTGTGAATAATTTAAAAGTATAACTTAACAAAAACCTACATCAGTTTTATACCGTTTCTTAGAGTAATTATAGGTATATACGAAAATTTTTGAAAGGACTACAATTATAAAATGATTGATTGGAGCCCAGAAATATCAGACAGCTAAAGTGATTGCTTGTTGGTGATCATATGATGAAGTCATAAGCATTATCCATACCAGAGACATCTGCAGTAGTGTATGAACATAGACATGTTTCCAAATCAATCTGATCATCAACTTCTGCAGATGTTTAAGTTGAATTGTATGCAAGCGCCCTACATGACCAGACGTCGGCCATTTTGTTTTCTGATGTATATATCTTGCAAATCTTTAAGTGCTTGATGAAATGGAGCATAAAGGAATATCTGATGTCTATTAAGATGTTGCCAAAGTAAAAAATAATTTAAAGATAGTAAGGAGGTATCTTAGTACATGAAAAGCTGTTTATAAAAAAAAGCACAGGTAGACACTGCAGTATGCATGTCTCAATTTTAGGTTGGTTGGCGTTTTATTGTTTGGGGAACAACAAGAAAGCATACCTGAAAAGGCTTAAAGCCAATCCCCAGATGAAATATTTGAAGACAAATCCTCCTGGTTGGATTACGCATGGTTTCTAATACACCACCCATATAGCAGTTTTGTCTGTGAAGTTCAGTTTAATTGGTCCAGTTGGGACACAATTAAGAGTTCCTTTACGTTGTTTATCTGCTGACCTATGAGCTCAAAACACGAGCAGAATTTTCTAAATATAACTTGCTTTTAACAAGTAACAATGGGCAACACTAGCTTGATTTATTCCCAGCAATGAGCACTTGTGGCATGTCTGTCCCCACAGTTGGTTGTCAAGCCCACACATCCCTAATGGAGGGCAAGTGGGCTGTTGAAAGAAGGTAGAGTTTGACACTAGCAGCTTCTGAGGGATGACTGGAGAGTACCAACGTTTCTGGTTTTAGCACCTTCTCTAGACTCTTAACTGGGATCCAATCACTGAAGCAAAAATGGGGGCAGCACAAAGGCTCATGGCATGGAGCGTTGGATCCCAATTAAACTATTTATGGCAATTGTATCACACTCAACAAACACTGCAAATACAAGTACAAAAAGAAAGCTAGTCACTTTCGAGTCCTAAGAGAGAGCTACTGAGCACTCATGTCCTATAACCATCCAGCCATGATAGTTCAGCTTTCAGTAATATAAGGTCATCATTATCCCCAGAAAACTGCACTTCTGGCACAACAACAAAACACACACACTAGATTATTTGGTGCCAAGTACATGCTCATTAAATATTTTGGTTCAAAACACTATTGATATTTGAAGATTGGGCCTCACACCTCTATTTCCCTAAAGGAAAACTCCATAGAAAAGAATAGGGTAGATCATTCTCCTTGACTGGATCCTCGCTGATTGCGATGGAGCATTTTAGCGATGCATTAATTGGTGAGTGCTGAATGGTATCCTAAAGCAGATCAATGTCTGAATCTGCAATAGCAAGATGAGGACAGATTAAGCCGATACAATGACAAAGCCATCATGGCATCATTTGCAGCGCATCGAGGAACCATTATTTAACAGAGATCACACCCTGATCCCAGCAAGCCTGAGAGAAAACACAGAGTCTGTCTGGATAATGACCAAACAACCACTATTCCAACCTACCCCCCCCCCCCCCAAAAAGAAAAAATGGCCATCAGACTGGCCATCTGGCTGGAGCTCTCTGAACATATGAGGGTCCCACTGCCTTCTTTAAAAAAGGAAAAGTTCTTGATTCATACCGACAAGTCTCAGTTCATAAATAGCTGGACTTTAAGATGTCAGTGTGTGTGTGTGTGTGTTTGTGTGTTGTTTAAGTCCCCTTGACATTTTTGGTGTGAGGTCTTGATGCCAGGCTGGCATAGTAGGCACACTGTGAGGGGTCACACTGCCCAGGGGGTCCCGTGGGCCCCGGTTGCCCGTGGGGTCCGGGGTTCCCGGGCTCTCCCTGAGTTCCTGCCGCCCCTGGCATCCCGTCTTTACCGTAGCCTGGCATCCCAGCAGGCCCTGGTGGTTAGCGATATTCAGAGACATTAGCGGATGCCAACCCAACTTGTGGAGGATACAGAGTAACACTGTGATATAGGTCATGGATGAATGTTCCTACAGTTCTACTGGGAACCTTACCTATGGGACCAGCCGGACCAGTCTCTCCTCTCTGTCCAACCCCAGATTCTCCTTTTTCTCCTCTGCTTCCTCTCTCACCTGAGATGAAAACATTTATTAGAAGGTTTTTGATACTGCCCAATACCACAGGTTTGGACGATAATAATGGAACACTTTCTAATGCATTCACTTCTGTAGCTATTTTCTTCCAATTCAACCACAGTAGGTCATGTGTGTACCTTTAGGGCCCATGGGTCCCCTGATGCCATCTCCTCCACTCTGGCCAGGCATACCAGGCTCCCCGGGGGGCCCTGGTCGGCCAGGATTGCCGTCTTTGCCTGAGGGTCCAGGCGGGCCTGGGCGACCAGCTGTGCTCTTCACGTGAGCTGGCTGTATCTGGGCCATGAGGTATGCCATTTTGGCTGAGGGGTGTAGAGCGCACACACACACACACACACACACAGACATTGTGGTGATTATTGTAATTATATTGGGAACACTATAAAACAGTCCACAGTCACAGATGACTGTGAGCCTTACCATCTAACTGCTTTGCCAGTTCTTCTTGTATAAGACGTCTCATTTGCTCCAGTGACACCGACTCTCCCTATGGAAGACCTCCAGGTGATTAGTTCATCTGTACACTATATCAGGTGGTGTAAAGTTCAGGGAAGGCCCACCAGGGCAGGCCCAGTGATGGTGTCTCTGATCTGGGCAGTGAATTAGGATGGTACTCACTCTTGGGCCTGGAAGACCTGGATTTCCTGGGGATCCCTGAGGCCCATTAGGGCCTGCGTCTCCAGGGGGTCCAGACATGCCCATCATCCCTGTATGACCCTTGCGGCCGGGGGGTCCGGGGATACCAGGCATACCTGGGTCTCCGGTGGGGCCTTTATCTCCTTTGGTGCCCGAATCACCCTTGAAGAATGTCACAGTCACAATTGGTGGTCTGACTTTTTTAGAGTGCAATTGAAACTGGTGTTGAAATATGAACAACAGCCACTGTGTACACACACAGTAGACCTGTGTTGAGGTGGGCGAAAGGTGGATTTATTCGTGGACTAATAAAAGATAATCTTGTTATTTTATCACACTCACCCTTTCGCCTTTGAGACCTCGATCACCTGCTCTACCTTGCATCCCCTATGACAAGAAGATGAGAATAAATAAGATGAAACTATGTATTCGTTGTTGTTTTTTGCTAATGAAAAATCCTGCTCACCTGCTTTCCCTCTGGGCCAATGGGACCAGATGGACCCTGGACGAAAAAAACAGAAATACAGAGAGTTACTCTGAATTCAGTAACCAGACTGACCCCATCAGAATTACCCGGACAAATCTTAAACCTGCTCATGGCCTCACATCCCTCTGAAAATAATAAAGACGTGAAGACATTCACATAAAAGGAAGCAAAATCCCTATTTACCGCAGGTCCTTTTGGCCCACTGAAGCCTGGTAATCCAGGGTTTCCAGGCTCGCCCTTCACTCCAGGTGAACCCTGTTTATAACAAGAGGACAAGGGACTTATCACACGGCGTGCACATGGTCTACTGTGGCCTATTGTAGCCGCATACCAACAACCACACTCATTACCAAGGATTCTGGGAGATTAAAGTTGAGCTGAGGTTCTTAGGAGTGTAGCACAAGATAGATTCAGATCTCATTTAACAATCTAACGGTGGGACATGCCAGCTGCAGCAGATTAATATTTATATTTACAAGAAACCTGTGGGTCTGATGGTGGTTATGTCAGCCACAGAGCAACATATTCCCCATGGTCGCTTTATACATGCCCTCACATTCACCAAAAAAATGTACAGGCACTGATTATGTAGAATAAATTCACTCACAGCAGTTCCTGGAGATCCTGGTTTCCCTGATGGACCTGGTTCACCTGGTTTACCCTTGAAACAGAGAGGAATGATGGGGAAAAAAAGAGAGAGAAAAGACAGCAGAACCACAAAGGCAGATGTGAGTGAAATTTCAAAATACAGTCATTCAAAACAACGTACAGTCAGGCTCTGTGTGTTACCCTTCAGGTTTAAAGGTTGTCAGCTGTAGATGATGACTCACCGATTCTCCTCTAGGACCCATGAGGCCCTCGGGTCCTGAGGCTCCCTGGTTACCCTTCAGAAGCAAACCAAATGCTGACAGTTCACACACATGTTGCATACTGATAACCGAATCATTTCAAAGTGAACATCATGGCTTCTCTCACGTCTTTTCCAGGTGAGCCCTCCCGACCAGGAAGTCCCTGTTTTCCATCTTCACCCTGTTTAGCATGTGAGGCAAACGGCAATGTAAGTCCATCGATTGGCTATGCAACAGAAAATCGTCTACAATCCACTGATGAAGGAGGGAGTTGGGAGTGGTATTAAATCTGCCCTTGACCCTTTGGATATATGGATTTATGTTGCTGGGGATTGCTATGTGCCATCTTCATCTGATCCAGTCTATGAAATCTGTGAGATTGACATGATTTAGACACAGCGTGATCCTCTCTTATCTCTGCCAGATCTGGTGGAGAGTGCACCAGGAAACGGCTCTAATGAGTCAGACTGTAGCCTGTGTTTAGAGAGGGCTGCAGGGCTGTGAACCTGACTGGGGCTGCTGTCTGTGACTCACTGGGTGTCTGTAATGAGCCGTGGTATTGGTCACACTTCTGTGGCGACAGAAGTGTTTCCTGAGGGGAGCGAGACGAACAAGGACGAGGCAGCAGAAACAGTAGGATTTCATGTCTCGCTTGGAAGATAAGGGCACATGCCATTGCTAGCCTTGATCCTGACTTTCAGTGACAGAGGAATATTGCTACACGGGTTGTCGACACACTGACCTTTGACCCCGGCGGTCCCGGCTCTCCTCTGTGGCCCTTGAATCCCTGTGAGGAGAGATGAGGAACATGAATCATACTGACGTCTTTATAATATGAGTAACCACATGGACTCAGTATTCACATGGCAGGACTGGACTTACAGGAAGTCCTCTGAGTCCAGTGTTGCCTGGGGCTCCGGGTTCACCTTGTTTACCCTGCAGAGAGACACATCATTGAAACTGCACCGAGACACAACACACTTCTCACACGGTAGATCCTCACCACAACAATGTACCAGGTCAGCATCAGCATTTACTTACATTCTCCCCCTGTTCCCCTGGTCGGCCATCTTTGCCTATTTTCCCAGGCATTCCCTGCAGAACAGGAGAAGGACGCATTGAGCCTTATTACGACACTGCCATGCTTGACCTGTAAAGCGATCCTCACTCGTTGATTAATATTGTTGTCTTACCATCAACCCTGGCAGACCTGGAGGCCCCTGAATGCCTTTGAGACCCTCCTTGCCCTGGTAAAGCCAAACACATACAGAACCCTGGTGATTAATACCCGCTGCTGCCAGGAGCCTTGACCCAGCTGACACACACCCCAGAAGGGAGGAATCTCTGCTGATGAAGACAAGTGTATAATAGGTAGCCTGAGGGTGTGGCATAGTGAGGCTAAGCAGACCTTTTCTCCTGGGGATCCTGGGGGGCCAATGGGTCCAGGCTGGCCATCTGCACCCTGGATGGAGAGACGAGATGGAGAGTCAGACAAAACAAGCGAACGTCAATGTCAACATTCAACAAGACCATCATTGTCAATGGTTATAGCACTCACAGCTTGGCCCGCTATGCCAGCAGGTCCTGGGTGCCCAGGGGGTCCCGGGTGTCCCTACACGCACACACACACACACACACACACACACACACACACACACACACACACAAATGAAGTGACATAGCCAAACATGGCAAGAGATGATCTGACAAATAAACATAAACATAAACAAACAACATGAAAGATGAAGTCAGAGAAGTGAGAAGTTGTTCTACCTTTTCACCTTTGTCTCCAGGTGCCCCAGCAGGGCCTCTGTCTCCTTTCACACCCTGTGGGAGAAAACCACTCACATGAGTGTGCAGGACACATACAGTAGCATGCTGTGTCTATGTCGATGACTTCAGGTCTCTTGTTGATATTGAACTTAGTTAGTTTGGATGTCAGAGGCATGGTGGAGAGGGGGTGGCACTGGCCTTGGTTCCATCTGCTCCTGAGGGCCCCGGGGGGCCTGTAGGGCCCGGCTGGCCCTGTAATGACAAAGCAGCTCATCAATCTCTGCCCGGCTGAAAGGGTGTGTCCAGAGCCCCAGGCCAGACCATCAAGAGGAGTCACGTCCTAATCATTCAATACTGGCCCCAGAGAAGTCCTGCCTAATGATGCAGACACAGATGCCTCTCTCTGTCGCTCACTCCAAGTATGATTGATGTCCGTGCCAAGCTGATGCTTCTTCTGAGATGTGAATATTCTACTCTGTCATGCTTTGTGAAATGAGCGTGGTCGAGCGTTACGGTCTTTCTTACTTGGTAGCCATCTTGTCCGTTTTTCCCCGGAGGTCCCGTGTGTCCTTTGTCTCCAGGGGCTCCTGGGAGCCCAGGGGGGCCTACGGGGCCTGGGGGACAGTCTGAGCACACATCCTGAAAGAAAGAGTCACATGGGGGAGGGGGAGGAGTTTGTCTCCGTAAAGAACGCACTGTTGAACAAGATGGAGGACATAACAGAAGTCAAGGTCCACTCACCTTCAGATTCAAATCGGACAAGTCTGCTGCTTTCCCCTGAAAACACATAACCATACGTCAAACCAGTTATCATGTTCGAATCAACCTGATAACTGGCTACAAATGCTTCAATGGGACTGAGTTAGCATTATGAGTAGCATGCTGGTGAAGTTCTCTCTTGCCCATCAAACAACTGGTTGTACTCACTGGCTCTCCTTGAGATCCTTTGTCCCCTGGTCTTCCTGGCAAACCCTGCAATCCAGATAATGGAGAGATGTGAATCACTGCTGCCATCCTTCAACCACACAACCCAGGTCATTACTTTCTTCGGGGGATCAACAAAGGACATTTTAATCTGCCAATGAGGACTCGTTGGCCTAATGGTAGAAGTATTTTTCAGTGTCAGCAAAGTGGAAAAGGAGAGCAGAAACAGACGTAGCCTACAGAAGGAGAGACTGTGTTCTGACAGGGTACATACATTGTGTCCTGCAGGACCCTGAGGACCAGCAACCCCGGGGGGTCCTCTCATACCCTGAATCAGAAGAAAAAAATACAATGTAGTCGCACATCTGACAGGTCCTAGTGGTGCCCAGTTCTGAACATCACAATGATATTTACCTGAGATCCAGTTTCTCCTCTAGGCCCTGGTGTTCCCTAAAAAGGTCAGATATACAGCAAAACATTTTAGATCTGTGTACCTGTGTTCAAGCGTATGCCATTTATGTGCCCAGTTTGAAGCCTCTTTAAGTATCTAGTTTACAAATTGAATGTATTACAAAGTATTATGCGTGAGTGTGTCTTCATACCGGGGGGCCAACTTTGCCTTCTCCTTGGGTACCCCTATCACCTGGCAACCCCTGCAGTCCTGGTGATCCAGGTTGACCCTAGAAAGTGATCAAATTGAGGTCAGCTTCTCGCATTATCTGATATTATTAGCAGTATTTTTTTATTTTGACCTTCTGAAGCTATTCCTGAGGTCATAGCATCCCATTACACAGGACGCATTCATTTTCCCTCATTTGGACTAAATTAATGAATACAAAGACAGAATGGTTGTAAAGTCACCAGCCCAAAACCACTGTCCATTATGGTCGACATCAAATTGTTCCTGTGTCTCATAATGCATGGCTTCACTGTCAGGATTCTGGGGAGGCTAGTTTCACAACCAACAATTCACCTTTATCTCTCTCAAAATAATTCTCAAACCGACTTCAGCTTGGTAATTGTGACGTGATCATGGTAGATGGTCTCACAACATCAATACAGCGCGATCTGTCTCTGTCTGCCCCCTCTATGGAACATAACCCCCCTCTCTTTACCTCACTTCAAAGTTCTGGCATGGTCACAGTGGGCTGGTCACACAAATTGCTTTAGTTTCCTTTTGAAAAATTGATTTGTTTTCTTATATCCTTGAAACACACTTGAAAAAGAAAGAAGTGGATGGGAGCTTCCATGCATGCCAATAGACCCCCTCCGGGAACCAGCTTAGACAAGCCGGCATCCCCAACCCTTTCTCATACTCTCTTCCCACACACCTTAGGTCCAGGAGGTCCTTGGATTCCGATTGGTCCAGGATCCCCCTGAAAGTTACAAATTGCAAAAGAATTACCCTACGTACTGGAAGATCTAAAGAGATTTCAAGATTGACAGCAGTAACATGGCCTCCAATTTTCATACAAACCACCTTGAATTTTTTTAGCGCAACAATCTTTTCCATCAACCCACTTGCGTATGGTTGCCTGCTTGGTTGAATGTTATTGGCTTGCACCTGACAACAGTTAAAAGGGTGTTCTGAGGCCCAGCATCTACACTACCTGCATGTGGACATCCCTGCTGAGGCCCCACAGCTGTTTAATGTGATCCATTTATTGCACTATTTGTGTTTTTGCTTTTTCAGCACTGTCACCATGTGTTTGTGGTTGAAAAAAATAACATAGGTTTGGTTGAAATATGCTTACTCCAGTCACTGGCATACCAGCCATGTGAACACATGCTAATACAGCTTGCCCAGCAGCTACTACTAAACCCTCTAAGCTGATCCAGCACTCGCAGCCTGTACTAGTACAGACTTTCCCTTCTAGTCGAGTACTGTGAGGTTGTGATCCATTGTGTGAAATCTGAAATTAAGCTATTTCACATCATTGCAGGGCTAAGGTGAGACGTACCAGTCTACCTTAGACAAGTTTGATACAGAAATTGTAAATCCATGACTTACATTGAGTCCATCTTTTCCCTTTCCTTGTGGCCCAGGAGGTCCAACTTGACCAGGGTCTCCAGGGGGCCCCGGGGGGCCTGCGCGCCCTTCTTTTCCCAACTCTCCCTGCAACATATCACCATGCAAAGAGACAGTGGTACAGAAATGAAATGGCCCTGTTCTATATTAAGACTTCCAGTCTCCACTCTTGGAATAAAGAACCGACTGAGGTGTAAGACTGTGAGGAACAGAACAAACAAACACAACAATAGACCAGCACAACCACAGAAGATGTGGGGGAGATTACAATATGCCTGCTGTGAGATCCAATTTGAGCATTAAGTCCTTACATCCACACATGAAAACATAACATGTGGCACTAGCTATGCATCAGATCAATAGTGTAATCAAAGCTTACTCTTATTCTACCCTATACAGTATATGTTTCGACTTTAATGGGTCTAACTGCAGAACATTTGGACTTAGACTTAGGATGAGGTGACCAACCCTCTCTCCTCTTTGTCCTGCTAGGCCAGGAGGCCCGATGGTTCCAGGGATTCCCTAGAAACATAAAGGTGAAAGGTGAAAGTCAAGAAACGCAGTATAGATCACATGCATCTGTAAACACACGCATGTGATATCTGCCTCAAACGTCAGTTCTAATTCCCAGAAAAATCCACCCACCACGTTGCCTGGTAGTCCACGGGAACCTTGAGCACCAGCTGGACCTGGAGGGCCCTGAGAGCGCGATGAAAGTCAATCACAACAGTCAACAACATCAGAATATCACAAGAAAAACAATCCCGATGGGAAGGCAGAACCCAGCCTCACCTGATCTCCCACTCGCCCTGCTTCGCCTTGAGGACCGATGTCACCTTTAGGACCCTGGGGTGAAGTCAGGAAAGATAATTAGAACAACAAGACTTTTTTGAGCAAGGTGGTACACTTGGCGTTTGAGCAGTTAGGATATTTGATGTAGAATGGTTAACATACAGTAGTATACGATAGTATCATAAATAAAACATTTACCTGGGGCCCAGGCAGTCCCTTAAAGCCTTGTTCACCAGGCAATCCTCGTGGGCCCTTGAAAGAACAAACATAAGTAAGATTGTGTCTGTACAAAAAAAGACATTAGTAAATCGAGTCTGTTAGAGATAACAAGATATCTTATTTTTTGAGAGGACCATCTGTTTAACCTGGAACTGTTTCCTCGAATCAATCACAGCTGAATTTTACTCTGGAGTGAACAATAGCTTAATAAATATAAGATAGGTGTGAACAACAGCTTAATAAATATAAGATAGGTGGCAAGGCTTCTGTTAGTGTAGCACGTTGAACTACCTTCTGTAAATGAGTTTCTAATGCAGGTTTTAGACTCTTCTGACATCTAGTGGAAGATTTACACATTGTCACGTTAGTGACTTACCAACTCTCCTGGTTTTCCTTGTTCTCCTTTCTCACCTTGTTCTCCAGGTTTACCCTGCGAAGAGATCACAATATGCTGAGTCCTTCTAGAAATAAACAATCCACCTGAAATGGACATGTGTGCACTATTGCAAACATTAGCTTTATACTGTCATCTTAATCTTGAATTATTCCTTCAGTACAGGTACACCACAGTAGTGCAACTGCATACAGCTATCATAGTTTTTGCATCGCCACATTGGATAAATTCCTCTTCACAAGAAGCAAGATTTATTATGTATGACTGTAATGTTGTAGTGTTGTATTTGCACTTACTGGTTCGCCAGGCTCAGGAATTACATTGGCAACCTACGAGAAAGAAACACACAACAATATCATATTTCCTACAGCATATACCCTTTTGAAAAGTAAAATTTGTGACGAGCAACGCTGCATGTTGGTGTTACAGTTGATTAAGAAGGATTGTTCTATCAATATCCTCCAACACGACTCACGTTTCCTGGGATCCCAGGAAGTCCCCTGGATCCTGTGTCACCCTGAGGAGAGACAGAGGAGCTAAGCTAGTGCTAGTGCTTTCACTAACACTAATGAACTCCTTACACCTCCAATTAGATTAGATTAGATTAGATTAGATTCAACTTTATTGTCATTACACAGGTACAAGTCCAGGGCAACGAAATACAGTTAGGGTGTTTAACTGATGCAGCATGTAGCAATGCACTTAAATACAGTCATACATTACTGTCTCTCACCTTGTCTCCTTTGTCACCTTTCAGCCCTAACGGACCCTCTTTTCCCCTGTCACCCTAATAAGAGGGGCATCAGGGTAAAACACAGGCATTTTTAATCAGCTGTGGAGAATATGGGGCCTTTCAACAGTCTCAGTCACGGTGAAGAGATTTTGAAAATGGATGTCAACATGTGTCGCTAAATGAGCAAACCAAACACACCTGGCTTCCTTTCTCTCCTCTTGGCCCAGCAACACCTGTCTGTCCAGGTACGCCTGCCTCTCCCTGAAACATCACACACACACACACACGAGACACAGAGGGCATCAGGTGACCTGTGTCCTGAAACTGTTAGCTTGGAATCCTACTGTGTCATGAGGGGTGCGGACAGGAACATACCCTCTCTCCTCCAGGCCCTCTGGGACCAGGAGGTCCATCGTCACCCTGGAAGTACAACACAGATATTGGAATGATTCATTGAGATGAATCAGTCATCCGCTGACTGGAGTGAGTGCTCTCGCTGCTAGACAGTTTCATTGTGCAGTGGCATTTCACCTTAGGTCCAGGTTTACCAGGGAAGCCATCTGTTCCTGGTTCTCCTTGTGATCCCTTGTTGGAGATAAAAAAAATAAAAGGGAAGATTATCATTTGGTTTCCAACAGAAGTGTGTGGTAGGATCTGATGTGAACAGTAAGAAATAGGGAGAACATCTGACCTTGGCCCCATCATTTCCTGCAAAACCATCCAGGCCATCTTTACCAGGCAAACCCTTAGAACAACAACAAGGACGGATTTCAGTGAGAGGAAATAGCATCAAAACCATGGTGGGAATGAACCTGGAGCCGTAAATGAGAAAGCATCAACGTACAGGTTTTCCTGGCTCTCCTGGTTTACCAGAAAATCCAATTTCACCAGGCAGACCCTTAATAAGGGAGAAACACATGAAAAAAAAAGGTTGACCGCATTCTGATAGCGTATCATAACCTAGTATGAGGAAGGAATGCATGATGGCTGCTCATCTTGTCCTGTGTTCTGTGTCTCCCACTTACAGGTGGCCCTGTCTGTCCAGGGTTGCCATGCTGCCCTGGAGGACCCTGGGGACCCTGTTGATAAGTGATTAAACACAATCAATACACATGGTGGTCTTCAGTCTATGTCCTCAGCCCACCACTAGAGGACAGTGTAGTTATGTACGATCATGGCAACTTTCTTTTTAAAACCACAGACAAAAGGAAGGGCAGTAAATTAGTGTTCTAGTAGCAATATGGGATATTATTAGTAATGCACATGGGTGTAGGACCTGTAATTTCCTTAAATTCCTGCTTATTGGGGATACTGTTTAGAGACAGAGGAAAATGCGTAGAATGTAATGGAGGGAATGGCAGGCACATTTAAGACATCAACATATCATCTTGTGGTTTGTTTCAGAATCCCACCTGAACATCAGTTTGTCTGTGGATGTACAGAGAACTGTCATAGCAGAAATATGGTAATATGCACCAATAGGATGTAAGTGAACTAGATATGAAAGTGCTCTTACAGGGGGTCCTGGTAGGCCATCAACACCTGGTAATCCACTCTCTCCTTTCTTTCCCTGTAAAGAAACAGACGCATCTTAAACAGCCGAAATCTAATAAGATGAGCTGGAGCACACAATTGAGTGTATACAGAATAATAATATAGGCACCTGCCCTGTAGGTCTGTTGAACCAACACCCATTTCCATCTTTAAAAAAACAATCTATATCAACTGTAATATGCTGCCCTCTGCAGGCTGTCCTGTGACACTGCATGTGTTTCACCCCGACGGCCTGTGCCGTCATGAGGACATGGGTGGATAGACAGTTCTCAGAGCCAGAGAGGGACACACATGGCTGATGATGATGGCCACGGTGAACTGCAGAGCGGCTCGTTCCGTGCCTGATCAGCCAAGAGACCGGCTCAGCTGGCTCTGTCCGCCCCGCTGGTGGAGCAGACATCCCTATTATGACAGCCAGCACCCCTCAATGAGCTCACATCCTCCTTCCCATCTCCCCTCCCCCTCTTCCCCCCTCTCCCCACCCTGCTGGGCTTCACAGCAACAATACACTGAGGTGCACGGAGAACTGCCGGTGAAGCAAGCCAGAGGGGGAAAAAAGAAGGTAAGAAAATAGGTCAAGTTCTCTGTCTGTTTTGTGCATCTGCTACAGATCCATTATCTACTCAAACTGAAAAGCTATGCAGGCATGATGTGTACTAACGGAGGAACCTACTGATTCTGATTATCCTTCCGGAAAACCTACTGAAAAATATTCAGTAGCCTTGACTACAAATTTGGACCCAAGACACGTGTTGCTGAGCATTACAATGTGTGATACTGCTGATGATTGTGTTGAAAGAGCTGTATTCGATGCCTCCAAGATATACATCCCATTACATGGTTCTTCCGTTGAACGAATAAGATAAATTATCTTGTTTTCCAACCACTTACTCTTTGTCCAAACTCTCCTGGCTCTCCAGGTAAGCCTATTGGACCGGGTGCACCCTGAAGAGAAAAACACATGTTGAAATAAAGTACGAACTCACTGACATACATGGATCACCTGCAAATATAGAGTTTCAATGGAGGACAAGTGAGTATTTTAGGTTAGTAAAGAAAGTCCTAAAACGTGGGGTCCTTACAGGAGGTCCTGGGGGGCCGTCTCGTCCCTGGGGGCCAGCAGGGCCAGGGGGCCCCTGAAAAACACAAGAGTCAAGACAGGACATTTGTGAATCTGTGGTACAACATATAGGTCCTCTAGTAAGTCCTCAGTTCAGTATTGTTTGCATAGTTCAGTAGACAGTAGACTCCAGTAGTATGTATTTTGTTTAATAGACTTAAGAGAAAAACAGGACAGATAATTATGATTTATTATATGAACTCACAGCTTCTCCTTTCAAGCCTTCTTTCTGAACCTGATGAGAAAGTATTGTTAAGACATGTCAGCGAAAAAGATGAAATGCAACAATTATTGAAATGCTAGCGTACTTGACATTTAAATATGTTTTCGGGGTCTTACCACATCTCCAGGTAACCCAGGCAGGCCCCTTTCTCCCTAAGGGAATCCGTAAACAGTAAGAAATATACTCCCGTTTTTCAAAGGGTGCAGTAAATCACAATGTGATTTCTTTGTGTGTGAGTGGTGTGTTTGCGTGTGAGTGAGACTGTAAACATGTACGCTGCACAGTCAGTAATTACTGACAGACAAATGAGCTCAGCTATCTTCTGTGTCAGACAAATAAGAAGGCTGCCTTTGATTAGACAAGGGAAAAGCAAAAAACGAACATCTGGAAAATAGAGATAGTGACTCACAAACAGAGAACAGCAGACAACACACACAAAAAAGACATGTTCTTGTTTTGTTCATACTAATGTTGCAGAAAGGTGTAATGAGTACAGATGAGGGACCATACCTTATCCCCTTTGAAGCCACCGGGCCCAGGTGTACCTGTTAGTCCTCTCAAACCCTATTCAACAAAAAGATCCATCATCAATTTCAATTTCAAGTAGGCAGGTACAATAAGGGCCTGATTCTTCACGGGTGAACGGTAACATGATAACCTCACATCTTTCCCAGGAACACCAGGCTTTCCAGGCAATCCATCCAGACCTGAATCTCCCTAGGAAACAAGGACAACTTTTTAAATAATACACAATAATTCCACAGAAAACAGAAACACAAACCCATGTTGTGTAGCAACATTGCATTTAATCGTTTAGCAGCTGGTCGGAGATGATTCACATTACACATGTGTGTCAGTCAGACTTCTGGGCTTTTCTACCTGCCAGTGTAGAACATGGCCCCCTTAACCTGAGCCTCACCCCTAGACCCCCTCTGTCTAACCACCTTCCCTGTCATCTCTGAACGTTTCTCCAGGCCTCAGCCCCAGGAAGCTGCCTGGCTGGGGGACTGGCATGTACTGCACAGCAGTTCTGAATACATGAAAACAAGAGCCACTCTGTGGAGACCAATGTTATGCTTTCAGAACCTGCTACATGATTTAAAGTCAGGACATGACTGTCAATGTGCTTAACATATTTGTGTCTTGTACTCAGACAAGGACCTGTGTAGAGAACTTGATGGTTTGTCTTGACATGATTGAAACAAAACACATTTCTGACCGGCACCCTTTAATATGTGTGTGTGGATTACATGTTGAGGTTTCTGAAGTTCTTCCACTTCAAGTGAACAGGAAAGTTACAAGAGTTTGGAAAGCCAAAAACAATACCTTAAAACACCAGTAATAAATTCCTGATCAAAAGGCTTACATATGAACTAAGGTAGATCTCACAGCCACAGATATGCTTTATTTGGGCACAGCTTCATACTTTCACAGATTTATAAATTGTGAACACTAGTCCAATTTTACAATGAAGCGAGAGTCTATATTTTAGTATGTTCTTCTCAGATGTCCACAGGAAGCCTTTGACACATGCTGCAGTAGCCCTGAATGAGCCGCATTTTGAGTGTACCGCCCCCTCAGGTCCCAGACAGGAAGTGTGGCGAGTGCATCAAGGAAGCACATCTGTTTGCACCATTACTCCTCTAAGTTCCCCTCTTCCTCTGGGATGAATGTGTTTTCTCTGTGGCTTATGGAATTAACCCTCTCACGGATGTAGTGGCCACAGCCTCATCGCTACATGGAAGACATGAATATAACCTGGGCCAACTGCAGTCTTTCTGTCTGCAATGTATGTTGGATCTGACAAAACTTACCCTTATCCCTGATGTTCCTTTTTCTCCTTTAACACCACTGGCCCCCTAATGTTAAATGAATAGCACAGGTATGAGAGTTCAAATAAACACTGACCGCTTATTTGTTTATTCTTTGTTTTGTTTCTGGCACATTGTGGTATTGTCGTACTCACAGAAACACCTTTGGGTCCAGGTGTGCCAACAGGTCCAGAATCTCCTTGGATTCCCTAACAAAGAGAACACGAAAATCAAATGGCAGCAGATTTTACATGCAGTTCAAACATGAAGGCCAACAAACGTGAATTTAAGGTTTGACTAAACTATTTGCTCCTTGAAACAGATTGAACAGCTGTAATGCTATTGGCTGTGGCAAGGTTCAACTAACTTGGGATCCACATAGATCATATAGGCCCATAAAAGCCCAGAACAGCAACAGCTGTCACTATGGAGACCTTGGGTTAGAACACCCTCAGAGATTCCCTTGACCAAAGACCTCATTCTCACTCACTCTGCTATGGCAGATGTCCTGCTAAATAGTGACATATAATGCCGGTCAGAGCTAGGATGATGTTCAGGGTGTGACCTGTTACAAGGTTTACATACAGGGTTTTCCTGGAGTGTTTCAAAATCATAAGGCCAAAATATTGTAGTTTTTTATAAGGAAAACATTTGCTAAAGTCGTTCATCTCTCCAGTACTCTGTAGTGAACAAGGGGTGCTATCGTTTACTCTAGTTCTGCCAATCAATGACAGGCAGAGAGATATTTGTCTGTCTGAAATAAGTACGACAAGTAACACAACAAGAATGTCTGTAATACAAAAACAGAACATGTTGTCCGCTTTGTTATCTTGCAAAAATCCCCTCACTTCTTCCAACTAAGCTGGAGTTCACGATGAAGTCATTCTGAAGGAAAGATCGCTCACTCACCTTTGGTCCCAAAGGGCCAGGCAAGCCTGGGTCACCTGGAGTACCAGATTCACCCTGTCACAGGAATTCTGGTTAATAAAACTAGACGGTAAACATTCCATTGTCGTGACATAATGACGCGTCAAGAGAACAGTTTTTACCTTGGTCCCTTTCTCGCCCTGTTTTCCAGCAAAACCGGACGCTCCACTGGTTCCCTGAGAGAGATTTCAGCAGAGTTGGACTGAGTTTTTTTCAGAAGAAAAAGCATTCAAATGAGCCGCCAACAGTCTGAACTCCACTTACCTTTTCTCCTTTCTGCCCTTTATCACCTAATGAGCCTTTACTGCCAATGTCACCCTGAGGAGAAAGAGAAGGTGTTGACTTTGGTTGGTGCCTATCTAAAGGGTCGGTGTGTTGGGACAAACACATTGAAAACGACCACATGCTGTGAGAAAACAGGGTTAACAAGGTTAAGTCACTGAACACAGCATAGTAAACAACTGTTAGAGTCTGGTTTACATCCAAAAAGACAAAAGACACGAAAAATTACTACATTTATATACAAATCAATCAAAACACTTAAAGAGACTTGGACATTCACAAAAGTCAAAGACTTTTAAGCAATGGTTCAAAGCCAAACTTCGTGGATGTCAATCGTTTTGGTTCACCAACCGGCCACTGAGGTCAGTTCACACATGCAGAAAGGGACAACCTCCAAAACTCAAGGTCAATGGATTTCTATTATCTTGAAACATAGTAGTTTTGGTTTGTACGCTGATGTCATTTTCTGTGCGAAGGACTTTCCTTGACTTTAAAGACTGAAACTGAATAGGATGTTAATTACATGGTACCACCAAACCATGGCCAAGCAAGTACTTTATAAACCACTTCACAAGTCAAAGAAAGCTGCCCCTTTAATTACTATGGGAGACGCTTTACTTTAACACACATCACTTCATCATCAAAGAGACCATAAACGAAATAACTTCATTATACTACAACCTTTAATGAAATGATATTACTGTAACCAAAAGTGTACCTTCCCTGCAAGGGGAAGTGTTTTTTTAATAGATTCTATCTGGCTGAAGATGCAATTATACATAATTGGGGAAGGATATATTAACTTTCACCTTTTAGAAAGTGAACTAAGTGAGATATGCATTTCGTTTTTTAAACACATCAGTGTCAGGGTTTTCATCATTTATAATGTTACACAGAAAGAAAGAAAAAAACAGAAAGCTTGGAGCTTTAAAAACAGGCAAAGTAGAAAAGCATCAGAGCAGGCCACAAACATTTAGGAGTTTGCAGTTTCATGCTGTTTTAGCAGCAAACTCCTCAATGCACATCAATAGGTTAGCCTGTCTTAATATAATTCATTGTTAAGTTTCGCTTTTATAAAAATTTTCATTTTGGGAAGGTTAGTCTAAACGTTTAGAGAAAATGTCTAGATGATGAATATCATATCTGAAGAGGTCAAGCAGGCTGCTTGTCTCTCAATGTAGCCGAGTGAATGATGTAAGAGTGTAGACTCGATCACAATGAGGTGGCAAGTTAACACAAAGACACACAATCAAACACCTAACACTACACTATTTAGGCGTATCTCTCGACGCCACAATAGCCGAGTCCTATGTGAATATGGAGCAGGGCTAGGCCATTGGACCTGTTTCCAGCCCACACAACCATCTTAAGTATAACTCTGTGGAATCCCGAATGATACATGGCTGAACCCTCGACTAAATGGAGAAATTATATAGTGAAGCTTTCAGCTGGTACTGCCAAACTACACTGAGGGTTTGTTTTAGACAGACGTGGTGGAAGTCTGCTTGAGCCATCTTTTAACTCTGTTACACATCCTCTGTGGTGACCTTTCCTGTAATTCTAACAATGATATAGTTTGAACTATTTTGCTTGGGGCCAAAAAAAAAAACTATTTTAACAGTGTTTCACTGAGGTTTGATGTCCCTATCGGGTAGCACACATGGGCAGCTTATGGCTGAGATGTATTAATTTATTTGATTGCATTGATATGAAGAGTTTGACTGTTAAAACCATGACCTTACCTTCAGACCCCTGTCACCTTTGACAGAGACAACTTCGCCCTGCAAATAATCAATCAACAAGGATCAATTATTATCGAGGCTTTTGAGAGTAAACAGCAGAAAAGAATATTAAAGATGAGGAGAGCAATGTCATCAAAATATCATAGTCAGCTTCAGTAAAACTACAACGACTAATAATGTTATACTACAGTCTACATTAGGAGACAATGATGTATGTTCCAGTGAGCTTGCTAGAACGTGTGTGGTTCTAATGTGTTGAGGATTGTTTATTAGTATACAAATGTGTTTATTGAAGTGGGATGTTTGCACAGAAGGATTTTCATACAGTTTCTCCTTTTTGTCCCTTCAGGCCCGGAGGTCCAGCTGGGCCTAAACTGCCAGTATCACCCTGGAAACGCACGCATGTGGCATTACGACTCTGATTGGTCGAAGAATTCGAATATTGTTCATTTGAATATCGTCACCACACAAAAACATGACTAAAGAGGATCATCGTTTGACCTTTTCACCCCTGGGACCTGCAATGCCAGGTTCACCTTTCTCTCCCTGCAGAAAATAAACATACAAAACTTTGGAACTTCGGAACCAATAAATGACCTGGAAAAGTTGTCATGACTACAAGATGGTAGAAAACTCTCTGTCTTTCAACAGATGGTGGACACCGGCCGGCGGAGTAGGCCCCATACCGTTTCACCAGCAGGACAGGAACAATTGACCGCAGGTCCTCTTTTTTGCTCCCCACTGGTGGGGGTGGGGGTGGGGATCAGGACAGGGGGGGCTTCAGTCACCACCTTCTTGGGGCACTGAAATGGTGCAGATATCCCTCATCAGCTCCACAGCAGAAAACCAAACTATGTACCTTAGTTCAACCTAACCTACCCAATCCAGTGTTAATGACACTGGAAAGAAACACTGAGATTAGGGGGGGGGGACCAGAATACATGGAGGTGTGGAAGGTATGGGACTGGAGTGACCAGGTGTACTCACTGGCCCAGTGGGCAGATCACAGCAGGACTCCAACTCTGCATGCTTAGAGTCACAGTAGATCATCATCCTCTGGAGGTCGAACTGGAGGGAGGGACAGTGGAAGCACATTTCAAAACACGATTCAGCTTCCTTGTTTTTACTTCGCAGAAGAATATCACAACGGACTATAGGAGACATCTTTTGTTCATTTGATAAATACACAAAGAGGACTCACGTCTATCGGTACGCTGTCGTACAGCCTCTTTCCGATGACAGTCTTGCCCTGGATGTCGATGTCCTCCCTGTCTTCGATGGGCAGCGTCTGGATCTTCTTGCAGTCCAGGAACAGGGTCACCTGCTTTGCCTCTACGCTGAGAGCAATCTTGTGCCAGTTGCGGTCAAATAGGTTGTCCACTTCTGAATTCTTAAACACAGCTCTCACTGCATCCTTGGTCAAACCTACAGCGTTGTACTCAACTGCCTTGTTCTCACCGTCAAGGCGGATAGATACCTAGCAAAAAAAGAGAGGGCAAATTATTTTAAAAAATTAAATACTGCTGTTTAACATTACAGTCTAAAATGCGTTGAGGTTAACTTCAAACAAGAAGGGATTCCCCTTCTTCTAAAAAGCACAAACCCCTTTGGCCATTACCCTTCGAAATGCAACATACCTGAGGAATGCCATACTTGTCATAAATCTGCCAGAGGTACCAATCTTCCCTTCGTGAGGTCTTTCTGAATTTGAATGTTGTTACGAAAGCATATTCATCTGGTAGGCCCTGGGCAAATACATCTCTGTACAAAAAATAAAATAAAATGTCAGCATCTTCAAATAATCTGTGTGGATGGTTCAGTCCATCTCAGATGTTTTCATGCATTTGATTTCAAACCATTACTGTATGTCACAGAAACATGCAAATTAAGTCATTTTACGAGTCTGTGTGGTTAAACGCAAGAACACATGGACACACACACACACACACACACACACACAAAAGGTAGGCCCTGGTGTGTGTGTGTGTCCATCTGGAATATCTCCTCATGGACTCACTCGGTTTGCTGCACTATGGGCATGGTCCCCAGACGAACATAGGAACCTTGACCGTCATCAACTCTTGTTCCCAAAACGTCATCGACTTTGAAGTAATCCATTAGATCAAATCCTACAGCAACAGGAAAATGTTGATATGTCAATTTGAACTTGGACAATTGTTTATTGTTCCCGCTGGACACCACTAGATGGGGCACTCGGAACAAATTAGTAACACCCCCGTTTGCTGTTATTTGTGTCTATAATTCAGGCTTTGTTTAAGCTACCCACGATAAAGACTACGTCATTCATACATTTCTCTGAAAGGAAGGTTTCTTATAGCTTCACTGCTCTGATATCCAATGAAGACCTGCATCCTGCAAGAGTCAGGATATCAGAGTCACTGATTATGTTCTGGCCTGCATTTTATCAGATGGCAGAGGACTTCAATAAATTGAATGCCATATGTAATTATGACTTGGCAGTCCAGTGTCTCTGTTTGTGTGTGTGACTGTTTGTGTGTGTGTGTTGTCCAGCTGCATGCATGTCATTTGAAATGGCTGAGGTTTTCTGGGTAAGCCACCCAGCTATATTAAGGTCGTTTACAGACGACACTCCCTTATTCAACAAACACGTTGCCATGGTAACCCCAGCAGTGACCTGGCGTTTACCAATGTGGCTAGTTTATCTATATGATCTCATTGAGGGAAATGGCCGTATACTTTGCTCTGCATTTACTGGGAAAGTCACAGAAGTGCTCTGTTAGGGGGAAAAAAGCAGGTCAAATCTTTGGGATTTTCTTAGAGATGAGTCTAGTGTTTTCTGTCAGTGTTAAGGTATTGTAATATTTATGTAGCGTTTCCTCCTCCTTTTGTAAGACAGCAGCTAGAATCACTAAGAGACACTGACAATCCATTTAATAATTTACACCCATTGAGGAAACACGAAAGGTTTGTGTGATCCTTATTAAACTGTTTGACTTTCACTTTCTCAGACAGATCATGAAGCCCATCATTGTGACTGCAGTAATGTGAGAGTGTAATATGCAAACGCTTGCTCAGATCTTTGTAAATAGCCCAGAAACAGGTGGCAATGAACAGACTGCTCCCGCCAACAACAAAGTGAAACATAAAAAAAAAATGTGGCCAGCAAACATGTGAAAGCACTGCCACCTAAACACATATTGTGACCAGCTGGTAGCACCAACTGCCCAGCTAGATTTCTAAACTACCTCCAGTTATGTTTTTTTTTCTTCCTAACAATTCTTATTTTGCAGTCAGGATCATAAATCATGATCTTTTGTAATGCTTCCTCTTCTGGGTGGGTTGAAGTGATGTCCACTATTCTGCGGGTCGGACTCAGTTTCCTGTCTGTCACCCGTGCATCATGCAAATACTCTCCTTGCTGTTTTCGTGGCTTTCAGGGACGAGCTCGTGTGCAGACCTGTAATTTGGATTGGCAGCAGAAAGTGTATAATCAAGCCGAAAAGTTATTTTGAACAACCGAAAAAAAGTAGAAGAAAAAAATACAAGGCTGTGAGGGCGATGACTGCGGGAAAGCCATATGAGTTCAGTGACAGAGAAAAGCAGCCGCGCGGAGAGCATTCTCCTGATAGGAACAGATGTCTGCCTGGTTCGGGACTGCCAAGGGACACCACACCATTTTATATTTTGACTTTCAGTATTCACTGTTGGCCACAGTAGTCCTGTTATGGATCGGAAAACTCCCAATTCACAAGTTGCTTTTCCCTGTCTGAGAAGTTCATTTTACAGCATTGGATGTTGCTAACTTCATCTAGTTGTCTGGGCTTACTGAATGTCAAAATCAAAGAGGCTAACAGCAAACAACAGACTGTAACCCTATGTAACCTGCAGCTTTATCCTCATGTCAGGCGTTGCTGAAGTGAACAGTCACTGGACACAGTTCCCTTGCATAACACACATGGGAAATCTATACAAATCAGATCATTTCATGCCTTGCAATTTATGTTGGTGTTTTTTCCTTCCAGACACTTCATAAAACAACCTTGGATTGCAGTGATTCATTTTGATTTCTGCTTCCATCATTGCTGTTTACAGCAAAAGGGATAACCACATAATTAGCACTGGGCTCAGGATGGAAGATTTGTCTAGTCAGAAGTAACCATAAACGTTGTCAGCCACACATCAAAATCAAACGCCTGAATTTGCCAGAATTCTTCAGGTTTAAATCCTCACATGCCGTACTCCAAAGCCTCACTTGGATGCTGTGGGAAAAATCAAGGATCGACTGTTTACATTTAGTCATTTATCAGACACTCTTATCCAGAGTGACTTACAGCAAGTACAGGGACATTCCCCCTGAGGCAAGTAGGGGAAAGTGCCTCTAATTGATCCTTCAGTATCATACATCACATATATCATTCTCTATGTGTCTCTAATGTATGTGTACTGATGACAGTCACCAATCATGATGTAGTGTCTACAAATTCCTGTGACCTTCATGCTACCACCACAGTGTATTTGAACGGGAAATTATTATTTAAAAACCGTTCCGAGACTCTCTCTCCAATCTTCAGGTTGTTACTTATACTTAATATATACTTAGAATGTTTATAACTTTAAAAACAGAACAGTCTCATGTTCCAATGGAGACAGACAAAATGTTCTACCACAGGACCATCTGAATGTTCAGCTGTGTTGACAGTAAGACGAGGCTAATGTGACCTACGACCTGATTTGCTTCCTGCAATGACTGACAAATCACTGGCTTCAAACACAGACTAATTCATCATATACACTGCTGATTCGAGACGGCCTCAAGAGATGTTTCTTAAATATGAGCGGTGCAGTCTGTCTGACACGTATCTTCCCAAACACAAGTACAGACACTGACGCAACAACTGCCAAAACAATTTTGGTCAATTAACGTTTTGGCAGTGACACTTATACTGGTATTGCCAGCAGCTTAATTTACATTAACATTAAGAACTTTGAAGTATATTGTTAAAGATAGAGAATTTTTGTCTGTTCATCACAAACATTTTATTTCTATGTAAAGACATTGTAGCATTCAGACAACCCAGTGTGGGTCTGTTTTTTCTGTTAGTGTGATGAATGTGAGTGGGAGGTATAGACAGGAACTGGGATCTCCAAAGGCTTTAAGACAACATCCTACTTATCTGGTTAAGCACTTCCCTACATTTCTCAGAAACTCAGCCACAGGTATGGCAGACAAAACAAATCTGTTCATAATGTCACATTAATAATCATGTGAAATTAGCTATGTTATTTACAGAAACGTACGCTTATTTAATTTGCATGTTCAATGGAGTACGACCAAAAATATGCGCTTTCTGAGAACAATAAATTAAAGGTTATTATCAAGATGTTGAAAATAAATATATGACCACACATCTGCAGTTTCAAGGAAAGAGACTAATAGAAAGAAATGTATCTGCGTGAGTAGTAAGGTGCACACATTTTCCCTAGCATTCTTTTAGTTCAAACGTGACAGAGAAGCTGGTAAAGTAATTTATGAATGAAAATGATTCATTCAAAATCTAGATCCTTGAAGACCTAAAAAATGTGTGTTATACGATATATCCATGTTCATCATCGTTTGGTCAGAAGCGTATATCAGCCGCTTTGTTCACAAATATAATAAAGGTGGAAAGAATTGGCATAAACGGAAACACTTTACCTGGAACCTCCTGAAGGCCATAACTGGTGCTGTTGGGTTTGAAACGATCTGGTTGAACCTTCATGTTCGGACACAGTACATCTGAAAAACAAACAAAAGACTCTGGTTGGCAAAAACTCTCATCCAACATCGGAACTGTGTCAGTTGAGAGCATTGTTCATGATTTTGATTGGATAACACAATGTTACGTAATATTTCTTGGACAGGAGTCTGCCGTCAAAAGACGACAGCATGGTATATTCATTCATTTATTTATTTTCTACTGCTTATTATTAGTGGTGCCCCTTATTCTCGTCAGGGGTCGCGGGAGACTGGAGTCTATCCCAGTTACTTTCAGGCTTTGGGCGAGGTATACCCTGGACTGGGGCCAGCTAGTTGTAGGGCTATGACAGTATCTCTGTTAAATAACTGATACATAGTATGGCACAAGCAGGCAGAGAGGATATGGGGACCCTGGCTCCAGTAGAGTAGTGGGCACATGCCTTGGTCTCAGCGGTGACAGTTTTAGACTCTCACTCTAACATTTTTCAGAGGCTTGGGCCCTCCAAGTGATGCCAGTGGTGACATTGAGAAAGGAAACACCATCAAGATAAGTTTACACTGGCACAGGAAACAGAACACGTCTCTATTTGTGGGACACTTCCAGCCTTTGCTACTAAGGAGTAGGCTCAGTTGAAGTAAATAGCAAAGAGATGGGTATTTCCCCTACATTTCCTGCCCTTTACAGTTTCCGCATAGCTTTGTGCAATGCAAACCTTCAGTAAACTATTTGAGATGGATTCTGTACAATCTGTTGACAGATGAGTCACTTACACTGAGCAGTTGTATTGTGTGGCTCTGTCTGTGTGAGTGTGTGGTTCTGACTGTGTCAGTGTGTGGTTCTGACTGTGTCAGTGTGTGGTTCTGACTGTGTCAGTGTGTGGCTCTGTCTGTGTCAGTGTGTGGTTCTATCTGTGTCAGTGTGTGGTTCTGACTGTGTGAGTGTGTGGTTCTGACTGTGTGAGTGTGTGGTTCTGACTGTCTCAGTGTGTGGTTCTGTCTGTGTGAGTGTGTGGTTCTGACTGTCTCAGTGTGTGGTTATATCTGTGCCAGTGTGTGGTTCTGACTGTCTCAGGTTCTGACTGTGTCAGTGTGTGGTTCTGACTGTGTCAGTGTGTGGTTCTATCTGTGTCAGTGTGTGGTTCTGTCTGTGTCAGTGTGTGGTTCTATCTGTGTCAGTGTGTGGTTCTGACTGTCTCAGGTTCTGACTGTGTCAGTGTGTGGTTCTGACTGTGTCAGTGTGTGGTTCTATCTGTGTCAGTGTGTGGTTCTGTCTGTGTCAGTGTGTGGTTCTATCTGTGTCAGTGTGTGGTTCTGTCTGTGTCAGTGTGTGGTTCTGACTGTGTCAGTGTGTGGTTCTGACTGTGTCAGTATGTGGTTCTGACTGTGTCAGTGTGTGGTTCTATCTGTGTCAGTGTGTGGTTCTGTCTGTGTCAGTGTGTGGTTCTGACTGTGTCAGTGTGTGGTTCTATCTGTGTCAGTGTGTGGTTCTGACTGTGTCAGTGTGTGGTTCTGACTGTGTCAGTGTGTGGTTCTGTCTGTGTCAGTGTGTGGTTCTGACTGTGTCAGTGTGTGGTTCTGTCTGTGTCAGTGTGTGGTTCTGTCTGTGTCAGTGTGTGGTTATATCTGTGTCAGTGTGTGGTTCTGACTGTGTCAGTGTGTGGTTCTGACTGTGTCAGTGTGTGGTTCTGTCTGTGTCAGTGTGTGGTTCTATCTGTGTCAGTGTGTGGTTCTGTCTGTGTCAGTGTGTGGTTCTATCTGTGTCAGTGTGTGGTTCTGTCTGTGTCAGTGTGTGGTTCTGACTGTGTCAGTGTGTGGTTCTGACTGTGTCAGTGTGTGGTTCTGTCTGTGTCAGTGTGTGGTTCTGACTGTGTCAGTGTGTGGTTCTGTCTGTGTCAGTGTGTGGTTCTGTCTGTGTCAGTGTGTGGTTCTGTCTGTGTCAGTGTGTGGTTCTGACTGTGTCAGTGTGTGGTTCTGTCTGTGTCAGTGTGTGGTTCTGTCTGTGTCAGTGTGTGGTTCTGACTCTGCCACTCAAAGTTCTGCAGCTTTTCTTCTACTTGACATCATGCAGCATCAGAGCCTATAATTAACTTAAATCACAGCTTGGAATGACTTTGGTAACTATTGACACTGATCTGTTTTTCATGATTGATGTAAATTTGTCATTTGGGAAACGCTTTCTATTGTGACTGTCACTAGACAACATGTAAATATGTTTATCTAAACACAGACCAGCAAAGCCCATTTTATGTTAATTTAGCATTTTATCAAGTGACTTCCAAAGGATAGCTTTAGACCAAAAGTGCATAGATCACTGATCACAACAATGAGAACCCCAAACATTGCAAGTAGTCAGAACATGAAGCGTCACCAATCTTTACAAGCGAAATGTACTTCTAACTGTACTTCCAGGTCTTTAGTTCTTATAGACGCACGTGTAGTTATTTCAAATACGCTATGACCCTGGGTGCTATCTCGTGAATGGATGTCTGTGCGTCACTGTGTTTCACCATGGCCCTGTAACTGAAACTCAGCAGGCTAAACAGCACAGCTCCTCCCTGTGTTTGTGGCTCTGAGGCTATAATTTAGAGTGCTTGCTAGTTAAAACTGAAGCAATACAGGGCTAGACTTTAAAACCTTTAGGGAATACTCATTTGGTGTTGGTTTAAGATATCAGAAGGTACTGCTTAGTCACAGATTTACCACCTTTAAACTTCAACTTAATCTACAGTATGACAGTGTATGGTCCAAAGGGACTTCTGCATTAGCATTTTGACTATTTTACTCTGTAATGTGAGGTTTGGTATTGATATGAGCTCATTATATTACAATGACTTAGTATCATAAGAACTGCTCTGTGTTGTGGCTGAAATGAAGGGTCACATGAGGTGAAGCATGTGTTGCTGTACCAGTGTTCCTACAGGAAGGTATCTTAACTTCAAACACTCTGCACTGTAATGTATTGTTCTGTATTATGTGAGGGTGAATATAAGATCTTACACGGCATCATTCTTAAACAATTTTTGTGAAACTGTATTTGGTGTGTTAAATGACAAGGGCATCTTTTAACTTTAATTGAAGGCATGGGCATTGGTTTGTTTACAAAAATGCCATACTTTTGGTTGAGATGAAAGGTAAAAACCAACGATATAGATATGTTAAACTGCAGTGTGGGGCCAACTAGAAACATAAGAACTGTAATTTTACGAGTGAAAATAACTTGTAGTACTCAGTGTGTCCATTGAACTCACCATTGGTATTCTTAGAGACGTAAACTTGGTAATCCTAGAGATTACAGCATTACAACTGACCATGAATTGTTGTGTCCAGTGAATGCATCTCTGTCCCACAAATACTCACAGGTATGAACCACTGTGACAAGTCGTCAATGATTCACACACTCAAAAGGGAGGGGAAGGATCATTGGAATCTGTGGGCTCGAAGGGCAAGGTCAGGGTCAAGGGGTTGAAAATGAATCTCCAAGCTCTCTGCTGAACTCAAACAGTCCAGGGTCACTCTGACCACTTGGTTCTACAAGGTCACCTGATTTAAATAGAGAAGAAAGGCTCTAATTACAGAGGAAGTCAGGATACGTTTCTCCAGGGGATTGCCACCATCGACCCAGTACTGTATAGTATTTGAGCCAACTGTCAAAGCTTATCTCTGTAGGATGAAACCATAATCGCAAATACAAGAGTGTAGTTGTATCATTTAAACATCCTTATTTACAGTTTGTGGCCTAGACTCCAGGCATCCTTTGCTATCCTGCCCGACTAATTTTAGTTGGGAATGCAAACTCGGGACTTTGAAGCATCCACTCTTTCGCCTAAACATACAGACACACACTTCTCCTCTTTCCTGTAAGTGTTCTTAAAGGACACATGATATTGAGAGACTTCTGTATTGCCTTAACATGGGAGGGAGGGGGTTTCCCAATTATTTACAATAGCTACAGATATAATGACTGATTCTTTCCCCTAAACAACTTCCATTTCTAGGTAGGTTTTGTTGTTCTCTAGACTACATGTTGATGTTAGAATAGTTTAGACTATGCAGTGTTCAGCACCTCCTAACCAAACTTTAACCCAGCAGTTGGTGGGGTAACTGGCCACAAAAATGTCTTGGTGAGAGAACTGTCATTTACAAGCAATTTTGGCATCTCACCCACCTCAGACATATAACACCCTGACAGTGACATGATAGGAGGAAGCAGGCCCAAAGAAACAAGCTAAGATATATCATGTTAGGAATTGCAGAAAGGTGTTGGGTAGGTTTTTGGTCAGGGTCTTAATGTATGGTGAAGCGTTTGGAGTGGGATGTAAAGGGGACAGTTTTGCAGTTTGTTCCTGTGTCTCTGTGTCTATATTTTTTTGGGAATGATCCCTGTGATGATGACTTACTCTCACACAGCCTCCTCCTCAGTCTGTCTCTGATCTTATCAATGGCATTGAAATCAGTCACATGGAAAACATGGGCGTTCTTCGGCTCCGCTGCAATCTCCTCCAACTCCTCCTTAAGTGCCTCCCCGATGCCCACAGCAAACATGCGGATCCCGGCCTTGGCCGCTTCCTTGGAAGGTTCTAGAACATAATCCTGACTTCTGCCATCTGTCATGAGAATGGCCACCTTCTGGATGCCTTTGGCCGCATGCCGGGCCCCGGCCCGCTCGGTGAAGATGTTTTTGGTGGTGTAGCTGATAGCGTCCCCAGTCATTGTATTCCCTCCAATGTAGCGGATGTTGCGAGCGGCTCGTTTTACCTCCTCCATCGTCTTGTACCTCCCTAGGTTGAACTCGATAGTTGGCCTGTCACTGTAACGGACCACAGCGACGCGCGTCTTCTCTTCGCCCACATCAAACGAGTCCACCAGGTTAGACACCCACTGTCTGATCTTCTCAAAGTTCTCCTTTCCCACGCTGGAGGACGTATCCAGAATGAACACCAGGTCATAATTTACATTTTTGCACCCTAAAAGAGAAAGACAAGTAGTGAGAGTAAGTGATATGAACAAGTGATTCATATTGTGATCTTTTTCTTTGATTGTAATTCATCCTTTGTTAGTACAGCTGGTCTTACCTGCCCTTTGAGCATGAACCCTTTCTCCTGAGAGGGTTAGGGCCAAAATGAGCAGGACCAAGGAAGCCCTAACTTCCAACCGCAAATCCATCTTGGCCTTGATAATGCTTGGTAGCTTAGTTAGCGATCACCATTAAGGTCACCTACTGTATTGCACCTGTGTGGATGACGATAAAACCATTAACTTGATTGATTAATTGCAGGTTGTGTGGAAGGTGTATGCATGGTAGGTGTATGCATGGCAGGATGTGGGATCTGAAAAGTTGGTTGTGTTTTTCAGCCTCCTTGATAATGTTAGCTCAGTATTTTAGGAAGCTGGTTTCAACCCAGGTCCAACACTACTCTGTCATCAGTGGCATGAACGTCAGTGATGTGACAAACTCCAAATCAGACGTACAGCATGAATGCATGAATCCTATGTGATGCCCTGGTAGGTACATCTACCTTGTACTGTATGGTCATATGTTATCACAGTGACTGGTCTGTTTGGAAGTAAACTATTGTGTCGTTTTGAAGCTGGCTAGGCACTTATCTGATTTTCCACTGGGCTATTTTTGCTTACTTGGTTTTAGTTGCTCTGTAATGAATAGAAAGGGTTTCCTTGCTGAAATTGATATAATTAGGGTTTAAAATCTATGAATATCTTTTTTACCACAGGAAGAAAGATACTGAAGGAACTCAAATACGTCCCTCCCAAAGTATTTAACTTAACAGTGGGTAGTATTTGTCTGTTAATTCTCCAGGAAACTACTTGTCAGGAACTATATCACTCTCTCCATGGTAAATGTTTTTATTTAAATAATTTACTCATTTTAAATTGTTCAGTGAATGTTTAAAACCTGCTCTTTAGACTTTGTCAGTAGCTAAATCCAAGGCAGATTTCCTGTGTGAAACCTGAAAACTGTTTGGTCTGTAACCAAAGGCCTGGTTCCAGTTGCTCTTTCTATGACTAACCTGGGATTATAGCATAGATGTATCTACCAGAAACCTGCTGTCCATCATCAGCAAAATGTAAAAAACAGGAACAATGTTTCTATTTGGAAAAAAAATCTGGAAATGGATCCCACAACCATTTGTCTGGAGAACCATCTGGACTACTTGAGGTCAACAAAGCCTCTCACAAACAACATAAAAATAATCCAAAAACACCCATGGAAGTGTAATTCCCAGGGACCATATCTGAGAAATAATGACGGATCTACAACAGAAAGATTTGATCCTTACCTGGATTATTGATTCACCGGAGGTCTCTGTACCCCCAGGTTCTGCATGTGCACTTGCTCCCTTAACGCAGTATTAAGGAAACATCGTTCCTTTGGTGATAAATAAAATCTCCACCTCAAGTCCCCAAAAATGAAGATCCAAATAATTATTAAAAATCCAGGGTGACAATCCAGTGTACAGTGTTGTTTCAAAGTGAGGTAAGCTCAAGCACCAACCTTTTGGATGGGAGGACCGAGTGGGTGGACCAGAAAGGGAAAGTGTAGGGTTTCACTGGGGGAGCTCGGAGCTCACTATGCTCTGCTGCTGTTTCACACACATAAAAAGGCTGACAGGCCCAGCCAATTATAGACCCAACTTTCAGGATATTTTGGTCTTTTTTTTCTCTCTTTCCTTTATGGCTGCACCCATCTGAAGTGTTGCCCTCAAAGACAGGCACAGCTTCTTTGAGGCCACATCGACTGTCCAACCCAGCCCTTGTGATAGCCACAGTGGAGCCGCCCTGGAGATGGTGGTGGGCAGGGCCGGGCTCTACCTCCCTCAGCCCTCAGACAGACACAAGCTCATGGGGAAGGGTGTGTTTAAGACACGGAGAAATGATTTAGGAACACTTGTGTCTAAAAATGTGGCCGTGGAACAGCTGCATGAACAAATTGTAAATAAATACAATATATTTAATGATTATGTTCACAGTCTAATGACATCAGACACCATTTAATCAGTTCTAGAAGATAATGTGTCAAGTACATGGAGATGTATTCTTTCCCATTTTAACTTGTGTGTGGAGTCATAATGCTACGTTCCAAAGAAACAGTTAGGTGACGTTGATTCTTGTTCCATATACATTTCTTATTTCCTGGTAGAGTAGTCCAAAATAGGAAGCGCTGAAGCACAGCCTACTATATTGACGTTAACAAATACGTCAAAAAGCATAAGCCAAATGATCCCCTTGTGTCCACTATATTAGACATCACAATGCAGTCTGCGTCCCGTCTGCACAAACTTCTGCAACTTGATAAGTGAGCACATGGAAGTCTATGTATAGCAGCAGTGTAAAGTGGATGGGAAGCGTGGTGACGACCTGGGGCAGATGCATGTTCTGAGTGATGGTGTCACTGTGAGCAGCGTCTGCCGCCTTTTGCAGAAGGAGCCCAGGAGGTGATCAGGAGGCCATGTGACTTCAGGCTGCCGAGCGTCATGGAGGAAGACTTTAGTCATCTGAAATCCAATTTTGGCAAATGCCATATCTCCAGTTCAAATGTATAATCTATAATAATAATTATGTATGAGTTTCAGTCAATATTTTACCTTTTTTAAATGTATGTATTTAAGTCAATTGTGATTAAGTTATTTTTTATAGAGCCAAGCATAACGCTGATGAAAGGATTCTTGTAAGACCTGACACAGCTCTCCTGGCTACAGCCTAGCTGTGCAGTCATGGTCATTCAAAGAACGACTGACTCTAATTAACCATAGCTGTCAATACTGTGTCAGCTTTACTAAGATGGAGAGGCAGCTACTGCTGTATTAGGCTACAATAGCCTTTTGTTGACTGATTCCGTCTTGGCTTAATCAATTTTTTTCTTAAAAAAGCATTATTATATGTTTTCTATCGGTTCTAGTCTATACAAAAATGTTATGGAAATTCAAGCAATGTACAAATTGCTTTAAATAGATTTTTTACCCAAAAATCTATTTAAAGGGCATTGGCCATGGCAGTATGTGTAATAAACTGTTGATAAACCGTTATACCTGACATGAACCTTAAAACACATCTGCTGAAACAACTACATCATAAGGAAGTGGTCTACTAACTCATGAGATTCTAGGAACTAAGAAACAAAATACAAAGACTATTGTCACAGACTTTATTCGAAGTTACATTAGAGGTACAGTGTCTGTTTTGTAAATCATGTAATACAACGATACCATTGCTTGGTCCAGATCTGAGCTGTAAAGAGTGAAGCCATCATGTCTTAATCAGCTCTAATTATGATTCCTCAATGCAAGTTAGTTTGGCACAGCTTTAATTAGCATGTGATGCAAATGGCATGCTCTGCTGAAAAGTAACAGCCTTAAAATATGTGTTTATTTTGTCTATTTTTATATATTTGTTTTTACTTTATACAACTTATAAACAGCAGAGTTTTACTATGAAGTGTCTTGAAATTGAAATCTCCTCATCAGTCAGTCAGTAATCTAGGTTTAACATGATCATGTTTGTCTTTTAACACAACAGCCTCCAGCATGCTCAACAGTCATAGGACTGCGTCCTGCAGGTTGGCCCCAGCCTTCCTCCTGAGGGATCTTCCCGACTCCTCCATCTCCCCCTCCTGCTAAGGTGGGCCTGCATTCTTCCTTGAAGCCTTCTCCAGCATGCGGCTGGCCTCCTTCAGAGCTCTCTCCGCCCGCTGGCCTTTGCTGTGGCCACACTGGGCCAGTTTACCTTCCTCCGCTGATGATCCCTCCGTTGACATGTTTGATTTGCTCTGATCCTCTTCAAGACGTTCCTCTCTCTTGAGTCGCAGCCGCCTCCTGCCTGTCTCCTGCTGGAACGTGCCGGAATTTTGGCATGCGCCACGTGCGGCTTGAGCCTTCCCGTTAGAAGCCGGGGTGGGCGGGGCTGGTTTACTGCCGACAGGAGGAGGAGGAGGGGTCGCTTTGCATGCTGTGTCCTCAGGGAGTCCTGCTCCGTGTTTGTGAACGACTGAAGCACGGAGCAGCGGGGCTTTCGGCCGGTCCTTCACTGGCTCTGTCACGACTCTCTGAGAGGGGATCTCTGAAGATGTGACCAGGCCCTCTCTCCCACTGGCCTTCAGCTTCCTGGGGTAAGGCTCATGCCCTGCCACATCTAGCTTGCGGGCAGCAGCCTTCGCCTCTAGCTGGATCCCTTTGATCTTCTGCCTCTGAGCCTCCCTCACCTCCTTGGGCAGCTCCAGGGGAGCCAGTTTTTGCGGCCGCCTGGGTGGCAGATTCTCGCCCTCGCGCTCTGAGTCAGGCAGGGGCGACCTGACCAGCAGTGAGTCCCTCTGTGCAGGGCCATCCTGTGTGGGCAGGGCCGGAGTATGCTGACCCAACGCACCCCCATGTGTGGCTGACAGATGGAGGCCAGGTGTTTTTGAATTGGGGCCATGTTTAGCTGCCAGTCTGAGGTATTGGCCATTCACATGCATGGTCGTATTTTTAGCCTGAGAGGTCAACGGCCCCTCTGACAGAGGGGCCATCTGAACAAAAGAGACATCACTCATCAAAGGATTGAAAAGACATTAGACAGATATGAAGATAAATAGCATCAAGTACAGCACAGACAGATGCAGATGATGTGCCAAAGGCCTATAAAATACATGTTTAAACAACCATAAACCATTCAGTTAATTCAAATAAGTCGTAAAAAAATGAGTTACTGTTATTGTATATGTAGTATTATACTAATAATTTATCCAACATATACTAGCTATCTGGGTTAATATTGAACAGTAGGTGACACTCTTTCTGGACCCATGAATCAGCCATCATACAGTCATTTCTACTGTTTGTGTTCTAGAACATTCTTGTAATAAGGTGAGAAAATAAACCTGCAAGTTTACACTATCAACGCGTCCTCAGTCTGATAAGGATCCTGTTGTTCATCCTTCTTCCACCAGAAATACAGAATACACACTCTCTGACAGGAAGCTGAGTAAAAAGCACAGAGCAAAAATGATTTATACTCACAGGTTTGGCGAACATTTCTTGCTTGTATTTTTGCCGAATCATTGTTCCGCCAGTCCAGAAGCGAGTGTTGTTGTTGTCCCTGTGCCTATCTCTGCCTGCTGTCAGAACCATTTGGCTGGAGATAATGACAGGGCAGTATGGGGTTGGTTTTAGCTGCCTCACTAAGGTAATTAAGAAGATTAGGGTCAGTGTGCAGCAGGGTGATCTATAATGAGCTCAGATCCAACTCAGAAGCTGCTGGAGGCCATTCGGTCACTCAGCTACCTGCCATTTGTTTGTTTTGGTTCAGAAAAAACGGTTTTACCATGAAGCAAATGTTTTGTTTGTTGAAATGGCTGAGTTGGCTTGATGGCAGTTGTTCCATGAGTACCACTAGATGGCGTCTGAGTCCACCGTTGTTTTCAGCTGGCCAGTGGGCTCTCATGAAAGATGTGTTGCTCTGATCAATTAAGGAGTAGAAGTAGAGATTTTTGAGTAGACTCAAAATCTTCGTCTCGGGTGTGTGGTGGTGGGGGGGGGGGGGCTGTTGGGCGCGTAGGGCTCCCAAATTGCTAGCAGCAACACTGGGATGGAGGGCGGGGTGTTGATTGTTAATGTTATTGTGAGTCTTTGACCCTGATGAGGGACTTAAATAGGGTGGGAGCACTGCTGTATGAAATGTTTTCCTCGTTTTTCTACTTAGGATTCATGTCCCTCTCGTCAAAAATAGGGGGAAGGTATCAGCTGCAGAGAACTCCTGCTCCCTGCCTCTGGTAATACTGTTTGATGCAAGTGGCCACATGAATCACATTTCTTCGATATCTAGAGCCACATCATCATTCTCAATCAGACGAGTTGCATATATTGTGTCCCAGCTACTAGTCCGGTGTAAAATTTGATTTCTACAGGCTTCCTGTGTCTTCAATTGCTTCCTAAAACCTGATGGATCATAGCAAAGAACAGTGATGACCACAGTGCTTAGAAATAATGTGTTTTTTAAAGATCTGACTGTAATCATACCTTCATCGCGACAACCTATAACCACTGTATCAGTGAAAATAATTCTAAGCAGTTTAAATTAGATGTGAGGCTGCCTGAAGTCTTTATCTTCAAATTGGTGTCTGCCACCGCTGAGTGTCATAGCTTCACTTCGCTCATTTATTTTCACTTTGTATTGAAATAATCTGATTTTAGGTTTTCATAACTGTATTTCTCCTTGACAGTTTTTCACTCCCAGTTTGTCTTCCTATTTGTTGAGCAGCACCCATTTAGAGCTGTCAAACCGTATCAGCAATAACCTCTCAAAAGACTCAGTGTCACCATCCTTCGTTCTCAAGCCAGGCTTGAAAAGACACACTAACACCTGCCTATTTAGCAGCTCTTTCATATCACTGCTATAGGGAAGAAGAAGAGAAAGAGAGAGAAAAAAAGAGAGTTCTCCAGCAGAACAACTTGGCTCTGCTTACATGATCATTTGAGATGTGGTGAAATTACAGGCTTAATGCTGGGAGAGGGCCTCAACGCCCCTCCACCACTGTTCTTATTGTGTCGCCTTCCTCGGTGCCTGACGTCCAAGCCTGACAGTATAATTACTGAGGTGTGGGAAGGGATAAATAAGGATTCCGTGATGATGCTCCCCCACCTACTGCAGAACATCCACATGAACATTCCAGCTGAGATGCCAGCCAAAAAAACTGTGCTACTGCACATTTTTCTGACCCCCTCCAAGTATACGCAGACTCACAGGGTACGGATTATCAATAATCTGGGGGAAAGTTCCCTGAGATGAATTGCAAACCAACCACAGGTTTCAAGATTAGTTCATGATGACGTAGCCTATGTGACATTGATGTAATATGTCAACTCGATCTTTTGATAAATGAACATGCATGCATGTTGCAAAGAAATACTGCGTGAATCCCACTGAATCAATGAAATCTCACTCAGACGCATCTTATTTCCATAAATACCTGCACATTATGGCGCAAAGCAATTTTCAGGAGCCTTGTAAGTGTCATGATCTAATATGTGCACAGTCAATGTGAGACTGCAGCCTGTTACTGGGGGCTCATTTCCATTTCACACCGAGCTTAGAGACATCTGCTTTGCAGCTTATTTCTCTCTTTCTGTCTTTGTGCAATATGGTAGCTCTGTCAGAGCATTCATATATCACACCAAGCAGAGGAAATGTATACTTACCAAGCTTGATTCTAAATTCAGTATTTGTGCGGGGTGAATTCCTCAATGCTTTTCTGCTGTCTGTTACCTTTACATGACTTTGTATTTTCCTGTGGCATCTTAGTCCCATATTACATTTTTGCAATTAGATGTCATACTAGTGAATGTTTTGGGAAACATTTGATGGGCACGTAAGGATGAACACTTCTCTGTAAAAAGTCATAAGTACTTAAATACTACTTAATCTAAATCTTCAAAAGAAATGGATTGTTTTGACTTTTTGGCTCAATCAGATGTATTGTTTCTTTAGAGGTCTCTCCATGCTAGACATATCCCTTATTCAGATTGTCTTGGCTAAACATTTACAAAAACAGTGTTCATTTCTAAAAACATGTGTAGTATAGTTGGCAACATTGTGTAGAAACAGTTATTACGTTTGAGACTATCTGGCATATGCTACACAAATGTTTTGAATGATAAAAGTGAGCTTAATCCCAAAGTTTATATTTCGGCATATCACCCATAATATAGGACATTTATCAGTGTTTTCAATGATTGCTGTTGTCTTTTAATGTATGCTGACGCATAATTAGCCAACTGTATAAGATATGCCATAACGTGACAACCAAAGGAGATATTTAATTTAGTGTGAGCCCAAGCACAGACTTGAGTCAGAAGACGGAGAGGGTTTGGGACATGTCAGAAAGAGGCTCATAGTTTATTCAAGTGTGTCATGGCTTCACCCAGGTCATGTGACCCTAGAGAATCATCCACACCAAATCATGCACACACATAAATGAAAACATACTAACGTAAATGGTAATATACTCTCTTAACAAGGATCTCTTTCCCATTTATTGACAAGAGAGAACCCATACCTCTGAATGTACATCAGGAGTTATGGACCAAACCATGAAATTAAATATATTTTGGTTCAATGTATCCATTGAACTGTCATATTATAAGATAAGATACTAATATTTCCAAGCTTTCAACTCAATATTGTACATGAAATTTGTTCGTCTGACCTAAAGAAGAACTTTCTGCAACACTTTACCATAAGGTTAAATTAACTACCATGCAACAATTTAATGATGCTTTTGGTCACATTGTAGTTCCAACAGAAAGCCTAACATTTTTATGGTTTAGCAATACAGCTTACCCAGCTTACCAAGGGTAAGTGGGTGTTGATGTTGATATTGATTTGGTTTTCGGTAAAACTGCCAATTTACAACAACTAATTATCCCTTAAACCCCAACACCCATACTGTGGCTTCTTAGACGTGAATGATAACTTTTTGTACCCCTAACACTGACACACTGTGATCATAGTCGTTCTTATGCACTTATGATTTTGTTACTTCAGGTACTTACATATCATCACAAGGTAGTTCATGAAACATTGATGTAAAATGTTGCAGAATTTTCTATTGCAAAGAAAAATATCTGAAAAATAAGATGTAGAACAAGGAAATTAATTCATACAAAACACAAGTATAGTTTGTGTGACACTGGCAGTAGTGCAATTTGCGTCTCTTTGTCCCTGTCATAGGAAAACATGGCACTGGTTGTTGATGGAGGAATGGAAAGCACATGGAGTTGTCTGCTAAACAACTATCAAGTCCAAATGAGAAACATACTGAGACTCACATCCACTACATACAGGTACTGCTGCCGTCGTAATGCATGGAGGTCAAAAGCCAATAAGGCTGGACACATCAAAGGTGAGAGTGAACAATCCTAAACATTGGGTGGAAGGCGAAAACAATTCTATAGAAATACTGTATATTGTATGTAATATAGTGTCCTCGTAACATGGCTGTCACATAAAATCATTTAACACACATTTCTGAATGGCATGTGTCATTTAAGAAGACATTTTCCCTGCAGCAGAATGCTGCCATGGCGATATGACAGAATTTGACCCGCAGCTCAAGAGGAGCAGCGTACAGTTAATTTTTTATTTTTTGGGGAACTCCAGACATGGCTCATACATCCCCCCAGGTGTGGCTTATAGATTTCGTCTGTATAGCTTCTTGTTCAAGTGCAATAAACTTGATTATACTGTTAGATAGCTACTTCAGTGGTATAATCAGCCATTGATATGCTGGTAAATATCTCATTCAAAAGCAGGTATTACAGAAAGCAGAATTCAAGACAGGAGAACTGAAAGACAACTATAGAGTTTAGATGGTGTCAATGAGTTTGTCAGGAGCAGTTATTTCACAAAAACACTATTGAACATCCTTTGAAACTGTTGGCTTATGGGGTGGGCTGAACGTGAATCGCTGCTTTGGTTTTAATGTGTATCATTTGCACTGTAGAAGATGAATAGTTTGATAAGTTTAGGTATTGAAAATATTAAAAGCCTAGACCATGTCATGTTTGTACTTATTCCCAAAAATAACTACCGTATAGCTAGCTATTCTGGGCTCAAGTACATGCAGATCAGATCTGAAACCAGGCTTGTAAAATGTGCCTAATATCATAGAAACATTGACGTGTTTTCTTTTTAAAGGCACATTATGCTAAAATGTGTAAAAATGCTTACGCATCTGAGCTGTGGAACGGTATTGTTTATTCCAAATGATTTTATGAATATACTGTACAATATATTCATATCAATTTATATAAGTATTTACACAATTTACATATTTTCCATAGATGCTGTGACATGGTTTCTGGGACTAAAACAGAAGAGTTGGACATTGCTTATGATGGGATGTTCCCATGCAGTCTTGGATCCAGTGGATTGTGTAGTATCTTTGATTTGTACCGTAACTAAGAAATACAACCGCAGTAGAAGAGGTCATGAAAAAGTATTGGCGGAATCATTTCATATTTTGCTGATGAAATGGTAATCCAGTGCTCACTCACAAAGAAAATATTGTTTAAAACTGCATGACATTTGTTATTGTATTCACCCTGACAGGGGGCAAAATGTGTACTCTATTTGCTGGAGACTTTTATCCAAACTATTGTTTCATGTCCTCACGCTAGCCTGTCACCCACAATGACGAGCTTTATTGTCACTGGTCTTTGATGGCTCCCTTATTGTTTCCTTGTTGTAGAGCGACTGTGTTTCACTCTTCTCTGTGATCTGAGACCAAACAGCCACACCGAACAAGTTACAACAACTTCTGGTAGTAAGATGATGCATCTTAAAGACCTTCTCTTGGAAAATGAGAACTACTTAAAAATAAAAACTTGATATGTATCATGTTTAGTTTGGCAGACGTAAACCCATTTCTGGTATTCTTTAAGTAATTTGATTTTGGGAGGAAACCAGAAAGGCTTTTCATTCAAACCTGAGAGCAAAGACTATTTCATAACCAAACATACGTGTGTGAAGCTTATAAACACAGCTTGTTAAACAAATGCTGGAATAACTTCCGGTGTGGCACAATGTTATGTTTTCCATTCTTGAGATTACTTGCTATCAAAACTATTCAAAGTATTTAATTCCCAGGATGATATATGTTTCTTCAGTTGTCAAGATGCATTTCAATATGTATATCCGTAATACATGCACTTATCAGTTCTTCCAAAACTGGATGAACTCTCAGACTTCATTTCCTACCCTTATTTTACCCAATCTCAACTTCAAAAGACATACACGATATTTGGAAATTTACTTCGAATTTTGTTTTGAAAAATAAATACAAATGATGACAAAGTAACCATGGCACACAAATGCAATGCACATGCTAATTTTAGCAACAATATTGAGGCATGACATTTTGTGATCAGTTATTTTCCTAGTTATGATTGCTTATAGAAAATGATACCTGATGCTTTTAAGTCATTTCAGATTCTTTGTCTGCAGTGAGGCATGGAATATTACGTAATTGTAATCATTTCAAGTTAAGGGGAAACAGGCATATCCCTTGAAAAATATCCCCCGAATGTCCAGTGTGCATCATATGCTATGTTACCAAGGTAAATATATAATTTTTGTAAGTCCGCAATAAGGAAGAATTTGACGTCCTGGTGGTTTTTGTTTAGTAATTCTGAAATGGGCCTGTTTGCTGAAAAAAAGAAATAGACATGCATCATGCTTTGAATCCTGCACAAGATAACATGATTCTTGTCCAAGTTTGGTGTCATATCAAACACTCCTGGCCTCCCCCCCTTTAATCCTTATATATATATATATATATTATTTTATTTTTTTGTATCAATTGATAAGGAAAACTGCTAAAAAATTGGATTTGGTTAGGAGCAGCAGTATAGATGCATTTGACTTGCTGTATAAAAAAGGAAAGCTTTCTTTTCAACTGATTTAGATAGATTTCCTTCTCTTCATGAGTCGGTGATTGTCAGTGATGCTGTGGATGCCTGGTGACACAGAGCTGACAGGTGAAGGGAAGAAGCAGTTTTTCAAGGTGCTTGGAGAGATCTCCTCGATCCTATAGGAGACCGAGTGAAAGTACTGATGAGGGTTCAGCTGTGAGATGAATGAGTTCTGCTGGGAGAAGTCCCCTCCCATTCCCCCCAGCGCCCCTCCTCCCCTGGAGCTGCCGAACTCATGTGACTGGTAGTGCATGCAGGAGCACACGGACTGCAGGTCGGTCACCTCTGACCGGTACGGCTGCTGCTCTCTCCGCCGACGGCCGCCACTGCCGCGCTGCAGCGACTCCTCCTGCACGTGGATGATCATGCTGTTCCTGTTCCCCGCCAACGAGGCCCGCTCCTCCGCATCTCGCCGCTCGTCCTCGCTGTTCATGGTCAGGAAGCGCAGCACCACCAAATTGAGGAAGGCCCCGATCACTGTCAGGCCCACCAGAATGTACATGAAGCTGAAAGCCACGTACAGGGGCTTTCTCTGGAGGGCCCGGTTCTTCTGCAGGGCCACAAAGTCCCCAAAGCCTATAGTAGTTAATGTGATGAAGCAGTAGTAATAGGACTGAAAGAAGCTCCAGTCCTCGTAGTGGGAGAAGGCAGCCGCCCCCACGCACAGGGTGCCCATGCAGGAGAAGAAGCCCACGGTCACCATGTTCTCCATGGACACGTCGGTGATGCGCATGCCGCAGCACTTCTTGATGCGCTTCAGGAGGTACTTTACAAAAGTGTTCATCCTCTCTCCCAGGCTCTGGAACATGACCAGGGTCAGGGGGATGCCCAGGACGGCATAGAACATGCAGAATGCCTTTCCTGCGTCGGTCCCTGGTGCTGCATGGCCGTAACCTGCAAAGAGAGAACAAACCGCAGGTTAACAACGTAGAACGTGTGAATGATGGTGCCAACACACTTCAACACTGCAGTATACTTCACTTCAGTGAAGTGAAGCTCAACAATGCTACTACAGTGAAGTAGCATCTTCACCAGTCTGATCACTCTACCACCACACCTGCATTCGTCCTTAGGATCCCCCAAGTAGAACATGTTTGGCTTCAGTTCATCAAGCAGCAAGTCACCAGCAGGGTCCTTTACCTTTTCGAAAATAAGTATTGACTAAAGTGGAGGCCAATACTGAAAGGTGGCCACTCCATTAATCTTATTTGGGCCCAAAGATGATATGGGTGTCCAATTAGCTCAAACTATGTCGTGCAGTAGTGCATTGTGGGAGCTCACGTAGGAGTTATTGGATGAGAAAGGAGTCATGGAGAAGCCAATAAAGCTTTTAGCCAAATTAGACTTAATCTTCAGGGCACAAGTTTCTGGCTCCAACACTAATAGAACCAGGCATCTGAGAAACAACCTACACTGCTAACAATAGGTGTTATGTCAATGATCACATGATCAACTCTCGCAGAACACCTGTAACACGTTGTACATGATGTGCAACACTGTATGTACAGTGCATGGTGATGAATGAGAGCCATAGTGACTGGTTGAATCTGGAGAACTATGCTAACTTAGTCTTAGATGCCTCCCTAGTGTCCTCAGATACTTTTATCAACTGCCAAAAGTATCCACATAACACCCACCTACAACAGGCCAACGCAACACACTGTCGTCCATTTGTTTACAGTACAGAATCATTCCTTTACAAGAGCAAGCAATTATTTTCCTGTGCTATGGTAAAAAATAATAATATATATATAAATAAAAAAAACATGGATCTAACCTAGGCAAGTTTAAGGCCAAGTATTGATTCAATATTTTCCTGAGTGGGATGTCCACCCACTCAACCACGTGTCTGTGAGTCCTTTTTATAAACTCTGCTTTCAATAAGTGTGATTTGCTGCATGCAGTGAAAACAATTTCATGTGCATATGAAATGTGCTCTTTTGACCCTTTCTGTTTATCAAAGATCTGAACTTCTGCATGGACAGGAAGGTTCAGCCACAGGTCAAGAACATTAGACTTTCTGAGGATATGTCTCTCGACTTCAGCATGAAATCATGGTCTGGGACCATTTTCAGTGAGATACAGGAACAATTATGAGGGGTTGCTCTTACAAATCAAGTCAACATTTATTTGTATAGCTTTTTACAAGCAGTGTGACAAAGGGCTTCACATATGCCCATAGAACCGCCCCGAATACACTGTCCTTCACTTTGGTGTCCAATTGTAGTCATTAGTAGTCATTTCAAAAAGGTATCAATAGTTTAACTATATTGCAAGCTTAAAGCTTGCTGTCTCTTTTCCTTCTTGCACATTTAATGGTCTGATTAAATATCGATTTTTTATAGCTTAAATTAACTGCGCAGAGTAATTAGACTATAATGAATTACAATGGCATTGGCAGCCATGATGAATTATAAATCATATTTGATTTGTGGCACTCATGACTGTGCAGAAATTGACTCTTCAGCCCAGTAGTCTACCCAGTTACCTAATCCGTAAGTACAGAGTAGAACAGAGCAGAACAGAGCAGAGTAGAACAGAGCAGAGTAGAACAGAGCAGAACAGAGTAGAGCAGAACAGAGCAGAGTAGAACAGAGCAGAACAGAGTAGAGCAGAGTAGAACAGAGTAGAACAGAGCAGAGTAGAACAGAGCAGAACAGAGTAGAGCAGAGTACAACAGAGTAGAACAGAGCAGAACAGAGTAGAACAGAGCAGAGTAGAACAGAGCAGAACAGAGCAGAGTAGAACAGAGCAGAACAGAGTAGAGCAGAGTAGAACAGAGTAGAACAGAGCAGAACAGAGTAGAGCAGAGTAGAACAGAGTAGAACAGAGCAGAACAGAGTAGAGCAGAGTAGAACAGAGTAGAACAGAGCAGAACAGAGTAGAGCAGAGTAGAACAGAGCAGAGTAGAACAGAGCAGAACAGAGTAGAGCAGAGTAGAACAGAGTAGAACAGAGTAGTACAGAGCAGAACAGAGTAGAACAGAGCAGAGTAGAACAGAGCAGAACAGAGCAGAGTAGAACAGAGTAGAGCAGAGTAGAACAGAGTAGAACAGAGCAGAACAGAGCAGAGTAGAACAGAGCAGAACAGAGTAGAGCAGAACAGAGCAGAGTAGAACAGAGCAGAACAGAGTAGAGCAGAGTAGAACAGAGTAGAACAGAGCAGAGTAGAACAGAGCAGAACAGAGTAGAGCAGAGTAGAACAGAGTAGAACAGAGCAGAACAGAGTAGAACAGAGCAGAGTAGAACAGAGTAGAACAGAGTAGTACAGAGTAGTACAGAGCAGAACAGAGTAGAACAGAGCAGAGTAGAACAGAGCAGAACAGAGCAGAGTAGAACAGAGTAGAGCAGAGTAGAACAGAGTAGAACAGAGCAGAACAGAGCAGAGTAGAACAGAGCAGAACAGAGTAGAGCAGAGTAGAACAGAGTAGAACAGAGCAGAACAGAGTAGAGCAGAGTAGAACAGAGCAGAACAGAGTAGAGCAGAGTAGAACAGAGTAGAGCAGAGTAGAACAGAGCAGAACAGAGTAGAACAGAGCAGAGTAGAACAGAGCAGAACAGAGCAGAGTAGAACAGAGTAGAGCAGAGTAGAACAGAGTAGAACAGAGCAGAACAGAGCAGAGTAGAACAGAGCAGAACAGAGTAGAGCAGAACAGAGTAGAGCAGAGTAGAACAGAGTAGAACAGAGCAGAACAGAGCAGAATAGAACAGAGCAGAGTAGAACAGAGCAGAACAGAGCAGAGTAGAACAGAGCAGAATAGAACAGAGCAGAGTAGAACAGAGTAGAACAGAGCAGAGTAGAACAGAGCAGAACAGAGTAGAGCAGAGCAGAACAGAGTAGAGCAGAGTAGAACAGAGTAGAACAGAGCAGAACAGAGCAGAACAGAGTAGAGCAGAGTAGAACAGAGTAGAACAGAGCAGAACAGAGTAGAACAGAACAGAGCAGAACAGAGTAGAAAAGAACAGAGCAGTTGCTTCAACGGGCAGCTTTTCTTTGCTCATCTCTTCTGGAGGTTAATCCACCTTGAATTATTTCAGTCGCCTGGCAGCATTAATTGCCATGAGCCATGGCTTTTTAATCAAGGCCAGGAGACATTGTGTGAGGCTCCTGCTAGTTCTTCTTCTGATAGGACCTAACTGGAACTGGGGAACACCATAGAACACCTTACTGCAGGGCGGCTGTTTAAGAGCGTTCCGTTCTGTCGAAATGCTACTTGTCTCCCTGCTTGTCAGATGACTGCATTCCTGGTGTTTCAGCAAATCTGTGATGTCTCGCGAATTGTCACTCAGTTGACAAGTAGTGAGTTAATAAAGTATTCTGAATCTGAATTGAATTATCGCTCAGTAACATCGTTCTTTTTACATTTACATTGAATCATTTAGCAGACGCTCTTATTCAGAGCGACTTACAGCAAGTACAGGAACATTCCCTCTGAGGCAAGTCGGTGAAGTGCCTTTCCCAAGGAGGTCATGTTGCCTTAGCCGGGAATTGAACTGGAAACCTTCTGAACACTAGCCCAACGCCCTAACCACTCAGCCATCTGAATCCCTTTTTCTTAAATGTTTTCACTGACCGGCACACACTGTATTGATTTGTAGTGTAGTCTAACATGTCCCTAAGCAGTGACTAGAGGACAAGAGTTATTTAGTTGTCCTGTGTCTAAGAAAGCAGCATGCATTGAGGAGCACTTGAGATTAAGACTGCATAGTCTGCAGTGTGACTCTAGTTTGCTGCGTCTGTTGAGTAAGATAAACAAATGGTGCTTAAGTGCACAGCAGACCATGCATTTTCATTTCAGTGCACCACACAATCCTTTGTGTTCGCAGCACACACACACAGAACAGCACAAGCACACGCAAGCAGGCCTCTTCGCGCCACGCTGTGAAGATCGGCCACCTGCTGCTCTAAGAGCTAATTTTATTACCACTGTCTCTTTTAGTTTATCAGCTCGCTGTTTGGTCTCACAGCTCCAAAATAATATCACTTCACCTGAAGGCCACACGGCATTAGAGATACAGGCTCTGAGAGAACATTGTGTGTGGGTGTGTGCGTGTGGGTGGGTGGGGGGGGGGGGGGGGGGGGGGCAGTCACTTACACTTCAAGCTAGCAACAAAGGCTGGCATAATTCTGTTGCTTAATTTAAAACGATGTTTGACTAATTTTCTTTCGTCTGAATGCAGCTGGGACTCGTCTTTGAAGTCTCTCTTCTGAGACCTGTTTGTCTCTGTCTTATTTCTGAGCTGCTGTAGCTCTGATGGACAAGCTACTCCAGCGGCTTTCGTAGCCAGCATGAGCTCCACAAGCACACACAGAGAAGGGAGGTACCAATAAGGGGGGGGGGGAGATGGCCCATTCTTATTCGATGTCCATAACAGAACACCCAGACCAGTACAACAGGGTTCAGGTTGAAGAAGCAGACAGGATCTGGTTCATTCTGCAGTAAAGAAAACTGCTTTTGGTGCCTCAATCCAGTCCAAATTCTGGTTATTTAGAGTCCACAACATGAGGATCCTAGCCAGATAGTCCTGTATGAGATGACAGTGACGTGCCATGACACTTGTAAGTGGCTTCTGTGAGATAAAGAGAGATAAAACCCTCGTTCATTGACAGCTTCATTACAAATAAATGCATGCAATTGTGAGACTAATAGCTGGACGAGCGAACAAATATGTGGGAATGACTTTGGAGGAGATGATTACAGAATCTGCCTCCCCTGGTATTAAACAGAGCTCACCAATATACAGTTTGGGTTTGTATTGATGGGAATGTCTATTATTTAAATGCCAGTACTTATTGCAGCTCACTGACCTTATTTGCTATTGGCTGAAAAGCTTAAGCAGTTATAGCAGTATTGATTTCTGTTAAAAAAGGTTACGCACCTTACCTCTCTTCAGAGGCAGGGGTTTTGAATTCCAGATGGGATAAAAAATGTTTTTTTAAAGACCACGTCTTTCAGCTATCTCATTCTGTTCGAGACACACACAAACTCACTGGCAGAACACAGGCTTGCTGTCAGGTCTGGCCAGCTGTAAAAATAAAATAAAAAAGGGTTCAAATGTGAAACGTTTGCATATAGTCTGGCAATAATCAAAGGACAAATGTATCCCTGTGTAAACTTATGACTTCTCTGCTGATTGCACTGAGCTTTATATCCCCCACTGGGTGATCTTCAGGCCTGATTAATAACCTTGGCCAGTGTACAGAACTGGAGAAAATGTGAGCGTTATGTGGAACATAACCAGCCTGTCCGAGCCACAGTGTGCCACTTTGTGATGTGTCTCTATTGAAATCCGTCCCAAGTTGTCACTCTGTCCTCGTGTGAAGGCACACTTAATGATGTGCAGCGCACACACAAGCCAAAAAGGCAGTCGAGGGCTGCTAAGCAACAGGCATTTGCACACCACCTGCCTGGAGACAGTGACACCAGCTTTGGTTTCTGGCCGGACTGTTCCAGGCCCCCTCTCTCTCTCTCTCTCTCTCTCTCTCTCTCTCTCTCTCTCTCTCTCTCTCTCTCTCTCTGCCCCCCCCCCACCCCCTCCTCACCCTCCTTTTCCATTATAACAAGGATTCACTGAATGTGGGCTTTGTCTTTGTGAGATTACTTGATGACATCAAATGTTCCCCATCTAGAAGTCATGTTTTTAACGTGACACAGTCTCTCCTGAAGATGATCCTCTCTGTTAGCTTTAGCACTAGAGCAGAGCTCTCCTCTGTGGTGGCTCTCAACTGACTGCTGGTCAAGCTCACTTGTTAGCACCTGCTCTTCGTCTCCCCCTCGTCTCCCCCCTCGTCTCCCCCCTCGTCTCCCCCTCGTCTCCCCCCTCGTCTCCCCCCTCGTCTCCCCCCTCGTCTCCCCCTCGTCTCCCCCCTCGTCTCCCCCCTCGTCTCACCCTCGTCTCATCCCCCCCCGACTCGTCTCCCCCCTCGTCTCACCCTCGTCTCCCCCCACGTCTCCCCCTCGTCTCCCCCTTCGTCTCACCCTCGTCTCCCCGCTCGTCTCCCCCCTCGTCTCCCCCTCGTCTCCTCCCTCGTTTCCTCCAGTCCAGGAGGTCCTGCTACCGGACCAGCAGAGCAAGCTGCGGACAGTGGACCTCTGCTTGGCTGCGGCAATATGCAGTGCATGATGACCTGCCTGCCATGTAACCAGATCACCATGATGATCAGGTGAATCTCTTTGGAGTCAGGGGTTCAGTTACATTTCAATGAGTCAATGCCAAGGACATTTACTGATAAGCATTTCCTAATAATGGTACAGTGTGTGTTAAAGTGCATGAAAACTCCGTCCGTCCATTTAGTAGCATTTATTTATCTATACTGTAGGGGGCACTGTGAGTGCAATGTTTGGACACAACTCTCTCACAACTATGTGTGAGCAGTATTTATTTAACTACCCCCCCCAGGGACATACTATTTAGTATCAAAGGAGCCACTTGTGGAGCGCAGTGCACAGCCACTGCTTGCCTCGTTCCGCAGTTCTGCAGAAACTCCAATGGCAGGACTCTCCTCAGTGGAGACCAGTGGCACTGCGCTTCAAGCATGAAGCTGCACCACAACACAGCTTCGCTAACAACACGCTAACTTAGATGGATAGCACGGTGCTTTAACATTGGGTGTTTTAGAGCCTGAAGAGGTGAATTAGGGTTCGACACATCATGTCCAGGTCTAACGTACTGGAGCCATCCAGACACAACAAGGAGATAGAGCAGAGCCAACACAGTGGAAGTGCTTCCTCCGTCTTATTCCCAGGGGAACGCAGCCCCAGGGAAACGACACGCCTTGTGGCATGCTGACTCACAAGGCTTGGTGTGTGTAGCGGGGGGGGAGGGTGTGGGGGGGGGGGTGGGGGGGAGGTGTGGGAGGGGGGTGGAATTAACTTCATGGATCAATAGCCGACTTGCAACCAAAGGATGAGCACAGGTGGGCTAAATGTCACCGCTCGTGCTGAATCGCCCACCTGCTACATCCAGACATCCAGCCTGAACACTGTTTGGAACTGCTAAGAGCAGGGGCATTTAGTCATAACAGACAGCTGTTTGAGTTTAGATGAACAGTGCATTAGACACATTTTTATAGTCTTAAATATGTAGTTATTGTATTTAATAATTAAACTCGATATAATCATTTGAATATACCCTAAAATAGATACAAATGGATGAGAAGCTAGTAAAAAATCTTCTAGGTTTTGTAAGTTAAACCTTTCCCTTTACCCTACTTCACATCCCTCACTGTATGTTTGAAAGCATTTTGCAATATTGAAATCACTCATATCAATATTTCAAACATATTACGGCATAATTGGTGTCTATTATTAATAATCATTCCCTTTATTGCACACATTTTAAAGGACTCCTGCACATTTTGATACATTTTTCACGAGCAGATTTAAAGCCTTTGATAAATCCATCTTTTAACAGGAATATCAGGCTTATTACAGTCTTTTCATCCATGCAAAAAGGTAATGATTTTCAACAGTTATGTCAACTATGATGTTTATCATAAACACCATCTTGGTGGACGACTTCAAGTGTTTTGAGTAGATTTTTACAGTGTATCTTTTTGATCATCCCCACAATCAACAGAGCATTTTAGAGGCATATTCATAGAGCTTAATGGATAATTATTTCATGAAGAGTCATGTCAAGATTCTCCAACCTTGAAAAAATACCTGCATCCAGTTGTGCAAATTCAAGAAAGCAAACTTGTAGCTAATACCATTAGTCAATCATCAAACAAAAAGGCCCCCAACCCCCCCACACCCACCCCCTTCTGAACTCACAGAACATGGCTCACATTAGCCTCAAGAATCCCCACTGAACCCCCTGCGCACACTCCCTCATTCTAGCATACTTTTCCACCGAAACACACGAAACTCTCACCCTCTCTCAGGCTCTCACCCTTTCTCTCTTAGTGACAAAACAATCACCTTCAAAGCCCAGAACCCAATCCTAACTCCCTACAAACCCTATCTACTTCTGTGATGACAGTCGAGGAGCCAAAGTGCAGTGTCAATCAAATGCCTGACAGAGTCCTGCTGTCGCCTTGAGCGACTGTGGCAAATGAGCCTTTCAACTGATTTGCTATAAAGACTGGCCATGTGTTCGGTCACAGAAAACAAGAGGCATGTCGGCCTGCATGTGGTCATGGAAGAGAATGAGCTGTACTGATTGTCAACATGGAATTAAAGGCCCTCATGAGCTTGGCAGAGGGCCGATATAAACGTCACCTTGCATGACATAGTATCAATTAAGATTATTCCTACCCACTGTTTCCATTACAAAGACTGTGGAGGTACACATTAGAAACGCTGGGAGCAATGCCAATTAGAATCCGTGGTGCTGAGAAAGGTGTGATGGAGTGGTCGCTAATGTCTACATTTAAAGCAGCACGTCTTAATCAAATAAATGCTAAGAGACTTCTGTATAAGATTTTGTGCTCTGATTGCTGGATATTAAATGTATGTTGAATGGTTTCAGGTCTTGTTGTCTTAGCCATTTAATGATGCAGTAGACATGTCACTTTTGGTATATTAGCAATATGATCCCTGACACATTTTATAGGCTTTACCTGTTTAATGTAGTAAAATCTGTCTGGCTGTACTCATAATGTTTAATAGCTACAGTACATTGAGTACAGTAACTTTGTTCAGAGATGAATTTCAGGCCTCTTTGATGATTAAATTAGCTCTATGTCCACCATGAAGTAACTCAGCTATACATTAGACGCAACAAAACGTGTGTGTTGCCTATTTTACTTTGCATTAGATGGAGTGGGTCATGGTAGCCGATGTGGTTTACTTTGTTGAATGACAGATAGCTCAGTCTAATGATTTCTATCATTGCACTACTGTGTATATACACCCGCTCCCCCCCCCCCCTCCGTACTATATATACCCATCCCACTTTGTACTTATGTTATTTGCACTTCTATGTTACTTGTATCATATTTGTAGTGCATTTTACATTGTATTCATTTTTATTATTATGCCACATATATGTTCTATGTTTGCTCATTTCTGCCACAGTGAATTCTATGTTTGTTAATCTTGCATAGCGAATAAACCTCATTCTGATTCTGGTATGTCAAGCCTTGCAAGGTTAGTCCATTAGCTTTGACATGATACTGCATGATGCAATTATGATACACAACTCTAAACATGGGCTACGGAAATTACCGGAGTGCGTCATGTTTTGGGTAAAAAGCGTCCAGTTTCCTAAAAGCAGCTGACTTTGATGACGTGCTACTTCAGTTTCTGAACATGTCCATGCAAGATGGAGAAATTACAGTTTACAGCCATTTCCAGTCATCAAGATCACAACATTATTTCTACTTTTAGCTTACTCTGCAAGAAATGCTTTCAGAACGCTCTCCAGGTTATCGTCTTTGTTAAATGCAAGATGAAATTAACCACATTCTGTGTAATAGGTCACAAGAATGTTGGTAGGTAATTTACTGGACCATCAGGACGAGTGGAAACGTGAAGTTGGAACAGCAAACATAATCAAGATACTTTACAGTGTCGCCAAGGAAACTAGGGCTTGCACCTTTCCACAGCTGCTCCGTCATGTGATCACCTAGTCTTCTATTTCAGACGCACTATTTTAATTATAGTTCAAACTCTCACGTTGATTATAACCATGCTCTTCGTTTGCAGGTATACTCTATTTAAAACGTGTCCAACTGAATGTTCCCAGATGAAAGAAGGACAGCTGGAAATCTAAACTTCCACCTCCCATAATGGAGAACCTGTAGGCTTTTACTTGTGATAAACAGAGTTTTTCCAAAAGGCATGGCTAGCCTTTAACGTCCTTTGTGACATGGTCACATTTTCAGGCCAGCCTTGTTTGTGTGCTCATCGGTCGCAGATATTGACTTTTCTTACTTATGTTCCACATATGGGCCATGTGGCAGGTCCCCAAGGAGTGTTGCAGTCCTGCTTGGATGCAGTGGGTTGGCAGTAACGTGCACAGCCAACATGGAGGTTACATGGACATAATGTATACCCTTGGTGTTTAATGTCAATCCCATGATTGTCCCTATTAGGAAACCATTAAGCTAGCAGGCCCACTGTAAAAGCACAGGGCTCACCATGTTTCCAGCAACTTTCATCTTAAAACTACAAGACAGACACCTGTACAGGACTGCAGAACCGGTGGAGTCATTTCTCCTTCACAAGATGCAAGATAAACCAGCTTTCAGGCCTTCTAAGAGCTTTTTTTATCTATTTTGTCAGACAAGGATAGGTGTAGCCACAATGGTCCTATCCCATGTCATTTCAATCATGCAATTATTCATCCATAAATGTATCTATATGTTTCATACTAGACATCCTTGCATCGATTATCATTACGAGATAAGGAGCATTTTTGTCGTAGACAACCGTTCTTTAGTGATAGGTAGGAGGATGGTCAGACCAATCTTATTGCAATTGCAGGGTGAGTCTAGTAAACGTATTAATCGATACGTAGTCTACTAAACAACAGGCATTGATTATAGCCTAAGTGTGAATGTACAGTAAACATAAGTAACAGTTTGGCTGTAAGTGAGAACCTTTATCCAACAGTTCACACATCCTTCAGTTAAGCATCTGTTACACGCAGTTTCTTTCAATGTATATTTGTTTTGATTTCCTCACAGAAATACATGCCAAACTGTTCTCTTTTTCCTCAACTGCAGCGTTTTGTTATGAAGATTAGGAGTCTGAACGCAGATCCTCCCCCGTGACGTGTCTGTAGTAACTCTGAGGAGCTGTTCTTTCAGCACCACACTCATGGGGGTACTCTGAGGAGCTGTTCTTTAAGCACCACACTCATGGGGTACTCTGAGGAGCTGTTCTTTAAGCACCACACTCATGGGGTACTCTGAGGAGCTGTTCTTTCAGCACCACACTCATGGGGGTACTCTGAGGAGCTGTTCTTTAAGCACCACACTCATGGGGTACTCTGAGGAGCTGTTCTTTAAGCACCACACTCATGGGGTACTCTGAGGAGCTGTTCTTTCAGCACCACACTCATGGGGGTACTCTGAGGAGCTGTTCTTTAAGCACCACACTCATGGGGTACTGCTACAGCTTAAGGGAGATCTTGGGGGCCCCTATAGTTTTACAGTTTGTGTTTAACCCTCAGTAAATCACAGATGTATCCCTCTAAAACCATCTAGTTATAAATAATTTGTAACAATTTAAATAATTGAACTGTGTCTTGAAGCATTTACGATAACCAATCACATTTTAGATTAGCCTATTGTGCTTGAAACAATCCATTAATTTAATACGTGATGAGTATTCTAACTAACATATGTCCTCTTGAGATTTTGGTCTATGAGAGTTGTAGAATACAGTTGGCCATTTAAATACTGAAATTATACATCCTTAATAATGGATTCACATACTAAATGTGTACCAATACAGTATTTACAACTTTTCATCAACGTTTAATGCAGACAACGCTAGTTAAGGGTTAAGAATGGGAAGACATGTTGCTCGACAAGTTTGTTGATGGGTTTTCCCTGCAAAGTATGTTGTTTCGGGCTACAATATCGTATATCCTGGAATGATTTTAAGTCTAAAGCTGCTTACATTTCATTGTTTACCTGACGACAGCAGTTACACACTTTCTATGGTCAGTTAAAACAGGCCTGTCTTGTGCGTAATGCTGTTACGCAATAGAAAACTCACCTATGGTGGTTATGACTGTGATGGCAAAGTAAAAAGATCCCGCGAATTTCCACTGGACCCCGGCTCTGTGAGGCTCAGCCTCCAGGATAATGCTCTCCAGTTTCTTGTAGTCCTCGTCGCTGATGTTATATTTCCCTTGGAGACGCTTCTCTTCCACTTCCAGCTGCTCCTTCTCCCGCATCTCGAAGTCTGACTCCAGGGCATCGAACACGGCTGCACCGACCAGCAGGTAGGTGAACGTGCAGACGATCAGGGACAAGGTCCGCACGTTCTGCCGCTTCATGGCCACCAGGAACCGGCGACTGAGGGGCTCATGTCCCCCCCTCGGATCCCCCGGGAAGGCGCAGCAGCTGATGTCAGGGAAGCAGCGGTGTGATGAAGAGGAGGAGGAGGGATAGGATGGTGGTGCGTGTTGGTGATGGAGGCTGGAGCAGTGGATCCTGCTGTTATCCCTGGAACAGGTCCCCAGATCCTGATGATCCCTGTAACAGGTCCCCAGATCCTGATTACCCCTGTAACAGGTCCCCAAATCCTCCTGCTCCTGGTTTGCAGAGAGACACAGCAGACTGCTGGATCTCCGGGACCAGGAGGAGCCCTGATGCAGCAGACAGACCCTGCGTAAGACCTGCCCAAACCAAGTCCTCCTCCCGGTGCGCAGTGCCATCAACAAGCAGCTTTAACAGGGTTAAAGCGATCCAAAGTCAAACTATATGTCATGGAAAAAAAAAACATTGAAAAAAAAACCTTATAAATTCGACATTTGGTCAATCTTTTTTATGGCTTGATGCAGCAGCTCTCTCTGTTTGTGAGGATGAAGTTTAAGAGATGTGAAAAGATGCGAGTGAGCTTTGAGCAGAACACCAACCTGTTCCTCTCTTCCTCATTGAAGTATGTTGAGTTTTTGATCCCCTATCTCTCCAAAGGTTTTTACCCCCCAAATCAAAGTACAGTGTCTGGAATCCAGCAATAAGGTTCAAATACGTGGCATCTTCATCAGTAGATGTGCTGAGTGGTCGGCTAGAGTGATGAAGAGGAGGGTGACTGAGGCAGATCCGGAGAGGAGGAAAAAGGCTTCTGAATCACAGGCGATTCAATAAATCTAAGATCAGAGGTTTTGAAAAGCTTCATGTATAACCTACTGATCTCCTTCATGATTATATGCCTGTTTTGACATCATTTAAAACAGCTAAATTACTTCTCCAAAAGCGGACTTTACTGATATTATTCGTCTTAGTCATTGTCACTAGAGGCTAAATCAGCAACGGCAACAATCGACTCTATTTTCAATAATCGAGGTTTTATTTGTAGACAATTCAAAGATAACTGAATTTGACCATTCGCTCTTCAGCCTGGTGAGCAGAATAAAGTATTTTGAGACTTAATTCACTGAACTGAAAAATACACATTATTCACGATCTCCAAAGAAAGCAAATCAGCTGGAGTAAAAAAATGGAATACCAAAAACTCTGCAAAGTTAACTAATGCATTGTATCAATACTTCTTTATGTGATGTTTAGTATTTTTTTTTAAACCTGAACAGTCGTGTAAGCTTTCATTAGACACCGGGTTGCCTACTTAACACGTTCCTCTTGGTTCAGGTTTTCCACTATTTAAACCATCTCCACGAAAACATTAGATCATTTAGATTGGTCTGTCATATATCATTTAATTCCAGTTTTCTGACTTATCACACTGGTTTATTCCCTATAGGCAGCTCTGTGTTCCTCTCCCACACACCCCATATGACCACTCCCACCATGATGAATATGAGAGGGCAGATAACTGTATATATACACACACACACACACACACACACACACACACACACACACACACACACACACACACACACACACACACACACACACACACACACACACACACACACACACACACACACACACACACACACACACACACACACACACACACACACACACACCCCTGTACTATATATACCCATCCCACTTTTTACTTATGTTATTTGTACGTCTATGTTATTTGTAGTGTATTTTACATTGTATTCATTTTTGTATTATTATGCCACATATAAGTTATATGTTTGCTCATTTCTGCCACAGTGAATTCTATGTTTGTTAATCTTGCATAGCGAATAAACCTCATTCTGATTCTGAACTGCTCACGTTTACTGAAAAGCAAAGGACAGAAAAACACAACTGCTTACCAAACTTGAGAAGAAACCCACTGGAACAAGAGCCATGTGGAGGGTAGCTGTCCATGGTACTTCACCATCAGGTGGCCTGTGTGGGGTCATTACTGGGACTGGAACCACAACCATATTTCCACACCACCAAGGCTGAATAAACAATAACTGCTATGAATTAAGTCATGTTTACTTTCACATGATCTCACTTTAAAACAGGGATGTATACAATTTAAGACGTAGAGCAAGTTATTTTAATAAACAACATATATAATTCCATGTGCTGTTGCAAACACATAGTGTCCACTGTGTGCGTCTAAACGTTTCATGAATGCCACCTTTTGAAGTCAAAATAACTCCATCACTCTGAGTCTAGAGCTCTGGATCTATATTTAGCTATTTAGTCTCTCACTGACATCTCTAGTCTCTGCTCAATCCACGCATACAATTCACACACTGTAGTTCACTACGTGCTTTAAAATCAAGTCTAACAATGGAAAATAGTTCAAATCTCCATGGCAATGATAATTCGGTGGTATGATGATCAATCAAGCAGACACATAAGAGAGAGTGAGCCTGGCTTGCTTATATGCATCACACATATTAGGTTTTAATGTAGTACATGAGTCTAGCTTGACATCATGGCTTACTTTAAATAGCATTATATTGTACAAACAGTCAATATACTGCTTTAATGATATTATTTTTGTCAGTGGCAACCTTTCACATTCAAAAGTTTCTATTACAAAACAATGTAATTTAGAGTGATTTGACTTTGAGTTGTACTGATGTCTGACAACTTATCATTCAGTATTATCTAGCTTATGGTCATTAAACTATTCATGTATCATTTCAAAAGATATCTTAGATTTGCATCTGGTGGGATTTAATACTTGACAAAGAAGAAATGCATGTTTACATCACTGGATTTGGAAGGGTTGAAGCACTTCATCTCCTCAGGGCCGTGCCTGGAGTATCACAGTGCGTCTTTTCTCTCATGTCAGGTTTCAGAATATATCTTGAAAATTCCAACTTTATTTGTACAGCCCTTAAGGACCAATCTTCTTCCTGCGCAACAACAATTTGTTTTGTGTTTTGGGCATTTTAATGTTTTAGATTCCCATTCCATTTTTGGCTGTTGTGCTAAATGACTTTTTGAGCAGATTCTATAATGAACAGAATCACTGAAAATGCATCTGGTGCATATCTGAGTGGATTCCAGTAGGCAGGTGTTCCATGAGTATTAGCCTAGGTGGGGGCTGTTTCAGGGGTTACAGATTAGAGATGACTGGGATTAGCAGTGTCTCAGTTTCATTCTTAAGCAGGTGATGCACACAGCAGGACATCCCACACAGGAGGGTATATTTTATATGCCATAGACTCTCCTCAATGGTGTTTACATTGTTGATTTGCTCTGCTAACTGTCATACCAATGCAATATTACAAGGTTTTTATGTAACAAATTGTGTTTTTGATGTTTCCTAATTAAATGCTATATATAACAACTATTACAAGACACCATACTGCCTGAATAAATCAATTAATTCTGTTGTCATGTAGATCTAATCAGTATTTTCATTTTATTTTATGGATGCTAGAAGATAAGGACTCACTAACAGCTCGTTGTTGTTCTGCCTGAAGTTTAATGAGCTAAATCCACCTTCTGTATACTTAGCAGGGACATACAAAGAAAAAAGGAGGAAGGACAAGTAACAGGTGACACAAGGGTGACTTCATTCCATTAAATAATAATACCTCATACATTTACATATCAAGGTTACTGAAATGTATGAATGGAAGTCACAGACTTTTCAATATTGAAACAATGGAAAAAAAGGAATTTAATTGAACTGTGTCTTCGAGTCCCATCACACCTTTTTTAACCTTTACGAAATTGTTTTTCGCTTATCTGCCGCAATGTAGGATTCCATTTACTTAAAATAAAAAATAAATAACAAATATTTACCTTTTCTCTGAGACAATAACTCAATTTCTTCAATTGTCACAACAACACAAGGATGGTGGCCAGTCCTCTAGGTTCAAGACAAATGGATTCATGAAAGTTATCGTCTCTCTCTTGGCAAAAGTAAAGGTGAAAGGGTCAGCGAATACTTTAGTGACAAATAGTTCTCCTACACAGATGAAGCTCTTAGTGGATTTCATCTGAGGACTAGAGATGCCAACAGGAACACTCTTAGGTCACTACCTAAACAACACAACCATCTCATCACAAGCCCTTCATTAAGCTGTTTTGGTAATCATATATTTCCAACGGTAAGAAAAAAAACCCTGTCTCATCTTAAATACTCATTTTGACAGCTGTTAATGTGTCTTAGCCTTGGACACATTGACAGCTGAGGATTTTCCTTGTAAGAATAACTACAAGAAATCCCTTCTCTTTGGACTGAGGCAGCTGATCAGGTTTAGTGAAGAGTAGCAGCGGTGATATTGTGTGTGTGTGTGTGTGTGTATTCACGGCAGGCAGATGTGTATGAGGAGGCAGAGTGTTTGGCTTATCAGCTGCACCAGACAGACCTTGCCGCCGCTCCCTGCCAATACTGTCCCATAATGCCTGTGTGAGTCCACATGCACAGCCAAATAGAGGAGGAAACCACTTTAGAGGGGCCATGTTTCACTTTTATTGTTTATGTCAGAGATTCTAAATATATCTCTTTTTTTCTCTTTTTTTGTTGCTAGAGTAAGAGGTGGAGAGAGATATAGAGAAATGCTGTGTAGTTTATCTAAAAGAGATAACAGAAGGAAGAGAGGGAGGAAGGGAGCGAGGGAGTGGGAGAGAGAGGGAGGTAAAGATGAGTGAGAAAGAGAGATGATTTTATTCAGTATGATCCAGGGATCTGCTGAGCCAAACTATCTGTACAGTTTCAATTCACATACCTTGATCCCTGCCCACAACACCTGTAGGATGAGTCAAGAGCGCAGTTACAATCCAACAGTTGTTGTGTGAAAGCGCCCTGTAAAACAGCAATGCATCATTTACTATACATTTGTTCTACATCAAGACAAGGTCATTATAGGCAGGGTAGAACTACATGTAAAACATATTTGAATGAATTGTCTCGTGTGGGTTTTTAAAGTTGTGCATAATTGTAAATTGGGGGAAGGGTGCACATGTGTTCTTGAAGGGATTAAAAGAGACATTGCACGTATAATTAGTTCTCTAGGAGAAATTTCTGAACAATTAGAAGAAGCAGCGATAATGATAAAAATTAAAAAGCTTCAACCGTCATTTCATGTCTGCATGCATTCAGTCACATGCATGCAACGTGTTATCATCTATAAGTGATATCACTTACAGCCTCTCTTTCTTTGGTTCTCCATCAAAGCATGTTTTAGAATTTACATACCTTCTATCAGCAGTCATGTATCCTTCTGATCATAATTCATAACGAGCAAGTCAGGCAAATGCACTGTGCATATTCAATATATCAAAAGATGTGTTGAAATCACGATATGACCTGGTGTGAACTCTTCTACAGCCAACGTTCTAATGAGGCTTGAGAGGCTTCAAAGGGGTCTTCCTGATGTCTGCTCCTCTGGATCATGTTCTATGTTGACGACCGATACAAGAGCTCAGGTACTATTCGGGACTTTGAAGAAGCTCAGCAGGCTTGACTCATGAAATATGTTTCGTCTGTGGCAATAGCAATGTGCAAAAGCGTCAGAGAGATGGAAAGAAACAGAGACTAAGTTATCTCAGTGGTGTGTGTTGTTGAGGAGGGAGGAAGGGGGGGGGGATGGAGATGCCTCATCTTGTTAGGGAATAGACATTTAGCGTTGTGGCTAGGAGATGGCGGAGGTGGAGTTGAGGAGGTGATTCGCCTCAACCTTGGTGTTCCTCCTCCTGAGAAGCTGCCTCAGTTCAGAGTCACTTAGTCCAATAAAAACCTCCAAGCCCCACCAGTGATGTCTTCCACTTGGGCTCTTCCTCTGAGGTTCCAGGGTCGGTAAGATGGACTCACAGCCTCCTCGCTGCACAGGCAGTCTTATCTCTCCACATCTCCTGTTTGTCCAACAGAGCTTTGGTCTGGCAATGATAAGGAGGAGGACTGCCTGGAAGGAGTTCAGCCACAACACACATTCCCACTTGTATTATCCTCTGAAATGGCTTTTAGTCCCCAACCGAAATACTACGGAGCGAAACATTTATCAAGTGGGGATTGTGTATTATAGCATTTGTTCCGTTTTGTTGTTTTAATATGGTAGATTGTGAGCCAGCATAGTAAAACAACATAGTAAAAGCTCAACAGCAAGTGTCTAAAGGCACAGTGGATTTCCCTGTCCTCCCTCTGCTTGCTTAGGAAATGTTTCATTTCAATGGGCATTAGAGAATTGCATGCTTCACTTACTTGTAAATAATGGCTTTTCATTCCGTAGACATCTTAGCCTTGGGCGTCAATCTCAGTTGAAGATATTCTTCCCAAAACGAAGATGTGAAAGTTGATGCTTGTGCAGTGTTCATCTGAGCCACATCTTCATCACATCTTGCTTTGAAGTGGACACTTGCAGTTTTCATAATCCTGACTCATGTTACAATCTCTAAGCATAATATGAGTCCAGTGTTACTTGAAGTCCAGTCAAATCTGGTAACATGCATCTTTTTCCACTCTCTAATGTTTCACATATTTCTTTTTTACATATTTTCTTTAACAACAGTTCTATGACACTTTTATACATTGGTACATGTGAATATTGCTGGATGGACACTTAATGCTTTTGGAAGCTTCTCCATGTGAGGTCCTGTGGTTGCCAGAGGGATAGGGTCTGCATCCTGCCCACGACACATGCTCCACTGTATGGGTCATGAGATTATGGGCTCTGCTGGTACCCTTCAGACACACCTTACCCTGGAGCAGGAGGCTTGAGACTGAAGCGTATCTCACACTACGTGGCTGTGCGTGTGTATGTGTGTGTGTGTGTGTGTGTGTGTGTGTGTGTGTGTGTGAGAGAGAGAGAGAGAGAGAGAGAGAGAGAGAGAGAGAGAGAGAGAGAGAGAGTGCCAGTAAAATAGAAGGATTGAGAGAAAGGTGGGAAGATGCACATTCACTGCCAAAAAACGACCACGTACATAAAACACATCAAATGCACATTTCAAAGGAAAAATCCCAAAATGTAATGGAATACTGTTAAAGCCTCTCTATTTACAGATGTTGATTATATATATATATAAATCATATATCATAGATATATAAAAATTAAATCCTTGCTGTTACAAGATCCATTCAATTTTTTTATTTACATATAGTGTGATATTCAGATGTTACAGAAATGTGACTACAGGCTGGCCTGCTGCTCAACCCCAAAAAAGATGGATGGATTCATTTTGAGACGACTATTCGGATCAGGTAGGAAACCATACAATAACCTACACCCCTGGCTATGGTGTGTTACAGATTGTCATAATGAAGGGTCAACATGAAGCCTTTAAGAGCAAAACATGATAATGGCAACGACAAAAAAACTAATTTGGCTTTAAGACTGAAAACTCTTCTTCTCCACCTAAATATTCGCCTGGACATTCATCACACACACACCTTCATGAAGTACAGTAACAGCACATATGTACATCACATGGATGAGTTAGTTAGCATAGGGTCAAGTTCATCCAGTCACCATCACCAGGCCCCACCAGGCCTCACCAAGCCCCAGAAGGCCCCACCAGAAATCACCAGGCCCCACGTGGCCCCACCAGGCCCCACCTGGCCCCACCATATCCCCCCAGAACTCATCCGATCCCACCAGAAATCACCTGGCCCCACCAGGCCCCACCTGGCCCCACCATACCCCACCAGCCCCCTCTAGGCTCCTGCCTCCATGGGAGCGTCCTGGGCCTTGATGTGGACGCTGGGCAGGCAGAACCAGGCCAGAGGCAGCTCACGCCCTGTACTGTCATCCTGGAACTTGATGTTCAGGTAGAAGTCACCGGTGTAGAGGAACAGCAGAGCTCCTACACAGACGAAGCTGTCAGTGGGTTTCACCTGAGGGGGAGGAGATACGGTCCATCATTCAGACAGTCTACTGCCTGGGCAGGGCTACTCTGTAAGCAGGGATAAGGATGTACTGTTGAACGTACAGAAAGCACATAAGAGTCCTCAGTTTGTGTTTGAACAAATAAGATCTGCGTTCCTGGTTCATTGGTATTTGTGATGGGTTTGTTTCCTCAGACTCGAAGCCTATGGAGGCAGCACCGTACATCACAAGAATCATTTTTGCTCGTTCACTGATAAGACTGAATAAGACTACGCGATGTATACAAAGTCGAAGTGCGCAACAGTAAAACAACCTTGCGATTAGACGCATGCTGGTTTTCCCAAGGATCGTCCTTGGATAGCGGAGTTGTAAATGGGTGCTTATCTGCAATCAGTTATTCTGACGGTTCAGTAACTTTTTGGCAACACACCACACCTGATGTTTCTATGTCCTTCCAGAGTGGAGGGAAACAAAAGAGGCTTGTCAGACACCAGGATGTCTACTGAGTGCAAGGTGTTCTACTCTGTCAGCACTGCCTGTCAAGTGTGAGCAGCAACAAGAGCACTCCCTGTCTGGGCACTGTTGGATGGCCACTTGAGCTAATGAACTTACGTTTCATAACTAAGCTTTCATCACAGTTGAGTTTAAAGTTCAGTGACCCGGTATAATTACCTTTTGTGCTATCATGGATGATCAACAACTTCCCCTCCACAAGGTCCATCTCATCACCCAACCTCTAGCGGTGTCCAGCCCCGCCCTCATCAAGTACCTGGTCTTTCTGATTGGCTGAACGAACCCAATCCAAGACAAACGGCTACACGTCTTGGTCTCATCAGGTGTTGAGATGCATAACCCTTTCCTAGCATCCCAAGATAAGACCCTGCGGTCAAACTGTTTTAGACTCTGTCCCCATGGTAACAGCAGACAAGGGTTGTTCCTGACCGTGTCGATGTAGAACGTGTTGGAACCGATGAAGGTGACCGCATCCTGCAGGTCGTAGTTCTGGACGCCGTTCTGGTAGTCCTGGAAGGGCACCACGGTGAGGGCGAAGGGGCCCACCGCGTTCTTGCTCCGATTGGTCAGTTTCACTTCCAGGGGCACGGGCTCGCCCACGTTGCAGCTTGACGATGACGTCACAGTCACATGGCTTCCCGTTCACCATCACATCTGCCAGAGAGAGAGAGAGAGAGAGAGAAGAGAGAGAGAGAGGAGAGAGAAGAGAGAGAGAGAGAGAGAGAAGAGAGAGAGAGAAGAGAGAGAGAGAGAGAGAGAGAGAAGAGAGAGAGAGAGGAGAGAGAGAGAGAGAGAGAGGAGAGAGAGAGAGAGAGAGAGAGAGAGAGAGAGAAGAGAGAGAGAGAAGAGAGAGAGAGAGAGAGAGGGAGGGGCAGAGAGAGAGAGAGAAGAGAGAGAAGAGAGAGAGAGAGAGAAGAGAGAGAGAGAGAGAAGAGAAGAGAGAGAAGAGAGAGAGAGAGGAGAGAGAGAAGAGAAGAGAGAGAGAGAAAGAGAAGAGAGAGAGAGAGAAGAGAAGAGAGAGAGAGAGGAGAGAGAGAAGAGAAGAGAGAGAGAGAGAGAGAGAGAGAGAGAGAGAGAGGGAGGGGCAGAGAGTGAAAGAGGAAAGAGGGGGAAAAGAAAGAGGGAGCAACTAGCATTAGGATGTTGAGACGAGAGGATATGAGGCCTGCAAATGATGGTACAAGTACAATAGGTTGAAACCACACAACCACGCAGGCCTCTGGAGCATCAGGCTGCTACAGTAGACCCAGCACAGAACACACCAGGGGTCAAAGATCCTCACAGACAGAACAGATCCTAAACCTGTCCAGGAGAGTTGGAAATCTGCCACAGAGAGAACCAGAAGGATGCACTGTCCCCCATTGTGTCTCTGGACATTGTGTCAGGACCTGCCTCCCTCCCTCCCACGCACACAGACAAACACAAACCACCCACTCCAGCGAGCCTCCTCTCATTAGCAGTCAGCCTAACACAACCTGTCCAACGACAAGCCGATCACATCGTTTCTTGTGAAGAATCAATAGGCTTGTTCGTTCTCAAAAATACAATTTATTGACACAAATGGGGTAGGGGGGGTGGGGGGAGAGCCAGAGGATTGGAAAGAATTCTCCAAGGCTGCTTTATCAATCTCATGCATGACTAATTTCTGTCATGATGGAGGACAATGAGATTATAGGAAACACCACTGGCCACTGGCCCTGCTCTCCCCTCTCCCCACTGAAAGGAGTCCAGTTTTGGGGTTCCTGTCTCGCCATCCCTGCAGCGGACGAGCCCCTGTCTAACTGATGCGGAGGGGAAAAACACTAAATACACACACACGCAAACACACACACACCCCCCTCACACACACACACACACAAACACAAACACACACACCCCCCCCCCCCCCACACACACACACACACACACATACAGTACTAACACTTCCAAAGTGGCTTGACACCCTCTCTCTAGTGCCAAGCCTGGGGCTGGGCTAACCATGGCTAGTCACATCAGTCCAGTGTGTTCTGACAGGGGGGGGGGGGGGGGGGGGGGGGGGGGGGGGGGGGGGGGGGGGGGGGGCATCCCAGCAGACACGGCGAGCGCCAGGGTGGGGGCGTCGGCCCACGATGACTGCTGCCACTCAGGGTGAAGGAGGCCAGGCATGATGGGACTTCCATCAGGGTGACATTCAGCTCCAGCTCTGCCTGGCCTCCCCAGACCTGACCCAGCTGTCTGCGGGCTCGGCCCTGCCTCCCTTCCAGCCTCAGGCCCCCCCCACACTCATCCTCTTTGCCTCACTTGTCCCAAACTCACATTCACCTAATCTCTGTCCCTCACACTCATCCACTGCACCCCTCCTTCCCTTTTACCCACTCCCCCTACTCACTTATTACCCCCTCCCTCTCTCCCTCCCTCTCTCCCTCCGACACAGTAGCTAAAAATACACACATAGGCCTCCTATGACACTTCACCTATAGGGATTTTTTAATAATGTCTGTTTGAGAAATGTTCTGATTGAATAATGCTTGATTTTATCAGGGGTAAATGAAGAGAAAATCATAAAGCCAATAGTTCAACGATTTTGCAGTCAAACATTGTCACTGTCAACTGATTTATTCTACATTTTTCATTTGGGCCTATCACTCTCATAATAGTAACAACATTATTTCCAATTGCAATAAAAGGTGGGAAATCAAAAATACAATCATCTTAAATTTGGTTCAGTGAGTTTTTTTTTGCCTCATGTTCCTCCCTTCCTCAGAAGACATGTGAGACAATGTATTCATTCACATATTCTCTCTCTCACACACACACGCACCCGCACACAGACCCACACACACACACACACACACAGACCCACACACACAGGCACCCGCGCACACACACACACACACACACAGACCCACGCACGCACACATACACACGCACCCGCACACACAGACCCACGCACACACACACACACACACACACATACACACAGTGTATAAAAGGCAACATTTTTATAGTCATTGGTTCTGGACCATATGTAAACACTTCAGTAAGTACAGTAGTTATATTTAGTTTCTCAAAAGGCTTGTTGCTAGGAGATGTGGTTATAGGTACATTGGTTCTAAACAAGAAATATCCATTCCAGCACACTAGATGCAAATATGATGTGTTATGAGCTGAAGAGTTCAGACTCGTGAACACAGTACATCAGCATTTTTTTCTCTCTGGTACTAAAGAGATGATGAACAAAAGAACATAAGAACACACAAGAACACCTACTGAACACACACACACACACAAACACACACACACACACACACACACACACACACACACAAGAACACCTACTGAACACACACACACACACACACACACACGAACACCTACTGATGGCCAAGAGAAAGCAGTGGGCCGGGTGCACTGGGTTCTGAAAAAGCAACATTACCTTCTGGAATAGATCTCAACGCTGTATAGTTATTTAAATGAGAGTAGATTCATATCCTGCATGAAATTTCATGCCTTCTGTTTGTAGACAATCTGCATGTTTACTATTTACTGCATCACTAAACAAATAAATAAAGGGGGAAATAAGTTAGAAACTACATTTTAGTTTCCAAATAAAAGTGTCCAATCATGTGCACAGCGCACACACACACACACACACACACACACACACACACACACACACACACACACACACACACACACACACACACACACACACACACACACACACACACACACCACACACACACACACACACACACACACACACACACACACACACACACACAGTCCCTGGAACAAAGAGGTTCACAGACACTCTCTGCAGCAACACCACAGTAAACATGTCATCACCTCTAAATAAATAATGGACTCTGATTTGTGCCCCATATAACCTGGTAAACAAGCTCAAGGCGGCCAAAGTCGGCCTTCTGATTGGCCAGCAGCTCCCCAGGCCTTTAGCGAGCATTTCTCTTGCTCCTCTTGAGCCAAAGTTTACAAGGACATGATGAATAGCTGCTCACTAAGAGCATATGCACCATTCTGCCGCCTCAGGAGCCCAATCTAAAAGTGTTCAAACACGACCCAAAGCTCTCCTCACCTGGCCGGACCCAGGCCCCTGAGGCAGGGTGGGATTGAATGCAGGGCCCCAGGCCCCAGGCCCCGGGAGAGAAGGGTGCTTAGTAAACAAGCCTCCCCTTGGGTCTATTGGGTTAACAAGTGAGTTATCATGGGCCAGCAGTGAGAGAAACTACAGACAGAGAGAGAGAGAGAGAGAGAGAGAGAGAGAGAGAGAGAGGGGGGGAGAGAGGGGGAGGGGAGAGAGAGAGAGAGAGAGGGGGAGGGAGAGAGAGAGAGAGAGAGAGATGAGAGAGAGGGGGAGAGAGAGAGAGAGAGAGAGAGAGGGGGAGAGAGAGAGAGAGAGGGAGGGAGGGAGGGAGGGAGGGAGGGAGGGAGGGAGGAGGGAGGGAGGGAGGGAGGGGAGGGAGGGAGGGAGGGAGGGAAAAGAGAGAGAGAAGGAAACAGAAAGCGAAATTGAACTCATAAAACAGATCCACAAGTACATTCAGTGCATAGGTGGTGATGCACACTACCCAGTATGGTAATGAGTGCATGCTTTAGAGCGAGCGAGGGAGGAGGACCAGAATAATGGACTGCGACATATCGCTTGAACAGCTGCTCTGTTTGCTGCAGCAACAAGTGGCTGTGTGCTTCACCATCTGATCAACAGGTCACAGGGCTGCCACTCCATGCACACGGCCACTTTCTACCCACAGCTACCCGCTACTCATGTGCATCCACACGCATGTAAACACCCAACATAGTAATAGTAGCAGATGGACAACAGAGCAAGTTGCACACGGCCGCACGCCTATTTGCTGGTGGCCTGCCATCGACACGATCTCCACCGTCCTCAGGCCCACACTTCGCCGATGGGTACCACGGCACGTTGCGTAACGCCCGCCGAGCCCCACGTTGCCGCGGCTGCCGCAGCTCTCCAGGGGGCCCCCGCTCTGATGTGTGCACAGCAGCTGGAGTAGACATGCTCTGCCGGGGGGAGGGGCCGGGCCCCGCACCGTCACCACAGCAACCAGGCTCGACCACTGGAGCCTGCCTCTGTCAGAGCGGCAGAGGAGGGAGGGAGGGGGGGGGGGAGGGGGAGATGAAGGAAGGAAGGAAGGAAGGAAGGAAGGAAGGAAGGAAGGAAGGAAGAGGAGGGGAGAGAGAAATTGAAAGAGAGCGCGAGAGAGAGAGAGAGAGAGAGAGAGAGAGAGAGAGAGAGAGAGAGAAAGCGAGAGAGAGAGAGAGAGAGAGAGAGAGTGAGAAAGAGAGCGAGAGAGAGAGAGAGAGAGAGAGACAGAGACAGAGAGAGAGCGAGAATACACAGATCAAACTAGCCAGTGGAGATAAAACAATCTCTGGCCCTCATGTTATCTCAGGCAGTGGAGGGAAGATAAGGTCTCCACGGATGACTGCTTGTGTTCAGAGATGTGCCCGTCCTCTCGGGTTCATATATTCACGTATTCAAGTCCATTCAGCTCAACATGATTCAGAGATGAATATTTTACAAGAAGCAGGAAAGAAACGCAGGAATCAGCACAAACAACTACTTTCCACATGCCAGCCTCATCAGACTGCAGGTATGGTAGGCATCACTACGAAGGGCTGGTGCCTCCATGCTCCTCAGTGTCATGGACAGCTCAGCTGTACTCCCCTACAGTAAGTGGCCCAGGTCACTCTGCCCTCAGGGGCCAAGGTGGGGGGAGGAGGCTGGGTGGGAGGGGCCCCAGGTGGTCCTGAGGAGAAAGCTGATGTTTTGAGTGCTAAAAGGGAGATAAGTGTGAGGGTAGGTGACAGGGGTCTCGTAGCACACGCCTCCTGGACTCCACTTAGAGCCAGGAGGGCTTCAGATGGATGCCCACTGATGGAACCTGACCATGTGCTTCAGCGAGCCAACGCTGCTGCTAAAAATACCCCGGCAGCCGCTGATACCCATCCTGGACCCATCACCCCTTCTATCAACCACCCTCACCCCCCCCCCCCCCCCGTTAATAATTATCACTATAACAACCGCTCACTCTATTTCTGTTGTCTTTCACTTCCATGAACAATTGGGCTTTTAATGTGTCCATCTGTTCCACCAAGGAAGAAGTCCACATGGGTCTCATTCCATTCTCTTTATTCGGCCTGCAGGTTTTTATGTCCTACACCTACACATTTTCTGGACTTACTTTTAAAGTTAGTCAAGCCAAGTCTAGTTTCGATATTAATGACTCGAGCTGGCAGATTTAAAACGATTGCTGCAGCCAGAGCAAAGATCTTTGTAATTGGATCCAACTGCTTTTCTGATTATGATACAAAAATCAGACTCATGATTTTATGTCACTGTTGGCGGAGCAAAGATGGGTTACATCCCATAAAGCTGTCCGTTTATTGCACACTGTAAATCCAGTGAGTGAGAGTGGGGTGAGTGAGGCAGTACTGGTGGATGGTGGGTCTGCATCCCCCTCTGTAGTTCATCAGGTGGGCTGGTAGGGGGTCTGCAACCACGTGCTCTCTACTGAGAACCATCCCTCCCCACCTCCCTCTCAAACATCCTGCAAACCACAACAAGGGAGATGTAGGACATCCACCCCTCGCCAAGGCCGCTGTGCCAGGGCTCATTGCAAAGCTGCTTTCATCCTCCACCGACGAGAGAAGAGGGGGGTGATGGGAGGATGAGGGAGGAGGGGGGAGAGACACTGTAGTTTCAGCGAGTGAAAACAATCTTAATTCTGTTTTTTTTTTTCTTTCTCTTGCTCTCCAGTCTGGTCTTTGATAGGACAGGAGAGAGGATGTCTAGCCAAGTGCTCGGCTGATGAGGACCAAGGTCATGCTGAGGAGCCTCCATTGTGCTTCCTCACTTTGAGGCTCTGGAAAAAAGCTTTCACAAGAGCTGGAGTGAGCTAGTAAGGTGGAGCTCAACCAAGACCTCCTTCAGTCCAGAATACTGGAACTGGTAACATTGAAGCAGAAGAAAGAAAAAAACAGTCTGTGAAAGGAATGAATTCAGCCTTTCAAGAACGCTCCACCGTCTCACATTGTGACTGGGAGAGCAGTGAGGCTGTGTAGACGCAGGTGTCAAGTGCTTATAGATTCACAGGCTGTAGATCTGTCAGAGATACAGGGACAGGAGCTGGCATTGCTGGATGGTTCTCACCTCATCTCAGTGAATGTGATCTACAGCAGGGGTCTCAAACTCCAGTTCTCGAGGGCCGCAGTCCTGTAGTTTTCAGATGTTTCCCTGCTCTAGCACACCTGATTTTAATGAAGAGTCGTCATCAAGCTCTGTGGAGGTGTGCTGGAGCAGGGAAACATCTAAAACTGTCAGGACAGTGGCCCTCGAGGACACCTGTCCTCTACAGGCTACCATGATACAGCCTTTCTAACTATACTGTGCCACACTGGTGTCCTGCGAGATGACAGGGCAGCAAAGACTGGGGACAAACCTGTTCCTGGAAGTACGACAAACAGATCTTAGGTTCAACGAGGCCTCCGGCTTCTCTGTTTGACTGGCAGCTCGTCTCCTGGCTGAAGACAGACCTTAATACCCTCACAATAAATCTGTGAGGGGTTTAATTAGTTCAAAGCTTTGAAGCATGACTACTTTTCAAAACCCTGTTCCCACCAAACAGAGATAATTACAGCTTTATAATACTGTCAATCGTTACGGAGAAAAAAAAAAACTCTTGAAGCTGATTGTTGACATTGTTATTCAAAAATAATTTATTCAGTCAATTCTCCCTATTATGTTTCTGTCAGATTGTTGATTTTAACTGGCAATGTCTAATCAGTGGTAATTCAGCTGGTTTAGAACCCGGTAGGACAGGAACTATTGCACATATGTATGGCTACGGAATCTTACTAGATTTTAACAACCTGAGAAATGTGTCTGACAGATCCACACACTACGCACGCACGCATGCACACACACACACACACACAGGATTGCTCCATCCCATCCCCAGCTCACAGGCCACTGTATAAGGACCCTCTTGGTACAGTCGCACAGTGCAACATAATCTATCCTGCAGAAAACAAGACAACACATTTAATGCAGCTCATTAATTCCCTCCAGTAGTGTATCTACAGGACTGTGAATCCAACAGCATCTTAATGATCGCGGTGAAGTGTGCAGCGATGTCCCTGTGGAAAACAATCCTTTCTCCTGTACGAGTGGTCAGCTTTTCCAGGAGAAAGGACTCATTCCACCTCATCGTCTTGTGTTTGCGCTTCAGATTTGAAAAAGAACAAACGTGGCCTCTATTGACCTGCTGACTGTGTCGGGTTTTCACAGCATTTTCCCAGCTCATATCCAGTCTACTGGGTGAGATTTGGTCTTGTTTACTCTCATCAGACAACTTCTGGTTCAGTCTGCATGTCAGCATTAATGCAAAAATAGTGAAGGGACAAATGAAAGGACAAATGACTTCTATAATGCTACACTTCTATAATGTTACACTTCTATAAAGCTACACTACTCTAATGCTACACTTCTATAATGCTACACTTCTATAATGCTACACTTCTATAATGCTACACTTATATCATGTGTTGTTTCAAAACCTTTCAAAACATAAGATGGGGAAGGAACATTTGAGGTGTGACATGCTAACATCTAACTCAACGACTGCGTGCATCTTTTCTGATCAGTCAGTCTACATGGAGGGTACTCAGCATTGTTGCTAGTGGAGATAGTAAATGGGGGAGAGTAAATGATGTCTTCCACTGGTTTGAAGGATGTTATGTTAGAGAGGCAGGCAGTTGCCAATATGTTTTCATGCAACAGCTCAGGCAAAACAATGCTGTTTTTGTCCTTTCAAAAGGAATATTATTCGATCTAACCGCTGTCGTCTTGGAGATATGATCTCTAAGAGACCTGTTGCCAGTTCAAGGCCTGGTCTCATTACAGTCAATGTGTCAAGGAAAGCGAAGTATTGATGCGTGGAAGCAGGTGATACAGCAGGCATTATCCACCCATCACCCATCTAACTCAACATCTCCAAGCTGCCAATCCACATAGGTCTCAATACAGACAGTTAAAGAAACAGTTAATCTCTCTCTCTCTCTCTTCTCTCTCTCTCTCTCTCTCTCTCTCTCTCTCTCTCTCTCTCTCTCTCTCTCTCTCTGTGTGTGGGACAGGAACAGAATTACACGCTACCCAAGTCTGAGCCCCTCTGAACCAGGGGATTAAACCTGAGGCAGGAAGACACAGCTGCATTTAGACAAGCCCACTATGACAGCAGGGGATGTTAACCAATCATCCAAAGGGTCATCCCAGGGTCAATACGCTGCGGCCAGACCTTTCTGTTACTATGACTCTTGGCAGGGTGTGGAAGAGAGATTGGTGCGTGTATGATGTGAGAGGCCACAGCCAATGCTAAGCAGCAGACAGTGAACTCCCATTACCTGCAAAAGCAGGCTTTTTAGATCAACACCGTGAAAAATGCATGACGGTAAAATAATAAGGGAAAGATGGAGGACAGGTGCTGTGATGGCTGCTTTGGGAGGGACAGAGGGGTAACAAAGAGGACAGGGGGGTTCTGGGATAGTTTTTTATTGTGGGAGGATGAGCAGGAGGTGACTCAGAGACAGCTGAGTGGAGGGAGGGAGGGAGGGAGGGAGGTAGGGAGGGATGGATTGAGGGAGGGATGGAGGGAGGGATTGCGGGCAGCTGGACATCCAAGGGATGGCGAGGGGGAAATTAAAAGTGACAGTTAATGGGAAAGGGGAGAAGAGGAGCACTTCCTGACTCAGCCAATAGGCTAAAGGGGGTGAGAGAGCGTCCGAGGTGGAACCTCAGTGCCTCGCCCGCCCACATCATCCCTCCTCAGATACTGCTGATGGAGGCAGTTACCGCCTCTTTTTTTGCCAGTTCCTTATGATTTTCAAATTTTCTTTTTAAGGGGGTGGGGGAGGCTAAGTGGAATGATTTTCTGAGTGCACTGGCTGAATGTCTGGCACAGCTGCACTGAACCAATTTTAGCCTAATGACAACACCACAGTACAGGTATGGAGGGGAGGGGAGGGTTAGGGGGGGAGGGGAGGGAAGGAGAGGGGAGGGTTAGGGGAGGGGAGGGGGGATTTTCATTACTATGTACCAGACACCTTAATAGCATATTTGTATGAAGCCATTACATCTCTGATGCCAAGAAATGAGTCACATTATGCATTAGAATAACTGAAAGGGCAAGCCACCTTGTCCATAACATCCACACACTAGCAATGACAAACAAGTGTCATGTGACGAAAACACACAATCACACACACAAACACACACACACACACACACAGAAAGGACTGTCAAACGTGGTCTGACTGGCGGAGAGAGACAGGCAATGGGCCACAGAACAACAACAGTCCAGAGTTGATGTTAGGAATCCTATTTGAATTGATTTAGTGTGAATGGCTGCTTTCCTGAATGGCTGCTTCTCTGGATGGCTGCTTCTCTGAATGGCTGCTTCTCTGAATGGCTGCTTCTCTGAATGGCTGCTTCTCTGAATGGCTGCTTCTCCGAATGGCTGCTTCTGTGGATGGCTGCTTCCCTGGATGACTGCTTCCCTGAATGACTGCTTCTCTGAATGGCTGCTTCTCTGCAGGTGGGCGCGCTGCACCAGTCTGTCTAACTCCCCGCTAAACTCCCTCCTTGAGCTGTGAACTGTGAGCCACTCAGGACAGGAAGAGACTCTCCTTAAAGAGCTGCAACATGCAGGCCAGACAGGGATCCACAGTCCCCATGGTGCAGTGCTGTGCAGCCTGGCAGCCTTCACCAGGGGACTGAGAGGCCCTGTCTGTTCCACAGCCCCAGAGAGTCCGGCCTGGATCCCTCCCTGGCTGGACCAGGCTGGTCCCCTGGGCCCCCCCCCTCCTCCTCCTCCTCCCTCCTCTCTCTCACTCTCTGTTCCCTCCTCTCTTCATCCATCGCTCTCTCCATCCATCTCCTCCTCCATCCCTGGCTCAAGCTCCCAGAGGACTCTATTTCAATCACACCAGGCTAAAAATAGCCTCGGCTGTAATGAGGCGAGCGTGAGAGGAATGGACCAGCGAGAGGAGGCAGGACTGCCCTGCACACGCACACACACACACACACACACACACACACACACACACACAAGGGCATTCACAAGCAAATACACAAGCACACACACGTACACACACACACACACACACAGGTGAATACCCAAGCATGCACACACACACACAGGCACGGACAAAGACACAGACAAACGCTCACAGCAGACTGGACAGAATGGTTCCTTGACGCCGGCAGAATGACAATGCCCCCCCCCGCCTCGCCCCCCCTCCCGCTGGAAGATAACGGCACGCTACGCCCAGAAAAACACAGCGGACTCTGGCTATCTATCATCCCAGCTCATCTGAACAGACACAGCTGCTGCTGCGTGCGTTTTCAGGCCGGAGCTCAGCGAGGTCTTCATCTAGCGGGCAGGCGGCCGTGGGGTCGTACCAAGGACCAGGGACACAGGAAGACAAAACAGAGCGGCCGTCAAGACGATGAACCAGGGCCGCTCGTGCGAGCAGCCAGACTGCAGAGGAACGCTGCGGATTTCACCGTCTGGGCGTCGGCATCCCTGGACGCCACTCTGAACGTCAGCTCCCTCTACAACACACCACACACTGCCTCACTGCCCCCGGGAACCACTCTGCTATGAATGTGTGTGTACGTGTGTGTGTGTACTTACAACACAGTGAGATGCACAGTGTGTGTCAGTGTCAGTGTCGTGTGTGTGTGTGTGTGTGTGTGTGTCAGTGTTGTGTGTGTGTGTCTGTGATCATGTGAATGCAGGTACTTGGGATGTGACTGCGAGTAGCGATCAGAACAGTGAACAGCTCCCAGTCCCACCGGGTGTGGAAGGAACCCAGCAGTCTGGTCGTCTCCTGGAGCCCTCGGGCCGGCTGACCCTGGCAGGAGCTAGCCAGGCCGGGGATGGGTGGGAGGGATGGAGGGGGTGGTGTGATGGTGTTGGTCTCCCTGTATCCAGCCAGCTGACGTTAACACGTGTTCAGGTTTGTTGGGAGCAGCCAGTCAGGTCCTCGGCTCATACGCACACCAACGGTCAATTCTTTCACTCATTCTTACACTCTTGCTTCCCCAAAACTTCAGCCAAATACCCTGGCTGGGACGCCAATCCATGACTGGGAGAGCTGAAGAGGTATTTATCCTGCCTAGACAGAGGTGATGACTCCTCAATGGAAAATAGAATTTGCAGTGCATGTTTTTAACATCTCATGAAAGGATGCAGTAAAAGGCCCTGGTGCAGAACACCATTATCTCTCTAGAAGGACAAATTGGAACGAACGTGATGCAAATTGCGGAGATGGCTGCAATTACATGTCTCTTTTTTAATATTTTTTTTTTTCAGGGAGAAAGTATTTCCTCTAAAGAATTTGCTGCAAGCACAAGCAGACACACACCTCTTCCTCTAATTTGTACGACTCTCATCATCTCTCTCTCTCTCTCTCTCTCTCTCTCTCTCTCTCTCATCAGTGAGAGAAAGAGAGAGAGAGATAGAGAGAGAAAAAGAGAGAGAGAGAGAGAGAGAGAGAGAAAGAGAGAGAGAGAGAGAGAGATAGAGAGAGAGAGAGAGAGAGAGAGAGAGAGACAGTGTGCTTTTCTAGGCAGAAACAGAACCCCCTGTGTGCCTAATTGTCCTGAAAATGAGTCCTGACCCGGGGGTGAGGCAGCATGTCTGGAGAGGCGAGCTGTTGGCCAGGGAAGCCATTTCCTCCCCCAGATGACTCTGCTTCTCCCCCCAGCTGGAGGGGAGAGACAGGAGCCAGGGGAACGGACACAGGGAACATCTCACACACCTATGGAGAGGCTTGTCAATCTGCCAGCCAATCAGTGAGCTGCCCCAGGGTTCTGACTGTGAGGCTGGAAGATGCAAGGACCCGCTGGGAAAGCAGAGATTAAAAAGCTTCAGTGTACAGTGGGCCTGCTTGGATGGCAAAAACTGGCCACAGTATGTTTCAGCAACAAGAGCATCAAATATCACTAAGGGCCTGGTCACTCACTCACACACACACACTCAAACTTTGTGTGTGTGTGCTTAGTTCGGCATGCTGGGAATTGACATTCCTCTTGTTCTGTCCATCTGTACTGCTCTGAAAAGCTCTCTGCATGCTATTTGTGGACGAGCGACAGCTTGGCATGATGGCACTGTTCTACTCTCACTGGGGGAACGTGGTGATTCACGAGGAAGAGAGAGAGAGAGAGAGAGAGAGCGAGAGAGAGAGAGAGAGAGAGAGAGAGAGAGAGAGCGAGAGAGAGAGAGAGGGAGGATGAAAGTTTGTTCTCCCAAACAGTTTTGAGCCGCACCGCCGTGCAGCCATCCCAGGAGCGGCGTGCAGAGCCTGGATCCCCCCCCCTGGATCCCCCCCTGGATCCCCCCCCCAGATCACCCCCCCTGGATCCCCCCCTGGATCCCTCCCCTGGATCCCCCCCCTGGAGAGCTGCTGCCTGCCTGCGCTTAACAAACCAGGACAGCAACAGATGGGTTAGCAGAGAGGCCAGGACAGTTCCACCTGCAAAATAATGACAAAGATGTTTCCACAGGAGAAGTAGTGTTGCAGTGGCACACACACGCACGGACGCACATACACGCACAGCAGCCCCCCTCCCAGCCTCCCCCGTCCCTGCTCCCCCCCCCCCCTCCACCTGCAGAGATGCGGTCCCTTTTACAAGACGACCCTGACAGTTCTGCCCACAGCGATTTAAGGTCTCGCCCAGCGCCCCGCTCACAAGGCAGTGATTATGACAAGGGACCAGTTCTGGACCCAGAGATGGGGGGTGTAGGGGAGGGGGCAGCGTGGGGGTGGGGGCAGCGTGGGGGTGGGGGAAACGTGGGGGTATAAGAGGTGTCAGACCACTGTTACTGCAGCAGAGTAGAAGGTAATGGAAATATTGACACAGGGTCTGAGTGTGGCTCAGCGAACCATGCTCCCAGAGCACTGCCCTCCATGGGCCTGCATGTACAGCAGCCAGGCAGGCAAGCAGGCAGGCAGCCAGGCAGGCATGCAGGCAGGCAGCCAGGCAAGCAGGCAGGCAGCCAGGCAGGCAGGCAGGCAGCCAGGCAAGCAGGCAGGCACACCAGCCGTTTAGACCCAGTAATGGGACCTCTGTAGTACAGGATCCCCCAGGACTGGCTGTGGGTGAGGTGAGGGGTAAGGTTGGAGATAAGCTGGTAAATCGGTCCTATTTATACCTTTAAAAAGCGAAAAGGTGCGTTTCCCCCCAGAAGAAATCTGCGATAGTTTGTCCACTTTGACCCACAAAAAGACAAAGCATAGATGGAAAATGTTTCTGAGGCTAAGTGTTACTCTCAGCTGCTGTCACAGCCACACTGGGTCCAAAGTGAAACAAACAGACCTTGGAGAAGATCACGACTTCATCGTTCAAACAGCCTTCCTACATCGATAGGCTCCATAAAGAAAACTCAAAGTTTTCAATTACAGTGAGACAGAATACGAGACAGATTTCTAAGAACCCTCCACATTCAAGCAGGCAATTACAGTTTAGAGCACCTGCGGCCGTGGCAACAGAGAAACTGACTGACTGAGTGAATGTAAGAACATACGGCCTCAGCACGGTGTAGTACCACACTGTGATCTTTCCTCAGTTATGGGGATTTTCATAGTGGTGAAAAGAATAGAAGAAATTCAATTAAAGAAAGGTGATAACCAATGATACCAATGGACCAGCAAAACACTGCTTAGTGTCTCCTGCTTGGCTACGTGTTTTTCTGTGAATCATCGTGGCAAGGGGACCAGAGACAGAGCGAGGGAGACGAGAGAGAGAGAGAGAGAGAGAGAGAGAGAGAGAGAGAGAGAGAGAGAGAGAGAGAGAGAGAGGTAGAGAGGGAGAGAGAGAGAGGGAGAGAGAGGGAGAGAGAGAGGGAGCGAACCGTTTCATGGAATTCTTCATGCAGGACATGTCAGGACTGACTGAAGTCCCAAATGATCACTGCAGTGAGTTTTACATGGTGTACTGCCCAGTTTACAGTACAGCTCCCTCCACTCTCCCCTACTCTTCCTCAGAAGTCGTGCCTGACCATTTGTCCCCCACACTGCTACAAATTAGGGCCATCTGGCCACCGGCGGCCCCCACCAGATGCCCGGCTCCGTCACACACACACACACACACACACACACACACACACACACACACACACACCACACACACACACACACACACACACACACACACACACACACCTCACTCATATCTCCCTTCCCATCAGGCCCCAGCGGGGCCAGAGCTTACACAAAGGGCCTGGCCTGGCCTGGTCACAGGTTCCTAGCTGTCCTGGATCATCAAGGGCAGGATCGGTGTATCTGCCCACCCCCCCCCCCCACTGCCCCCACCTCTGTACAGAGCCTACCATAACACCCGCTCTCCATCTCCTCTTGTACGACACACACACACACACACACACACACCTACATTTGCATAACAACAATATGTCAGGCGAGTTCTGTGTCCTCCCCCGCCTTTCCAGTGGGGTGGGTTGAAAGCAGGGTTGAAGTGTGTGTCTGTGTGTGTGTGTGTGTGTGTGTGTGTGTGTGTGTGTGTGTCTGTGTGTGTGTCTGTGTGTGTGTGTGTGTGTGTGTGTGTGTCTGTGTGTGTGTGTGTGTGTGTGTGTGTCTGTGTCTGTGTGTGTGTGTCTGTGTGTGTGTGTCTGTGTGTGTGTGTGTGTGTGTGTGTGGGTGTGTGTGTGTGTCTGTGTGTGTGCGTGTGTGTGTGTGTGTGTGTGTGTCTGTGTGTCGTGACCATATTTCCTTACAACCTGCGTCTACATGTGTCTTTCCACAGGCTCTATAGATAGAAACAGAAAGGGTTCCTGTCAATGACGGCAGCTATTCATGTACCAGAAAAGAGATTTCTTGTTGTGAGCGTTAACTAATTCACTTACTTGGGTGTAATCTGTTTAGGCAGAGCGAGCGCAGGGACAGGCAGACTGCAGACCAGCGCATCGGATGAACTCTGGTGACATGAGAGAAGGTGGCATGCACCTGTCTGTCTGTCTGCCTGTCTGTCTGCCTGTCTGTCTGTCTGTCTGTCTGTCTGTCTGTCTGTCTGTCTGTCTGCCTGTCTGTCCTCCTCCCTGCAGCCTTGTCCCTCGCTCCCTCCCTCCCGCTTCCCTCCCCCACCCACCCCAAGCTCTCGATAGCGTTAGAGCGAAGGCCCATGTTTGCCCACGGAAAAAAATATGGGCCTTTTACAAAACCAACCTGCGCCCCCCCCCACCGCCCAGGGCAGTGGACGTGTTTCAAACCATTTACAACTGAAAAGAGGAGGAGGAGAAAAGAATGTGAGCGAGGCAGAGAGAGATAAGGAGAGGCAGAGAGTCTGCTGGTCAGCGGAGAGAGAAGAAGGAGAAGCGTATGAACAAAAATCACACAAAACGCGTGGCTGAGACGCACAAACACACCAAGCGTGACAAGGAGGCCAAGGAGAGACGGTGGAGGAACCCTGCCTGGGCTGAGGAGCAGCCAGCAGCCGGCACACCTGCCAGGGCTGACAGCAGAGCGGGGTGGCTGGGTAATCATCTGTGGGATGGTGTGTGTGTGTGTGTAGCTGGGTCCAGGACCTCAGTATAGCAGCATATGGAGCTCTGCTCGGGCTGGTTCACTGGATTACACACATGGATTGAGGTCCAGTAAGCATAATGAAAAGCTTGGTTCCCTTCCAATTTCACCCACTGTGAGCTTGCACAAACATGCACATGCCAGCAAATGTGAAGACGGGGAGGAGGGCTCCCCGCACACACACACACACACACACACACACATCGCACGCACAACTTTGTTTCATAGGCAGAACTCAAAGGCTCCTCTAAAAGATACAAGAGAAAATAAAAGCAGGGTAGCAAGCGGCTATCATTGCGAGGACTTTATAAAACAGAGGCTAGATGTCGAGACAGAGGGTGAGAGTGTGTGTTTGTGTTTGAAGGTATGTTTCTTATCACAGATAACATGGTGCCAGATTCTGTCTTTTCGGTTCTGCTTTTAGCACAAACACACACACACACACACACACAAACGCTACTCTTATGTGAGAGGGAGACAGAGCCTGACGGACCCTTGCAGTCAGGAGGTGTGTCAGGCCGTTAGGTAGTAACTCTCATCAAACTGCTGCCGGCCCAGCATGCTGTGCTTGGCACCTGCTCAGCACACAGCTACCAGCGCCAGAACTCGTTACAGCAATCAGACACGCCACTTCCTGTGTGTTGCAAGAAGTAGTGAACACACACACAGTCAGAGTGGTGAACACGGTTCTTCTGTTTTCTCCAAGGTCTCCCCTGCCCTCTGTCTGAGGCAGGAGGCTGTCTAGAGGCCGGGGCAGTGAGAGACAGGGAGCAGAACTGAGGCCAGGGCTGGTGGAGCAGAGGGCTGCAGTGTATCCTGGGAGATCTGATGGTAACACCACCTACCTCTGAAAGTACCTACATGAGGAGGGAGCGAGTACAGCTGGCAGCCATTAAAAGGAGATAAGAGTTTAACAGCCTGGTTGAGGTGAGCAGATTAGAGAGCTGAACTCACTGGCACACTGCCTCACATCCCTGAGGAGAGGAGGTGAGGAGGATGTGTACACACGCAAGACGATCTGCCATCTGACTGCTCAATCATCATCTGCTTCATTATCTCCCACTCCTAGTCTCTCTCTCGTTCCCTCCTAGTCTCTCTCTCTCCCTCCCTCCTAGTCTATCTCTCTCCCCCTCCTAGTCTCTCTCTCTTCTTCCTAGTCTCTCTCTCTCCCTCCTAGTCTCTCTCTCTTTCTCCTAGTCGCTCTCTCTCCCTCCTTGTCTCTCCCTCCTACTCTCTCTCTCTCCCTCCTAGTCTCTCTCTCTCGTTCCCTCCTAGTCCCTCTCTCTCCCTCCTAGTCTCTCTCTCTCTTCTTCCTAGTCTCTCTCTCCCCATCCTAGTCTCTCTCTCCCCATCCTAGTCTCTCTCTCTTTCTCCTAGTCGCTCTCTCTCCCTCCTTGTCTCTCCCTCCTACTCTCTCTCTCTCCCTCCTAGTCTCTCTCTCTCTACCTCCTAGTCTCTCTCTCTCCCTCCTAGTCTCTCTCTCTACCTCCTAGTCTCTCTCTCTCCCTCCTAGTCTCTCTCTCTACCTCCTAGTCTCTCTCTCTCTCCCTCCTAGTCTCTCTCTCTCCCTCCTAATCTCTCTCTCTACCTCCTAGTCTCTCTTTCTCTCTCACTCCTAGTCTCTCTCTCTCCCTCCCTCCTAATCTCTCTCTCTCCCTCCTAGTCTCTCTCTCTCCCTCCTAGTCTCTCTCCCTCCTAGTCTCTCTCTCTCTCTCCCTCCTAGTCACTCTCTCCTCTCCCTCCTGGTCTCTCTCTCCCTCCTAGTCTCTCTCTCTCCCTCCTAGTCTCTCTCTCTACCTCCTAGTTTCTCTCTCTCCCTCCTAGTCTCTCTCTCTCCCTCCTGGTCTCTCTCTCCCTCCTAGTCTCTCTCTCTCCCTCCTAGTCTCTCTCTCTACCTCCTAGTCTCTCTCTCTCCCTCCTAGTCTCTCTCTCTCCCTCCTAGTCTCTCTCTCTACCTCCTAGTCTCTCTCTCTCCCTCCTAGTCTCTCTCTCTCCCCCTCCTAGTCTCTCTCTCCCTCCTAGTCTCTCTCTCTCCCCTAGTCTCTCTCTCCCTCCTAGTCTCTCTCTCTCCCTCCTAGTCTCTCTCTCTCTTCCTCCTTGTCTCTCGCTCTCTTCCTCCATGTCTCTCTGACTATGTCTCTCTCTCATAAATGAACAGCTTACAAACCTTCCCAGTACTATTGTACTACCTGAGTAACCACACTGGCATATTTTACACACACACACACAGACACACACAGACACACACACACACATACACACACACACACAAACACACTGGTCTGAGGTTTGGTGTTCCACTGGCGTGTCGCTGGAGACAGACACGTTGAATAACACTGACAAAGTGTGTAAGGAGCGACCTGTCAGATCCCCCAGGAGGAGAGCTGGCCACAAGTACAAAAGAATCCAAACGTGAAATGGACCGGTACAGCTGTGACCCAGACTGAGCCCCCACCTCTGCCACTGCCCAAGGAAAGCAGCATAAAAGGCCCATAGATGATGGAACACTCCGAAAGAACTCCCTAATAACCCACTGCTTTTCAATGGGTTTTAAACAGCGTCCAGTGATAAAGCAGTTGAAAGCCTCTGACCGCTCATGGCCATTATCAAAGAGAAGAACAGAGACACTGACACTGGATAACTGGACGCAACATCGGTGGTTTAATCAAAAGTGGTTCTGAGGTGATTTACTACGAAATGCAGCCGTCCGCTCCGTGTTCGTCCAAATCCATGTTTGACTTCCTGTTAAAAGGCTGTTTGACTCTTCCCCATGTATTAGTATTAGTATGAGTATTGAAGCCGTGCGCATATCGGCCTGCACACGTCCTGACTGAGATCTACGGTGTGTGTGTGTTTAAGTAAGCATGAATGTGTGTGTACAGCTGCAACATCGTCTCATCGAGGACACTCTGAACATGGTTTCATCTAAAGGTCACACTGTAGCCTGTAGAGAATGATGGCTGTTCATTAAAAAATAAGCAAAACTCGGGGCAAAACATAGAGCGATATGTTTGTTTTGGAGCATTTTCCCCTCAGGAAGCCAGACATCACCCCATCCTCCTCCTCCCCCCCAGTAAATTAACAGAAATGAATACCCTGTCCACATCTTTAAAGTTAACATTTTAAAATGAGCATCTACGCTCCATGCGAAAGCAAGCACTTGAGATATGCAAAGCACATTACATATACAGCACCCCCCCCCCCACCTTCTTACTTACCACCCATCCCCAAAGACAACACACTCTTCACTTCACTGGTTAAAGGATCCATCAACAGCAGGATTGCTATTCAGCCACAAATCAAACTAAGACGTTTGGCTGTAAGACTCTGAACAGTGTTCATATTAACAATGACCTGGCGCCATTGTTGTTTTTTTTTTACGCTGCATGAAAATCTGAATTGAAAGGTGTGGAAAATATTCTTTCTAAATGCATTGGTCGTCCTATTTCCTGTCCTCCGGGCTTGCAGCACAATAACTGAGGCATTTCATTTCAGGTGTGGATCTACCATGCTGAATTAAACATGAACAAGTCTGAAGGAGAGGAATTCGTCATCAACACAGACTATTAAACGCTAGAGGTCAACAGCACAGTTTCCTCCAGTAATACAGTCGACCTTTGTACTGAGTAACTGCATGTTAGACTCCATATGAAACACACCCATCCAGCTACAGCAGCGGCTCCTCCAGGAGCCAGGGACACTTTGCATTGCATTTCACCAGGAGCCGGTGGTGAAACAGGCAGAGCGCTCAGAGGAAACATCCCCCTACCTGTCAGCAGTTTCACACTTGGACAGACAGGCAGGCAGGCAAGGGTGGAGACAGACAGGCAGGCAAGGGGGGGAGACAGACAGACAGGCAGGCAGGCAGGGAACACGTTCAGACAAGAGAGGAAGACGGGTGCAGGGGCAGGGAGACAGGGAGGGAGGCTGAACAGGCTGGGAGACAGGAAGGCAGACAGACAGACAGGGAGGGAGGCTGAGCAGGCTGGGAGACAGGAAGGCAGACAGACAGACAGACAGACAGAGAGGGAGGCTGAGCAGGCTGGGAGACAGGAAGGCAGACAGACAGACAGAGAGGGAGGCTGAGCAGGCTGGGAGACAGGAAGGCAGACAGACAGACAGACAGGGAGGCTGAGCAGGCTGGGAGACAGGAAGGCAGACAGACAGGGAGGGAGGGAGGCTGAGCAGGCTGGGAGACAGGAAGGCAGACAGACAGACAGACAGGGAGGCTGAGCAGGCTGGGAGACAGGAAGGCAGACAGACAGACAGACAGACAGAGAGGGAGGCTGAGCAGGCTGGGAGACAGGAAGGCAGACAGACAGACAGACAGACAGACAGACAGAGAGGGAGGCAGAGAGGGAGGCTGAGCAGGCTGGGAGACAGGAAGGCAGACAGACAGACAGAGAGGGAGGCTGAGCAGGCTGGGAGACAGGAAGGCAGACAGACAGACAGACAGGGAGGCTGAGCAGGCTGGGAGACAGGAAGGCAGACAGACAGACAGGGAGGGAGGCTGAGCAGGCTGGGAGACAGGAAGGCAGACAGACAGACAGACAGGGAGGCTGAGCAGGCTGGGAGACAGGAAGGCAGACAGACAGACAGACAGACAGAGAGGGAGGCTGAGCAGGCTGGGAGACAGGAAGGCAGACAGACAGACAGACAGACAGACAGACAGAGAGGGAGGCTGAGCAGGCTGGCTGGCTGGCAGGGAGACAGTAGCAGAGATGGTAGTTATAAATATCTCTGTCAGGGGCCTGGATGGGAATGTGTGAGCAGAGCTGGTCACACGTTGTACAGAGCTGGGGGAGGGGGGGAGGGGGAGGGGGGGGGGGGAGGAGGGGGGGGTCCGGAGGATAAAAATAGGCAGCAGAAGAGTACGACACAGCAGCCTGCATCTCCGCTGAGCTTCATTAGGCCTGAAGAGAGTGGCCCTGCCTGTCCCCGCACACACCCCCCCTCCCTCCGTCCCCCCTCCATGGCAGTCTGCCTAGCCTGGCTGGGAAGCCCTGCACTGTAGGCTTAGGCACGGCCCATTGAAGACCACTCTCGTTCATTAAGAAACTGCTTACACAGGAGTTTGTGGGAGGCGCGGGGGTGATGGGGATGGGGGGTGGATGAATGGATTAATCAATTCATTGAGAAGTTCCCGGTACACAACGAGGGCCGAAAGATGCAGAGGGTGGATGCAAAAAGTTCAGTCTTATCTCCGCTGAACTTGTGGTCTATCTATTACTCACACAGTCATTTTCCCTCCCTCTACTCCAAGCAGTCCTGCGGAGCCAGGAAGAACATCATGATGGTGTATCTGGTGCTGCGCATCCAAACACAACAACGCTTCTGCAAAGTTCCACTTCAAGTCCCAAGTCGGACGGTCGACACCGTCTCCAAGGCCGCTCTCTCCCCCACCGAGCCCTGACGGCTTCCAGCCCCTCGCACTTCATATTCCAGGGGAAGGCTTTAAGCAGCGGGTTAAAAAAAGAAGTAAGGAAATGAATAAAATAGCCGAGGGGGTTGAAGCTTCACACAGCCCAGACATTTGCGGTTTTGTAGATAGCGTGGGCAGGCATCTGAGGGGCCTCTCGCTCTTTTAATATCACAGCTTCCCTTGGAACGGCCCTGATGCCATCTGCCCTGGGAAGATGGGTTCACGGGGAGGGTAACTGAATGAGCGGGGCCCCTATGCCGGCCGTGCACTGACTCATTGGCCAATCACAAAAGGTGGGATTATTACATTTCTCTCCCTACTCTCAGCGCTGTCACTCAGCTTCCCCCCAGCACACCTGTACCCCTGCAGGAGGGCCTAGTTCCCCTCCTTCAGCAGGCTGAGTCACAGTGACAGCTGTTGGGAGCTCTACCTAAACAGAGGCGGCGGCGGCACACTGATACGCGAGCAGCTCGCACCGGGACACGACCACAAACCCTCTGCTCGAGGAGAGCAGGAGAGGGTGGGGGGTGGGGGGGGGGGGGTAGAGAGAAGTTGGGATGGAGGAGCGAATGTTAACAGATATGGCCCAAGTGGACCGTCTCCAACTGACTCACTGACAGCGCGCAAATGTTTTCGTAGACAGAAATCAGTATGAACAGCCCCCCCCCCCCTCCTCTCACACAAGCCCCTCCCAAACCCCCTCCCCACGAGATGACACATCTTCCAAGTACATCAATTCTTGAATTAGAGGCAAGACGAACAAATGGGGAGGGGGGGGGCGACGAGCGAAAGGTCAGTTAAACCTGCTGACTGTGCCTCTCTGGGGATCAGGCAGCAGTACAGCAGTGTGCATCATGACTGTGCCTCTCTGGGGATCAGGCAGCAGTACAGCAGTGTGCATCATGACTGTGCCTCTCTGGGGATCAGGCAGCAGTACAGCAGTGTGCATCATGACTGTGCCTCTCTGGGGATCAGGCAGCAGTACAGCAGTGTGCATCATGACTGTGCCTCTCTGGGGATCAGGCAGCAGTACAGCAGTGTGCATCATGACTGTGCCTCTCTGGGGATCAGGCAGCAGTACAGCAGTGTGCATCATGACTGTGCCTCTCTGGGGATCAGGCAGCAGTACAGCAGTGTGCATCATGACTGTGCCTCTCTGGGGATCAGGCAGCAGTACAGCAGTGTGCATCATGACTGTGCCTCTCTGGGGATCAGGCAGCAGTACAGCAGTGTGCATCATGACTGTGCCTCTCTGGGGATCAGGCAGCAGTACAGCAGTGTGCATCATGACTGTGCCTCTCTGGGGATCAGGCAGCAGTACAGCAGTGTGCATCATGACTGTGCCTCTCTGGGGATCAGGCAGCAGTACAGCAGTGTGCATCATGACTGTGCCTCTCTGGGGATCAGGCAGCAGTACAGCAGTGTGCATCATGACTGATTCATCATCCGAGCGTGCAAATGTCTGTCAACAGCCACAGCCAGTCTGCCAACACACACACACACTCACACCCTCCACCACCTCACACACACTCACACACACACTCACACCCTCCACCACCTCACACACACTCACACACACACTCACACCCTCCACCACCTCACACACACGCTCACACACACCCTTCACCACCTCACACACACTCTCACACACACACACACACACACACACACACCCTCCACCACCTCACACACACTCACACACACCCTCCACCACCTCACACACACTCACACACCTTCCACCACCTCACACACACTCACACACTCACACACCTTCCACCACCTCACACACACACACACACACACACACACCTTCCACCACCTCACACACACTCACACACCTTCCACCACCTCACACACACTCACACACACTCACACACCTTCCACCACCTCACACACACTCACACACCTTCCACCACCTCACACACACTCACACACACTCACACACACTCACACACCTTCCACCTCACACACACTCACACACCCTCCACCACCTCACACACTCACACACACATCTTTTTTTTTAAGTCACAGAACACAGTATTTACTGTGGCAGGATGTTGCAAACAATAAACATAAAAGGAACTTCAATAAAAACAAAGATAGTGTGATAAAATAACACAGCAAAAGACCGTACACCAGAGGCTGAAAGATGCAGGACGCATGTCGGATCAGACGCCATCAGCACGCTCTGCTGTGAACGCCTGGCAACGTTAAACACAGACGCTGAAACCATGTAGTCACAGAGGCAAGTCTGGGATGTTCCCATTCATATTTAATCACACGAAGATAGCAAACATCCTTTACTGCGCAGAAGATGGCCAGACAACATCTCAGAAGACCCGTCTGATAAGCTAGAGAGTTACGCTTCATGTGGGGAGAACTGGCTTCATCCATATATGATGAAACCAAAACACAGCCTCATAAGTGAAAGCCGAGCAGAGGAGAGCTGGATGGACCTCAGCACAGGGACCTGAGGTCCTCCTCGGTGTGGACCTGCCCTGCGGACGGCTCACCTCAGCTAACATGGAGCCTTCAGCAGGCCCAGGAACCTGAGTCCAAACTTGGCTAACAAGCCTTGAGGGGGGGGATCGTCAACCCTGCAGTGAACCGCTTAATCAATCATTAGAGCGTTTTCGTCACCATCACTCACCTGCCACCGAATGAATGACCCTGTGTCTGTGGCGTCACGCACAGCAGAAAGCCCGGGTTCGAAGCTTGGTTACAGGGAAACATGCCGGCCTTCGTTTGAATTATTTATTGGAAAAGAGACTCATTTAAGGGTGTCCATTCAAAATGAAAGGTACATACACTACATGAAGTACAATATAATGTTTTTGACTGATGAAGTCTGGAGGAAGTCTGTCAAGAAATAGCACCATGTAAGAGCAAGAACACAAACTAGGGTAACAGTCAGCATACTTGGTCCCGCATAAGAGCCATGTCATCATTTGTGGGTGGAACTGAATCCTGCAGGTTCCACATGTGGTCTGAAACAGACCCATTATCATTCTACAGTAGCTGCCTGTTCCTACAGGGTGCAACCAAATGAGTCACAGTGGTCGTCACCAGACTGAACTCGATGAACCAGCCCTCCCCGAGACTCACTTACCCAGACTGCTCTCCTCTCTTTCCCTCAGTAGATGACAAACCCTGATGCTCAAGCCTGACAAGTGCAGGGAACACAAGCAACCCTGCCACTCACAACACCAGCTTCATTCCTCCTCTCGTCCCCTCTTCCTCCCACGTCTTCCCAACCTCTCTTCTTCTCTCCATCTTTCTTTTCCCCTCTCACTCTCTCCTCCTCCCATATGTCTATTAATCCCAGTGGCTTTTCTCTCCTCCCCTGCCCCACGTCAACAGCATGGCTCAGTGATCGCAGAGAGAGAGAGACAGGCTGTGTCTGTCTGTCTTTGTCTGTCTGTCTTTCTCTCTGTCTCTGCCTCCTGTGGATGACAAGCAGAAGCGAGCCTGTCTGAAAGCAGCATCTTTACATCTCGCCTCACTTAACACCTTTCACAGTTCCTCTCACACCCACACACATGCACGCACCCACACATACACACGCACGCACCCGCACACGCAGTCTATAATTATCTAAACATGAGAGGGTCATTATCTATACACAGCATCAGAAAGTGGGCAGCAGACAGGGACAAGCCAACGGGGAGATCAAAACCTTTCTGAATATCTTCTGAAAAAACACCACAAGCCCCGAAATGCAAATGAGTTCATCGTTAACGGAAAGAGCCGGAACGTGGCCTGCCTCCTCGGCGCCGGTGGGACTGAGGCGGTGCATCTGTGCGGCGGGAAGACAGGGCGGAGTCTTACCTTCACGTGGCTGTACTCGGTCTTGCTGGACTCGCTGCCCAGGGGCTTGGCCTCGGCCCTGGGTTTGAGAACCTGGCGCAGGGGGCTGGAGATAGGCAGGCCTGTCACACTGATACCATCTGGAAAGACAGGGAACATCCCAGAAGGTCATCATCCACAAGGTCCAGCCCACAGGAGACACACTCCCAACAGGAAGGAGGTTTTGTTTGGGATCAGACGTTTAATGAGACGGAGATTCCAACCAAACGCAAGACTTGTTCATAACCTGAACAATGATAACAGAAAGTGCTTAGAAAGATGATAATGATGAAAAACTAAACAGAAATGCCAAACAGTTGTATCAGTTACATACATAAAATACCACACTGAACCAACAAACGTATATCTTAATAAAACACCACTGAAACTTTCCCACTAGGCACACTGAGACACACACAGACACACTAGGGCGGTTCGCTGTCGGTTACCAGCACAAGAACTATACACCCCTAACACGACAAAGTGAAAACACACACACCTTACACAGCTTGTAAAGCCTAGAATTAAAGAAATGATGAATAAATCAACGTTGTATCGAGTAAAAAGTCTACCATACTTGAGATAAGAACTCTATTATAACCCCCGACTGAGCAGCAGAGCTGTGATTCGCTGACTTGTTTCCTTTACAGCCACATTAACTGCAAGGGGGTTGCTACTTTCAACTCTGGAGAGAAGGCTGGAGGGTGACGGCAGTACCCTGTTTGACGTCACCTCACACACACTCACACACACACTCACACACACACACACATCTGTGTCTCCCTGGGGATGAACTAGGGTTTGAGGCAAATCCACTGTTCCATGCCTCAGCTCAGTGCACACACACACACACACACACACACACACAAACACACAAACACACACACACACACACACAGGCACACACTCCACACACTCCACACAATAAGAGAGATAGAATCGGTAATGACATGGCAGGGAGAGTCTAACCCTGACAGCTATGCCTCCTGACATTCCTTCAGCACGTCTTTCTCCATCTCCTCCAGTGTGTTTCTCTCGAAACCCAAGCAAAAATAAGACACCATTATTTTATTTTTTTAATTTTTTTTCGCTCCTTCTCTCTGCTCTAACATCTGCCGCAGGCACTGAGCACACAGAGACCTCCTCCACTCCCCCCTCCCTCCCATCCACCCCGCCTCCACCCGGCCTCCCCCCCCCCCACCCCAGGGCTCCACACACCACTGTGCTGTATCATTACCCCCTCGTTCCCCTGCGGAGGCTGCAGTCACACAGCAGCAGAGCTTCTCTACCTCTTCCCTCCACCCCCCCCACCCCTGCTGTCAGATCCCAGGTCTGGGGCCCCGAGCGGCCGACACGATGCCACGCTCAGGGGTAAAGCAGCTTGCCTCCTGGGGGGGGTTGTGTGTGTAGGACACCCCACCGAAGGAAGAAGGATGCTGGTGATTAGGAGGGAAGGGCTTGACTAGTAGCTGGCTGGAGAGAGCTGGCTGAAAAGTCTCCCCTCCACTTCCCTTGTCCTGTTTGCAGTGCCGTGATTGGCTATGCATCAAGAAGAGAGAGTAGAATGAGAATAAGCTAAATTGAAACTGTCTTGAAACTCTCTCTCTCTCTCTCTATCTCTCTCTCTCTCTCTCTCTCTCTCTCTCTCCCTCCATCTCATCAATCCTGGTAGGTAACCTGACACCTGCTGTGTCATCACTGGTGCTTCTTTCCTGGAAGTCCAGTCTGTTATTGGTTCAGATGGGATGTGACTGCGTCTGATTGCATTGTCCATAAAACCCTATTGTCTGCCTGTGTGTGCTTGCATGCGGTCCACTTGAAAAGCCTCGTTACACAGTTCCCCTTTTAAATTATGCACCGTCACTCCTCCTCCCGTGGTCTGAAGGAATACACATCACACCTTGGTGAGGTGTGTTTCTGCAGCTGTGAGTCTTAGCTGGTGCAGGTGAATCAGGTCACAAGAGAGGGAAGGGGGAAAAAAGATCTGTAAACGAGAGCGGCTTTTCAAAGCTGCACTTAGCTGTGGATATTACGACATCAAATATTCGAATCAGACAAAGGACATCTGCAGGTTTTTAAGATTGGGAGAGTGGTAGAGAGAGAGAGAGAGAGAGAGAGAGAGAGAGAGAGAGAGAGAGAGGAGCGAGAGAAAGGTGTTCAATGCTCAATGCAATGCTATCAAGCACTGCACAAATAGAAAGGGTGAAGAATCTATCTATTTATTTATCTAATATTCTGTCTAAAATTCACTTTTTCCCAGTTTGAACAGAACTAAATGTGATCCATCTACTGTATCTGAGCCTATAGGAATGTTCTGAGACAGCAGAATCCATCATGGTAAAGACTGGAACACTAAGATACAACTAAAATGACCCCCCTCCAAAAATCTTTTTTTTTTTTTTACTGAAAAAACTAAATGACATCATTTATGGTCATTACATCCAAGTGTGAAAGATAATTCAATTACCTCACTTGAGTCTACGACAGGAACGAATTGATGACAACCTTGAACCTTGATAACCATGAAAAAGAAATGAGAAGCAGAGACGGTGGATCACAGTGACGAAGCTCATATCAGTGGAGCTGATGGCTCTGTCCTTTATAGTGATCCATTATTAACCACACTATGTCAATCCTCTGTCTGCAGTGGAATTCACCAGTGGACCTTCTTCTTGGTTCCAACTGTTAGTTAAGGACGTGGTGGATCTTGAGCAGACAGTCAAGCCAAAAAATTATGCTTTATCTAAGTTTAACTATATTGAAAACAATATTTTCCAATATAGAGTGCTGCAGTAAAGCACAACATTATTAAAAATTGAAAGTGTTTATACCCCATTAACTTTTAAGGTAATGTTACAAAGCTAGCAGTCTGCTGGCAAGTTACCAGCAGTGCAATAAACACAGACTGTAGCTCATGATAGGGACTGTTTGAGTCTCCATGACTCATCATTGCACCAGCATGATGAGAATGTCAAGGCCCAAGGATGTCTAGGTTAATCCATGTCTGTTCTCATTATTAACTAACAAACAGGAATGACATCATCAGTGGAGAAGCTGATTGGCTGATATGCTGGAGGGAGGGAGGGGTCTCAGCGGAACCTTAAAAAGGGACGTGAAACAATAACAACCCCTCCAGTTGCAAAGTCTCCCTTTTAATTCCCTTTAATTATGCTTTTCTTGGGGGATGTTGTAGAGCGAATGGGACATTATTTTAAGAAAGTGAGACTGACTGGCTAGCTGGTTGACCGTCTGGCTGTCTGGTTGGCTGGTTGTCTGGTCGGCTGGTTGTCTCGCTAGGACCTCAGACAGATTCTTAAACAGGCAATCAGCATGTCACTTAGTATGATGTTCACAGCACCTAAACCAATAAAGTCTGCTGTATGTCTGGGCCCATTAGACCTCATGTGATGACATCACTGCCATCAGAGGCTGAATTATGCCATGGTGATCCAGCGCTGGGCTCAAGGAGAGGGATAAACTGTCTTAAGGATAAATCAATGAGGACTGGCGTCAGCTGAAAGCCCTGCTGAAACAACTTTCTCATTGGGTCCCCGTCTCTGAATCAAGGGACGGGACATTTTGTGCTGCACACAGTGGTCAAAATAAAGGGAAATTGTAAGTTAAGGTCAGCTTGACATGACAATCTAATTAGTACAGGAAAAACAAAATGGCTGCGCTGAACAACTTGATTGAAAAGGATGGCACTTATCTTGGCTGTTCGGAGGCTGTCATTATCTTATACCGTTTTTCTCAAGGATTCAAAGTAGTATTTTTGAATGAATATCACTTTCATCTTAGCAAATGAACAACAGAACACTTTCTTGGGGCGTGTTGTCTTTTTTTTATCAAAGAGAGAGAACAGAGAATTGTGTTCATGGTTTTCATCTTGCCTCAGACTTTGGAATATTCCAGTATATTTAATCAGGAATAAGGGGCCTGCTGCTGTGAACAGGCCCTCACAGCTGCATGCAGACCAGACAGACTCTGATGCACAGGACACGAGGGAGAGACACCTAGGAGGGCGAGGGAGAGGAAGAGAGACAGAAAAAGAGAAGAACAGAGAGAGAGAGAGAGAGAGAGAGAGGGATCGGGCAAAGAAAGAGAGAAGAGATCGAGAGAGAGAAAGAAACGCAGTCGAGGCAGCGAGCCACTGCTCTGAGGAGACCATTCTAAGTCCCACATGCTGTCATCGCACCAGGAGGGGGGATGAGGTGAGTGTGTTAATGAATATGCAGTACGAGAAGCGTCATCTTTCAAGGAAAAACAGGTGGATGAAAGGCGTCTGAGAGAAGACAGAGGAGTAGATTAGCACAGGAGCGGGCTAATCCCAGTCTATTTGTTGTGTGATATCAGGAGAGGTGTACGTGGGTGGGTTTGTGATGACGCCATTTATTACCTCCATCCCATTGAGGATCAAACTGTAATTTGCACTCTGAAAGAGTGAGATCTTGCACTCTATTCACCTGTGAGCATTTTGTCCTTCTGAAAGATATGATCTAAATAAAAGGACGTTACCTTACACTGTACCCGCATTGATGGCCAAACCAACTCTCAGAATTGTCAAAAACTGAAACTTTCTATAAATAGGTGTGTGGGAAGGGGGAAACATCTAAAATCTGCTGGACAGTGGGGTCCCTGAGGACCAGGGTTGGGAACCACCAGTCTAACTAGCGAGCCACTGGATCACTTAGTCTACAGAAACACTTAACGAGAGACTGAAAGTGGCTTTTAACAGGCAACTCTTGCAGAAACATTTCCACTAACTTTTAATTAGAGAAGGTGCAATAATCAATAATTCCTGTGCTTTAAGCACGACGTTCGCTAAACTGAGATAAACAATAGCACAAATAAACACACCAGTAACCACATTAATACAAAATAAGAACGTGTTCAAGCATAAGATAGCATCTGTGTTGCTAACAAACACTGTGGAGCAGAATGTCAGCAGATTGGAGAATTATTCAGGGACAGTTCTGCAGTTCAGGAAGAACCGTCCCTTATCTCCACCATTCAGGGCCAACATTATAACCGTGCTAATTAAAACATTGCCGCGGTATCCGGTTAATGACCTTGTGCGTGTCGAGCTGCATTTGCAGTCTCCTACTCTATCTGTTTCCCTCCTCCTGAGTGGTGTAGGTGCACAGCATGGACCCAGCCCAGGCCCCAGGTCCCAGGTCCCAGGTCCCAGGTCCCAGATCCCAGGTCCCAGGTCCCAGATCCCAGGTCCCAGGTCCCAGGTCCCAGGTCCCAGCCCAGGCCCCAGGTCCCAGGTCCCAGGTCCCAGGTCCCAGGTCCCAGGTCCCAGGTCCCAGGTCTCAGGTCTCAGGTCCCAGGTCCCAGGTCCCAGGTCCCAGGTCCCAGGCCCTATCATGTGCTCCAGAGACCTCCTATGTACCTCTCATTAATATTTACCAGCCAACTAGCAGTCTGGCTGACGGTATTCGGGATAAACAACAGTCTGGGAAGAAGAGGGAGGGAGGAAGACGAAAAAAAGAAACGAGCGAGAGAGTGAGAGAGCACAAAAGAGTCTAAATAAGGGATTGAGGTAAAATAAGAGGGTGAAAGGACAAGACAGACACATACAGGCAGTCAGAAGCCCAGACAGAAAAGGTGGACTGAGTAGGCTGTTTGTGTGTTACTTGTGCAGAATCCAAAATGAAGCAGCAAAGCTCTTAGCTCTCTCTGGGAAGACCGAGCGACCACCTCTGCGAACACCGCAGAGGAGCAGACCAAACCAGTATCTACACGCTGGGATCTCTGAACCATGGAAAGATTTTGAGACGTGTACTTTATTTCGATATTTCTCTATTGTGTGCCCAGGTTATTGTTGAGTGTGTCATCAGTACAGGTTTGTGTTGTGGGACTCACCATCATTCAGGTCCTGAAGCATGGTCTCCTGGCCAGAGAAGTCCAGTTTGACTTTGATGTTGACGCTGAGTGTCAGGGACTGGCCTGGCTTCAGAGGCAGGTGGGACAGCACCTCCTCCAGGTTCCAGGTCAGAAACTCCCCAAACAGCTTCTCTACAAAGACAAAGGAACACCAGAATCAATAAGGGAGAGAGTAGAGTAGAGAGAGCGTGAGCCGGCCATGCCTGGAGAGGAGACAGGCCGGCAGAGACAAACAGAGACGGGGGAGAGAGAGAGATCGAATCTCACTCAAATACTTCCTGAGCTCAGCCCTTATGAGGAGCAATCCAGATCCAAGGGTGGAGAAAGCGCTGTAGAGTCTAAAAAAAACTCAACGCAAGACAGGGAGCTGAGGGACTCCAAAAAAAAACACTTCCACAACCACAACAAACATCTTGTTTCCAGGGTTGACAAGGAAAACAATTCTGATGACTTGTGGAGGAGCTGGTTTCCAGCACGAACCCTGGTTGAGCTTAAGACTTCCACACAGCCTGAAACACCTCACCAGAAATGAAAATGGACAGGAACAACACAAGCTACTTTACGGACTCCTGATGTTCTTGTTTCCCGTTTGTATCGTTTGCCGATTATCTACCCTAAGAGTTATTCTGAAAAGTCCCTTCGACAGCTGAAGTATGGGATGGGAGACTGCCCTTCCTCCATGTGTGCGTCCCTATAATGAAGAGGAGGGGGAGGGTGACCATGAATTGCAGGAGTCACAGCCTCCACAGGACTGTGACAACCTGAGTTTAGCTGAAGCTTACTGCCCCGTGCAATGAAGAATCCATTCATTCATCGCACACATTTGTGGAACGCACATATTCACACAAACACACACACACACACACAGAACAGAACACACACACGCATGCCAGGACGTTGTTCGCCAAAGAAATGAGCTCCAGTGTTTTTCGCATTCTGTCGTCGTCCCTCTCAGGGTAGCCAGGGGCGTTGTGCTGCCACAGCACCAGTGCCCGGGGGGGGAGTCCAAACGCTCGCCAATTGTCTGGCCGGCGACGTGGGCAGAAAAATAAGTTATCTTCTTCTTTTAATTTTACTGGGGTTATTTGCTGAAGAAGCCCACATGCAGACAGGCCCGGGTGAGAGCTCAACTAATTACCCACAGGTGACTGAGCTGGAATCAACACCAGGACCTACAAGGTGGCAAAGCTAGCCACAGTGCCAGCAAATTAGCCTTCTAGATATCGCTGAATTGCTAGCGGCTGTCGCTTGACAGGTTGGGTAATGCTAGATGGTTTAAGAAAGCAGCTTGAAATGAATGTTCCGATTAAAATCCAACTCTGATCACCCGAGATGAAGAAAGCAGCTGCTTTCATCTCAGGCAAGAATGGATGATAAGGTAGTTCAGGAAGACGCCAAATACGCCCTCAGAGACGTACTGCTTAACGTTTCGAAAGACGTGTGTTAAATACAGAGTAAACAACACTGAAAATATTCATAGAAACTGAGGTGGAACCTTCTAGAGGAGCGGATGGTGATTGAATTTAAGGGGGGAGGAAATGGTTCCACGCAAGAGAGGCACATGGGAGAGAATAAAGGAGAGAGAACAAAAGGGGTGAAGACTGAGACCAGAATGCATTTTGGGGATTTCATTCAACCTGTAACCTCTCTCACACAGCCTCTTCTCTTCAACAGGTCCAGAGCGTTGCTGCTGACAGCTCAGCTTTGAGGCTCCACACTGGAAGAGGCTCTTCCTCTCCAAACCTTCTGACAGCTGCTAATCACGCTCTTCCTCATCTACAGATCTCCCTGTGTCTGAAGTATGTTACAGATGCATGTGTACTCGTGGACGCACGTCTGGAACCTTTAAAGCAGACATGAAACAAGCTCCATTTTAATATTTCCCCCCCCCCCCCCCAGAGGCTTTGATTACCATCAGACTCACCCTTCCTCCCTCCCCCTCTCCCTCTCCCTCCCCCTCCCCCTCCCCCTCCCCCTCCCCCTCCCCCTCCCCCTCTCCCTCTCCCTCTCCCTCTCCCTCTCTCTCTCTCTCCTTCATCGTAGATTCAAGGGGAAAATGTGGTAAAGACTGAAAGGAGGAAAATATGTGGTTAAAAGGACATGACTAGGGCCACATCTGGACCAAAGAGTCCTCAAAACCATTCCACTGCATGTGAATGGTTTGATAAATGTAACCACTGGTAGCCTCCTAGGTCTATTCATCAGTCCATTGATGACATAGTGCTGCAATTGTACCAACAGGGATGCAGGCAGTCCAGTGATGAGCCAGCCACTGGAACCATGACAGCTGTACTGGAAGTTAAGGAGATCAGTCAGCAGTGTCCTCACAGACATCAGACAGAGAATGACACTCTATAGATTTCTCTTCTGCTTATTCTGAGTTGTGACTATGATGTGACTATGCATTTGTGCCATATCGGTCTGTCTAATTATTCTAACAGCATAACACTCCCAAATTGTTGCTAAAAGGTCTATGGCATTCCACAGGTTGCAGACGCCTATTTAATCATAATTAATATGGGAGTAAATTAGGCAAAACCATCTCTCAAATGTGATTCTGTAGCTGGGGTCCGGTAATAAGCGCTACTTCTACTGCCCCCTTTTGACAGCAGCTGCAACTACAGCAGCTCTCAATTAGGGTCTAATGCCACTTCTATGTGCCCACACACAGTGCTCCTCTCACATATCAGCTGGCTGTGGTCTTACGCCGGCTGAAAGAATGATGTTGTCTGCTCCAGCACAGATGTCTCCCTATTGTGAGAGACTCCATCTTTTATTCATTCATGTCACTTGGTGGGAGCCAGGGCAAACACACAGGGCCCCGGAGAGACTACAAAGGACAGGGTTGCCAGAACAACAGGGCCTGACGGGGTTTGATGAGGCTCGGCGGTCCAGGGTTCAGAGGAGGACTGTGCCTTGGCTGGGTCGGAATGAGAACAGCTCAGTGAAAAGTGTTCACCTCATGCTTTCATGTCAGTGATGGTCAGACAGGTGCATTTCAGGACTGACCTGTGTTGTCTGACCGATGATTCGAAAACATTTCTAAGTAAACATCCGGTCTGGTTCTCGACAGCTACTGCATCTGCTGAGGGGGAGCTGTCATGTCAGGTCTCAAACTGAAGATTCATTACTCCCAGTTCAGAGAACAGCACAGTCTAGGAGCTCTGGTCTACTAGCTACATACTGCACACTCCAACACACTGCAGAAAGGGGGCAAAAAAGACTAGGATTTCTTTCAGGTATGACTTACGAGAGGCAATTTAAAGAGTTTGGGTAAGGACAGCCCCACACAGCCCCTGTCAAATGATTTATTCTTTTGATCAAAGAACGCCTCATGAATATTAGACGACATCTGCATAGCAAAGGTGCATATTATTAACTGAAGGCGTAACAGACCCCTGCATAGTGTTAATATGTGTTTAACAAACGTGACATGGGTTGGAATATACAAATGAGGGAATCGATTTCTCTTCCAGCAGCCTGCACCATTTCCTTGGGCCATTGGGAAAAAACAATGGAGGCCAGCAGAGCCGTGCTCTCACAAGAACCCTCGTCCACGGCGCCACTGTACGATTAGCAGAGTTGATTGTATCACGCGGGGCGCCATGCTGTCACCCCCCCACCGAGTCAACCTGGGGTTTTTGGCTGAGCTGTCATGCGCTGAATTGACTTTTCAAAGTCATTTTTATCTACTTCATTTGCTCCCGCAAAGTAATGACTGCGGTGCGTGGAGCGTTAGTCTCTCTGCATGACCAAGGCATTATGGGTAGCAGAAAAGACCATTTTTTTACTGTACTAATAGATACTCACAAAGCACAAGCAGCAGCTGCTCTACAGCCAAGGGCGTGCCAAGCTCCGCTGAGTACAGCGTGGCTCTCTGCTGTGTGCGTGTGTGTGTGTGTTCGATTCGAGTTTCGATTCGCAGCTATACGTGGAGTCGCCCTGCCGTCGGTTACGGCAAGCAAGCAGATTGAATGTGTCCTCGGAACATGACGTGGAGACCGCTGTGAAGGAGACCCACAGCTTCAGCTCAGCGTTTAGTCGATGCCTGCAAGTGACCAAAACACCGACAGACTGAAGCCATGCAGCCTTCAAAAGCACAGTCCTCTCTAACAGGGCAGCTTTGACTCTGACCTGAAGGTGTGTGTGTGTGTGTGTGTGTGTGTGTGTGTGTGTGTGTGTGTGTGTGTGTGTGTGTGTGTGTACAGAAATCCCTGACTCCTGAAAACTGACACGTAGACTGAGACACAGTCTAAGGGCTGTGATGTTCAGACGGAACGCTAAGAACAATCTACCTTCTTTCCTCTTGCTGTTTCTCTGGCTCCCTCTCCCTCCATCTGTCCATCTCTCTCTCTCTCCCTCTCTGTCTGTGTCTCTCTATCTCGCTCGCTCGCTGCCTGTCCGCTCCACTCATGCAAGCTCCAGCTCAGTCCTGTCAAATGAAATCAGTCATGTGAGAAGACCACAATGAGCACGGCGCTTAAACTGAAAGGAGAACACTTGATAAGACCGAGGGCAAGAGAAGCGATGACATGGTGCAGTCTAGTCACTAATCCACCCATTCCCTTTAGTAGGCATCTATCCACTGACATCATGTCTATTGGCTTCTGGATGTTTCCTTCAGCGTTCGGTTAGGGCCCTGTACTTGAACCGTATGAAAGAAATATGGAATCTGAACTGAAGTTCAGGTCATCAAATGCAGCGATGACTGAACTTTCCAGACAAAAGCCCAACACTGGCCTGACATGTCTGTGGATCAGAGTGACCACTTCAAATGGGAAACATTGATCTCCCACAAGGGCCTGTCAGAAATATAACTTGTGTCGAGAAGGCGGCTAACTCTCGCAGCTGTCAAGACATCTAGATCCAAATCTATTATTAAGAACTGCCTCCAATGGGCTCTCTGCCTTGACTGAGATGGACTTAATTACTTTTTCTCCCCCCCCTCGTCATAATGAATTCAAATTGATAGGTAGCCTAGGAAAAAAATTAATGTTCTATATCAAATAAGACTTTGAGCATCAGTCTTACTGAGCCAAGCAGCCCTGAGGTGGGAGTGTATGCGATAAACCATCTCTGTAGTAACGCTAACAGAGCCTGTCATATTGAAGTCCCTGTCGGTTTAACAGACTCATCAAAATCAAGTCCTAGCCTGAGGAAACAGCAACGAGCCTGTCTTTAGTTAAGCCTGGGCCCCGGAGATCACTTGGCAAACATGTCAGTTCCACCATCAGACCAGGGCCCCTTTCCCAAAGCCTTCAGTTATTTCAACATTCTCCTGTTCAGTCAGAAAAGGTAAATTGGCAAACAAAGAGGAGTGTTCTTCTCTCCAGAGCTTTCCTCTGCTCTCCTCGGATCTACGCTAAGCCAGCTTGACAAAGACAGTGAAGATCAGAAGACATCATTTGGTGGATCGTGCAAACTAGGTAGTGTTCCGGGGGGGGGGGGGGGGGGGGGGGGGCGAGCCCACATGAGAGACACGTCTCTTGTCTCTCCACTAGAATCTAAACGTGATCGTCATTCTGGACGCTGTGGAGAGTCCCCCTCAAAGCTGAGGTGCAGCTAGCAATCCTGCAGCCTAGTTATACAGTCAGACAGCCATTGATTATTTTATCCCCCCAATGCGGAAAAACACATTTCAGTTCAATAACTTGCCCCGTAAACTCTCAAGCGATAGATGCCTTGTGTGTGGAGCTTTTCCAAAATCCCGTGATAGCTGACCTTTGGTGGTGACCATCTTGGAGGTGACCTCCAGCGTGTCGATGTCCTCGGCACCGATGTTCTCCAGGGTGATGGTGAGAAGCTGGGTCTCTCCGTTGAACAGCTGGACAGAGACGCTGCTGGACAGCTCCTCTCTGGCCATGGGCTGGGCCGTGTGGGCCGACCTGCAGGCACATCAGCAGCGAGCGCTCAGGCCAAGACTCGTACGAACGACACACGCGGTAGACGAGCCGTTCCTCAAAGTCGTGTCACTCCCCCGCCTCCCCCCGTTTCAAGGCTGGTTTACAGAATCCCTTAAGGAGTACGTTCTGTTTCATTTGCACTCTCATGTTCTTCTCCAATCGCTTCGCTTTATTCTATTTGCATCAAAAAGCCAGTCTGAAATAGGATTCTCTAGAGACTCCTTTCTAGCATCCCCGCCAAAAACTAATGTTTCCAAACCCTAAAGACTATGTACTAGGTTGAATGTACTCCAGATAATCTGTGAGGGATGATCCTAGAGACGCTACACTGAACAGTGATTCTGGGCCTGTTCTCCCCAGGCTTGCCTAGTATCACAGCACAGCAATTAAAAAAGGATGGAGATTAGAGAGAAAAAAATTACAAACTTCTTGTTTCAATCTATCTGATCAACTGTAACAGCCTAGGCTGTAACAGATAATATAACAGGAACATCAACCTTCATCTCTGCTTACAGCAGGACATGGTTTTTAACAACCTCAGTTGGGTAATTAGATTAAACGTATACGTCTATTCCAATAAGAGTGACCTTCATGTAGCTCCCTGAGAATTAATTTAACGTTTTTTTATTACATAAATATTCCTAACAGGCTGGCAAAACATTTCTGAAAAAACTTCTCTGACGTAATCAACCTTACATGAACCTATCGAGCAAAAGTGTCTAGTTTAGCTGAGTCATTTCTCTGAGATAACTAGACGTTTTCAGTAGACCTGAAGACTACGCACACATCTTCGAGCAGCTGTAAATCCAACACAAATAGAAATGCACCTTAAAGAGACCCTACAATGACAAGTCTAGACAATTTTACTGCAATTTACACTTGAGGTCATTTCTGATGTATTCATGGAGTTTGGTCTGTGGTAGTTCCACCTCTTTTTCTTTCTCAACCTTGGTTCAATAACCGAGCTGCATACAAGCTTGACTAAAAGATGTTCACCAGAATGTAAGACGTATCGATGTCTTTCCAAGCAGTGAGGAAACATGTTAAGTTTAATTGAGCGTGACGTAAAACAATGTCAGGGATGTTTCACTGAGAAGTCAAATATATTCAAATAACTTAGCAGTAAGAGTTTCTCCAGGTGTAAATCAATGAAAACGTCTCACCAGTGGGTAACTCTCATTGACACCGACTAAGTCATATAACGCAACAGCAGTCAGACTAGTTGAAGCTAACTGCCCGTAAATCATTAACATAATGTGGAGTTGGCTGTTTAAAATTCGGACCTGTCGTTCTGCCATCTCCTTTGGGAGTATCAGATTTTTACATTTATTTACATTTTAGTCAATAAACCTCACTTTGTATTCATTCTGGCATGACTATGATAAGACACAGACACATTAGCTCTCCCCTGCTTTTTTTTACAACACACTCAGGACATTCAAGCAAAGTGTCACTCAACAAAGAGCTGAGACTTTCCATGTCATTTCCAGGGCAGGGAAATGAAAGGCACCGGTACCGAGGGATGGGTTAATGCCGGTCGGGTGACTCAGGAAACGAAAGCGCTGAAGGTCGCTGTGTTACCAGCGAACAGTGCTGCCTGTGACCTGGAATAAATGAGAGGATCTCCAAGCATCAGCCATGAGACATTAGTGGTTTGTGTAGATTGCAGAAACAGGCAGAGGGCCGAGACATGAGGAGGGTGGGGGGGCCATGAGGAGGGTGGAGCCTCATGAGGAGGGTGGGGGCCCAGGAGGAGGGTGGGGGGGCCATGAGGAGGGTGGAGCCTCATGAGGAGGGTGGGGGGCCCATGAGGAGGGTGGAGCCTCATGAGGAGGGTGGGGGCCCATGAGGAGGGTGGGGGGGCCATGAGGAGGGTGGAGCCTCATGAGGAGGGTGGGGGCCCATGAGGAGGGTGGAGCCTCATGAGGAGGGTGGGGGCCCATGAGGAGGGTGGGGGGGCCATGAGGAGGGTGGAGCCTCATGAGGAGGGTGGGGGGCCCATGAGGAGGGTGGGGGGGCCATGAGGAGGGTGGAGCCTCATGAGGAGGGTGGGGGCCCATGAGGAGGGTGGGGGGGCCATGAGGAGGGTGGAGCCTCATGAGGAGGGTGGGGGGCCCATGAGGAGGGTGGGGGGGCCATGAGGAGGGTGGGGGCCCATGAGGAGGGTGGGGGCCCATGAGGAGGGTGGGGGGGCCATGAGGAGGGTGGAGCCTCATGAGGAGGGTGGGGGCCCATGAGGAGGGTGGAGCCTCATGAGGAGGGTGGGGGCCCATGAGGAGGGTGGGGGGGCCATGAGGAGGGTGGAGCCTCATGAGGAGGGTGGGGGGCCCATGAGGAGGGTGGGGGCCCATGAGGAGGGTGGGGGGGCCATGAGGAGTGTCGGGGCCCCATGAGGAGGGTGGGGGGCCCCATGAGGAGGGTGGGGGGCCCATGAGGAGGGTGGGGGGGCCATGAGGAGTGTCGGGGCCCCATGAGGAGGGTGGGGGGCCCCATGAGGAGGGTGGGGGGCCCCATGAGATGGGTCGGGGCCCCATGAGGAGGGTGGGGGGGCCATGAGGAGGGTGGGGGCCCCATGAGGAGGGTGGGGGGGCCATGAGGAGGGTGGGGGCCCCATGAGGAGGGTGGGGGCCCCAACTTCTGTCTTTCTTCTCACAAACTCAACTGACTTTCTGTACTGACCCACCATCCGTGTTTGGCTATAATACCATAAAAAATGAGGGGGTCAGGGGTCTCACCGAGGCAGGGAGGTGCTGAGCTGCAGGCGAGGCAGGGAGGGCACCACCTCCACCAGGCAGCCGCTGGTCTTCACGATGGGCAAGGCCTCCAGCAGACAGTCACTGGTTACCCCAAACACGGACGTGTGGTACCCTGGAGAGAAGAAGACCATAGAACAAGAGAGGAGGTGAACCAGGATATCAGTGGTTCTTTCGTGTGTGTGTGGTGTGTGTGTGCGGGGGGGGATTCAATTCCAATGAGTGTGTCCTATGACTCAAACGGACACAGTCCAGGTTTGTTCCATCAAAACATTCCTGGAAATGTCTTGTATTTTACCCCTGCTCTAAGTATTGTCCATCTTTCTGCCTAACAGTGGTATAAAGGGGAGCCATTCAGCTGGACAGAGATGGGAGTGGGTTAGGGAGAACCCCTACTGAGGTTCCCCCACAGGGATAGAAGGAAATCTGTCACATGAACCTCTGATTAACCCAGGCCTGTCTCAGGAGAATGGAAAAAATCAAGCCATTTCTCTAAATCGTGGTGACAACATTACAATCAATTACTGTCATGTGAATATTACCAAATGACTGAGCAGATCGCTAAAATGCAGGGTACTGTAATGACAGTGAACTGCATGATTGACAGTGTTGAAAATGAACCAATCTCGCCTTGCCTCGGGGTCAAATGATGGTCAGCAGTGTGGTTAGCCTATCCTAACCATGGATGTGTAGGCACTTTAAATGCTTTTTTTTTTTTTTTTTTTTGGGGGGGGGGGGTCTGAGGGTGGAGTCCAGGTCTTTGTGGGTGGGTGTGGGTGTGACTGGACTCACCGTTGACTGTGATGTTGCCCGCAGTGCGGGGGACACCCACCAGGGTGACCGGGTAGAGGCCAGACTCAGCAGGCAGGGAGAGAGCGGCAGGGAGAGACTCAAACTCAACACCTGATGTCAGCAAGCCCTGGAGACCAAAAATAGAAAGAAGTGAATAATGAAGAAAAAGAGACTGGAATCACCAAACACAGACGACGCTGACGTTCCCCAGGATGTCAGAGAACTGACATGATGACCATGAAGTACACGTTTGAAAAACCAGATGATGACGTGATGATGCACCCATTTCTCAAGATTCGCATACGGTGAAAAAGCACTAATGTCAGCCAGAGCTGTCAGTTGCTGGGGTGGGTCACAATGCTGAGGGGGGGTGGGGGGGTGGTGGGGGGGGGGGGGGTACTCTAGTGCTTCACACAATCCATCATCGTAATCTACCCATGATATCCTGGAGATGGGATCACTCCCAGCATGCGGGCCCATCTTCCATGAAGAAAATTGCTCTTGTTCACACGAGAGAGGGAAAAGAAAAACAGTGCCACAGGAATCATGTCTGCCAGCGGAGTGATTGGAAATTAGTTCTAGATGCTTCTCTACGGGGGGGGGGGGATTCAATTGCTCAACTTCGCATCGGCCATGTTTGGAGGGACCGGGTACGATCGGGCAGCTGTGGCTGGAAGTACGAGGGTGACTCTGAGCGTCTCCTGTACGTCACAAAGCTTGTGTTTCCATTCGGAGCTGGTCACTGGAGGGGCAGAGAGCTGAAGTCATGGATAGCATCAACCGCCCGTCTCAAGCAGTAGACATTACCTCACAGGAGGGGGGGGGGGGGGGGGGGGGGGCTCGATAAGAGGGGGTGAGTAAAGGGGGAGGAGGGGGCGAGGGGGAGAAGGGGGTGAGTAAAGGGGGAGGAGGGGGCGAGAAAACCTCCTGGAAGCTCTTCAGGGCTGTGATTTGACACTTTATTAAGATTGCTTCGCTGAGATATTACACCTCTTAAAACAGATATCAAATTGTCACAAGTTCATCTATCAGGTGTAACCTGTAGGTTGTATTCGGCTCTTTAAAAAGGTTGGGTAGCTGTTTGCTTGTGATAACAGTCTGTCTCTTTGCATGCATGTAGCTGAACGCTAGCGTTGTTTTTAAGTTTGGTAGCAAAATCCCAAATATGAATTTCCCTTTGACTCTTGCTTACTGTAGCCTATCAGTGTTGCATTCACACACGCAGGTGACTGTGATTCAGAACTAAACATCGGCAGTGGCTTAGCTGTGTGATGACAGAGTATAAAGCTTTGAACTAGACTGAGATCTGGCTCAAAAACACTTCTGTTAGATCATTTTCCAAAAATATGGATGGTTAATTCCAATTTCTCATTTCTACAAATCAAGCGATTTAAATCCATCTTAATTACTCAAGTCTCTCATCCTTGAGAACAGTTTAATGAATGAAAAGCCACCCCCCCTCTCCCCCCACCCTCCCCCACCCTCCACCCCACAAAAAAATCCCAAAAGAATGAGGATCAGTCTCACTAATTTCATAGATTGATGTTCTTTAAGCTACTTTCACAATCGGTGGCACTGTTTACAGACTCATTAACTGTACCTTGGGGGGGTGGGGGGTGGGGGGGTGGGGGGGTCGGGGGGGGATACAAACAGGCCAATCCTAGGCAAGGTCAGATGTTGTTTGTTTTTGTTTGGATGTACAGAGGAGGGGGAGGGACCTGTTGCCGACCCCTCCCTGTGAAAATGAAAGGGGGGAATAAGTGCACTGCTTGAATAGAAAGTCCATAAAGCCCAAACACAGAACCAGGTATTACTGCTGCGTGTGTGAGGTGACTGGGAAGGAGGGCAGCCTGAACACCAGGTCACCTTGGTGCCCGGGGGAGACAAGAGAGTTCCCTCGTTTAGCGAGCAGGAGCTGGCTGCAGCCTGATCTCTCTCTCTGTGTAGTATGGACGCCACAGGCACTGTGCCTGGCACGGGCGTCAGGGTCATAAGGCATGAGGTCTGGGGAGCAGAGTCACCCTGGCCTGCTGCTCGCTGGCTGGCTGGCCGTCACTGCAGAGCCACCTGAGGAGGCCAGCTGCCAGGCTGCATCAGGGAGCGCTGCCTCCATCTGGGCTCTGATCAACTGACCTGCAGGTGGGCAGGGCATAATGACAGCCCTCCGTGTGTGTGTGTGGTGTGTGGTGTGTGCATGTGTGTGTGTGTGGTGTGTGTATGTGTGTGAGTGTGTGTGCGGTGTGTGTATGTGTGTATGTGTGTGTGTGTGTGGGGGGGTGTGTGTATGTGTGTGTTTGTACTCCGTTTCATTTCCAGACTCCCACACGAACCACAAGGTGAATTATCCTTCACCTCCATTTGGCCTTTTCTTCCTATCCTATCTGTGTTAGAGACTGAGTTCCTCCGCCCCATCCCAGATGGGCACATCCCAGATGGGCACATCCCAGATGGGCACATCCCAGATGGGCACATCCCAGATGTCTGCGATGGCTCGTCTCCGTGGGTTACCTGCGGACGTCACCAGAGGATGTTCTGACGCGATGCGGCGCGGCTAAATCAACCCAGCCACACCTGTCCAAGTGCCTGGGGGTCTGCTAATGCAGAGCCAGCAACACTAATGCAGCAGCACGTCAATGTTCCTAGTCAGCCACAAGCCTTCACGGCTATTTGCTCTCAAGCCTCCCAATTAAAGGCTACATCGGTTTTGTCAGACAGCAAATTGACAGCAGGTCTTAGCGCCGGTGTGCGGTCCTACAGGACAGTAGGAGCCTGTCTCTGTTCAGTCCAAGTGACGGCTCTATATCGCAACTCTACCTTGCTTTACCAGATCTGTAAAGCATCGCTGCATGGCCGAGCAGTTCAGGAGAAGAAAATAAAAAGACCTTGGAGACAGAGAGGAAGCTTCCAGTTGTTTTGTAAAAAGTCCGACAGCCTGGTAGAGATAGTGAGGTAGAGCCTGACAGGCAGGCAGCACCACACACAGAACCACAGGGTCTTACTTACCTTCTTCCCATAACAAGAGTGTGTGAAGCCACCATCAACCCTAATGCAATGTCAGAGCATGGCTTTTTAGACAACTTTAATGAGGTAATCTGGGATAACTACCAAAGCATTATCGCAGCTAAAAATGTCATGGCGTAATGCAATCTTGCTGTCAGTGAGAAAGTGTTTTCAATATTAAACACAACAAGCGAATCCATTATCGCTGCTGATGTATTCATGCCATTTACTTTTTAAACTGCAAAAGTGTTCCAACTGATTCTACAAAACTTAAAGAAAAGAACCATGAACAGGTATGTGTGTTGTTCTAGCATGTTAGATTCTAGCGTGACCAGTTTCACATGCATTGGTAACATTTACTCATTTAGCCAGACGCTCTTATCCAGAGCGACAGCAAGTACAGGGACATCCCCCCTGAGGCAAGTAGGGTGAAGTACCTTTCCCAAGGAGACAACTTAATTTGGGATGATTGGGAATTGAACTGGCAACCTTCCGATTACCAGCTCGATTCCCTAAACACACAGCCTGACCTGACTCCCCAGGCCATTCTGTGGTGGTTGTTTGTGTTTCACTCACCATGTTCTCTACGCGCAGTTCAAAGGGCATGGGGTTGTAGACCATGAGCTGAACCTCACACACGTCTCCCTGAACCCACTGGAACTCTGAAAAATGAAAAGAGAACAGAGATACAAAGGTCACACCACAACACTCCAGACCCTGTCATGGAGAAATTAGAAATACTTTTGAATTTTGTATTTTTAAATGTATTACAGCTGAATTGTATATTGTAAGTAAAACGGTAAAAACTTTAACTCAATTTAATTTTACTCCTGTCAGTTAAGCAGACTCTTTGGCTAGCAACAGAACACCACTACGCACACCAGACAGCAGTTTAGCATAATTCGTCCTCCTGAAGTCCAAAACGGCTGGTAGATTTCCCAGGTAGGAACCTTTCAGTGTAATAGAAGCCCCTCTCTTGGTCTCCGTACAGTTTAGGCTTCTACCACATGGTGGTACGGCTCTAACTGCAATAAACGGCTTCAACAAATCCTGGGTTGGGTTCTGGTGGGCCAGCGGATTTATATCAGATCCAAAACTGCAGTCATGTGCCATGGGAAATTAACGCCTAGTCAAAATAAGGGTCTGCATGTAATCCAACAGCTGTGGGGAGAGGTCCCTCACAAGCCCAGCCTCTCCTCGCTGTCGGGCCAATTAAGTGCGAAAATCTGCCTGTGGAAAGGTGAGCAGAGCAGCGCCCTCCTCATTTGTGCTGCCCTTTGTCCACAGCTCGTCAGGTGGCCCTCCACACTTCACAAGGAGCCCATGAAGGTGCAGCACCTAGTAACCTCAGCCTGAATAATGATGTGGAAAGCCTGCGTCACAGCTGAGGCGGGCGGCCGAGGATGGCTGGTTCTTGTGGGGAGTCAGACGGCTCAACGGGTTAAGGCGTTGGCCTTGTGATCGGAAGGTTGTGAGTTCGAACCCCGGCTGTGGCTATGTGACGTTGTGTCCTTGGGCAAGGCACTGCACCCTACTTGTCTCAGGGGGATTGTCCCTGTACTGAAATTGTAAGTTGCTTTGGATAAAAGCGTCTACTAAACTAAATGAAGCATTACTAAAAGAAGCGTTACTTGTCTCTAAATGTGAGACGGCGTGTTTGGTCCAAATGTTCTGGCGTTCCTCTGGAGATCGTGTGGGGAGACTGACTGAGCAGATCCAGATGTTTGACGGTTCTGCTGTTGAACACTTGACAGAACAGCTAAAAACTAAAGGTAATGTCATGAATAATTCATTCCCATCATGGCTAGGATTTAAAGAAATATAAAACCCTCCAGAGTCTTATGATTTACCGAGAGGTTTCACATACTGAATAATTATCATCCAATCTTTTCAAATATCCACACAGAACTGGAACACTTTAACAGGAGTTTAGCCGAACAAGAGCTGAACACATTGCTAATATTGCTGTGGTTAAACAATTGTTTATGCTCAGTCCATATTGTACATTAGACCAAATATGAACAGAACACAATGTCTTCACTGTCACCAAGTGGCCGAAGTGAAAAAACGTATCAGAATCCGCCTGCCCAAAGTGAAAACAGGTCAATACTCCTGACTATGAGTTGTGATAAGACAGGCTGTGTCTTGCAGGAGGCTAAGGGCCTCTTGGCTTTGTGTGGGAAAAAACACCTGAATATGCACAACCCTGAATATGCACAACCACACACTCAATCACCTGAATACACACACTCAAACACCTGAGTACACACAAACGTACTCTCAGTCCACATAACTGTCCACACAGAGATGTTGAGACATTCAAAAAGAATTACCATCAACTACCAGGAAATGTATCATTCTAGTTGTTTATTCCCATTAAGCCTCCAAGTAAAGCTGAATCAAACCCTGTCTAATCAAACGATGTGTCTGTGGTACAAAAGATTTCTCATTAGCAGTAAAATGTCAGTGAATTAAAATGGCTTCTCATTTCTTTGTTTCTCCCCGCTGCCTTCTGAAAGCAGGATGCGTTGCTCTGCCCAGTTAAATGAGGCCTGCTAGTGTGACTGCCTCACATCTGCACATGGAGAGCGAGATCTGAGGCTCGCGCGTGACGATGCACTTCCCACTAAGCAGGCCCATCTGCAGGGTAACGATAGCCCGTTTTATAGGGTCCTCCTCCATCCCAGTTCACCGAGTGCTTTTACTGGGCTTGTGGCGGCAATATTGAGGAGAATTGAGGAGAACTGAGTCAACGCTGAGAGCCATATCAACAAATACCTTTGAGGCGAAAAACGATAAAAACCAAATGGAGGAATTTGTGCATCCTGTTTGTTGTATGCATTTTTCATAACCTGTGTTTACTTATGTATGTCCTAAACTGGAAGGTCTGGAGGCATAGTGGGGGGGGGGGGGGTGAGAGGCCCATAAAGAACAGCATTTGGAGGATTCTTATTGCATCTTGTTGTTCTAATAACAAGCCAAGTGAGGTGCTTCAGCCATTTATTTATCCCCTCCAATCTGGCTCTCATGCCCAAACACACAACTAAACTGAGGGGAGAGTGGAAGAGGGGTATTTCACCCTCTTATCTGCCATCAAGGCCCAGCTCTGAAGCCGTGCTAATGCTGTAAATCAACTGGGATATTCCTTTTACGCCATCCTCCTCCTCCTCGCCAATCTTCAGACTAATTTCAATTTCAACTGATTGATAAATATCAACAAGGAGGCGCAATCTTCCAGTTTTCCTAAATGAAATACCTCCATAGTCACACAGAGCCTGAGGAAGCAGCTTTCTTAAACAGAGAATGTGGGCCTTCTGCCCAAGGGGCACTTAGAGCAGACAATGCATCCATCACCAATCACACCTGTTATTCTGCCCAAGCATTTCCCAATAACATATTTTCTTTCAATTTAGTCAGTGGCACATTGTTCTGATCAGATGGATGCAGGATGCAGGATCTACGATGACAGTAACAACATCCACAGCACTGCTGGCTCTCATGTTTCATATTAGTCTTCCATATTACGCAAGCTGTACTCCAACAGAAGCAGAGGTATCCATTATGTTTCAGCTCATCTTTATAGATGAAAGAAAACCAGTCATATCAAACCGAAGACAATATGGGGTCCCAAACCAGTTTACCTTTAGATAATGTGTGGAAATATATTCATCCAATTTAACTGGAAGGCGCAGCTTGACAAAAACAAATGAAATGTAACCATCAAATCCAATGTAGATTATTCAATCCTCCCTGTGATGTTGTGGTAAAGTCCAATACACTGAGACACAGCACCTTTGAGTCTAATCATAGACTGAGACCCACTCCCCCACCCCCACCTCTACCCAACGCCCCACAATCGTGCAAAAACTGAATACAAATACCTGTCAACCTATCATACTTCACATCTCTGTATACCCATCTACACTACTGAAAAGGAAATACACTTCAAAGTGCATGAACACCAGCACATTTGGTGGTCTCTAGAACCTAGTCTCAAAGCAATTACAAAAGAAAAAAAACTATCACCCTATACAGAACACCCTGTTTTATGGTTCCGCATAAATCTGCTTCACAGAAATCGACGCAAAGAGGAGCCTGACTCACTCACACACACACACACACACACACACACACACACACACACTATGCAGCCTCTGTGTTTTTCGAACAGAAAGCTTTCAACTTTGATTCCCTATCAGAAAAGTGTAAGGGATAGAAGCCAGGGCAAGGGCTTGCAGCTATACTGCTTGCAGACCGGCAGGGAAGGCCAATTCTATCGACTACTGCGTACATGCCAGACCAAGTCACTTGTACCTGCCTTAGTAGCCTGTCGACTACGAAGCAGAGCTTTAAAGATGCCATGCTGAACTTTTAGGGACGTCTCGAGACATGATTCACTGACAATAAAAGTACATCCGTAAAAAAGACACCTAAATGCAGATTAGCTCCCACGCATAGCCTAAGAGTGCCAAGATACTGTTTATTGGACTAACAGCAAATATTATTCCCTGAAAGCATCTTGGCGTTATCACTACACACAGCCTGCCCAACACTGACAATTTAAGTATGTAAAAGAGCGCACAGTGACAGGTTTGGAAGATTTGTTTACGGACAAGTTAATGGGGAGCATTAAATGTGTTCAGATGAAAGAAATCCAACAAAGCCCTCTTGATGATAGTCATGTTCGAATGATACTTGCTGAATAGAAGACACAAACTAGTGTTTGTTTGGCTTCTTCACTGAGTCTCAGCCTCCTGGATTCCAGCAGGGTTCTATCCACCTGCTGGCCCTGGGACTTTCCACTTCCCAGTTTCAGACTCACATAATGGCCTCCATCAGTTGACTGTGAAGTTGAAATTACTTTTGCATTCTTAATGCGGGGTGAGCGGCTTCTGGAGATTACATTTGCGCTGCGTGTCAAATAATGTGCTTAAATCAACAAAAAGGAAACAAAAAAAACAGACGCTACAAGCTAACACCAGCAGACCATTTTGGTTTAGATGAGACGATGTTGCAGATCCGGACCCCCCCCCCCCCCCCCCACCCACCCCCAGGACTGCGTCTCCCCGCTCAGATCCCTGCCCCCCTCCACACATGCTGCTCTCATAGCCATAGGTTGGCATGGTAACACGGAACCACACAACACTGAAATGGATGCGGCACAGACGAGATGCAAACAGGTTGTAGTTCATCAAAGCCCAAAGATTTCCTGTCGGGACAGGAAGGACTCACTCAGACTTAGCCTTGAGCATGGTGCTTTTCTTTCGTCCCAAGTTACAAATCTTCCAGAGGCAGTTGGGGGATTTGTTAGGAGATAGGCATTAATTTAGATCTGGAACGGTTGAGATATAATGGCCATCGTTAACAAGGACAGCCTGATATAAGCGATGGGGGAAACAATAACATTAAAGTGATAAATAATTGATCCTGATGACAACACTATGCCCATTAAGAAGAAATGTGCTTCTCTTTTCTCTCTTTGGCTTGTTTGTGTGTCTGCCATGGAAATGTGGCTGTCAGTCTGGTTGACTCAGAACAAACAAATAAAATGAATAAATCAACAGTAACAGACAATCTGTATTAAGATTAACTTTTGTGTTCATACATGAGTCTGATGATGAATTAAATATGCATGCCACTAAAAGCTTTTCAGCAAGAAAAGTCTGAGGACTCCTCATTTAATGAGGGTAATGTGTTCCCCCTCCCCTTCCTGCGCTGTGGCTTACGATACATCACCAAGTAAACAAAACAGCTCGACTCAGCTAAGATCTACGCAGCTAGATTACGTGGAAGGGGTACGAATAGAGAAAGGCACTGAAAATGAACTTCAAACAACAGCCATTGTGTCAAGTCCATCTGATTTGGCAGCGCAGAGAGTAGACGAGCAGCGAGCGCAGGATTCACACTCACACTCCCCGATTTCGATGAGAAGTCAAGGCAGCTCATGCTGAAAAGCCCATCTGTCCGAAGTGAGCATCTGCCAAGACTGGAGAGACTACAGATCCTTCAAAATGGAAACAAGTGAATCCTGGGCAAGCTATATAGAGATCAAGGCGTGGAGCTCTGAGTAAACATGGAGCTAGTCAGACGAGTTGATTGTCAACAATGTTATTTTAAAAGCCTTTGTTTTTTGCTTTCATGCCAAGTACTCTAAATTAGCACGTCTAGTCTTGCTTTACACTGACACGCTAGCCTCGGTAAAAAAGGGTTCATATCGCTTTTATAAAAGGTACTAACTGACTACCTGGAGGACTGTGTGTGTGTGTGTGTGTGTGTGTGTGTGTGTGTGTGTGTGTGTGTGCCCACCTATCTTCTTGCAGCGCTCCTCTCCACGGTTGTGCATGATGATGGGTGAGTAGATAAAGGGGCTAGCGGTGGACATGTTCTGTCCCAGCAGGCCTTTCAGTTTGTGTGGGCGCAGGCCGTTGGGCAGATTGAGTAGCTTCACTGATCTATTTGGGTGTAAGAAAAGAGAGGAGGGTGGGGGGGCGTGGCGGGAGGGAATGACAGAGAAAACGAGTTAGTTTCATCCGGCCGTATCCATTACGATCCTGAGAGCGTGAGATGGATTCTGGCCAAGCCTGAGCCAATCGTAGGGCAGAACATAAATCCCCGAGAAGGGGAGATGGTGGGTTGTAGCCATTCCAGTTCATCTATCAGCCGACACAGTGCTGGGAGGTGAGAGGGGCACTGGTGGAGCACTCACCACCTCAGGGTGGCTATGCATCTCAACCTGTTAGCCAACAGGCTTCAACCAATGATAAGCAGGTTGGCTTTCTCTCCTGAAACACACGCTCACACTGGGTGAAGTTTTACAGATGGAACACCCTCCCACCTGCCATGCTAACGACCCTGACACCAGGGAGGAAGGGGGTGGAGGAGGTGGTGGTGGAGGAGCAGACTGTGGTGGGAAGTGCAACTGGTGCTGCTGAAGCCACAGTGCCCATTTGTCACTCTGAAAATGAATAAGTAAGTGTTCTAAACAAATACAAATATTGCCTACAGCGATTAAATTATGTTGGCATGTGAAACATGCAGCTTTAGGGTGTATATCTATAAATTAGGGATTAGAGTCTTGATTTACATCAACATCCAAAATCATGAAAATGACCTGACAAAATGGAGGGGAAGACAATTTCTCAGCCGCTTTGCCGCTTAAATCACAGTGGCACTTCCTGCAGTCATCTACATACCTGTGGGGAACGACTACAAGCCAATCACAGCAAACCGTACAAGAGCTCGGCCTCTCAGGTCAGACAACAAAAGCGTTTCCAGGTCAACCTTGGAACTATGGACCAGGCAAAGTCCTTGGACGTACCTGACGATAGGCAGCTTGGTGAAGGGCACCGGGGGAAGCCTGAGTCCATCAGGGAGAGAGATGACCTCCATTCCACCTGGACACTTTGAGGTGTAGTTCTCCAGGCTCTGAGTGACCTCCTTCTTCTCTGTGGACAAAGAGCAAGGAGAATGAAAAAGAAAGAAAAAAAACAGTTGGAAAGAAAAGCATTAATGATCTGGAGTTCGAGAAAAGGGTCACATGACTTTCTCTCCGTCTCCACGCCCCTAGCATTGCCATTCCAACACACCTGGGTTTGTACTGGAATGGGATATAAACTTGCGAGCACTAATTACCTTCCACTTAATTCATAGGGCTTTGCCCATGCCTGCAGGTGAGAAAAGACACTCAAGAGTTTTACAGCGCGATCAATAAAAAATGTTTACGGTCCTGCTGCATCATCACTCTGCCTTAGCTGCATACAAACGTGTCTCTCTGAGTTACTGCTCTAGGCTTCAGACCCCTCAGGCAGGGTTAGGAGGTCCGGATCCAGTCTTAGGAATGGCCCTCCCCCCCCAAAATGGATATCCTTGGCCGGACATGTGTGGCGCCCATGAGAGACATGAGACAGACAGAACTTGGAACCCAATCCTGACGAGCACCAGGCAAATGTTTCCTCTTGTGAAGGCACGATCATACGCACTTTTAAAAGCGTTAACATTTACCAGGGGATTGAAGTGAAGGAGGATAAAATCGAGTGCAGGTCAACAGTCAGGAGATGTGGCTTGACAACGTTAGCAGAGCAGGGATTTCATGACCGGCCTATCAACCTTATCTAGCCACATGGAATCATTATTGGGGAGACAACAAACAGAAACATATTGCAGGAATCTTCCCAGCCATCTGCATACATTCTCAACAAATTGACAGTTTCAAAGACGGTCTGTCCTTCCTGCTACCTCCCCGCTTTACCAGTCCAGTCACATACAGTGTCTGAGTGTGGAGGTAGATTATACACTAGTTGGGGAACAAACAAGGTACTGTGTGTTTCAGTTGAATACAAAAGTATCACATTAATAAATGTGTGTGTGTGTGTGCATGTGTGTGTCTTGCTCTTAAGGCAATTTCTAAGGAAATTGTGGTGAAGGGTTGTCTGCCCATTATGACGTTATTTGTAATGATTCCTAAACCAGAAAGGAGTCTGATTTTCTAACTCTGCAAATGAACTAGCCGAAGCAGCACTGCAACAACTAAACCAAAACACTGAAGGACAGCCTTCTGAAGGGCAGGAAGAGTATTGATTCTTATTTAAAGATGATATGCCGTTAAACAGGAGCTTTCAAGCTCACTGGATTGCACAGGTCTATTGGCCAGGCTTCATTACATACTCCATGTTCCTCTCCAACTGTTTCTCTGACAGAAAGTGACTTGGCACCTGCATGCCCTTACCTCAAAGCGGTACCAAGCTATCCAACTCAGCAGGGGATCGTTTTGACTCACTTTCACACCTAGGGAGTTTCAACAGGAGGTTCATCATGACTCTGAGTGGCCTCTATAGGATTCTCTGGCAGTATTTTTGAAGTTTCCCATGGGGGTGAGAAACCAAACAAATACATTATCGGTGCAGTAGACGAGTGGTGTGAGGTGGAGGCCTCTGGTGACTTCTAAATGTTTCAATATCCTCGGCGGTGCCTCACTACTTAGACTGAGGGCAGTCGGAGACTTCAAATCCATTTTGACAGAGGAACAGACTCAATAAAACATTGGAGAAACGCTGGCAAAGTGTCACTGCAGATGAACTGCCCAACTCTGCTTGATGGCATCACTGCTGACAGAGTACACACACATTAATGTCACATCAAATATGAATAGTATATATTTTGGAGATGGGGTCAACTTTATATGGGAGAGGGTGACGGAAGACTTAGCAGTCTTCTGAGGTGATGTAATTTCCATCATGAATCGGAGAGTGCAGGCTCTTTTTATAAAGGGGCTGGAGAGCAGTAAACTCACTTGCTGGGACAACATGTTCTAGATGTATCCATGTAGTGGACTAAGAAAAAAAAAAACACTTTAAACGGTAGGTGAGATTGTTTCCCAATACAAAAAGAAAAGCTCACTGTCAGTCCACTGTAAACATGTTGTGTGAGCTAATGAGGCCCTGACAGTTGTTTAAAGTGTCAGTGGAATGTCGATTTCATATTCATAAAGTGGCCGCTACTTTCAAGCCAAGTATATTACAGCAAATCCATCCCAGCCAATCGCCTTTGGCGATACTTCATCCTTCACCCTTCATCCCTGGCTTATCAGGTGAAACCACTGACAAAGCACAAGTGTTTAGACCAAAAATGGGGGGGGTGGGGGGACCGGTTCTCTGAATTTATTTGAGATCACATAGGGCAGCTTTCAATTAAGGCTGACCTTACATGTAACCACACTCCAATCCCTTGGTAACTCATTTGTAGTTACAAAGAAGCAGTATAATCCCCATACTTCCATATGTTTTAATGATCAAAGTTACCAGTACTACACAAGTGAAACTTGTGTTCCCAAAGCATTTCCTTCCCAGTTCCTAGAGATCCTTGTGAATCCCATGAAGGGTCTTCATTAGATGTACTGTGGATGTAAACGCTGTGTCATGCTGACTCCTGATGCTTCCACAAGGCGTTGAGCTAGCTTGAGTCAAACCAGAAAAACAGCTAACAATAACCCAGCAATCATCAACCAAAGGCAGTGGCCTGGCAAGCACTGATTCAAGTTTCCCCACAAGTTCATTTTTAAACTTCTAAGGACGAGTGTGAAGTGTGTGGGAGGACAAAGTAGAGGGAAATACTGGTTTCCTGATTGGAAAGGGGGGTTTTTTTTTTGGGGGGGAGGGGGAAACTGCCTTCTATGGCTGTGGGCAGACAGGACAGGCTTGAGTCAGCCACCAAGGATCACCTTCACAGCTCCATTACAGCTGAATCCACCAAGGATCTGCTGGGGCTGGTTAAAGAGGCAGTTATCCTTACCACTCGCCACTTACAGTGCAGTTCATGATGGGTGAATTGGCAAAGATCAGAGGAGCGTCTTCACACAAGAAAGTGATTGTATTTTTCTGTGACATCTGGATGTGAATGTGGTGTTTTTCTACCGTTTCAGCAGTAGGACAGAAAGAGAACACCTCAACTGGGACAAACGGACATCATCTCTGCTCACGGTCAGAAGACAATGTGCTTCAGCTGCCACATCCCACTATTTGCACAATTATTTCTAAGAATAGCTTCAGTAGAAATCCTTACATTAGTCTTTTCTCACTCCACTTGTATCAGAAAAAGCGACCCATCTCACTCAATAATAGTTTCCTTACATTGCATACCAAACTAGGAAAACAAATCGATGACAACCTTGTTTCTGAGTCAAGCACATAACCTATCCCCCCCCCCCCCCCTCTCTCTCATCGCTCAACACACCTTAACCCCCTCCTCCTCTTCATCTTTCTCTTCAGGCATAACTCCATTTCCTCCCTCTCTCTCCGTTCTACCCCTCTATCTTTATTACACCCTTCCATCCTTCCCAGAGGTCCTGGGGCGACACAGGATGACGCTGCGTTAATTAGCTGCATCTGATCACCTTCTCATGACCTAAAGGCAGCGCAGTTAAGAACTAGCTTCCATTCCCGCCCCCGCTACTGAGATTAGCTTAAATAAAAAATACATTCACATTACCAGTGAAGACTTGGAAAAAGGTGCAACCATGAATAGCTCTTTGAAATAGGGAACAACCGTATAAATCAAAGGCTTTGCCTTCACTAATGCTGGATTGGCAGCTGACATTAAAACAGTGAATAATGACATAACAGGTGCTAAAAGGGAAAATTGTCATCGTGATCTTCAAGAATGTAATCGTGTTTACCTTCAAACACGATTCCGCTGAGGGACAGAATGGTCCTGAGGGGCGCAGGAGCGCGAGTGGGGAGGATTATATTGAAAGGGATCAATCTAAAAGGTTTGACTGTTTCTGAAAACCCACACAAAATGCTCCCCACTCAATTCTCCACACAGTAGCATGCACCTGTGAAAAGGAGGTTTGTGGAAATGCAAATCCACCCATACTATGAGTGCGATGCTTGAGAAAAGCCTCAAATGACGAGTTCTTGGTCCTAGAGAGAGGGCAGGATAAGGTCCATAAGCACTCTGGCTAACCCCCTCTGCACCTGGGCTCTTGGCCATCATTCTCTGTGATTACTCTCTCACAGCAGCCAGACAGCCAGAGGGGACACTCAACATGGTGAGGCCCCTCAGGAGGCCCCCCCAGGGCCCCCCCCAGCACCTCACCACATGTCTGTCCAGCAGCCTGCACCCCCCGTGGTGGTCATGGCTGGGCATTAAAGAGGCTGGGTTTTAGCTGGATGGAGCAAGACTCTGAGAGTGTGTTTTTGTGTGTGTGTGGGTGTGTGTGTGTGTGTGTGTGTGTGTGTGTGTGTGTGTGAGAGAGAGAGAGAGGAAAGGGGGGAGCTCACACAGCTTGGGTGTTTTACATTTACACATTTACCACTTCACACTCACACACACACGCAAAATACCCAGCGAGGGGCCCTGCAGCCCCATGGCATGCTGGGAAACAGAAACCTGCAATAACCTCTCACAGCCAGTAACATCACACTGTAGGAGGGGAGGAGTGAAACCACCGTTTACAGCAGACATATTAGTAAGGACCATTACACACAGTCTGCAAAAAGCCACTATTCACAAAACCAACTCATAAGAGGGTTTTTGTGTGTGTATGTGTGTGTGTGTGTGTGTGTGTGTGTGTGTGGGGGGGGGGGGTATTCTTGTAGCGAATGAGGATGGATGAAGTAAGAACGTCACATCGTTTTCTTGTGCTCCTATCCGGAGAGTCTACAGAGGGCAGGCGTTTCCTCCATTATAATACGTTTCCCATTTGTATTTTCATCCAGAGATATGAAGGCTGGAAGTGCTACATCTATTCCATGAGGGGCAGAACCGAGGATGCGAATGAGATGGGAGCACGGCCCTGAGAGCAGCGGCAGCCCCTTGGTGACAGTGTTGAATATTTCATGCTGCTCTCGCTCTCCCCCTCACCGCCATGTCTCTCTCTCTCTCTCTCTCCAGAAGAGGATTACAGTACGCTGGCCTCCATTGTGTGGTCAGTGGAGCATATGTTGGACTGCTTGGGTGAATACTGAATCTGCCGAGTCCAGGAGGAGATATCTGGTCCAACAACACACTCCCCACATCCCAGAATGACTTGGTTAAGCATCACCTGCTGCTAAATGCAAAGTATAACAGTGTACTAAGAGAAGCATAGGACGAGAGACTTTACTTAGATTTAGAGTGAAATCCACAGAATTCAATGAATATAAATAAAGAAGTTATATATTAAAGGCAGTGCCTCTCCCCCCTTGTGAGGTATAGCAGGTGCACTGAGGTGTTTGTGAAAGGCCCAGCTTGCCAGCAGGAGTCTCCGACTGACCTTGGTCAGACAGGAAGTCCAGCATGGTCTGCAGCAGGAAGGACAGGTGGCGGACAGACAGGCCAGGATTGCCCATGCGCCGCGACGCGTACACCAGCTCGTGCAGGAGACGCATCTGCACAGCTGCCCAGCCACAGTGGGTACCTGAGAGAGAGAGAGAGAGAGAGAGAGAGAGAGAGAGAGAGAAGAGAAAGAGAGAGACACAGAAAGAGCGAGAGACAGAGAGAGAAAGACAGAGACAGAGAGAAAGACAGAGAGAGAAGCATTTTTCAACACACAGATGCAATCAAGTTCACATGAGGTAAGTTTGTCCACCTGCAACAAGCTGCCTATGTGCCACAAATAGACCCAAACAAGATTACAACACTTGTTTATCCAGTGGGCCTTCATGTGCAATTAAACAACCACATCCTCTTTCCTGACATGATACGTTTGTATGTGCTTTTAACTCAGCGGGATGTGCTTTCAGCAATGCGTACTCCCCCATTTACACAGCACTGCTGTGGTTCTTGAAGTACCTCCCATCTTTTCAAAAGCCAGCCTTCACACAACAGACCAACACTTAAGCTGCAGAGACGTGGCGTCCATTCAGGCAACACTGTTTTCTCTGCAGAGGAAATCCAGACATCTTAATGACATTTTAAACATGACATCCAGCGTACGGATGGGTCTCGTTACATAAGAAGGTTGCCAGCCCACCCGCCCGCCCGCCCCCTTACCCTCCCCACAGACACCCTGTTCCTCTCTCAGCTGTCAGTGCACTTCCACTGAGAAAGAGAGAGAAAACTGAAATAAAATGAGACTTGAGACTCCAGTAAATAAGACACTATTCCCTGAGCAGCAGCGATTCAGAGGAAATCGTGACCGAGATGCTTGTCAGCCATCAGCATTTTCTGTACCAGGGATATTATTAATTCGTACTGACTTTCTCTGTCATCTGAAAAACTATTAATGCAAATCCTTCATAAGCTATTTCTTTTCCATGCGAAACTGCGCCCACTAAGCAGGCTAAAAATAGACTGCTTCCACCTGTCTGCCAGTGATTTCTAGTGAAGCCAGTGCTTATCAGGAGGGCAGTAATCCAGAGGACAGTGTCAGTATTTTTTCTTTCTGGTGCCTGGTGTTTCTCCTCTACGATGAAATGACTTCATCTGCGGTTTTTCCGCGAGGTGGAATTGAGAGTGTCTGGCAATCCAATTAGCACACCACCAAGATAATGACAGCTGTGCCCCCGCCAAGCTATCGGCCCTGTCACACGCTGGCTGAGTCCAAAGACTCTCTGTACCTTCTTCTTCTCTCCGACTCAAAAGACACAGGGTGAATTAGCGGCCCCTTTGTGGCCCTGGCCTGGCGTTACGGTCTTCTCTGTCATTTCAATGTGAACAGTCATGCCATGCCACACAGCAGGATAATGAAATCCCTGAGTCGGGGGTATGTGAAACATCGCAAGGTTGTAGTAACACTGTCTGACAGGAGAGAGAGAGAGAGAGAGAGAGAGAGAGAGAGAGAGACAGAGAGAGAGACAGAGACAGAGACAGAGAGACAGACAGACAGAGACAAAAAGCGAGGCAAGGCATGGAAGGTAAAACTAATAAAATAAATGGGGGAACAGCAATAGCCTCTCTCTCTCTCTCTCTCTCTCTCTCTCTCTCTCACACCCTACTAATTGAGGAGAGTCGTGAAAAGGACTCCCAATTAAAAGCCCATTCGCTTCTCAATATCTCATGCCCCTGCTGCCCCCATCGGAATGCTCCATTGAGTCCCATTTTCTCTCAGCCATCCTCCTCCTTCTAAGGTTTGATAAACTCCCTCCTCTCACCTCTCTCGGAGCACTAGCAATCACCTCGGTTAGCTTTCTCCATCACGCCACTAAGAGCTCCCAGGGGGGAGAAGCTAGGCTTGCTAGAACCTCCTTTCACTGGCTAGCATGTACTGAGCAGGAGCACGGCCAGCATCCAGCAGCCTTTCCTCCTGGTGGGCTGTGTTTATAGCTATTCTGAGGAGTCACGTTTGCACGCTCCCTATTCGCAACCGAATCAATAGTCAACAGGCACTCGGGTGTTAACAAGCACCACTGTTGACTGCGTGTAGGCGTATAGGTGGATTGAAAATAGCATTCTAGACAATGGTTGAAAAGCTCCTCGCTGACTACACAGTGCTCTTTCTTTTTTTTTTCCTTTTTTTACCTAGAATTTTATTTATTTTTTCCACGTTCCTCCATTGATGACTTCACCTGGAAAAAGTTGACTAGGAATGTCAACAGTCCTCTCGTGAGAACTCTCCTCAAGTGTGTCCTCTGAAAAAGCATCCACAAGAGAAATATGGATGACCTCAGGGTCTTTATATTACCTGAAAAGGGTTTTCTTTTGTTTCCTAACCCCTCGAAGATGAGTGGGTGCCTAAGGTGAAGGTTGAGAGACTGCAGTACTGAGAAGCTCATCATGAGGACCTCGCTACAGCAAATCTGAGAGCCTATAGCAGACCTGGGTCAGGTCTCAATTGTGTCTCTGTGAAAACAAAGCGTTGCACTGATCGCATATTAGCCCTCACCCTTTTCAAAGGATGATGCTTTAATGTAAAGCATGGGCAGGCCGTACCAAAAATATCTGTTCTCTCTATGTGCTTACAAAAGTATTGAGTGTGTGTCTGTGTGCGTGTGTGTGTGTGTGCGCAAAGAAAGAAAGAAATAGAGAAAGAAAGAATTGTCCCATTTCCATCCACATCGGTCACACGGACATCAGCCTTTTGGAGACAGCTTGCCCATGTAGTGCTGGGGCCCGGGGCCTCCTCCAGGTACCCACCCCTGCTGAAGTCCTTGGGGTCAAGGGAGAGGCTGTAGCCAGGCAGGGTCTCCAGCAGCAGCTTGTAGCAGGCCCTCCAGCCCGGCTCTGGGATGGTGGGTGCCACACACTGCATGGCGGCCACACGCTTGAAGAAGGCTGACTTGCGGTGGAAGCCAATCAGGTCGTAGAGCTCAGACAGGATGCTGTAGCGCTGGATCTTCTCCTCCTCCGAGAGCTGCGGACACGAGAGGAAGCGACGTGAGCGACGCATCGAGCATGGAAGTGCTCTGCTGTTCTCAAGGCAACACCCCCCCCCCCCCGATAGGGAGGCTTCCAGCATGTTAAGGGGAAGCTGCTGAATTGCGAAAATGTGATTAACCTCTTTTTTGGGGCTCTTTTAGTCAGTCTGTTATTTTTGAAGGAGCTGGTATGAGCAGCTCTATTGGGATTATTGTAAAGTGACACATTCCTGAGAAGGCAGTGAGAATAATGCCACACAGCCCAGCGAGAAGGGAGACAGGAGCTTGCATAACTGGAACTGTCTTATCCAGACAGACGCCTACAGAGTGTCCCCAATGGGGAGCCCCAAAAATAGTGCCGTTTGTCTCCAAGCTGGCAGTCCAGTGATATGCTAGGATAGCTGTGTGTGTGGTGGTGGGGGTGGGGGGGTTTGTCCTACCTGGCCCAGGTTGATGTAGACAGCGTTCTGGAGGAACTCTGATGCCTCCATGGCCTTCTTCTGGATGGCCAGCACCCGGACTGCCTTGACACAGGCCTCCAGCTCGATGACGCCCGCATTCTTGTACTGGAAGGAGGACACACAACGAACGCAGCATCAGGGGCTCAGCTCAGCGCAGCAATGATGAAAAAATGAATAATCAATGAGGGCTACTGTGAGTCTTCCTGGCATGATGGAAATGGATGTGTTCCCATCATCATAAGACAAAAGCTCATCAGTCGCAGGGCAGCGTTACAGGACTCACAGTGAGCCGGGAGTCTGCGGCCCCAAAAAACAAACACTGTGAGCTCTGACCCCTCTTGACATTTCAAAACAGTGCCTGATCAGCAGATCTGATGAGGAGCAAACCTGAGACTGAGCTGCAGACATCCACAGACTGGTTTCCATCCCCCCCCTCCCCCCTCCTTTTTCTATACAGGGCTACACACCCCCTCCCCTTCCTCCCTCCCCTCTCCTCCCTCCTCCCCGCCTCAACCCCATCATCTCCTTATTAAAATTCAATTAACGTCAGAATAGGCCAGTGTCGAGATGTTATTTAATTTTGGATGAAGCAGTAACAGGTAAAAGGGCCAGGGGAGGTCAGTGCAAAAAGGCAATTATAATAATGGAGATAAAGCGCAGCGCTGCCTCTGAATGGTGGATTAAGATAGTGTGCTTGTTTAACTTTCAAACAGCATTATGGCTGCCCTGATAAATGTTACAGGAGCTATAGTTTAATAGAGACATGAAGACAATAACAATGAGTCTCTTTGAAAGTGATAAGTCCATAAAGGCGTCCTGATTATAAATGTGTGCACTACAATATGGGAAGCATAGATTTAAGACCTGATTTCGTCTAGCAAATAGTGACAACGATCAAACACATTCATCCGCAGTCAGCATTTGCTGGGTTGTTTACAACCCTGGCACCCACACACAACCACGGTGCCTTAAAGACTTACAGACGTCTTGGATAGCAGGCTAATCCCTGACCCCTGGTGGCTATGAGCCTCACTTTCTATCTTAGAGAATCACCTGCATAACCTGCAATTACGTCATGCTTTTCAAATGACATTCAGGGACAGCGTCTCGGTTTGTGAGTGAAGAGGAGCGTGTCTTCATGGTGTAGCATAGCGAGGCTGGAAGCTGAATACCTTGCCGTAGTAGGAGATGGCTTCCTTGTATTTCTCGATGATATCCTCTGGGCTCAGACAGTTCTTGGTACGTCCGATCTCAGTGCTGGTGTCTGCGCTGATCCCATTGGCCGTGAGGGCACCTGTGCTCCAGAAGACAGAAAACTCATGAACAACAAGATCAAACACCTTCCAGCCACACTCTTCCGGTCCAGACCCATCCACCAATCAACTGCTCTGCTGCAGACAGGTGTAAAAATGAGAAGGGGAGGGGTAGGGCTGGGGGGGGGGGGGGACAGACCAGATGACAAAAGGTCCATTCTCATGGTGAACCAGCAGCTTGCTGCCTAAAACATCAAACATTGATCACTACGGACGACCACATGCTGGTGAACAGCCAGGATCAACATTCAAACGCTCCATAAGGACTCCTTGAGTTCAGGCTGCAGGATGCGGATGCCATGCAAAAACAGGTGACTTCAAATGAAAGGGGACACTGTAAAGAAGCACACGTTTCCAGGGGAAGACAAGCTGGCAAAGAAATCACATATCAAGGCCAGCCAATTATTATCATTTTTGTGCTGTGATCAAATGTTTAACAGGGACTGTGACCCAGAATAAGTTTGTATATTTGGCAAAAAACATTACATTCTAGGTCATTTCTTTAAAGATTTTTTTTAAAGCTTGATTTGGTTGGATTAATATTCGAACATTCTGATCAGAATAAAATTCAGATGGAGAGTGCATTGCCTGGCAACAGTCGGGTCCATGGCAACAGTGTGATTGTGTCACCCATAGTGAGGAATAGGCTACAGCAAAATTTAACTTTCAAGCAACCACGTGATAAAAAATATTTATCAAACATTATCTGGGAGATAGAAAATAACTCCTATCACTGCCCTAATGCACATTTGCAGTGACGAGAAGTAAAAAAAAGTCAAGCTGTATTTGTGTTTCTGCTAGCCTACAGTCAGACTTAAAGGCTGAACTAGCATCCATAGAGAATTGAGTGCATACTGTAATATTCCCACAGCAACACTGCCACCTTCTGGTGACTGTTATCGTTGCTCCTTAACGTTTGTAATGAAGGATCAGGTATCATTACCAGGGCACATGAAGCACCCAAGCTTCCCAGCTGGCAAATGGAACCATAAAGAAAGCCCTGAAGATGCCTTAAAGCACAGAAATCATATCGGATCCTTTCAGATTATAGGCGTGTATTGAAATGGTCGGGGTCATGATTTTTCGGATCCTAATCATTGACCTAACCGAAAGATTTGTCAAATGACTCCACAAGGTTTACCTTGCAGTAAGGGGGTAAGGTGGGGGTGGGGGGGTGGGGGGGGCAGGTAGAAGGTGAACTGAATTCAATTGCAAAAATCCATCAAATCAAAGAATCATTACAATAAATAAAGATAAAGTGTAGATAGAATGGAATGGAATACCAACGAAACCCACAATAAAAATATATATACAGACACACACACACAAGGCATATGACCGCATGAATCACTACAAGCAAGAGGGGGGGGGGGATGACTACAACTACGCCGGTTAGTGTGTCATACCCTACCTGGGTCAATGAGAACCTCCTGTGCCCCTACAGACAGAGAGAGAGAGTGCAAATTCACACCATGACACAAGGTGCATCGTCCAAGCAGTGTTAGTTGAAGTCCTGGCTCTGCTTTCTTAGAACCATGCCTGAGAGCTTCCAGAACCATGGCAGACACCCTGGTTCCACCTGGTTCTACTGAGCTTCTGTCTGAACTACGACTCATGTTGAGCTGAACTAAAGGCACCGATCTGAAGCAGCTCGGTGCTTCGCAACTACTGGGAATGACATGCAGCATGTTAATCATCTTAATGGAGGATATTACATATTTGTTTATGGTTCAAGCTATACAGTCTATAAAGCCTTCAAACTTTCGGCGAATTAAGTAGATAGTATTTTTCACTGTTGAATGTATCTATGAGTTAAAGGAAAAGTGTGATTTTTTTATAAACATGTTAATTACTGACTAGAGAAAGATGTTTTTGTGTTATATAATGATGAAGGATTAGCTTGTTGGGCTAAAACATGGTTATTCTATCAGTCGGTGATGATGTCCTGTCGAGCAAAAACAAGAAGCTGCAAGGCTGAGCGAAGCATCCCCAAGTAGGAGCGGCTGGTTTGAGCCTCAAAGCATCAAAGCTGCAACTTCTCCTCTCACTCCAGTTGACTGGGTCTCCTTCCAGTGACATAGGGCATCTTAACACTGTCCCAAGCCGACAGCACAGTCAGGCCCGGCACAGGGTTCAGATCTTTACCTGGCCGGTGTCTCTTCCCTGCGTCGACCGGCTGGGAGATGCTGGCTTTGCGTCCGGCAGCCTTGCCTGCAGTGCCCCCTGGGTAGTGGAATATGACTGAGGCCGAACACAGCCCCTCCAAAGCAGCTGGAGGAAAGACACAGGTCACAACGGTCAGTGACGTCACCCTGGCATAAACTGGCAGGTTGATGAGCGATGACATGGCACACAGGAGCGTTCCTACGGTGTCTATGGAGATGTGAAAACAACCCTGGAGGCAGATGGTCATATCAACAGCGCATGCTGCAGTCTGAGGCCTCTGTTTGAGACAGCTTCCATTTATATTTAGTCATTTAGCAGACGCTCTTATCCAGAGCGACTTCCAGCAAGTACAGGGACATTCCCCCCTGAGGCAAGTAGGGTGAAGTGCCTTGCCCAAGGACACAACGTCATGTAGCCACAGCCGGGAATCGAACTTGCAACCTTCCGATCACGAGCCCAACGGCTTAACCTGCTGAGCCAGGTGACTCCCTTCGTCTCAGGCTTACCCCCCAGCCACAGGAAGTCGTTGACGGAGCGCAGCAGCTCCACGGCCATGTGGTAGTGGACCAGGGCGTCCTGCAGCATGCCCGCCTGCAGACAGAGGTCGCCCACGTGCTTCCTCATGCGCCCCTGGCAGCGCTTCTTATAGTGCCTGAAGACAGGGAGGAGGAAGAGGAGGGAGAAGAAGAGGAGGAGGAGGAGAGCAGCCTTGTCACAAGTACACAACATCCCACCACACAAGATGGGAGGACACCTATGCCCAAACTCACTGTAATGACTTGTTATTAGACAGCATAAGAAGAAGCCTAGTGGGCTGTGCTGGATAGTTAATGATATCTTCTACTTTGCACAGCAGTTGCGTGACAATTACTCTCATTCTGGATGGCTGCACAAAAGGTGTTTGCCTCCCTCCTGTTCTCAGACTTCATCTTAGCGGGATCTAATTTGGTAGAGATCTGCGAGGGAGACTCGCTGTTGGAAGTCATGATGCCGGTTTATAATGGGGTGTATGTGGGGCTGGGTAGGATAGCACAAGCAAAAGACTTAAACAACAAATGACACTGGATCTATTCTATCGTGAAGTCATACATTTTAAGGAGAACGGCAACATCAACACAACAAAGTAGGTGGTCAATTATGCCACAGACCTCTGTCTGTCTGGGACTGGGAGGAGGCTGGGAAGGTTAAGAGCAAACACATGAACTGAATCAAGACTTTGACTTTCAGCCTGAAGAACAGAGGAATATGATCGTCAAAGTAGAATGTATCTCCTTTTCTTGAATTTCTGTTGGTATCCGATCAAGTAAATTGAACTGAATTCAATATGAACAGTACAGGAACCAGATAGCTCCAAGTACATTCAAGATTTCGAATTTGATGACCTTGTGGTATTTGTGTTGTGTACAGGTGCAAAGAAGCCAAGTCGATGCATCCCTCCACAAATCGCAGGAGATTCATATGGCCAGCAGTGTGGCTACAGCCAGGCTACATCGAGTTCAAGGAACGCTTAACCTTCCCATATATACATCCAGGTCTGGCCCCTCGCTGATCAGGCGCTCTGCAGTACCAAACATCAGCTCCGCCTCCATCACCTTCACCATCACCAGCACAGAAGGGAGGAGGGGGGGATGTGTTTGGTGTTTCAGCTGAGAGCCCATGCTCCAGAGCACTGACAGGGAAAAGGGGGGGGGGGGGGTCTTGGTGGTGGGGCAGGGCTGAAGCTGATGGGACTGGGATGGCTTGATCAGCTACATGTCTAACAGCTCACCTTTTCACACCCAACAATAAACTCACAGGACAGTATGAAAGAAAGAAAAAAAGAGAAAGACAAATAAACCAGGATAACCAAGGAAACGGAGAGAAGCTAAATCAAAAGAGATTCGTTGTTGAGGAAGACACGAAGGTTGCCCATAGCAACACTGTATGAGCATCATGACAAAAACAACACAACAAATCTCATCCACCCCAATAAAACATTGTCTACATTGAACTGACAAGGGATATTCAATTCAGATCGAACTGGGCAGGTTCATCAAACACAATAATCCTGTGGGGCTCATCTGAAACTTGGCAGCGCTTCTCAAACACTTTTCAATTGAGTTGCAAAAGAAAACCACTCACCTGCTATCAGTGTCCAGGCCCACAAAGTCCTTCTTCTCAAAAGGAACACACAGCAGTGGTATCTTGTCTCCTGACTTGTCTGTGGCCCGGTCCAACCTCTTGGACTCAAGCACAATGAAGATAGACTGCACAAAGTCCTCCACCCTCTTCTCCACATCCGGGCACTCGTCATAGTTGGAGTAGAAAGCCACATCTGTGCGCTGCTGCTCCGCTATCTCTCCCTGCAGGCCGAACACGAGCAGGCGCGAGTCGTACAGCGTCGATCCGAACACCTCCTTCTGCGCGTGGAAGCGGTCCGACGTTTGAGGCCATTCCTTGGCCGAGGAGCAGGTGGTGACGGCAATGAGGCCCACCACCTTCCGGTGGGTCTGGAAGTCGCCCCAGTCGTTGTTCTCCGGCAGGTAGTGGTGGCGGTAGCGGACGTAGAGCAGGCGCTGGGAGTCCCGGATGCTCACCTGGCTGGTGCTGGCGATGCGCTTGTAGATCTTGAAGAACTGGTCCTCTGGCACGATGCCAACGGGCTGGACCACCACTAACACCGTCTGGTGGTCCTCCGCACACTGCATGTAGTCTGGGACACTCATGTCTTCATGAGGCTGGGAACATAACATTGAACATACCATTACATACCACATAACATACCATTACATACCACATACCATGTGAACATACTACATACCATGTGAATATACCACATACCAAGTGAATATACCACATAATATACCATTACATACCACATAACATACATGTGAACATACCATTTGGATGGTACGTTTCAAACCCTGTGACTGTGTGAGCCTACGCTGAATCGTCAAGACATGAATCGACAATAGAGAAGAAACCATGGTGCTTTAAATACAAATAACTATAAACTGTAATGACACTACACCTATATATTAGACCTATATCATAATATGTAATAATATAAAAATATTACAATGTAAATAAATGTTTAAACTTTGCAGGCTTGTGTTTTCTTACAACAATGACAGGTCGAGCCAAACAGCTGATAGTGACGCACCGTCGTTCATTCATAAAACACACAGGCTACTATCAACATCAGGAGAGCTTCAAAAATCTAAAATGCAGATATTTATTAATATTTATTATTATGTATCAAAAATAAAAACACTGAAGCTTTCGGGCACAGCATTGCAAAGGGCAATACAATGATATCGTTACATGCTAAAAACATTAGCTCCTATATACAGAGCTAGACTTGTCTATGTAGCTGTAGTTAGCTCTCTAGCCTTCATATTTGGCGTTGACTACCTCTACGGAACAGCCTATATTAAATGTGTCATAATATTTGTTGCACATTTAAATTACCTTCACAGGAGCAACAAAGCAGGTTTGTATGTTGTAGAAAAAAGCTGTCAGTTATTTTGCAGAAGTGACTTCCCTGCTTCCCAGGCCTCCTTGCTCTACAAAGCTAAGAGTTGATGAAGCCAGGAGCCAGCTCACTACTGCCACCGTCAAAACCAGCGGCGACAAAGCACACTACATCACTCCAGGCGACATTTAGGGCCATTAGACCAGGGGTGAATCAGGTGTACGGGAGCAGGGAAACGTCTCAAACAGGGGTGTCAAATCCTGGTCCTCAAGGGACACTGCCCTGGGGGTTTTAGATGTTGCCCTACTCCAGCACACATGATTCAAATGAATGATCATTATGAGGCTTGATAATCCACCCATTCTTCAGAATCAGGTGTGCTAGAGCAGGGAAACAGGGAAAGTGGCCCTTGAGGACCAGGATTGGACACCTGTGATCTAAATCATATATATATATATATATATATAATTCTTCATTATCCCATTGCCATGTTTAGTTGAGAGACTCTCCACATTAAATATTTTTTTCATTGATTTTATTTGATCCATAAATCACTTTTCACAATCTTCTTGGAAGACAACGGCATATCATCCTTATTTTTCATTTATTTTTTGGCCAAATAGGCATTGGTCCATACACAAAGCAGAAGCTCAAAGAGACGTGGAATGTCCAAAAATAATGTTGATATGGAGTCTCTTACACATAAAATAACAGGCAAAACGTCTACTACCATTAACCAACAATACAGTGCACAAACATTGTCTGTTAAGAGTGTCCACGCTGAGTAGAGATATCAAGATATATAACACATGAAACTAGTAACTGGATAATATACTAGATGTGATTAAGACTAAATATATACTTTAGAAAACCCTGGGGTGAAATGGGTTAAAAAGACAACAAATATATATGGGTTAGGTGCTGAGATTCCTGAAAATACATGAGATACATGAAAGCAAGAATACATTTTGTGCAACTATCAAATTCAGCAAAAACCATTTAGATCAGAGCGGACACTGAAGCATCCAAGGTGAGGCCTTTGTTCTTCCCGTGTGCTGCTGAAGTGGAGACTGTATCAATTCAATACAAAACACTGACCCCAAGCCACATGGAGGTACGCTACAATAGTGTTAACAGTGTCGTCATTATGAGAAGATAGCAGTACATTTGTGCACAGTCACTGCATATTCACATGGGGACTAAGTATTGTAGATATAACATTGCTGAAATAGGACCTGAAGTCATACCTTGTACCATCTCACTCAGTAACAAAAACCAAGAGCTAAATATTTGAGCGTCAAATATTTACTGATATCATGTTTGATATCTAAGACATTAAAGCAGCCACTGGGTTTGTTATTTAGTAAGACTTTATGTTTAGATAACCGGCAATATGCAATTTTCTAAACTTATTTTCACAGCTATTGATTGGCACCATGTATTTAACTACGAAATGATGACTAGAATACTGTAGCTGAAATTGTAGCCTGCAGTTTGTTTAAATGTTTGGATACACATTACATGAAATGTTAATTTGTAATACTATTATGCACCTTCATAGGTCTGTTAATTGCAAACATAAATTCTGACTACATGGGAATCTGAAGGCCAAAAAAACAACACAGAAATTAAGAAGACCAAGCACTGTTTGTTTGGTCTAAGGAAGATCATGAAGATCCTTAGTGAATGTTAGTCTCTGGATTATCGTAATCTTCAGCGATCATGTGGTCACAACCTAGATAGCTTGACCTAATTATCTTGTGTCTAGGCACTCCATTGATCTCAACCAGACTAAAACGCATTAGTGACATTCAAACATCACACAGGAATGGACCAATAAGGAAAGCGTAGAAAGGAAATGAAAGAGAATAAGATTACAAAACATTGAAAATCATATTAACAGTGGTTACCTTAGAATCCAATGGTGCCGTTTCAGTTGCAGATTTGTGTGTGCCTTCTGATTGGTTGGTTGTATGTATTTGGCATTCATTATGGCATTGAGATAAATAAGGGTGGGCACCGCCAGCGGGCAGAAGGGTTTTCACGGGCCTCCCTTGGGGTATAAGAAGGGTGGGGGGGGGGGAATAAGACAGGGTACAGTGGTGTGGGTGGCGTTCATGCCATCTTCAGAAACTGTTCTACTGTGTCTTCCTCCACTGCCTCTGAGAACATCTCATAGTTCTGAAGACAGAGGAAACAACAAAAATGCAATTTACAATCAATTTACACTCTTTTTTTTAAAGCACAAACCACAGAATCGCTGGAAATGTCCTTATGGACCAATAAAAGGAATTGAATTAAACTGGTAAAGCATTACAGATTAGATTAAACTTTATTGTCATTACACACGTAATGCACAAGTACAGGCTAACGAAATGCAGTTAAAGTACAGAAGTAGCTTTTACAAGGCAGTCTTCCTCACCCCACAGTACTGGTCCTCGTTGAAGATTTGAGGTGGGACGGCTGTGGGGTTTCCTGCCTTGGTCCTCATCTCATCTCGTACCTCTCCTCCCACGGAGATGTCGATGAGCTCATACTGGATGCTTTTACTGTCCAGGATCCTCATCACCTCTGCCTGCTGGGACTTCACCTACATACACACAAACATGGAGGTTTACCTTATAGTGAAAACTTATAGGCCACTGACTTAGATAAGCAAACTTTGTGGGTAGATGGTGAAGTCTACTTTGTCTTTAAATGCTAGGGAGCTTATCTACTGTGGTTGATGATTAATAGGGCAGTGCTATCTGTGGGTGCCCCATTGAGGAAGCTGGGAGGGGAGTTTTGCTATGCAACCACGCCTAGCCCAGGCACCAACAGCAGGCTGGCATATGTTGGGCCAATGTACTCATACAAGCTTACAAAAATGCTAAAAGCAAATTCGAAATGCACATTCAAATAGCCACATAGTTTCAATTACCGGATGAGCGTTTATTTGTATCTTTTTGATTTGTTTGTTCAAGCAGATCCGGATTTTATGTCATAAAAAAGTCATATGACTGGCTACTATGATGCATCATCATACCCCATCTATTTCTATCCAGTCAGCAATGACTTAACACTGCAAGTTATGAAATGCTTTTGTAATTAATAGCAGATGTAGGGGCCTAAAAATCCGGAGGAAGAAATCCGACTGAAATTCATTCTAGAACTGAAACTCCCCAATGACTCTACAGTATTTAGGCTGCTTGTTCCTCTTCCTGTTCAAACACCTTATGAGCCACCGTACAGGTATATAATGCACATTATGTTAAAAGCCAGTAGAATACTAAATCCATATCAAAATTGCATTTAAATCATCCATGTTCTACGGTATATTGGTTTAGACTATATCGACCCAAATTCCAATGAGAGGGTTAATGCACAACTGTTAACCAAACACTTCCGTCTGTCAATGCGGATGTATCTTTTCCCTTCGCTCAGTAAATCACCAGAAACTCGTTTATGCCTAAATATTCGAAATTAAGACACTATAAACACAGATATTTGGGGATAAATAGCATTAAAAACACACACCCAGACCAGTTCTGTTCAGGTGGTGTGCATGAACTATTGTCAGGGCTGCTGGGCGTGTCTGTTACAGAGACTTCATCAAATCCTTATTGCGTTGGTTAATCCTAATCTTATCAAAAAAAAGTCAAATGTGTTGAGATCTCACCTCCCTGGATGCTGTGACAGTAGTATAATACAGTTTGATGCCCATGTTCACAATACTCAGGATCCCTTTGTGTGTCTCGGTAGTTCCCTTGCAGTACAATCCCCTTTACCGAGCCTCTCTATTCGCTGTGGACTTTAAAGGGACAGTGCAAAATATCATTGATGATGGAATCTCCCATGTTTGATGAATGTCCTTAAAAATAGCCAATTATTTTCTGCATTTTTTTTTAAATCAGTTTATTTTGCCTCCGTTAGTAATAGGACTACTATTTTTTGAAATATATAATCCAACAGGGTGTTCCCAACACATTTAGGCCTGTACACTGTAACATGAAGGGGTTAATATCTCAGACAATCATCTTTCCATTTAAAGGTAATCATGAAAAGAGCCTCAACTTATTTTGTGTAAATGTCATGAATGGCTGGAAATCGATGTGTCCTGATAAGTCATTATTCTAGCTGTGACTTGCTAAGTTAACCGTGCTTGCAACATTTGTATAAGACTGTAAACTAATAGTTGCTGCACATTTGGTGTAAAATTCAAAGCTACACTAATATACGATTGAGATCAAACTTGAAAAGCTTAATATCAGTTAATGTGTGTATGTTACTAGGCATTAATGGTATGTTTAACTGGCAGGGTATTCATCAACAAATACACAGGCTGTTGCCTACCATCATGAACTGTGCAGTAGGGAATGTGGGAGAGAGTCCAAGATCTTTTCTTTGCTGAATCAGGCATTTCCACAAATCTGAGCTGTGTGAGCAGAGACAAACATCACCAAACCGTCACTAAAACGATCTAAGACTTAAGATCTAATCTTAGTTTAATAAAACAGTTTAATAAACAGTGATTTGCCACCTCCTGTTAATAGTACATTAACAAGTACATTATGTGATTAGTGTAAGTCACAGGATGGACTTTTGTTAGTCAATGTAATTCGGGTTTGTCTCCACAAGGGGGCAGAAGGTGACTACTTTCCTTTTCATTGGCTGTGGGAAAAAAGCAGACGAGAAATAACAAAGGATGTTGTCTGAAATAACAACATCCTTAACATTTTAAGAAAACAATAGATTGTGAAAAAGAATGCATAGAATATGTTGAGGGATTCAAGTACTTTTTATTACCCTTCTACAGGATGCAAATTAGTTAGTAAGTGTTCCAACACTGGAATTTTGTGAAGATGCTGAAACCATCAACACTATATGACATTCAATAGCTGTAAGACATTCATGGCAGAATACTAGTAAATAAGCAACAGGGTGATTGAAGCTAGTGAAAAAAATATAACAGAACATTTTTGACTTGAAAAGGGTCTTGCTGAACCCACTTTTATTAAATCCCCCTGGCAGAACCGATGTTTAATTAGAGGTCACCATGGAGACCTCCAACCAAGAGCCAATCAGAACTTGTCTCTAGTCTGGCTTACTCAGAGCACTGTGCAAAAGCAGGCAAATAAGAGAAGAATAATCAGCAAAAGCTCATAGGGTTGTCAATAGATGGCTCCAGCCTTACTATCCCAGGGTTATGTAAAAACACAGGATTTGTCCAAATATCCATTTTCAAAGTACCAAAATACTTGAACACATTTTTTTTAACAAGCTTTGAACATTTGATAAAAATGTTAACACATTGGTATATCAGCATAGCCATTTTTTACCATGGAATTACATATTGTTTCCTAATATCAATTGTGTAAACTTGTGCTGCAGAAACTAATAGATCCATTACAGTCTCTATAACAATACATAGTCAGGTGAATTGTCTTACAGTGTCGACGCAAGCATGTATCATACAGTCTAATATGCTGACATAAAAGTGCACAAAGAGCAGCCTACAATAACCGTAAAGGCACTAAAAATCACATATTCTTATAAAATGCAGTGTTGTTAGATGATAGGCGTTTTGCAAAATTAAATATCTCAAAAGGCACAAAAAACTCCAGCAGTAATACAGTGATTATACAAACACAGTATATATATAGGTATGCTAATATTTATATATACTGTGTAAAATGTGTGTAAGTGCCATGGGTAAAGTAACTTTAGGTAGGTAGTTTTTAATACTGCAGCTGTTAGCTGGGCCACAATCAGCTCCCTTTCCAGAATGACTGCATCTGTCCCTTGGTTGTGGAAAATCCACTTTAAATCAAAATCAGCCTTTTCCAGCAGTCATGAATACACTCCATTCAGTATTTAAACATAACATATTAGGTGGGTGTCCTAAATTGACACATTTGATTAAAATAATTGCAAGATTAATTCCCAAATCCATTAGTTCAAAGTTACAGACATTTCATTGTAGGTTAAAATCTAGCACAATCCAGCAGGCCAAAGTTTTACTTCGGGTACATAATCGTATCCTGATATTTAAGTGGATTTGGATCTGTCATTAAGCAGACGTCTAACTTTCCTGAACATGAATACAGCTATGAAGGCGCAGGATACTAATGTTGCTACATACAACACTACTAAAAAAGCAGCCTCACCAGCTCTGTGCAAGCCCACATACAGTGGACGGCGAGCAAGGTAGTCAAGGTAGGAAGCCTGGATCTGGCACAAGGTGCAGAGGACAAGGAACACATGGAACAGCTGGTGGCCTTGTCCGAAACAGTCACAGTGTCCTGGAAACCAGCGCTCAGGCAATGGTTGGGTGAAGAAGAAGGCGCTGGAGAGGAAGAAGGCAACTTGACCAAAGTGGAAGATCAGAGAAGAATCTTCAATGGGCCAGAAGAGGAGGCGATGAAACACTGGGCTGGTGTCCCACACGTAGGCCACTGAAGAGGGGATCACCTGGCTCACCTTGCGGACCCAAGGTGGGAGGCTGTGGTTTCGGTATTTCCCATAGCAGCAGCCAAGACATGAGAGGCAGCAGAGGAGGGAGGCAGTAGGCATGAAGAATCCCTGTACACACCCATGCCAGTCCTCCTCTACAGCATAGTAATAGTGCACCACAGCACTGCCATACTGGTACTGCGCCACCCCAACATAGTCCAGGTAGAAGAACATGTAGTGGCACAGCTCAGACTTGCCCGCCAGTAGGTGGGCCACAGCACTGCTTAGCGTGTAGGACAGAGAGGACTGGAGGAGGATGAGGAGAGGCCAAGCATGGGGGTCCCTGACAAAATCCACAGTCTCAGCCAGCTGGGCACACTTGACCAGGATCAACAGCGCCCCCACCAGGTGAGTCCACACGTTGACCGTCTCGTTGTGCCACTGGAAGAGGGACAGAAAGTAGTAGCGCCAGCCTTGATGAAGAGGTCGGTAGCCAGAGTAGATGTAGCGCTCTCTGAAGAAGCTGGGAACCTCGCTGTCCCTCAGGGTGGCCGGCATGGAGGGTGCAGCCTTACTGAGCATCCCAGGCACCTGCCTGACCTGCTGGATGCTGATAAAAAGACGGCCAAGTCTCTCCATGGCTATTGTTGCCATATGGGATTGTACACTTGATGGACAAGCAACTGAAGGAAAGAGGGGGAAACATTTGAATTAATCACTTTACCCATATTCGTGCACTACAAAAGCACAAGATAATGTTGACTGATGTTGACTGATGTTGAACAGCTAAACGATGCATGCATCCTGTACCTTTATGTTTGTTTTTTATCAAAGTCTTATAAGATAAGATAATCTCAAACGTAGGCATTCAACATTTAATTTCCTGAACTCCTTTAAAGGTCCCCTTTGGTAACTGCTTTAGAATTCCCAAAACTTTATCAAAGATACTCATTGCAACCCAACTATAACAAGTGATCGTGGCTTCCTGTTGCGATTGATACATTGTCATAAACTATGATTATATGTCCACTTAATATCAATAAAACACAAATATTATTCAAATTACTCACTATGGTTTAGCGATTGGAGGCACTAACGATAGAATCTACTGCTGGTGCCAAGACCCACTGCCATAGGCAAAAAATATTTCATGAAACTTTCAGGATATAGTCAAATTATAATTATACTTTTTTTGTAAGTACGGTTTAGAACGACAACAGTCCAAGACAACTTAAACAACATGGTGATAGTTAGGCTTCCAAATGTCTGTAGAGAGATGAAGGGAGACTCTTCCTGAAAGCACAGCCAACTCGAGAACTCGTCAACTTTTTGGTTATCTTAGTTTATCTGTATGTACTGTAATACATTGTGTGTGCAAAGCGTATCTCACCTGTACATTGAGTTCGGCTGGAATATCACTTTTATGATAGCAAATTAGAAAAAGCCATCTAAAGTTAACTTGCTTTTTATAACCGCACCCAGAGGAAGAAAAAAAATAGAAAAAGAATACTGGGCAATGATTAATCCTTAAACTATGTAATCAAATAGTTAAGAACGTCTGATTCGTGGGACAGATTTGCTAAACAAACTAAACATGTCTTCCAGTTTATTGAAAGGTTTCCAAAAGAAACAGGAAAAACAAGAAAAAAATACTTTCATAGCTACGTAAGCTAAACGTGTTTCTTGAACGTGTCATCTTCATGGTCAGTCCAGTTGCTCAATATCCGCAGGAACAGAGGCAGGATCAGAGGCAGGGACAGAGGCGGGAACAGAGGCAGGAACAGAGGCAGGCCCACCATCCAAACCTAACCTGATGATCATTCTAACCTAACTTCACTAGAGGTTAAACTAGGCTCAGATTGAATGCTGTACTGAGCACAATGCAGTGAATCTAACTGGAATAGCACAAAGTAGAACTAACAATTGTCCCCTTTGTTGACTGGATCCAGTTTTGTCAATCGTGCAGTTATGTAACTTTCTGGTCCATATTTGTCCAGAATGTGTCTACTGTTGCCTTTTCAGCTTCCATTTTGTGTCTGTAATGATGAATTGCTTTCATACCGTTCTGGGTTCAGAAACGCAGTAGGCGAGTGTACATTAATCGTCCGAACGTTTTGAACTCGAGACAGCTCTATTTGGTTTTAAGACAGTTTTAAAAGTGTTGTAGCTTAATGTATCTGGGAGATAGAAACGTGAGCCCATGTTGTATCCACTAAGGGGCACTGTAACTCAGTGCTGAAGGCGTGTTCATTAATGAGCTGCATGCAAGTGTGCAGTCCTGCTAATAAACCCGTTCCAGGCTATAAAACGTGTTCAGTGCATCTTTTTCGCATAAAGTATTTGCTTGTCCATGTTCTTCGACGCTTTCTACGTGAAATATGAGACCAACAACCACCAATGGTTTTCATAGTAACAATCTTCTGTACAGCTAGTTGTATTCATACAACTCTGCTTACACAACCCATCTGCAGATGGCGTTGGTCCTCTGTTGCCTCTTTGACATTCATGTGTGTTTCACCTATGACCTTTTGCAAAAAACCTTTGGGACATAATCCATTTTCCACAGTATTGAATATATTTATAACCAATGAGCAAGACTCTCTGTGTCGTAATATTTTTCAAATTCCAATACTTGCAGTAATGAGAACCAATGTAGGTTAAAGGTTGTTCTTTATCGATCGTAATGAGTTTACCTCTCATAATATGACTTGAAGGTGTTGGATTTGCTTTAAAAATGCCTCCTGAGCTAATATTGCATTATTAACTTTGCTATTGATAAAAAAAATACTCCTGCTGTCTTGCTTTTTTCGTGAAGCTAATTTTAATCTCATGGGAATTATACTGTTTATTCCTTATATCTCAAAACAAGAACAGGTTACAGAAGGGGCGAGGTGGCATATTGATCCTGACATTTTACACTTCAGATCTCTGACTGAAAAAGATTCCATGAAATACCGCTAAACTCCACATTCAAGGCCTAATTGGGTTGGAAGGTTCGCCTGATATCGAGGTGGCATTTTGCTGGAGGAATCCCTGGGCTCATATATGGTGAGCCTGCTGTGCCTTCGTTTATCAACGTCTACCTGGTTTTGCTGAGTAGTTTGTTTTGAACCTTTGCACAATATATCACCTGTCATGTCTAATGGGAAGCTGTATGGAGTGTACAGCGCCTAGCCACATCCCTTGGGTTCATCTTTGTTTCTGTTCCACCATTGCTACAGATAACTTCTTCAATAACTGCAACCCCCACCCTCCCTCCCGCACACACACACACACACACACACACACACACATACACCCCCCCACACACACACACCATCACTGATTTCTTGCTATGCTGGCCTGAACCTAAAGGCAAAACAGGAATACCAAATACCACTCAAGTATTGAGCATTTTTTCTATTGTTTCATTGTTGATTCCTGATGCACAATTGCACACAAAAGAACAATATGGATGCACACTTATTTAAATAATTGTCTGTGTTTTTTTTTTTTTTTACTGTTTTTCACCTACTGCATGAATTAGTAGCCAAGTGAAGCACCCAGGCATGTGAAAGCAGAAACCAATCATGCAGGATCAAATACTACTGTGCACAGACCATATCATCATGAAACATCTGGCAAACATACCTCATTACTCATTTTCCATATTGTTCATGTTTCTGCCACTAGGCGTCTCTCACAGTTTAATAAACATAATGTGTTTGTTTTTGACAGTAGTTTTAAAGATAGTCTACAATAAGTGTGAATAGAAGAGAAAAAGAGATGGTCTATACAGCATAGGAGTTTAAGTATATACAGGACTACTTTAAGCAGAATGTGCACTGCAGATGTTCCTATTGTTACCTGCCTGTCCTTTAGTATATTTATTAACGCATTAAGTATTATGTATTTATTTTTAGTATTATTCAGTATTATTACATTACATTATCATTAGTATTATTTTTAGTATAATGTATGTATTATTGTATGAATAATAGTATATTTATTAACGCATTACGCTTTTTTCCTCTTCAAAATGGGCTTACAGCATGCGCTCATTTGAAAGAGTGTTCATGTTATTCAAACCATTCATAAAGCACACACACGCAAACACACGCACACGCACGCACACACACACACACACACACACACTTTCTGTGAGCACCCGGAAGCTCGTGCCAGGTTCTGCCAGGAAGTGGGGCTGAATGAAGTTCGGGTTCCACAGCTGGTGATGGCGGATGTTGAAGGAGACACCATGAAGAATTATCACACAGCCTTCGAGAGAATTAATCCAGACACCAGTCGCTATCCTTACTGCATTGTATGGACGCCTATCCCCGTGCTGTCGTAAGTTATCCTTTCCGATTGTGTTTGTTTTTTTTTATGTGTCAGCTAGTTATGTCCAAGCGTGGAATGAGTACTATTCATTTTATATTATTCATATTAATATTTATCAGTGGAACAGATGGCTAGATTGTTAACAGGTAGATTATCATCATCTCTCTCAAAGTGCATCGAACGTCATGTTTCGTGATTAAATTCAATAAAGAGGGTAGATGTTTTTGCATGGCCCGTTTGTGTTTATACAAGTTAATATGAAAGTTTCTAATGTAGATAGGTGATATATATCTATATATCGCTGTAACTTTGTAATCAGATTCAATAATAGTGGTGATATAGTTAAGCTAAGCTGCTTCTCTCACAAGCTGATTTGAAGGGAGTGAGTCTGGTTTATAGAAACATAAAGTACACGACTGCTGGAGGTGACGTCATTCACACTGAAGCTGACGTCATTCACACATGGTTGATAAAATGTAACAAAGTTGGCTGTATTTTAGCCTACTAATATGAAAGGCTACTAATGAAACTTTTTCAAAAGTGAATGGCTTTGATTTGTGATCAAGAATGACCTAATAGTTGCCTTAAATCTTATACACTTATATCAGTGTTCTTGGAAGATACATTTTAGCTTTTGCTGTGTAATTTTACAGTTGCAGGAGGAATTTACTGAGTGCAAATGCAGTGATTGCATAAGCAGTTTTTGTACAGGTCCATGAATCCATCCTGTAGATCTGCCAGTTATGATATTTGACAGGATACTTTGCAAGATTACAGAAGAGCTCAAGTTTGCATTTGATAGCTAAATGTATTTTCCTCAATTTCTCAAACTGTAAGCAGGCTGCTGATGCTAGGCTATAATTAAACTGATGACATTTCACAAAACATGATGATAATAGTTAGAATGTAGAAAGAGGCAGATTATCATTGTTTCTCATCGTTGTTGTAGTTTCCAAATGCTGCATTGATGGACAGTGTCTTTCAGATGGCTGCTTCCCTTTATTGGGCACATGGGGATCTGTACTTCCTCTGGAGTAATCAGGGACTTTGCTGGACCCTACTTTGTCTCGGTGAGTAGTCACGTTCCCATCCAGAAAGGTTGAGCCAAGGGTAATATCAATACCAAGCACTGCTTCAAGCATTCGTATGGGGATCTAATCATTGGCAGAATAGTGAGACAAGTGTATTTTTAGAACTGGTTTGGTGGTGTTTCTGTTCATTTTACATTTCCTCTTCGTGGGAGGAGGTGTCCCAAAATACCCTTTGGGATCAATGAACTGTTCAATATTATATGCAGACTCCCTGAGCCGACGTATAAGACAAACGATGCAGACTAATTACATTTGTCATGTTTACAAGGTATAAATAAGGAAACTAATTGCGTAGCCAGAGAGAGAGAAACAGAGAGATGAAAGCCGTCGTTCAGCAGACTCTCCAAGGGTTATCTATATTCATCTGAGGTTTAGACTTGCTCTGTGATTAGTAAGATCCCTCCTGTAAACCTTCATCTATATACAGGTGTTTAGAGCCTTGCTGGAAATGTCATGATTGTAGTTATTATTGTTATTGTTGGCAGGGTAGGGCCATAACAGTAAGTGAAAGTGGAAAGTGATCAGGAAAGGAGAGGATATGTTGTTTGACCCTCTGTGGGCCAGTCGCTCCTGGTGGGGTTATCTCTAACAGCGGTTATCTCACTGTTAATGAGGAGTTCATCTCAAATCTGTCACCTGGAAGAAAAACAAACAAAGCCCTTTAGTAGTATTAGTCTGGTTCAGTAATTGATGAAGCCATTAACATATATATTGAATACTTTTTTCCTCGTTTGTTTTGTGCAGGAAGACAACATGGCTTTCGGGAGACCGACGAAGTAAGTCAGTAAAAATGCTTTGGGGTGATTTTATCTTAGTAATTTAACGTCATGTTTACAGTCTTACTCGGAGCATATTGTCGGTTAAAAAAAACACACGAGGGAAATATATTTAAAGTCTCCACTTCTCTGCTCGCTGAGTCTTTTGCTCAAAATTGATGCCATATACACGTGGTACAGACAATTGGTGTACAAGAGCATTAGCTTGGTACTTTGCAGGTATTGGATGCTGGATGTCAGCAAGGTTTATGCGAGTGGGTCGAATGCTTGGGATTCTGCCGTCCATGACGCTTCAGAGGAGTACAAACACAGGATGGTAGTGGATTTAGCCTTTTTATATTCGATTTCATACAACACTGAATTTGAGATGCACGCTAATCCATACTGTTCTAATTGATCCTAAGCACAACCTCTGCTGTGACAACTGCCATTCCCACGTTGCCATGGCGCTGAACCTGATGCGCTATGACAACAGCACCTCGTGGAACATGGTCAACCTTTGCTTGCTGTCGCTCATCCACGGGAAGCACATCAGGTGAGTCTCCTCTGTGCCAAGCCGTTCAAACATGCTGTCACTGTGGCTTCCGGTCCAAGCAGTCATAAGAAGGAGGGCTGGAGGTATGACAGCGTTTTCAGAAAGCGGCCCTTCAATGTACTTTTCTCAAGGGTTCTCAGCGAGAGGGGGGCAGGGAGGAAAACGTACATCATGAACCAAATGGGCCTTTAGCTGAAGCAGTGTGTTGTATTTAAGGGGAAGTGACAGCTCCTCCCTTTGTCCCACCTGGACTGGGCCGTGTGGGCAGCAGTCTCGGAGGGGGTTAGAACCGCATAACTCTGGCTGGGATGGGAGAAGAGTGACACGTGCTGCGGTTGCCATGGCTACACCAAGGCGCAGAGTAATTGATGACGTGCGTGTGGTCTCGGGAGTCTGCTGTCGACTCAAGACTATGGGGGGGAAATTAGATTATTGTTCCTCAGTGACAATCTCTGATGGTCTGACCTCTGCATCTCTCTCCAGCTGTGCGGGGTTCCTGAAGACCTGGTTGCCTTTCCTCATGTTGACAGGGGTCATACTTACAGTGGCCCTGACCCTTAACCTCCGGTGACTGGTGAGGTGGGGAACCAGCAGGGGTCCAGAGGAACCCCGCAGGTCAGATGTGGGCTTGACCTTCCGAATGAGGGAGGATGTGTAAGTTGCTGGACCCTGTCGAACAGGACCGCAAGAGGAAAAACCAAGAGCATTCCAGCGACCGTTTCAACGACATAACAACCACAATGACTGAGCAGGCAACCAGTCACTGCTGTCATTCTACTAGTGAAGCAGGAATACATTGGGAAAACGTTTTCTTTTGTTTATTGTTTAGGTTTGATTTTTAGTGGTAAAGAAATTTATTTTTGAAGCCTCCCAATCCACATTGTTGATGGCTAATAAAACCCTATGGAGAGGGGGTGAAGGGGAGGGTATAGTCTATCTACATTTATCAATTAGAAATGAACGGTGGGTAGCTGCAGTAATAATTCTGGGGGAGTTGTATTCCCTAACTCCAGTCGGAAACATCCCTTTTTTCTTTCTTTTTCGAAGCAGCTTACTAATGAAATGTGACCATGGTCCCTTGATTTAGTGCAAGATCCTATATTCCATTGTTATGTTTTAGAAGAGAAACATGATATTTCACTCAAATGCCTTTCAAGGAATGTATTGGATTTTTTTTTTTTTTTGGTTTGATACAGATCTTATACTGCTGTGCTTGATTCTCCAGAAAGTTGTGTTGCAATGCATTTGATTTTGCTGAATTGCAGGAAATCTCTGTAATCGTATCTAACTTTTTCTAAAATGTTTGTACATTGTGTCAGGAGTCTAGATGATTTGTATTTTCAGACCTGTTTTGTCATTGCTTTACACTAAAATGCTGAATGTGTAGATTTTAAATCATGTTACTGCATATTATTGAATGCCCTTCCACAGACAGTGCTGCTTACAGCCATGACAACCATCGCTGCGAACTCAGTTGTAATTCTGGTATACACCTACAGATACTGGAATGGCATGCCTGACTGGAATGCTTGAGAATTCATTGAAGTAAGAGGTTTATGCCAAAAGAAGAATGGGGAACCCAGGGAGGGATCAAAGTAGCTTGATCATGTCAAACTGTGCTCCCAAACAATCATGACCGCTAATGAAACATCAGATTGATTTCAGTTTGCGAGGACTGAGGTCTAATGACTGAGAAGGAAAAAGGCTTTCGACTTGGTAATGAAACCCGAGCTTGTACTCTGTCATTTTGTTTACAAAAGAGAGACCAACATACTCATTCTTTGTTATTGCGTTTAAAGAGCAAAAAGTAGTACATAAATCCGGTGCCTATAGAAATGTCCTTTGTCATGGCTCTCGAGCACTGAATGTCTTAACGTACATATCACACGCTAGCTTTACTGTCCTTTACTACATCTGTGTGGATTTTGTGTATGGTTTCAAAGCCCCCCAAGGTAATCCTAGATGAAGGTTGGCACACAGAATACGTTGCCATGGCTTCATTGACCAGAATCAAATCCCTTCATTGTTTGGAAGCAAACCGAAAAAAAGCTGAGCCTTCTTTTTGCCACAATGCTGGTATCCAGGGTTCTGAGTTCTGTTCATGCATGCACACACACACACACGCACACACCCATACCCAAACTTCTCTCCACATCCTGAGAATTTTTGCTACTTTCTTTCCTGCAAACCAGATTAGAGGTCCACTTTGAAGTGCTAATGAAGCTCTCGTCAACCAGTGGTTCATTGTTGAGCTTTATTATTTAAGGTTTTGGCCAATATGTAGTCGAGGTGTTGATAGCTAAGTGTTCTGCAGGACATGAATATACTTCCATTACTGTAAATGTTGTATCTAGGTTAATGTGCCTGTTCCTGTGGTGACACTGGTGGGCTTGCTAAGAGACCCAGACTGTCTTCTCTTTTGTTCCAAGTAAATGTGTAAATATTAAGCAGACTCTTATAACAAAGTGATGTGGTGATTAACTTTAGTCATGCACGTTTTGCTTGTTTTTTTTGTTTTGTTTTGTTTTTTGCATTTTATTTGCATTGTATTCCTATTCATCTAATCTAATCCAATTTATACTCTAAATTTTTGCAAAGGGCCTTTCCCATCTTCTCACTGTTCTGCCATAAAGCGGATTAGTGCCTCAGTGTTTGAGTGTATACCAATGGAATCATGGATGTGTACTGGATGTGTGCAGGTGTTGCATGCCAGCAACCACGGTGATATGCATGCACGCTTGCATGTGTGCGTGAGAGAGATGTCTGGATATGTTTGTCTTTGTAGTTTACAGATGGTAGTGGCTAACTTACTCAATTACATTGCTTCTTGGGGGGGGGGGGGGGAGGAGGGCAGTATTTGACTGCAGACAACTGCCTAATGATCCATTTATATCCATTTGTTACATACTTTTTTCTAAGTATGTATGTATGTATTGTAGAGTGAGATGTGATGTACTTAATGGTAAAGATATATACATTTTAAAATGCCATCTTGAAATTATGCCTAATTTACCCTGTTACCTGTCTTGAATTGTGTTTTGATATATTAGATTCAGCACTATTATGCACAAAACATATTTATAAATCTTCCTCTTTTCTGTGGTATGTTATTAGTAAAAAGAGGTGAAGCATGGGGAACATTGTCCGAGAGATCGAATGAGTATGATGCTTTACATATTTTGTATGTAGATGATTTAAAATACTAACATTCAATATATTTTGTGCATGATTGGTGGAAATGACTCTTTATCCCTTAGGACTCCCGAGATTTCATTTTGATTTGATTCATGTTGCCAGATGAAATTAGAATGAACACAGCGGTGAACACCGCAGCTGAAGAACATAGGCTAATGCCTTTTAGAGTGCCATTGAATTGATTCTAGATTATGCTGTTTTATTGTAGCCAAGACCCAGAACCTGGAATGTGGACACCTGTGGTTCCATCAATTCATTCAGTTTACAAAAGACAAGTCTGGATGCCATTCTGCCAGGGGGTAGTATAATGTTGGTGTTATTATCAGACCCTTGTCTGAACCGAACCCTTCTTTCCTATTATGTCCCCATGTCAACACTGGGAGAGCACGCAAGTTGTGTCAACAACGAATGTAAAGAAAGGGCTGGATGACAAATAAAAATGGTATTGTTAGTCAGAAGACAAACATTCTTTGTTGATTTTTTTCATGCACTAAAAAGTGGTAAATTATTGCCATGGACGCTGCATACATTAGTCAAGCAGGAGTAGCAGATGGTATAATCAGCCAATGTTGGGTCACTGAAATCAAGTCTGTTTCAGCCTTGACACTTAGCTGTCACACCAGAGCCAGACTCTTTCACATTTAACATCCTTTATCCTGCAAATGACGGGGCACTGGAGGAGGGGAGAGATCAGAGAGAGACCCGTGCACCTCCAAGGAGGGGGGCTGGGATGGTCAGGGAGGGGGGCTTGGGGGGTCAGGGAGGGGGGCTGGGATCGTCAGGGAGGGGGGCTTAGATGATCAGGGGGCTTGGATGGTCAGGGAGGGGGGCTTGGATGGTCAGGGGGCTGGGATGGTCAGGGGGCTGGGATGGTCAGGGAGGGGTGCTTGGATGGTCAGGGAGGGGGACTTGGATGGTCAGGGTCTGACACCACTGCATCTGCTTGGCCTTCAAACTGCTAAGTAGCAGCTTTTGATCTGAGGGTGTTGGAGAAGAAGATGCTTATCTGATTTAGAATACCCTGATCCCGGTTCAAGAACGTCTGACACCTTGGAGTCAAATGAGACATGGAATGGGAAAGTAAGAAAGTGAAAAAGAAAGATGAAAAAAGCTCATCTATTAATAAATAAAAATAATAATACATTCTTGTTTGACTTAAAATAAACAATTACCTGTCTACAGCAACGTTCTACTCTTTTTTAACAAACAGATGAACACAGTCAACATTCCTGTGTACAGGACTTGATGGAGGGTATGGAAAGGTTAGAAGATCCGGAGGTGGGTGGGTAAAAAGCTCCACCCAGCAGATTTGCACGACGCGATGCTGCTTGATTTCATTGTTCGTGAGAAGCGACGCCCCCTCTCAGAACCAGCCAGGATCAAACGATCAGCAAGACCCCCTTCTTCTTATGGAAATGAAACCCTGCCTCTCAGCCACACGTGGGTTTCACAAATGCAAAGAAGTTGAAACATTCAAGCAGGACGCACTACAGACAGGGACAAGATGTGGAGGATAAAATGAGTTACTTCGCATTTCGTACGTCGCTTGCATGCATGTATGTAGCCAACGCAATGACGGATTCAATGGGGCGATAGTCGAATTTTCTTCTCTTTTTGGGGGGTAGAAAGTAGGCTTATTGAAAATCAAGTGTTTATTAATCGAGAGTTGTACACACTACAAACACATTAAGCCGGCTAAATTTATTTTCCTACTTTTGTAGGCCTATATTTTGAATACTTTTATTTCTCATACTGCGCGTTTATTTTCCAAAATGACTAATTTGGCGCTTAGAACAGTTTTCTGCGCGTGGGTCTGTGCAGTGTTTGCGCGCGCATCTTGCCCTCCGCGTTGCGAATGCTCGGAAGCCGCACAGACAGTCAAGTGCGTCTCCAAAGACTTGCGGAGTATCCCATCCGGGATCCCTGGATACACCAGGAATCTGTTCATCACGGGAAATCAAATCAGCCGAATCGGACCGGAATCTTTCAAAGGACTTGATAATATTACAACTCTGTCTTTGAGCAATAACAGGTATGTCAAACATGTTATGATCAAGCCAAGTGTCCCACTAATGAATAAGTGTATAGTGCTGAAATATTTATAATGTGAAGCACCAGAGCTGGTCAGTATCAAACTCTTGTCTGTCCTTTCAGAATTTCCACGGTGGAGTCCCAGACCTTCTCAGGTCTTCGCAGTCTACGCTCCCTGGACATGAGCAGTAACCAACTAGCCGTGATTCACCCTGAGGCGTTCACGGTGCACAGTCACATCCTGCGAGAGCTCAACCTCAGCCGGGCCCTGTACAACCACTCGTCCGTGATGGACCTGGCGTCCGCACTGCACTGGAGCACACTGGGAAGCCTGCAAGGGCTGGATCTGTCCGGCAACGGCCTCATCTACCTGCCGTCTCACATCTTCTCCCACTTGCACGGTCTCCAGCGTCTCCAACTGGGCAACAACTCCCTGGTGGCCATTTACAACGGCACCTTCTCAGGGGTGGAACAGCTGGAGGAGCTGGACTTAAGCCTCAACTCCCTCAAGACCCTCAGGGCAGAAGGTCTTCAGGAGCTGGACAAGCTGACAAGAGCCAGGGTCCTTCTAAGGGAGAATCCTTTCACCTGCACCTGTGGCATTGAGATGTTTGCCAGCTGGCTAAACAGCTCTCAAGGACGCATAGGAGATGTTGAGGGACTGGTGTGTGCTTTTCCAGCCAACCTGAGGAACACATCCCTGTTGACGCTGGGTAAAATGAGTTTATGGTGCCACCAGGGGGGTGAAGGGGCAGACCTTGCCCTCCAGACCTCCTATGTCTTCCTGGGGATCGTCCTTGGCTTCGTGGGCTTGGTCTTCCTCTTTGTACTTTACCTCAACCGCAAGGGCATCAAGAAACGCATCAATGACATGCGGGATGCCTGCAGGGAGGTGTGGGAGGGCTATCACTACCGCTATGAGATGGATTCTGATCCCAGACTATCACAGGTCTCCACAGCCGCAGATGTCTGACTGAACTATTCGCCCGTTCATAAAGATCTGACTTTTTTTCCAAAGCATTCATTACTAGACAAGGTCTGTCCAAAACTGTACATATACTTTCTGTAAATATTGACATACATTAGTGTTGTTTATGTCCCTTACTTTGTCTATTAAAGCATGCACTGTCTGTCTTTCCTGTTGGACCTCTCTACCAACTCAACCTACACTTTCATTTAATACACAGTGCTTTCCAGAACAGTGCGACTCCCTTTCAGCCCCAAATATGACATCTAAAGAGAAACTGACATCTCCCTCAACATTGAAGGAACTCCTAAAACTGGGCTGCCGAGTCCAACCAATGGAATAAATGTATAATTTTCATAACACACGTTGTTGAAGCATTCTTCAATTGCACTATGTTAGTACAAAATTAAATCCATGCTTCCACTGCACTGGCGAAGCAAAGATCATCAGCTAATGAAATGCAGGTACTATGACGCCAACCCCTGTGAATTCTGAACACAATCTCCCATTGACTGTTGAGCCATTTAAAGAATGACAAGCCCTTTGGTCTTCTGTCCTATTGCCCCAGGGTGCCTGCAAAGAATCTAAGGAGATTAGCCTCTGCAGCATTCCAAAGGGAGGAGAGCTTCTCCTGGAGTCTCCCAAACACGTAAACCCTGGATGGGAAAGGGACAATTCAGTGTGCAGCCAGGAACGGAAATCTTTTGCCCCCTTTTTCATGAAACTTTGCTTTGTTTTAACTCCTCTACTTTTATTGTCAAGATGATGAGAACCAGTCGTGGGCCGGGGCTGCTGAAAGCAATCCCTCCTCCTTGAAGACAACAGCCGCTTTGGGGGCTTTTTGAAGGAGAGCCTTGTGCTCCAGCTTTTTCTGTTTAGGGGACTTTGGAATGATAAGATACAGATGATTCTCAAAGAGCAAAACCAAGGTTTACATCACTGGTGTACTCATATGGGGAGAGGAGGTAATATGAGTCCAAAATAATTTGACACATTCATTTGGAAAGCGAATGTTTTGGACCCTATAGAAACCAAACAGTGTTTATTTAGAACAGCATTTGATTGGCATGTTTCAGATCATAGTCTCTCTAAACAAACTTTTCTCTTTGCTCCCATAGCAAAATTCATCATGTAAGTGAAATGACTGAACAAAACCTATCTATGTGTGCAATGTAATCCATCCAATAGATTATGCGTCATGGATTTATTAGGTTGTGTTGGGAAAAATACACGATATCCACTTTCTGAAATATGCTACTGCGTGTGCATCAGATAGCAGTGTCCTGCTTCATTATCCCTGTGACAAAAGCTGACTCATCCCTCTTCAGCCATTATGATGTAGACGTGTCAAAAAGAAGGACCAAATAACCAGCAGCACTACAAATGACATTGTTACACAGGCAGAATCCTGGGGGAGAGAGAGGAGAAATGAAGAACCTGGTTTTTGCCTTTTCAGAGGCCTGTTCTCTTGTCAAAAATATTAATGCAGTTTCTCTTATAGTAATCGAAGTATGTTTACATGATTTGGAAACGAAGTCAGTTGATCTGCATGCTGCAAATGACTAAATAAAGATTTTGAAATGTGTTGTGCAAAAGTCTGTCCACTTCTTAACTACTTTCTTCTTGGCAACGCTGATTCAACTCCTGAGGGGAACAATCAATGGAAGATATATGGCAAGTCCATTATTTGTAAATATTCTTGCTTTCACAGCTTAATCAAAGGGCCATACACACAAGAAAGCCATGTTGTCTACTTCAGTGAAACATAGACTCTCAGTTTATGTATAGTGAGCTTCATCTTCTAATGCAAAGGTGCTTGGGCATATTGGTAACAAATATTGCCTATGGCCCAAACAAACAGGTCACTATTGGTGTTGTTGCATTCTGTGTTGGTTACATTTACATAAATCTGGATGCACTATTTTTGTCGTTTCTGAAAAACCTCATTGTCATGTTTCAAAAGGCAGCAGAAAATTGTCTCAGCAGGGAAAGGAAGAGGAGAGCACCTAATAAACTGAGGCTGTCACTCACCATTACCCCCTTTGCACCAGAAAAGTAGAAAGTATGTTAATAACAGACAAATCAGCCTAATTAGGCCTGTTTGTGCGATTGCCTGATGTAAATATGATGCAAGACATTGTTCATTTGCTTTCAAGGATAAGGCTATTAGCTTATGCCTCCTGTCCCACAACAGCAAATTTTGGTTCTCAAATGAAACATCTAGAACATGCGATTTCTTCTTCATTTGCTTTTTTCAAATGCCAATGATTCAGCCCGCTTGTTTATTGGCTGAAGTGATATAGGAGTTTACGAGACCACTGTGCTTCTTTTGAAGAGGCGAGTTTCTCAAACTGTCATACTTTCATATTTTATTCTGTCAATAATCTTTGTTGCTTGTGGTCTGGCTATGAAATGTAAGAGAAATACTTTTCTTCCCCCGAGTTGCATTTGAAAATGTTCCTCTGGAGCAATTAGTCCTTTATGAGACTTGCTTCTTTTAGGAACATCTTGGCGCCATTACGTGGATTTAATGGCCATGATAGAGAATATGGCTTAAAAGTGAATCCCACATCTGTGAGAAATTGAACATGCTAAAAGAAAGACCACAACAGTTGGCGGCATGACGACAAAAGACAAAAGGGGCATCCACTGTGCCTCAGGCTGGATATGGCACACAGAGATCTACTGAGGGAGACTGTCTCCCCTTGTTCTCTCTTGATTTTTGTCTTTCTTTCTCATGCACACAGACTCTCTCTCTCTCTCTCTCTCTCTACCTTTTTCTCTTTTCTTTTTGTTTTCCTTCACGACACTCAGACCTGAAGCCTGCTGGGGTCTTGACAATTCCCAACTACCTTTATATGGCTTTCCTGTTCTTTCACCTTTAGTCATTGACCAAGGCACACTGACGTATATTTGCTCAGCCTCCTCTGCATCTGTCCTGCATGTCAAACCAGTCCAGCCATAGATGTCCACAATACAAGCCCTTAAGTGGTTGTGGCAGGGATACTGCCTATTGTTCTCTTGTTCACTTGATCAATGGGACCTAATTGTGTTTCAAAGGTGAAAGAAAGGAGGACGTGGTACAGCTGGACAGATACCTATTAAAGCCAACAAGCATCCCATTTATCAAGTTCATAGGACTGGCACACACGCTACACAATCTCTACACACACACACACACACACACACACTTTCCAAGACAGGGTTGTATGTTTGCTGTTACCAACATATTCTCTTTCCATAATAAGGTTAATGGTGAAATATATTTTCACCATTTTAGTTCGGTTTTCTTTTTGGGAGGTTATTCATGCGTTCAGAAATAATGGTCGACAAGTAATTTAGAAACATAGACAATCCATCCTGGATCTTAAAGTACTGTACGTCTGCCAAACACAACTCAGTGCTTTAGGTTAGAGAGCATTCTTGGAAAATGAAAAACAAATGGATACAACTCAAGTCAAACTTGTGTCTCATTTAACAGTGTCTCATGTGTAAAACTCACAACAGCAACAATGTTAGTTTCCTCTGAAGTTCTAACAAAACTCTCTCATTGATCTTATAATTCAACTGCATGTACCACCAACGCTGGATTGCCCAAAACTCTAAATACCATCCTCCATGCATGAGAGCAGCCTCTGCATTACAGGGACCAGCTTATGGCCTTGTTGTGGGTGCAGCCTTTACCCAGCTGGCTGGATGATAGTCCCTCTGTCCAATGTGGCTTGTAAGAAGTGCTGTTTCTGCGGTTGTTTAGCGGAGGAAGAAGTTTACAATTAGACAGTCATTTTTTCCCTCTGTGTCCCAACTCAGCACAGCCAGATTTCCCTTCTCCCTCAACGTCTCTCCCAATTACCACTGAGCTTTGTGTGATCCACTGTTTCAATTTATACCAGACTTTTAGACTCTGTCCTCAGTACCAGGACTGGTGTGTCTGATGTCATTTTGTACACGCTCTTTATTGTGCTGAACCAGTGTACAAAGCGCAAAATCCTAAAGGATATAAGGCTTCAGTGGAATCCTCAAGAGAGGAGCACACAGAGCCAGTATGGATTGGTCAGAGCTGAGAGACAATCAAGAAGCCTCACTACCAGTATAGGGTTCATAGAACAAGGTCCAGCCATTGGATTGCTTTTAGGGTAGTGTATACTGGGCTGGCTCCCTGACTCATCTGGTACGATCTTGTTGTGCTTTTAAAAGCTGCTTTGAAGTCTTCTTCCAGGGCATGTATGGACGGCTTGAGTGCTCAATTGAACAGTGCACAGCCATGATTCCCCTCTCGCATGTAATTACTGATTTCCAATTACAGTTGTACTTGTAATACACTTCATAGGCAGACACACACACGCCATGCGCTCATGATTGCCCTCTCAACACTCAAGCTATTTCTGAATGCAATTTTCGATGCCATTCTAAGGAGCTCTGTCGAGGCACGGCTGGTCGCATGGACGAACACGCAGAGCTGTGCCTGTCTGCCAGTGATGGATTTGCAGTGTGTGTGAGCGCCACTGCGTTCGCTGCGCTTCTCCGTACGTAGCTCAACCTTTTTTGCCCCCACAGGAGGAGGTGTCTTAAGCTCATTATTGCTCAGGTTGTTATTACCTTCATTATTTCAAACGGCCGACCAGATGCCCAAACGAGAGGGGGCCCAACGCGCCCAACAGGGATCTGGAGCTCCTGATTGGTCAGGATGAGAAGAACGTTCTGAGGTTCAAAGGGCAGATTATTCCAGAGAGGAGACACCATCTGCCTGAAGATGATTGTTTCTGCCTTCTTTGGGCTATCTGCAAACCAAATGATAATCAATATAGACAGGTTCCACACTGGCTTAGGCTCTTGTAGAAAAAGCAGATGAATCACCGGCTCTCACAAATAGCATGCTATGTGCTTTAATAAATATTTGCAAAATATCTGTTAAAATAAAACAGGACTGTTTCTGTGACATCTGATTGGCTGACTTTCGCTGCAGATGGTCCGTGGTCCTGCATTGCTCTGCACATAAAATAGATGCTACATGTTTGCATGGCTTTCTGACACACCCCATTTGTTATCTTGTTCCCTGTGGATCAGAACATGTATATCCTTATCTGGAAGGGGGGCAGGGAGGGGTGTAGAAAGCCCACTAGTGTACAAGAAACACCTGACCTCGGTAGTGTTGTCATTGTCAATTTCCACCCCTGTAATAATGTACCCATTCGATAGATAGAAGTGTGCAATTATTGTTCAAGTAACTTTCCACTCAACAGAAATCCACACATGTTGGCCATAGCACATATCTGAGTCATATATCTCATTTGATGTATGATGTACTGTACAGTATGTGTGTGAAACTTATCTTCTTTAGTGCAAGGAGTTTTTGATAAACCTGATGCATTGGTTTATGCTAATGACAAAGAAAGACTTTTTGTCTTTTTCTTTTACTCTTTTGTGCGACTGTGTCTGTTCGGCATAATGAAAGGAATTCAGAGAAAAGGAAACAGCTCTTTAAAAAAACAAAAAAACAATCCCTCCACCATTTCCTCTGGCAGGAAATGGTATCTTTGATCTAAGCCACCACACTTGGCCGTCCAGCACATGGGAGGTGTTGCTGTACTGTAACAGAAGGAATGTGATGTCTCTCTCTGGCTCCTGAGCCTGTGTAAATGTCAAACGTGTCAACAACAATGCAGAACCTTAAACATTAAGGACATTGATTGGGTGGGGGCGGGGGGTAGGGGGGTTGGGGGTGCGGGGGTGGTGGGGGGGCGTAGAGGGGGTGTGGGGGTGGATTCCAGGGTTGAGCTGTGCTGCGCACCGGACAGGATTATGGGAGTCATATGGCTGAGGCGTCAGTCTAGTGATCGGAAGATTGCGAGTTTGATTCCTGACATGTGGCAACATGACTTTGTGTCCTTGGTCAAAGCACTTCACCCTACTTGCCTCGAGGGGTGGGGGAAATGTTCCTGTACTTGCTTTAAGTCACTCTGAATAAGAGTGTCTGCTAAATGTAAATGCAAGATTTATGAGATGAGTCTAAGTAGGACAAGGTGACTGGACTCCATCTTGTTCAGTCCACATTGAACTAACAGATGGGCTCCATTCAGTCACACACCTCCAACTCTCCAGGTGGAGGATGGAAATGATCCTTATTGCTCAAGGACAGATTAAGATGGATATTTCCTCTGTCTAACCGGCAGGGTTTTTTTTACTGTAAAGACTGTTTTACTGTGTGTGTGTGTGTGTGTGTGTGTGTGTGTGTGTGTGTGTGTGTGTGTGTGTGTGTATGTGTGTGTGTGTGTGTGTGTGTCCCACACTATAAGTGGGAAGGATAGGATACCACATGGTTGCTTATGAAATTCGGATTAATCATGCATGTGCAGTCAGTAAGACGTGGATTACTTGAAATATATGTCAAACTCTGGTTATTGTAATAATGTCTAATATACAAATGCATATTGTGCATGTGTTGTGTGTGTGTCCATCACATTAATTCTACAAGACCAATACTTGTATAATTGTAATTGTATAGAATTGTATAGACTATAATTGTATAGTCCGTAACCTGCACTATATCCTGTATTGTCCCCCCTTTTGGGGATTCACCTACCGTTTTTACTTTATTATTATTACCCCCACCCCTTTATCCCTGTGTACACTTTCTATTCTTTTACCTCACACCCTAACCATTGTGTGCTTTTGCGAGACTGTGTGCCGTTGCTGCGAAGGAGTTTACCCTGGGATAAATAAAGTCATCTGAATCTGAATCTGAATCCAAATTGTTTTGGGTCAACTGGGCCAAGAGGTAATAAAAATATGTAAAAAAACACACAAAAAACATTGATTTGGGTTTTTATTAAAGTTTGCATCATGACTTCCTGTCTCTTCTCCTCTTCTCCTGCTATTTCAGCACATCACCAAGAAGATGTCTGTTTTTCTGCCTTCTGAACGCCTCCTTATTCTTCTGCACTCTGTACTGTTAGTGCGAACTAGGGGAACGTTTACATACATTGCTCTGTTTATTTTGTTTATAGCCCACAGTAATGTTGTAGACCAGTGGACACTGAATGGGTTAACAAATTTGCAACACGAAGGGTTTCTGCTTTCTACTCTTTCTACTCTAGTTAATACTTCTTCTAAGATAAATCACATGCTGAGAAGGACAAAGTTTGTGATTGCGGCCTCATTTCGGGAGAACGTCTGAAGAGTCAGCATGATAGAAGAGACTTTGATAAGGTGTGTGCCGTGTGTGTAGGGCAGACTGCAGCATGGAAGCATGCAGGACCCATCACCATCAGGGGTTTGCAGGGAGAATCATTAATAAATATAACAAGGGCATCCAGGCCAATGAGCTCAGGGTCAGACTCCTCACAGAGCCTGGCAGTCCCAGTGACGTAAGAGAAGAAATGTACATACTTCATCTGTAATGGAAAGACTGAAGAGAGACATGATTCAGGTTTGTAGAATAATCCTACATGAGAAGAACTTCCATAGGTGTTCTATTGAGGGTTCTATTGAGGGTATGAATATATATTCATAAGAAAATATTAGTGCAAACATTGTACTTTTTTCCACATAGTAAGTCAAAACACACCAAAACAAACATGTGACTAGCAGATTTCAAATGAATATTCAACCACAAACTCACTGTTTATGCCCCAGTGCTACAATTGCAGAAGATAATGGCCTATAATGTGAGGAAATTAGATTGATCTTTCCATCATATACATGGGGTTACAGTGATTCACTTACAATAAGAGTTGCTGGATGGGTTGACATCCCTAAGGTTGCCATAACTGGTTTCATATTTTCAGTGGTTCACTGGTTTCACTGTGCTCAAGTTGAGGGCGCCATCTAGTGTCAAAATGCTGCTCAGCCTTTCCCCCAAATGGTGGCAAGCTGGTAAATGATTTACAGTGATCGATATATGTGGACGACAGTTTTTTCTCGGGAGGTGCATTCGTGTACAGCCATTAAAAAAATCTTTTTAAACCCCCTGTGCGTTTTCCATACCAAAATCTGTTCTTGGAAGCCTACATTATAATTGGGATTTAGAAGTGTGCATGACGTCACCAGGCCCCTGGGGGCCGAGCTTGTACCTTGACGCGCAGGTAACTTTGAGGAAACAGGACGCTGTTTTCCCATTGTGTTAATGTATATAGAAATTATGTATTCATCCATAAGAAAAGCCCTATAACATATAAGGAAAGTTTGGGAAACGTCCTGAGACTAGCTCTATGCCGTAAGTAACCTATATAGTCAAGAAATATGGAGACAAAGTGACTTAGGTCGACGTTTTTTGTTTATTTGTTCTTGTTATAAAAACCGTTTATATTCATGTCCAGTGCTGTTAAGTCAATATATACAACTGTAAACGTGTCAGATGACGGGGTGTTTTCACCTGGAAAAAAAACTCATTTAGATTTGAGATCAACCTGTAACTGTTTTACTAACTAGTTTTCGTTGAGTCTACGTACCGTAATGTAAACAAATGAGGCCTTGTTGGCTTTTCTATAATATTTAGTTTTAGGAAGTAAGATCATGTCGTCAGTGTGTCCAATCGTTTTCGCCATATGCTTCCAGCTTTTCGAAAAAAGGCAACTAAGAATCAAGCCTTCATGCACCTGCTACAGTTGCATTGATGGGGTTTGTCTTGAGTCTTGAGTAATTTATATGTAAGCGGGACAAGTAGGCCTAAATATTAGCCTACAGTTTCTTTTTAGTAATTCATGGCCTGAAATGTTGAATTCATTCATACACACATAATTTGTTGGATGAGTTTGCAAGGCCCTTTAAGATGCTGCGCCATGTAGACAATGCTAACATGTTTGGAGGGAATGATTTCCAAGATAATACCTGTAGTTAACATGGTGTTATTTAGACAACACACATCGACACCAAGGTTGTTGATGGTATTCTTAAGACAGCGTTCGAGACTTACAATCTTTTTTTGATCTGTTTGTTTGATTGCTTTTTGCTTGCCTATTTTAGGCCTTGGACCAACTAAGCCATGCCTATCAGTGGTGAGAGATCCTTTGCAGAGCTAGGCAGTATACATGAGGTCAGGCTCTCTCGGAGCAGTAGCACCAGTCAGACGTTGTACGAGGAGCGTTGTGTGGACCCAGTGCAGGAAACACCCCAAAGCAAGGAGCAGCAGAGCGCCCACAAAGCCCACCCTAAGGATGCCAATGGGAAGGAGTCTGAGACCATCAGCTTTATTCCTGGTTCTGCAGAGCCCAGCGCTCACAGCTGTGGACTGTGTGCCTCTCCTGGCAGCTGCAGAAGCTTTGTGTGCAACGTGCTGACCTGCGGCCTCTACAGGGTCTGCCTGCGCACCATTTTGGCCCCGTGCCTGGGCCCCGAGGACAGCTCCCCTGACGAGCCCGAGAAGGTCAACCTCCAGGAGGTCAAGCCAGAGGGTGGAGAATCCTCTCCCAGCAAAGAGGGCGGAAGCTGGCCTGAGGACATCCACTTCCATGGAGTCCGGGTGGACGCTCTGACCCGGGAGGACTCAGACGTCACGACCAAACCCCGGGTGTACAGCGAGAGATCGCCCAGCCTGCCGTCATTCTCACTCGATGACGACAATTGGAGTTACAGCGATGAGGATGTTGATTCCCTCATTGCCAAGAAGCTATTGGAGCTATACTCTGAGTACCAGATAGAAGAGCTGGCCAAGTGTACCTCTGACTCAGTGTTCTTAAAGAAGACCAGTGAGATCAACCAGCTGATCAGCGATCTGGCAGTAGAGCACAAACTAGAGCAACAGGATGCTGAGTGCCGATTGGTTCGTGGCATCATACGCATCAGCACACGCAAGAGCAAGAAGCGGCCCCCCTGCATCAGGGCCAACAGGACCCTCTCAGACAGCGGCAATGAAACGATGAAGAACAGTGACTCATTGTCCTTCAGCAACAACAGTAAGTTAGGCTTCCATTTCCCCAAGGTATTACGCATTAAGCATTAATAGAAATATTAATTGTATGCATTAATAAAAAGAGGATATGATATGGTGAGTTTGTCCTTCTTCAGATGATTATAACGTCCAGATATCTGAGGAAACACGTTCAGATCTTTACGCCAGGAGAATGAGGTGGAACAATGAAGGTAAGACACCAAGCTGTATTGGATAACATAGTGTTTTAATGCTAGTTTGATCTTAAATGTTTGTTTCATTAGTTTTTAAATACAAGCAGCTCCTTTCATCAAGGTTACAGTTTCCTATATTTATGGTCGGTCAAATGCTTTTTCTCACTGTGGTGACATTGAAACTACAACCTTCAATAGTATTGTCTGTGGTTGTTTTTTTGACTGTATGGGTTTTCATTTTACTGTCCCATGTGCAGGAAATACTTGACAGAAATCTCTGACTCATTGTTTGTAGAAGCTCACCTGACAATTCCAGTTTCTTAACAGGTCATAACTCAGGCTCTTCGACAACACACTCCTTAAGTCATGCTGAGGTTCCTTCCTCCGAGGCTCCTCTCCTGCAGACCTGTGTGAGAACATAACTCGAGTCATGCATCTACAGCAGAACCTTGAAAAATATCAAACTCTTCAAAGATGAAGAGATTTGCACGCAGATTTAGAAGCACATGGAGCTTCTTTGGAAGATGGAGGTTCATTCTGACCGTCTATATTTTCAGTTGAGTGTCATGCCATCTGTATATGAAGGATTCTAGTGTACTCAGGGTTGTAACATACGTCTGACTCTGTCATTCGTGGTAGGGACAGCGTGACTAATTGGGTCAGAAAGTTGACAATATACAGTGAACTTCCATCTTTGTCTGTCCTGGTGTGTTCACCTGTATCATGTCGCTGTTTCCAACTGTATCACCTCCCTTTACCCTTGAATGAGTCTGGTTGTGAAATCTGACTCTTCTCTGTAGCTCAAGCTTCATTTCTTGTTGGTCGAGCTCTGTACTATCCAACACAGTGGAGCACGCTGGAATATGCAAGAAACCACAGAAACAATGAGAAAATGAGCCATACCTCATCCCATACCCATAGTATGAAATATATGGTGTAAGGATTGTTATACATTTTGTATGCTGTTTTGTATAATTTTTGTGGGTTACTTTTTAACCCAAATGCTCGTGTCTTGGAAATGAAAGGAAATAACCTTTCAACATTTCCCATTTATTTTGCCAGTTGTTGATGTGTTGTAAACCTGCACGCAAGACAGAATGATTGTTATATTATATTGCTTAGTAATTCCTTTTTCATGCAATTTTTGTACACTTGCAAGATGTAATTAGATAATAATTTGTTTGTACATAAGATATTATTGCCAAATGTTTCATAAAAGCTTTGTGACATTACTACCGGTAGTTTGTTCTCATGAAGTGGAACAGAAGTTGTATATCCATTATATCTGAAGTCAGTCAGTGCTGAGTCATGAAGACTCTGTAAAAGTGTCTTTTGTTTTCAATCTTTTTAAGCATTAGCACTAAAGTGAAACGAGTAAATGGGTCACTTATGTATCTCCCCCTTTCTGTAATTCATGTGAAGTAAACTGTACAGTAGACTTTTAGACTTTGTATATGTAGAAATGTGGATGTAAAAAAACAAGTGTGCATTGACGTGGGTAACTTGGCCTGGCTATACTGTACTGGCCACACAGAATCCTTGAACCATTCGGGAACATGATACCGCATGAAATATTTGATTAACTAATTGTTTCAACCCAATCATATGACCAGTTTAACTTAATTGTCATGGTGAGTAATAATATTCAGAGTTGGCATATTTTCATAGTACTCTCTGTGTTACACCTGTAATGTCAGATGATTTCTTAGTGAGGTCATTATGTGTTTGTTTTTACTATCTGACTCTAATAAACTCTAATTTTCAAGAATGTTTTTTTCCGTGTGTGCACTTTCAGTTTAACATTAAAGAGCTTGAGTAAAAACAGGTTTATTTTGTTCGGCCCAACAATGTGAAATAGAAATTGCTGTGGGTTTAGTGGAAATATATCCAGCATGCATGATGCATAGGTACATAATTAACATGATGATGGAAAATATTAATATCTGTGGGGTTACTGGAAATAAATGGGTTGGATGAAAAATAATTAGCATGATGTACTTTCCAGAGTTTTTTCCTTACAGTCCAACTCCCTCTTTGGAAGAAACAATTGCCATGTCAGCTGTGGAAATGTTGGGACTTTCCACACTGTTCTTTGTCAAGACTGCAGCCAACAGACTGCCATTTTCTCTAGATGCAATGTTTCCATATTTACAAATGGATGGATTTTATATACATTATTTATATAGTCTAGATTGATTCATTGGTTTAAAGAGAGCACACTGGCCATCTTAGACATGGAATGTTTCTACTGGACAGTATTTCTTTATGGTCCATTCATCCATGAACCGTAAACCTCCACTAGGAGGAGATAGAGAGCATGCATTACGTTTACCACAACAGCAATGTGTGTGATAGGAACTTTTTTATTTTAGGACATATTTAATTTTAAAAGCCATGGTATAAAACATTCAAATGTATAATTTATACTGATTTAGACTGATGCTCTTTGTAAAAGTTATCTCTTGTAAGTCGCTTTGGATAAAAGCGTCTGCTAAATGAATAAATGTAAATTTACACAGATGTATCTGTCTCTTAAAAAGTTTATGTTCAACTGTATTCTTGCCTAATGAAAAGCATCTCTATTAATAACTCAAACAGGTCTTCCTGGCCGATGACAGGTCTGAAGAACAGTTCTGTTAGAAGGTTTGGACTGACAGTCTGTGTGGTTGAGGCTGCCAGAAGAATACATCTGAAGCGGTCCTTTCCCTGTTGATCATTTAGGATGACTTCTTGGAGAGCTTTCTGGGCCTCTTGCTGGAGACTTTTAATAAGAGAAGATACACCAAGTCCTTGTACGTCTGCAAACGAAAGGTAAGGGTGAAAAAATTATGTTAACATGTCTGGAGAACACATACATTGTCATGTAAAGTTTGACAATAAGGTTTTAGAGTGACTAGATTTCTCTGAACGGATATTGACATTTTTACCTGGATTAAACAACAACGTTCCCTTTAGATATGCATATTCTTTTGGAGTGAGACCCAGATTGCAGAGCTTGTCCAAACAGCATCTGAGTTTCTGCACCCCAGAGAGGGTAGGTAGGCACCTCTTTTCTCCCCCTTCCTCACCACTCTGGCCCTGACCGCTGAGCAGAATCCTCCACAGCTTCCTGGAATCTGGCAACTCTGACACTTCAAAGACCATCCTCTCCTGCGCCAACCCCAGAAGGAAGAGAGGAACCCAGCAGTCCTTTAACAGTGCTAGCCGGTCCACTGTGGGTAACTGACTAAAAGATGGCAAACTTCTCATGAAGCGCACAGTTTTGACCAGAACATCAGATGCAATTGGACAGACACTTTCAGGGTTCTTCAGGCAGACTGCCTTCCGCAGTTCACAGTGGCAGTTGCGTGGCACGGCATAGTTGTTCAGGTTGTTGTGGTTGTTGTTGTTCAGGTAACTGCTGTCCTTCCGGCAGAGGATACTGTACAGGATGGTGTGAGGGTGTTGATTTGGGGAACTTGAGCAATAGCAGTCTGTCTTCATCTCCAGAGGAAACATGTTGAATTAAATAATCCAAATGGTGATGCTGCAACAAAGAACCGCAGACCAACCTTCTCTCTGGGTCTGATAATCATGTATGTTGCATAGCTTCAGTCACCTGGTCCTATTTATAGATCGCTTCCCCTTTCTATATGACAAGTCAACCTTGACCTGCCTTGAACGGAATTACCCTGGACTGCTAGTTGAGTTAGGCTTCTCCACGTGGAGGCAATAAGACACACACTGTGACAGTCACAGTGGAAGGGAAGTGTGGTTGCTGCTGGGGTGAATGACATTTATCATGTTTACCTCAGTCATTAACTCACCAGGCAGTACCAGGTTACCAAGGACTACCAGGGTCAGAGCACCACCCCAATCTGCCACCCGCATAGAATACAGTTCACTTTACTTAAATGACAAGTTCCACACATACATAAAGGAATGGATACCTAAAATGGTTTGCTTTTGGCCAAATAAAATATCTATAAAATATATAAACACTGTATATGGGTCAATATGAGTACTTCAAACCGTAGTATAAAAGTTTTTTTTTTTTTCTCACAAATGGGGTTTTTCGAAACTAACACAGATGGGGGTTTTATTTTACAACAAAAATGTGACATAAGACCCAGCAAATAAACGTAACTACTTTTAAGCAAAGCAATCAATATATTAACAACCTGTTGTATTTCAGTTCATTTAAATGGTTCAATCATGCTTCCACCGATATTTAATCTGGGTCACAGAAGCAGTGAGCTCTCGGTCAGTGACTCCTATATCAGATATCACTTGCTAATCAGTCCAGAAATATTCTGATGATAATGAACAACATAAGCACTGATTTTAGCTAGTCCAAACATGTTTAATTTAATAACTTTTAGACCTTTTAGGGGGGTTGTAAGGGGTTAGTTGCTCCAGTATTTGTGTATGTAAGTCTATGTCTCTTGTTAATGTAGAATGCTCTACATTATCTATCTACCATCTGAAACATTACATAACATGATTTCACTTGTTGCAAATAGTGCAATGATACTGCAGCTTGTTTTGACCATTGTCCTGAATGGCCTGAGAGGTTGGACGATGGACTGCCCTGTACAGTGAGGGCTTTACTGGGAAATTATTCTGCATATAGAATATTGTACTGAATCTATGCTATAATATTCACAAGATTTTAAGGAATATAAATAGTTCCTAATCTCACTATTTTTCATGACAGTATGACCTATGTCAATCGCGAGGTTGTACTTTCATATCCAAAAACATAAAAATAATAGTTTTTGCTAAAGGTATTTGTACATATTTATTTAGTTCTAGAATATTCTGAGTATTAGTGCCATGCTTTTACTGGCTCAACCGTTAATTTACAGACAGTCTTTGATTGGTTGATTACCCTGTCAATCAAAACGGAGACCCCCTCACTAGTAGTTGTGATTGGGTAGATTTTTCTCGTCTCGCAGAGTTAACCCATAGACATGTCTATGGAGTTACCGGTCACGCGCTGTATCCAGGAAGTAGTTGTCTACAACAGCGTGACTTAACATTGTTAGTCTACCACCATCCCCATTTAACTAGTTAACTGTCTGTTCTGCTTGTCGTATAGTGATTATTATAACACCGAATATGGGTGATGATGAAGAAAAGTATGACGGCATGTTGCTTGTTATGGCCCAACAACACGAAGGAGGGGTGCAAGAGGTAGCTAATATACATTGTATAAGCGAGCTAGCTAGCTAGGCTAACATGCTGCATTAGCTTATCTACTGCCTTAACACATTCGATTAGGAAAGAAAATACTTTACCGGTCTAATAATAGGTTGCATAGATATATATTTATTTTATTCTTCTTCATATAAGCTGCTTGGGTAGCTAGGTACAGTAGTCAGCTAGCCTACTTAAATAAGTGTGGTTGCGTTAGAACGGTGTCTGAATTTGTTAACATGACACATTGACATCCTTTCTATCCAGCCCAAGATTATATAATTAAATACACTTTGTGAAAGTTGGTGTTGACATAAATTGCCACTGAAGGCTGGTTGGCAACATCAAATATGCCGTGGTATCGGTAGCTATGAAGCTACCTGTCAGTATTATTACTCATGGAAGGATTATGAGCCTAACAACATAATGTCTTTTCTCAACAGTTAGTCAATACATTCTTTAGCTTCTTACGACGAAAAACGGATTTCTTCGTTGGTGGAGAGGCAGGTGCACCAGAGAAGGTGGGTTACCAAACACGTTTTCACTCTCACATAGGGAAAGAACATCTCATCCGAATTATCACCATTCACTTGAAGTTCATCTTCCCCTCTAACATCTATCCCTCTTTCTCTCAGCTGGTTAAGGAGTCCTTTGCCCACCACAGTCAGCTAGCCCTAAAGGTCCACAGAGAGAAACAGTCCAAACAGGAGAAGGAGAAGAAGGAGAAGGCTGAGAGAGCAGCTAAACTGGCCGAGGAGGAGAAGAAGAAGAAGAAGGCAGCAGACGAGCCTAAGATCCGGGAGCTGACAGATGAGGAAGCAGAGAGACTTCAGGCTGAGATTGATCAGGTACTCATGTCATGACAGACAATCCTAAGGAAGTCCATTTCTTGAGAAAGACATGTTATTGATGGATACTACTTTTCCGTAGAAAAATACAAAGCATGAAGAAGAAAAAGAAGCCCCCAAGAACAATGTGGATCCACCTCCAGAGAAGGGAGACAAAGTGGTAAATCAAGCTTAGTGCAGAAACAAGAGTAGATTAGATTAGATGAACCTTTATTTGTCCTCCAGGGAGTAGAAATTGCAGTTCACAACAGCAACAGGGTAAAGTACAGCACACAGAGTTGCAGGGTAATATACATAATGACAATAACATAACAATAGCAATAACAATGGCAATATCAATAGGCGGGCACGATAAGGTCAGATATAAAAAAATAAGAAAATTTAATTTAAGTAGTCTGGTTAAGTAGTCCAGTATACAAAATAAGTAAGTTAAGTTGACATGTAGGCAGTTATTGCACTTGAGGAGTTACAGAATGACAGTATTTTGGATACAAAAATAAGTTAGGTAGGCATATAGACATATAGACAGTTAAAAGAGTAATAAACAGTAATACTGCACGGTGGTGAGGTAGTGAAGGTAATAATGTAAGTAGTTATGTGAGTAGTTATGTAATGTTATGTGATTATAGTTTCTAAGTGCAATTCTTGACCTAAAGGAACTGTTTTCTCTCCGCACAGTCTGATTCAGAGGGAGAGGAGGATGAGAAAGACAAAGATAAACTGAAGCCAAACTCTGGAAATGGAGCTGATCTGCCCAACTACAGGTGGACACAGAGCCTGTCTGATGTGGATGTAAGATATCTTCAGTTCAGTCATAGTCTCTACAATAATACCACACATCGTGTTCTGTCTGTGAGTTAGATGGATCATTTACATTTGGTCATTTAGCAGAAGCTCTTATCCAGAGTGACTGACAGCACGTACAGGGACATGCCTTGCCCAAGGACACAACATCATGTTGCCTTAGCCGGGAATCGAACTGGGGAAAAACCAGCCAGACGGACCTAACCAAACAGCCACCTGACTCCCCAGTCAAGGGCGGCACATTCCTTCAAGTTACGACCCCCTTCTGTTATCTTTCCTCAGTTGCTGGTGCCCTTTGACGTGAACTTCCGTATGAAGGGGAAGGACGTGGTGGTGGATATCCAGCGGCGCTCTCTGAAGGTGGGCCTGAAGGGCCATCCTCCAGTGATCGATGGCCAGCTCTTCAACGACATCAAGGTGGAGGAGAGCTCCTGGCTGATCGAGGATGGCAAAGTCGTCACCCTCCACCTGGAGAAGGTAAGGGGCTGTGGTGCAGAGCCGGACCACTTGTCTGTTACACAACTGATTCTGATCTGATTGGAACAGTGATCTTACATATGTTTTTATTTTATTTGTTGTCTCAGATTAACAAAATGGAGTGGTGGAATAAAATCGTATCGACAGATCCGGAGCTCAACACCAAGAAAATCTGTCCGGAGAACTCAAAGGTTCTTAAGAGCTTCAATAGCATCATCCTATATGGTGAACCTACTCAAACAGAATGACTAAACTAACACTGATCTTTCTAAACCCTCTGTCCCTTATCCCTTATCCCATACCCCTGCTGAACAGTTGTCCGACCTGGACGGAGAGACACGCAGCATGGTGGAGAAGATGATGTATGACCAGAGGCAGAAATCCATGGGCCTACCTACCTCTGAAGAGCAGAAGAAACAAGACATTCTCAAGAAGTAGGATTCCTGTCCCACATACAACTCCTGTACATCTCAACAGAGACTCTCCTTAGCCACCCAGTTTAGTTATCATCCAGCATATCAGAGCAGCTACTGTATAGGGTTGTTGGTTTAACTTAGCCTTTTATGGCATTTTATAGGGGAGTGATAAATGTTTTGTAAGTCTAGGCCAAGCAGGGGATGGGAAAGACAAGTTACTTTGTGCCTCCACAGGTTTCCCGGTCAAGGCCAGGCCAGTCTCAGATGACTGTTATAAAACACTGGGAGAAGTCTGTACCAGCTTCCTAGATGACACCACCACAGCACAGCCATGCATATCAATATGGCATCATTGGTGGAATTAGGAATGTACTTTCATGTCTTGTCCTCATAACCCACTTTTATGACTTGTGATTAGAACAGTTATTTAAGCAGCCTGAAGAGACAGCTGGCGATATGGAGGACATTACCTCATCACTGGTGTTCTTATGCCAGAGGTTATTTACCCATCCCACTGGGGTCTGGGGAGCAAGGCCAGTGTCAGGGACTCTTATTACGCAGAACTATCCACAAAGTGAATGGACTTGCTAGGTGATTAGATGAACCATATAAGCAATATGGATTCTCAAGCATTTGTGATCTCCTGATTCCAACTGTCTTGCATGGATGACTGTCAGGGTTACCTTCCTTTAGCTTGCAACAGCTTATAGTGTGTGTCACTTCCTGTCATTTGCCTGTTAAACTTCTTGAGCTTCTTTGATGACTTTAACTAGGGTTAGACCTTCATCACTGCAAGGACACTCCACATAAAGTCCATTGTAAATTGTGTTTTTTACTCCACTTCATATTTTTTATTTGTAGGTGTTTTTTTGCCCCTGTTGTAGTTCATTGACTGATCTGTGTTTTGGATGTTTTCCAGGTTCATGGCTCAGCACCCAGAGATGGACTTCTCTAAAGCCAAGTTCAGCTGAGAAGATTCCTACCTGCGGAAGGTTTCCGCCTGCTGGCCTGGATATCCACTCCTCCTGGGCTGCCTGGGAAATAAACTGTATGAGACCTTGTCAGAATCCTCCTCAGGAGCACATACAGCTGTTTAGCAAACTCTCTTTACACTCTCAATCTCCTTTTTCTTCATTTCTTTCCTCATCTGCTGGTTCTGTTCTAACAGTGCATTCTGAGGTTGACAGTGACCATTCAGTTTTGCTTTTTGCTTATTGGAACAGAAACTTATCCGAAACGCCTATCTTTGTTCTGTTGCATGTGTTCATGAAATATTGATGTACTGTTGGAATCCTTTAAAATACGAGTTTAAACCAAGCTTGTGTGGTTCGTGGTCATTCGGTCAAAATCCCCCCCCCCCCCCCGTAGATGTCAAAAGTTATTGGTTAAGTTATTAGGAAGGCAGGAAGTGTCGAATGGTTCACTTTTATTTGTTCTCGTATAATAAAATGTTACCACCTAGGAATTGAAAGTAAAGAATCCTAAAGTTGAAGGATAGGTTAACCAGTGAAGCTCTCTCGAGTTCATGACCGTCCCAGTGGATTGTTTTGGATGATGTCCAAGAACACGGACTGCTGACTCATGTTTGAAAGCAGCAGGTGGTGAAAGTGAGGTAATAAGACCTCCCATTCCCTCAAGGCTGAGTATCCCATGTGGGCTATGGTTATGAGTCATATGTCACATGGTGCTAAGTACGTGTCAACAGAAATGATCCATATCACTATTAAGAGTATTACTCTGATCAGGGCGTGTGAAAACATGCCATTGAAATAATGACAGACAAGAAATATCGTTTAATGTCCTCACTGTTTTATGAGAAAAAAAATTATGGCCCCATTTTGTTTTGAATGTGGTGCCACCAGGGGGCGCAAGTTAACTTTAAAATGTACTCTGGCTTTCATTGCCTCTGTCTTATCCCTGGAGTCTCTGTTTTCAATGACAAAAGTTGAGCATGTATGATTGTGCCTCTGACTTCTGACCATTTACCTTAACATGTTTACTGCCGGTGGTGCATTTGTAGCTATTGTTCACATTAGGAACATGATCCCTTGATTCTTGTGTCAAGAATACTGATTCAACATAAGAGCAGGGTGTCCGCTTAAGCAGTACACTAGCTTACTGTCCAGCTAGAGGTTTGGTTTAAATGTGATATTCACCACGAGAAGAACCAGAATGACAGACAATAGTTTCTATGTATCACATATGTCTGCTGTTTTACCCTTCCAGTGTCATTATCAGCCAGAGTGTTAATCAACATGTCATTATTAAGGGAAGAGACACTGGCTTTCTCACATAGGCCACACTAGACGTCTTGCATCTCGGCTAAATGTTACTTCAGTAAGGGCAGACTAGTTTGTTTACAAGTCTTTCTACTTGCTGCTACTGCCTACTGCTAAGTTGTCTGGTCTGTCAGGATGGTGAGAGTGTCACCATCTTGCTGGTGGCTGTAGGGGACATACATTAGCCTATGCTAGCTAGCAAGTGTTCCAGATGCGTGAAATTGCACATGTGTATCTTAAAAACCTGTCGATAATCGGTTCTGCCTTAATGAAGTTGCCTTTTCCCTAGGAGAAGTACCTGGTTTAAGTTCTCAGGTATGTCTGAGGATAACCTTTCTACCTTTTAATTTATGCAATTAATTTTTGTCAGTGCCTTCTGAGTGATTGGTCTGTTTTGTTCTTGTCATAGGGATTTATGAAGGCTCAGAAAGCCCAGATGGCCAAATATGGTCAGTTGCTTTTGAACCCTGATTGTCGTTTTATTTAAAGCTTAATATCACAATGATAGCATGGATCTCCCCTTCACAGTCAGTGTTTCTTCTTCCAGAATGAACCTTCTGTTTCTTCCACTGCTGTAGCCGGGGATGGGCAGGGCGAGCGGACGGGTGACCAGCAGAGGTTGAGAGCAGTGGGAGAGGTAAGGTCTGCTCAGCTGAGAGCAATGTCTCACCCAGGTATGAGAATTTCTTCATTAGCGAAGACACACAGACATCAGAGGATGGGGTTGGGGAGGGTTGATGGGCGAAGGGGGTGGAGGAGTGGGGGTGGGGGGGGTCTGCAAACACACCGCCCCCACCGCTCCGCTGACTAGCTTTTCCAGACTTGACGACTTGTTTTTTGGCCCACGGACTCTCATAAATCACCCAGAAGACCTTGCTCTGTGATTCACCATCATAATCGTACTGTTTGCGGAGGCCGCTTCGCCCTCTCTCCTCTACAGCCCGCTTGGTCGAATTTTCCTGGAAACGCAGGAATATGTGAGAGGGCGTTCAGCCAAGGAGGAGGATCTCCCTGACCAATAAATGACCAATATATCTACTATGGCCCAAATTGGCAATTGCCAATCAATAATACCAATACGTCTCCATGTTACTGCGTCATGGTTCATCTGTCCGGTCTGCGCATGATGTGAAACACCTGCCTAACACTGACCCTGAGTCTGGATAACCTGGATAACCTGGCCTCTCATGGTGGCTTCCTTGGCCTTATAGCACAATAACGATTATGCCACACATCAATTAGCTCCGCTGTTTGGAGTCCACATGCCCTCCCCTGCCACCTGGGTGCTGGCCACACGCTGCAGAGCGTATTTGGAACACACACTTTCAGGGGAGGGGATGTGGACGGGTGGGGGGTGGGGGGCCGGGGGGCAAAGCCAATCTCCGGCTCTCAATTAACGAGGACCAACAGAGGCTGCAGGCCGTAGTGCGCTGAACGGCCCCAACTCTGTGTGCTCAGCTCTGCAGACGGACAGCGGCAGCAGTCATCGGATGACCCGCTACACACACTCCCCCGGAGCGGAGCTGGGGGACAAGGCCTCGGCACAGCAGGCCCTGTTTATCTGTCCAGACTAAGCAAAGACCAGCATGTGCAACCCAATCAGCAAACATCCTCCTAGGCTAATCTGAGGCATCCTCCTAAACGGTGTTACACACACATGCCCCACACGACATGTTGGCAGATACACTGCTCCCTCCGTATCTTTCTTCCAAAAAGTCGCTGACTTTTTGATGGTGAACCCAGTCGTGTGTGCTCCTTATTGGTTTTGAAACGGGCCACAGTAATGGTATTCCTGTGTGAAAGGCAGAACTCCTCGTGGCAGCCGTTAAAAGCAGGTATTCTGAGACCGGCCGTTTCATGGAGGACCTTTGCTCTGGGGTTTAGCACACAGAGCTGCTGTCATCAGCTCTGCCAGCTGCGTGTCACATTGGCCCTTCAGTACTGTTTGCCAGTGGCCCTGTGACCCTCCTGCCTTCATTTGCGTCTTGGTGTGGACCCTTCAATCACTGTCCTGCGACAGCAGCTCTCTGGAGCGATCACACACTGCTCCTCTGACGTCACCTGGACACAGCAACACATCTCCACCCTGGAAGACAACACAACAGGGAGGATGGTCCGCTGTCCAGCGCAACTGGATCTTTCATCGATTGCGGCTGTTGTGGTGTTACTGTTGTGTAATTGTTTTGTCAGTTGACAGTGGGGCTTTTTCTAATAAATAAACATTGAGTTAAAAGAAATAAACTGTTTATTCTCACTTCTACACAGAACATGTTTGTACGTTTGGGGAAGGTGGAGGTTTGGAACTGTCAAGGGTTTGGGTTTTAATTCTCTCCCTAGCTCTAGCTGGTCTGGCATGTCAGCATCTTGGCATTTTGGGTTCATATACCTTTTGTTTAATGACATGGAATCCTGAATGTGTTAGCCGTGTGTCACACCGCTCTGCAGATTGTAACAAAGGTGTGCCAGCGAGGGAGACGCTCACATGGAGGCCTCCATCTGCACACTTCTCACACTCCCTGACATTTCAATTACACCAGTCAAGAGGCTGGATTCGCTTAGCATAGCAGTGTTGGCCTTCTTATTTTTAGAAAGTTCAATATAGTAACACTAAGTGTTTATTGAATTTCAGTGTAGCGATAGCAACAACCTGTGTGGTGTTGGATTTATCTTTTGTCACAGCAGGACAGTGGTGGGAGTGTGGCTTGATGTGGCCTGAGCGCTTTGGGCTGAAACAGCACCAATGAGATGTGAATTTGTATATCGAACACATTTTATTTTTTTGGGTCTTCATACCAATCCAGTATTTTTCATGTTTCAAATTTGATTTCAGCCTTCTAAGAAAGAAAATCACCAATCGAAAAACCGTATTTCAGAAGAGAAAAAAAAAGAATGTTTAATTTATTATTAAAATGACATAAATAAAACTCACAATGAGTCCAAATACAAATAGATAGATATGTACATGTGTTTTTGCGACATGAACTAGAAGGACACAGTGCTCCGGAGCTACATCTCATGTACATGCTGTGCTTTCCCCTTGGCAACTGTGTGAAAGTACAAGGCATTTCTTTCTCTCCTTCAGACCAGGAAAAGCACACACTGACATTGGAAGCAAAAAAGGCACATTGGTATGGCTAACAATCCAAACTGACGTTAATTTATTCTATATACACACATATAAACATTTTTATGTTAAGACAACTGATTACTTCTTCTTATTTACCTTATAATAATAACACATCTCATGGCAATAAACAATCAAACCTACAGTAAAGATTGGGCTCTTTGGTCAGTTTTTAAGGGGCTGCTTCATATTCCTGTTGGATGGAATGATTGTAGGGATCGACCTGAACATGGCACATATCTGAGGGTTATTGCCTAGTGCCAGCATGATTGTCAAAATCTGGTAGAAACATAGCTGGATAACTGAATCCTCACTACATAAGACACACACAGTTGATCAGGACCTAATGAAGCACCCCTGGTAGTTTTTCACTTCAAATTGCACCTTTAGGGAAGTAGACTACTTATGGAACTACAAAAGACTCACTGCACTTCCAAGAGCTCAGACTGTCTCTATGACCATAGGCTTTTGCATTTTTTCCCCATTAAACTTGAATGGAATTCAGCTTCAGACTCTATGGTCTTAGTACAGTATCAGGTCTTAGAAGAAAGTAATGGGGCGATATTAAACCCAGAGACAGAGGGAGCTTGTTTTTCTCTAGTATGAGATGTCTGTGTTGTGTCCAAGCTTCAGTCCACAAGGTGGGTCGCTGCTCCTGCTGTTCCCCTTATTGTTCCTGAACTGCCAGCCACTCAGCTGGGGAGGGGGGTGGGCTGGGGAGAGGGTGGATGATGGCGTTGGAGGAAGATGGCCCGGTGGTTCTTAGTAGCTCTGAGCCACGGGGGCCCAGGACGCGGTGAGTCTAGCGATGGAGCTCTCAAACTGGGCGTCTCCAACTCCCACCTCGGTCAGGCTAGGGTCGTACATGGAGGAAGGTGAGGAGACAGGCAGCGAGGAGGTCAGACCTGTGTAGGAGGAGCCTCGCAGGAACTGGGAGGTCAGACCGCCAGCGATGGATCCGGAGGCAGAGCCTGAGGGGGTGAGGGTGGTCCCAGCCACTGACCATAGGCTGGGATACTGGCTGTGGACAAAGAGGGGAACACAAGGGTTAGACATAATTGAGACACATGTTTGAAATAGATGCAGCTTCTCAGGTGTCAAGTGGTCCTGTTCTATCAAAAGTGTTAATCTCTAGTAGCGAGCAAGTGATGCTTACCTGGTGTTGGAGGTGGAGTTAGTGGTGTGGGCCAGGGTGCCCATACCAGTGGAGTTGGGGATCTGAAGCGCTGACCAGCTATCATGGGTGGGTAGAGTCCCTGAAGAGTTGTCCATGTAGTTGTCTACACAAACAGCAAAGTCACATCAGCCATTATCCATCAATTTCACATCTACTGGATGGATTCAAGCTACCCCTACGGGTGGACCTGATTGGCTAGATGGTGCGTCAGTAGAATGGAGGCCAGTCTTACTTGTGGCAGTGCTGCGATGGGGGTAGTGGGAGGGGTAGGGTGCAGCCCTGTGGCTCCTGAGGCTGGAGTAGCGCTCACAGTAGGAACCGGAGGAGTGGCCTGGGGTTCCACTGAACTGAGGGGGGCTGCTACTGGGGCAGATAGGCCCGTTGCCAGGCAGGAACCAACCACCAACTAAAGGGAGGAGAGGGGAGGGTGGTCAAAGATGCATTCTGGATCTGTCTAACACACACGTTTAATAGAAAATTTAATGCCGTGAAATAACTTCATCTTGATTGACAAAGATGGACGTGTGTTGGGGTTGTGTGGGAACTCACGTTGTGAGTATCCTGACTGTTGACCATCTCCACTGTGGTCTGGAACATCCTTATGGTCACTTCTGCAATAACATAAACAAGCTTTAGAACCATCAATGGGGGAAGACTTGCTGCATTACTGTCATCTCACACGCATAAGAGGGGTTCTTGTCTTACCTCTCTTTGGCATCCAGGAAAGCTTTGGCGAAGGGGTTGTGTTTGATCTTCAGGGCAGTGATCTAGAGGAAAGGAATGTGATTCATGTCACTTAAGTGTCTTGAGAATCTCACTATGGATCCACTGGTTTAGATGAAGGGGTTTCTCAGCGCTACTTACCTCTTCGTTCTGGTAAGCGGTAACAGCAATGAACTGTGTCTCAGGAAATGACTGACTGCTGATCATTTTCTGAATCCCTCCAACCTTCACAATGTGTATTCTTGGTTCATATTTGTGCAGGGAATTCAGCATGATCTTGGAAAGAAAATTGTCATATTTGTTTAAATGTTATAAATACTGACACTGTTGACACTGTCAATTATATCATGTTATAGCCTTGGTGAACTTCTTTTTCACCAAAATGCCCCTGGTGTCTCTTAAGAAAATAGAATGACTTTGAAATGCAGAACTTGAGTTGCTAATGAGTTAAGGCAATCCAACCAACTATACCAAGCTGATTTGAATTGATTAGCGTGTAGGTGATTTCAAAGAAGAATAAAGCTTAGAATAAAGAATAAAGTGTCTTCACCTGTCCTCCTCCGTTGAGTTTGTTGGACAGTTTGACTTTGCTGAAGGAGACGGGGGCCTTCATCCAGTGGGCTCCGAAGTTAGGGGAGTCTGGGTGGATGTAGACGCAGCTGGGGCTCTGGGGCTCGGGTTTGCCCCCGGGGACCCACTCGCCGTTCACGTACTTCCAGCGGTTGTTGTCTGCCGCTACGAAGTCCAGGAGGACCGAGTACATGGCATTGGGGTCCAGTCCGGAAACACTGGCTCTTAGCACTGGAAACATCCGCCTGATGACAAAATTAAGGAGATTTATAATTCGGCTATCAAATGTTAATAACCAACACGTTTTTTACCGAGATTAAAAAATACATAAATAAGTGTCATCAGTAGGTTGCTACACTGTGAAAACTAGGCCTTGTGTTCATTTTGGGCCTTAATATTATAATAAACACTTCTAACTTCTGCGGTCTACATAGTTACAAACGAATCTAGCTTGTTTGTTAACGGCCGAATAGGGTATGACCACTTAAGACAATTTAAATCCACCTAAAAACTATAACAGTTTGGACCATTTACATTCATAATTTAATCTGTTAAATTAGACCTCGTTTAGGCCTTTACATGTTTGTTACATATTTAAAATCCTTCCTACCTTCCAGTCTTGGTGACAATCATTTCATTAGTTAGTTCTTTAAACTTGGTCCATAACTCTGCATCTTCCAGTCCCAGTTTAATATCCCTCTCCGAGGCGTCCCCCTTCTCGCTGCCCTTCTGAAACTCGCTCTCCACGGCGCTGAGGAGATGATCCAGCCGCTGGTCAGGGTTGGAAGAAGTCATATTTCCGAGGTTAAGAGGATCCGCAGAAGATTCTATGGGGTCACTGACTTGGAAATGAGTGTCTGACAGTGAAGTAAGTACTACTGATTTTGGGCCCCCGAGGCTTTATTATTTAAGGGACCCAAGGGACCACATGGGGATGGTGGGCGGACCATCTTCTTAGCAGACCACGCCTGCAGTGCCAGTCTCATCAGCTCAGAGGCCTATAGGGCCTGAAGGCCTGCAGGACTGGGATAGCACAACCAGTGATTAATTATATTTATTCAGATTTTGAATGTATATTTTACACCAGTTTTATAGGCGCATATATATTTTTTTATATTATGTAAAACAATATATTGATATGTAAAATATAATTATATGATTTATTTATTTTACCTAAGAACATGATATTAGGCACTATGCTTATTAAAATAGATCGATCAATTTTCCAGAAATATCCGAGTGTAATTGCACATAGTCTTTTCGTGCATGTGGTCATATTTGGGCGGATTTTGCATAAATTAATTATGTTGGTTTTCATGCCCCATGATTTAACTTCAATTTAGCTTTGAATTGTATAAAGTAACACAGATTATGAATGAACATTTAGGCCTATACGTTTGTTGAGGGAGGGGACATTGATCGACCTTGTTTCAAGGCTTTGCTTCTGAAACAAAAGGCGGGAAGAGACGGTGCCTTTCAACTCGGTTGTATATTTGCGAATAATGCTAATCTTTTGTTGATCCCAAATACACACATGTGAGAAATGGTGTGTTTACTGCGGACGGGCCATTAGCCGTCTCATGTTCCTGTACTGGGCCAAGTGAGGATGGCGACGAGGTGATGGAGCCTCCTGTCTCCCCTTGAAGTGATCTGCTGAACATGGCTTCAAATATTCTGAAGGATTAATTTACACTTAACAAATAATAGGCTGTAGGTAGAAGACTATTTGTCAAGAGGCAGAGAGAAGAGAGTAGACTACATTTATTTATTCAACTGATGAAAAAGGGGTTATAATAAACCGATATCATTTGTTTTAATTATGTAAAAAAAAGATAAAGGCCATTAATATTGTAATCAAAATATTGTAACAATCCACTGTTTTTCCACAGGTGTGATTGTAGTACTGTTTCCAGGTACATCAATGGTGTTCCTGCTTGGAGGCTGTTCTGTAATTGACCCTGAACAAGGCTGAATTAGGGGCTCTGTCTGCCCTTGTTTCCAGTGAGCTCTGTCTCAGTGTCTGTGATGTACTTGGAATTGAGTGAAGGCTTTGGAGCGTGACTCTCCTTTACTGCTCCACTTCCTCTGGCTCTACTGAGGCCGTAAATGTAAAGGAGTTCTCTCACACTTCCCCATCCCGTATCATTCAGTGGCTTCTTCCTTCACTTCCAGGTTGGAGCCTGAGAGAGGGTGTTGGACCAGCTTCATGACTGACTGTCCCCCATCCTCATGCTCTGTCTCCACTCCTGCACCCCCACCCCCCCACCCCCACCCCCCCCTATCGCACACACACATGTGGAGACACATGTGCACACGTATCAGTAGCAAGTAAACTGACGCACAGGCACATAGACACAAACTGTATACACACATCTCACACACACACATAACAAAAGACAACTGTCTGAACCTCCAAACAGAACGAAAACAATGTAATTACAGTTTTGAAAGGTTTAAGTAGTGAATATAATACTTACTAATACAATTCAGTTCCAATTGGAATACTTTTTTCTTTATTTAATGACAAATAAAATAGAATTGGGATGTTTCGATATGCACTTATTTGATGCATATGAAACAGCTTTCACATATTCCTTTCCTAATAAAAGTAGCATGTGTTTCTAAACATCTTCTTATATCCTGTCATGATGTTGCTCTTGGTGACGTGAGGGTTAAGCGATCCAGCCTCTCTCTGGCATCAGCACACAGTCACCTAGGTGAGAAATATTACAGAGGCCTGGTGCTTTACAAAGGGACAGTTATAAGACGATGCATATTTTCCAGCGGACTTTGCTGGCCTAAATAAGTAAACAAGGGGAGGTGGATGAGTCAGCCCTGGGAAGAAGAAACTACCCAGACGTGGACACACACACACACACTTTTGTTGTGTAGCTGGGCGCCTATTCACTGCTATTTTTTATCACTTCAGTCTTGGACCTAAACAGAGCAATTGACAAAGTGAATTTAATCCGCGCCCAGTTTTTCTCAGTTTAATCTAGATAGAAAGCTTCATGGTCATAGAATCTTTCTTTCAGATATTCTGGGATACTTAAATAATTTTGTCAATGGCATGTTTCACATCCCAGTAACATTGTTATGTTCAGATTGTTATGTTCATTGTTATGTTCCCTGCTCTCTCTCAAAAGAAAGATTCTGTTTATTTTTAGTTTTTAGCAGTCTACGTACCAATTATTCTTAAAACCTTTCAAGGAAGGAACTGAGTTGGTTTCTATTGCAGTGACAGTATTGTATTTTAATGCTACTTTATTAGTGCTACTGTAACCGTGAAACTGTGAAAGAGTGGAGGTGAGGACAGATAGGACATGAGAGAGAACCACCAATAGTCACTTCCCTAAACCCTCCTCCTGCCCCCCCCCCTCCCTCCCTCCTCCCTCCTGCCCCCCCTCCCTCCCACCCTCCCACACACACACTGCCCCCCAGCTCCCCCTCTGATGTGGATTGAACCCCCAGATGCGTCTGTCACTTTTGCGTTTCCACTTCAAGTTCAGGAAATCTAAACTTTCCTCTTCTAATCACCGCTCCCTTTGAAAGGGATAAAAAGAATTAGTGGGGACAGTAATTGCCCCCCTCCCCCCACCCCCTTTGGTGTAGGTGCCCTGGTGTGTGCTCAGGGACCTTTGGCATGGTAATGCAGAGGGCTCAACTTTGACACTCAGGCTGATGAACATCATCCTGCAGAGGAGGCGTCTCTCTCTGGGCATTGGGCCTGGAGGAGACGGGCTTTGGGGCAGCTAAGTGTGGCAGGTCTACAGGTAGACAGTAGTAGGCTACTCAACATTGCCACCATGATTAATATATCTGTTTTGCCGAAACGTTAAGACTCCTAAGAATCCTTGTGACTTTTTACATTTACAATCCGTTCTTTTACTTTCTACTGACAAACAAGTGTCACTCTCTCTCCCTGGTTGTGACTCTCTCTCTCTCTCTCTTCCATATTTGTCTCCGTGGTTCTCTTGATCATTTTTCTGGTTCTCTGGTTCTCTCTCTCTCTACGGCTCTCTGTATTTCGCTCATCTAAAAGGTTCCAGGAGCAACAGATCAGGTTGCTAGGGTGACAACGTTTGGTCTGTGGAAGAACTGGAAGGATTTCTTATATGCTCGGTAGATCCGCTGTTGCATTACCATCTGTTTGTGTATCTGGTTTTATCATCCATTAACATGCCTTCTTACTTTAACTTATCCCATCTTAAGATAGTAGATGTCAAAGTATGATGAAGTGGATATTACATCCCATAACAGTGTCCACCACACTGAATAGATTAGATTAGAATAACCTTTATTTGTCCTCCACCTGCCCCCCACCTGTTGGCTGTTATATGTGTTTTTCCCTTTCTACAATAAATTCTGTCGTCTGAACTTCTAATTTTGCTAGTACCACCGTGTGTCTGAAATCTTTTTTTAAACACTCCCTCCAATCAGCTGGTAGTGGAATACTTAGAAACCCTGATCCTAAACTGATGTTCTTATGTAGTCACCCTGAAGAGAGGAGAAGAACCTAAGTTTGGCAACTAGTGTGTTTATATTTGAAGTTAGAAGTACCTTAAAACATTAATAAAATTAATTATCGGCAAGTGTCCAGCTGTCATTTTCCAGACATACAGAGTTCTCTGTGTATTCAAGTCAGGTCAGATCAGTTAGTCCGTCTTTTCCTGTTTTTTTCTTCTCTTGGTATTGGTGTTGCCTGGGGTAAATATGTGCAGCTGAGGTCAGCAGTCACCAGTGTGTGAGAAAACACGGATAAATCTCCTCACTCCAGCCCCCAGCTGGGCCATCACACACACGCACATGCACAAACACACACAGACACACACACACACACTACCTTTGGTCATTTAGAGGATTTGAACGAATGGATGTAAGTCGAAAGTCATCAGACAGCTTATCTTTATTCAGTGTGGTGATTGTCTATTGCATATATTTTTAACCCTGTCTGTGGTATAAGCTGAGTTAGGCTTGGTGCTACTGTAGGGACTGACAAAATGCAGGGAAATGTGTTTCATCAGTAAGTGTAATCAAACGTGAGGCAGTGGCGATGGCCACAGGGATCGTATTTACACAGAGAGACGTGTGATAGGAGAGTGTGTGACTCGTCACCCTTGTCCTGCCTCATCACTTCCTCTCTGTGTATGCACAATTACAATGAGACGTTCACACGATATGGTGTCAGCTCCTTGCTCCTGAATAGTGGAAAGATGGGGCCTCGACACTGAGAGTTCAGCACAAATAACTAATAACTGTTGTTAAGAGTTAAATTCACATTTGAACAATGGAGACGTTTAAAGAACTATGTGCTTCAATTGATCATAATAACTAACACTAACCCTTCCCAGGTAGGAGCCACTGTCCCTGGGTGTGCAGCCTGGCTAGACCAGGCTATGGTGTGGAGCCTGAGAATGCACGAGGAGCCGAGCTAGCAGTAGGGGCCAGGATAGAGGAGATTAGTGGCAGGAGATAGGTTAGAGGCAGAGGCCAAACTAGAGGCAGAGGCCAGGCTAGAGGCAGAGGCCAGGCTAGAAGCAGAGGCCAGGCTAGAGGCAGGGACCAGGATAGAGGAGACTAGAGGCCAGGGAAAGGCTAGAGGTGATTAGAGGCAGGACCCAGGCTAGAGACAGGGGTGAGGCTAGAGACAGGCTAGAGGCAGGAGGCCAGGTTAGAGGCAGGGGCCAGGCTAGAGGCAGGGGCCCGGCTAGAGGAGACTAGAGGCAGGGCCCAGGCTAGAGGCAGGGACCAGGTTAGAGGCAGGGGCCAGGCTAGAGGCAGGGGCCGGCTAGAGGAGACTAGAGGCAGGGGCTAGGCTAGAGGCAGGGACCAGGCTAGAGACAGGGACCAGGTTAGAGGCAGGGACCAGGCTAGAGACAGGAGCCAGGCCAGGCAGGAGCAGGGGGCCAGCTGACCGTAAAAATGGGGTAAACAAAGGGGGCTGGGCTGGAGCAGGGAGGGGTGGGGGGCTTTTACTGCCTTCCCACGCCAGCAGCAGCAGCAGCTCTCTGAGAAGTGTTACCTGGAAAAAGACTCCCCCAACCCTAACCCTCCACCTACCCCCCCAAATCCCTCTACCCCCTTTACCCCTACCACTGGGACACAGCCAATCTGAGGCCAGTGCTGCAGCCCAGGTGTACAAACACTAAACTCAGGCCCAGATCAAAGGCTCTCATTAAAGGACAATAGATACAGCCCCCTAATCCTGCAGCTTTACCACTGTAGAGGGCCACACCCCTTTTCTACTACTGGGTCCTGCACCTATCAGAGCGCCCTCTTCTGTTCTCTGTCAGAATATAAACTGTACTCGGTAGTGGGTACGTGCTTGGGCCTCCTCGCTACTGTTCGACATGTCTGACATTTCCCTTTGACATGGTACCGGCTCAGCCCAGACACAAGGTTCCACGTTACTGAGGCTTGACACCAGCGATGTGCTGTCTCCCCGACACAGACTTACGCCGTGGGTAAACACATATTCACATCTATTAGTATGATGAACACAACCCAGTTGTTTATATAAACATTTGGTTGCTGTGGTCAGTGACTCAGTTTTGCTCAGTGTCCCAGCCACTACATGGTTGTTATGTCTCAGCACAGTATACATAGGATATAAACATGTAATACATGGACATATACTTTAATTAATCTCTTCACAATTTATGGTTTCACCAGTATGTGAAGCAATCATTCACCGTGTATTCATTTTGATAGTTATGAAAGCTATTGTTGGACACTCCGGATGAACGTCATTCTTTATGAACTCATATCGCTCTTCGACAGGACACTCCTTCATGAGTGGCTGTAGACATTTGCTCGGCTCCAGAACGTGCTGTTTTAGACAGAACTCTAAAAGGTTCCGGAATGAACCGTCCCATTAGAGGCCTGGGAAAGGTCTGTCTGGACTGAACAGACACCATGAGAGTCCCCCAGCTTTGATGGGGGAGGACTCTTTGTAGTTGGCGTGGAGATGGCTTGTTAGTCAGGCTAAATGGCTCCCTAACAGGAAGCTGTTTACACGGTGACGCTCAACCTGCCTGTGGCCTCCTATTGTCTCCTGCCCCCTGTCCCACTTCATTACCATTTCCATAAGAAAGGAACAGTAATTGCACCTTTTCTTCTGCTCTCCCTTCATCTTGAAGTTCTCTCCTCTCCTTTTTTCTCTCCTTCCCTCCTCTCTCACTCGCTCCTTCTCTCTCCTCCTCCTCCCTCTCTCTTGCCATTTACTCTCTGTTGTCGTTATGCTTCATGCTATTCAGGTGGGACTGGAAATCACTGTACTTTCAAATGACTTGAAAGAATGTTCTGCTAGAAAATAGGATTAGGGTAATTTTCATAAGACTAAGTGAAATGAATAAAAGTGCAAAATATATTAAATTAATATAAAAATAAATAAATAAATAAATAAATAAATAAAAACTGGCCAGCGCTCATGTTTGATGCTGCAGAAGTTGAACAAGGTTTCTGCAGATAAATTGTCAAACAGACCTGGGCAAGCAAGGGTCCATCAAAGATAATGTGTCTTTCTGAGGGTTCAGTCTGTCGCTGCTCTGGCCAACAACCTGGGCAAGAACCCAGCGAGACAACCGAGGCTAGTTCATGTCAAGTCTGCGATCAAACCGTGTGCTGTTGGTTCTCATATGAAAATAAAGTTTTATCAGAGTTGAAAAAAAAACCCTGACAAGCTTCCCTGCACCAGACTCATATCTCTTTTCTTGTACCCTCTCCACCATCCCTACTCGAACCATTTCTTTTAATCTCACTGTAGCTGCTAGATGGGTGGCACAGGAACGCAATCAAAATCAGAAGTAATTTATGTGGAGACAAATTATCAGCCTTACATGAATCCTGTCAAGATAATCTGTGAACGCATGCAAACACCAATCTCTCTTTTGTTCTCTCTCTCTCTCTCTCTCTCTCTCTCTCTTAAACCCCAGCAGCTCACATTCAAGTCCACAGGTCATAGGTGTAAAATATGAAAACATATGCGTACACCACTCTAAATCGCATGTAATGACGTCAGGTTTATGCAGTACGGTTAGCTGCTCCAGGCTTTCATGTGATGAATAAGAAGCTTTATAATAAACAGGGCTTCTAGTTTTTAGCACTATCATCATCCCTTATGCTTACAGGAGAGCTGCTGCTTGTTGTGCTCCAATCTGGGGGCTAGTTGGGTTGGTGCATGTGGGGGGTGGTGAGGAGTTGGGGGGCGGTGGGGGAGGTGGGGTGTGGGAGTGGACCCCCTCGGTGAGCTGAGCTGTTTTAACCCTGGCCCCATGTGGACACTGACAAAAGACGGAGGCTGGAATCACCGTCTGCCCTATTGTTTGAGGGGGAGCCAGTGAGGCTGGGACCTGGGTCTGGAGAGTAGAGCTCTGGGCTCCCAGCTCCACAGCAGGCTCCCTCACACCTGGCCTGGCTCTGCTTTACAGGTGACCTCCTCCCAGGTGACAGGAGCCATTCTGAGTCAGACAGTGACATGGCAATGAATTAGCGACTGTTTAACAATTGTTGCGCTTTGATTGTCTCTTTCTCTCATGCCAGGGGTCAGCGTATTTTGGGGGACATCCCAAGATGCATCGTGTGTTGCAGTGACCTCATGGATTGGATATTAGTTGCATTTCCTAAAGTCATTTCTACTTTCAGGAAGCCCACCTACCCAATCTCTTTGTGAGTAAGGTGACATTTCCATTGATCCCCTGGTTATCCTGACTGTCCAAACTGCCCCCTCCTGTGTTTATGGCCGATCAGGCAGGAGTCAAACATCTGTACAAATGAAGAGATGAAGAGAAGGAGATGAAGAGCATAGATAGGTTTTGGCTTAGTCACATCAGAGGCAGAAGTGTGTACCAAGCTGAAGTAAACAACAACACTAAAGCTTTGATGTCACTGGCTCGTCTATAAAAGTGTTGTCCTCGACTCCCATTTCCTCAGTGCAATTCAGTGTTCTAATGTTGCCCTCTGCTGGTAGGACATGTCAACACTTCCACTTTGATTTACAGCTGTGTTGCTCTAAAAGCAGGGTGGATCCTATTTTGTGTGACCAATAAAGCATTTAAAGACTTTTAGTTAAGTGAAGGGATACAGCAGTGTCTAATGAAATATGAGCTCAGATATAATTGTAGAATTTATTTATTATTTAAGTTACACATCTACCCACAACGAAGCAGAAAAATTACCAAAAACATTCTCCAAAATGTACGTGACCTGTTCCTACTGAATGTCACAGTACCTTTACTAGACATCACATGAATATGAGTCTGACTGTAATGAGCACAGCATTGGTTAATGTGTGAACCAGTGCACAGCCAGGATGACCACCATGTGGTGTTTTATTCATGAGCCACCAGCTCCAGACTCCAAGTGATTTAGCAGAAGCACAAGTGCACTCAGATACAGGGAGCTAATCCAGGGGGAGAAATGTCATCAGATGAAGGCTTCATATGGCTGAACAAGCAATCAGTTCAGATGGACCAAAGATTATTTTTCTAAACAATCCTATTCACAGAGGGATCATACAGAATCAAAACTAGGATTTGAATGAAGATGCTCTGCATTGGGGGTGAAATAGAATCTTGGGTTTTCGGGTTAACCTTGCAAGGAATCACAATGACACGAATCATTATGCAAACACTGTACAATACAGATGGAAAAATAAGACAATAATGACGTGTTCACATGGCAGAGGTTAGCGTCATCATGGCATCCGGCCTGATTGCATTTCTTTAGTAGAGTCTGTGTTCCTGTTTGATAATCTTGTCTCTGCCTTTTGTCCTTCTCCCCCTTCGTCAGATGGACACTTTCCTTCTCCACAGTCTCATTCATTTCCTCCAAACCATGACAAACGAACACATTAGCAGCCTAATTGCTGAGATTGCCAATGAGATGCCTTATGAGTA